>OX383901.1:30000-1280000 GCA_947532125.1 Saturnia pavonia
AAAGACAATTGTATTTTATTATAAATATAAAACACCCTATTGTGCTAAGTTAAGTATTGACAACGTTTGCCGTTGCCTACGTTTTATAAATTGACAAAATATTTACACTATTATATACAAAACACCATCTATATTTTACAATTTATATATTAAGAACATAACTAGGTCACTTAGAACATGAATCCAGCGCCAGGATCATCAACCGTACGCTCGGAGGAGCGTAAAAAACTCCCTGCTTCCAAAGATAAACAGGACGAAATCAAAAAACCTAGGATAACAGATAGTCCAATAAATATACACTCCAAAGGTAACAAATTGTATCAAGAGGCCAAGCTACAACTTGAACAATCGGGAAATATTAAAACACAAATTAAGGAAACAGTAATACGAAATCTCGGAGAAATGTACCAAATAATAACGCAATTAAATCATAGAGTGGCCGAACTGGAAAAGAACGAGTTAACGAGACAGGGACGGCACTCCGAAGAGATACACAATATAGAGAAGGAATATGCTAAAAAATTAGAACAAATAATAGTGGAAACAGGGAGAGAAAGGATAACTAAGGATGACCTAGAAGAGATGATAAAAAAGAGAGAGATCTGCAAACAAGATGAAAAGACAGTGCAAATAACGAAAGAAACAAATGAAAAAGTGTGCAAAATAGAAGAAAGACTAGACGAAATAAGAGACAAAATAGAAACACAAAAACAAACAACAAACTACGTAAGTGTAGCTCGCACAACTCCAAAGGCACACAACACTGAACAGACACACTCAATTATCATCTCATCTAAATCTCAGGACGACACGAGTGGCGACGTAATTGATAAAGTAAGGACAGCAGTGGATGCCGCGAAGACGGGCCTAAGAGTAGATAGACTGCGTAAAGCAAGGGACCAAAAGGTCATTCTAGGGTGCAGTACAAAAGAGGAAGTCTCACAAATCAAAAATAGAATAAAGGAAGTTGCCCCCACCTTAAACGTCGAAGAAGCCAAGAACAAAGACCCCCTAATCATAATAAAAGACTTACTAAAATCGCTTTCAGATGAGGACATACTGGGTGCTCTACGTAGCCAAAATAAACAGCTACTGAGAGACATACCCGAAAGCGAATACAGAGCCGCCATTAAATATAGGAGAAGAGCGCGCAACGACCAACTAAACCACGTAATCCTGCAGGTATCACCGGGGACATGGTACAGACTAACAAATGCAGGCAAAATATACGTGGATCTCCAAAGAGTGGTGGTAATGGACCAGTCCCCCTTAGTACAGTGCACACGTTGCCTGGGCTATGGCCACGGCAAAAAGATGTGCAATGAGACGGAGGACAGGTGTAGTCACTGCGGGGGAAAACACCATAAGACTGAATGCAAGCTCTGGAAAGACGGAGAAGTCCCAATCTGCCGGAACTGCATCCATGCCAAAAATGACAGGGCGGATCACAACGCCTTCGACGACTTATGCCCTATTCGACGTAAGTGGGACAGTATCGCCCGATCTAGCGTAGCCTATGGCTAAAGGCACCACTGCAGAAACCCCGGCCGCTAATAATGAACCAAAAATGCTCCCCTTGTACTTCCATCAGGCCAACCCCCAGAGGAATTCCAACAAAACAAAAGAAAACAAAGACACAATAATAGAAACAATAGTAGGTTTAGGAAATCAAGGTATAAACAATAATAAAAATACAAGAAAAACAAGTAATGTACAACTAAGCAGTATCTGCGAATACTGCGGGAATATAGTCCAGAATAGAAATAAATAATTAAGTTAATAGATAAGAATAGGCATAAATTATGTAAACGGTAAAAAAATCAATGTACATCAACTACATAAAGTAATTGCATCGTACATTTATGTAAAATAGTATATAAGAATTGTAACAGTAATAATAAGAATCTAAAGACACAAAAAAGAAAAAAAAAAAAAAACAGACTATATTACCCAGTTAACACAAAATATCACGAAATGCTACAACCCTGGTCCCTTACCTACACTAACGAACACCAATACTCTGAATAAATCTAACATAGACTACATAGATTATTAACATACATGTTAATACATCAAACCACGAAACCCACATACACACACAACACAGATAATATTATCAAAAAAAAGATAATATTAGTCAACGTAAATAGATAAAAAATATACAAAAACATGGCGAATATAGACAAGAATTACACACTCAAACAAAACAACACAACCCACACACACTAACACACCAACGACTTCCCTAAATCACATCGACACAACAATAATTAGACACAATAACTCACCAAATCAATAAAACATACACCACCCGACAAAACATTAAAACAAATCAAGGGCCCTGCTAAATTGTACAGGGGAAAAGTGGCCGTCCTCCCAATGTCTGTGACAGAAAAAGGACATAAAAAAAAAAAAAAACCCAAACCTAACCTAACCCAAACCTAACCTAACCCAAACCTAACCTCGACCTCGAGTGCAGTACTGGAGTCAAAATTGGACTCGATACCTTGCCCACTCTGATGCTAGATGTGGAGCATCGCAACGCCTTCCTTGCAGCCTAGAAGACGTTGCAAAAAGAGCTGGGTTAAGGAACAAATAGGAAAGCAAAAGATAAAAATCTAACTACTGTTGCAACAAAATTTTTGAAAACCTCAAATTTTTTAAACATACATTTTTATTTTATTTTTAAATATTTTAATTTTTAAAGTCAGTTTATATTATATTTTCATTAAAATTATATACCTCAAATTTATTCTGTTTAAGTTTAGTTGCTAATAGTTTATTTAAAATTAGCTTAATAATTAAAACATTAACAAAAACATCGAACATCTCTTGACTAAATGCCCCAAGTATGGATCCCACAGTTTCGAGCACGAGCACATCTGTGCCTTGCTCGGTGTCTCCCCTTACTCCATGAAAGAATGATTAAGCAAGGAATCAGTTTGGTCTTCATATCTGCGCTTTACTGATAAGGTTGTCTCTACTCTAAAAATTGTCAATCAAAATTGTGGGCCCAATGGGCAAGGCTAACTATTAGATTTACTGATTGAACTGATTATGCAACTTGTATGTTTAGGATATTTTAATATAGGACTCTATTTTTAACTTTATTTTTAGTATAATTTATTTTGTATACACTCCTTTGTGATTTTTCATTGTATTGTGTATAGTTATTTATCTGTTTTTATTTTAGATCGTTATTCACTTAAATTTCATATAGAAGAAGCATGTTTATGTTAAAATAACACTTTTGGGTTGTTTGTGTTTCATTCATATATTTTGTAGGTATTAAGATTAGATCGTAAGTTTGTAAACTCCAATACAACACACAGCGAATAATGTCAACCCGTGCAATCAGTAGCTAGTATCCAATCGCTAACGCAACTATTTGAATTTTGTGTAATCACTTGACGAAAAAAAAAAAAAAAAAAAAAAACCAAACCTAACCCAAACCTTGTATGATATCAAAAGAGGTAAGCCCCGGGAAGAAATTCTTTGTGCCCGAAAACATCAGTTACCATCACATCTGATATGATAACATCAGCACCACACCCAGCTGAAGAAATAGAAATTGATTTTATGAACTTAGAAACAGATAAGGAAATAAATAGATACAGATAATAAATAAAATATAGATAATAAATACATACAGCAGCAAAACAAAGTGGAGAAATATCAATATAATATAATTTCGCTTAGAAATAAGCGGAGTGGTTTTGCCCAGATTTGTATAGAAAGTTCGTTCGATTTCGTTGGATAAAAAAAAAAAAAAAAAAAAAAAAATAAAAAAAAAAAAAAAAAATATATATATATATATATATATATTGTACGGTAAGGGTTTAAAAAAAAATATATAAAAAGAGAAGGCGAAGATTAAGGTATAGTTAAAAGATAAGGTTTTTTTTTTGGCAGTGCTATTGAAAATTGAAAAGTTATTTACGATTTATTGGACAAAGCATATTAATCCTTGAGAACGAAAGTTAATTCATCACCAAGACAATTTTATGTAGATAAACTTTGCCCTTTATAGCATGTTATTTGGACATATAGTTTGGGAAATAACGTAGAATTAAAATAATTCAACACTCGGCTTGGGTCTATGATTATAGATGTAGTGCCGCGAACGAGACGTGTGAGTTGTGACGCATAACCCTGGTCGCCTGATAAAAATATTGTTATATTGAATTATTATAAATTATTACGGGTAAAAGAGCGGGGCACAGCTTGTTTATTTATATGTACCCACTTATACCACAATAATGCGTGTACTGAGAGCAGAAGACGATTTCAGAAAAACAAAAAAAAAAAAAAAAAAAAAAAACAAAAAGATACTCCACAATATCACTTATTTATTTAAATCTCTAATTATTTACATGTCGAGTGGACGCATGAAATTGTCGTCCCAGCCGCCCCCCGCCTGCAGCCCTCCGCCTGCCGCCCTCCGCCCCCCGCCCTCCGCCCCCCGGCACACAGTGCTCCAGAATTTGAAGTGCCTAATCACAGAAAACAAAAGTCGAAATACGATAAACAAAACTTTGGTAGTACTTTATGTTTACACACACATTACATGTAACACGTATTACTAGCTTATAGTTGGAAAGAGTCGCGAGAAAAATCAAATTATGTGATATCCTCCAAAAAAAAAAAAAAAAAATAAAAAAATGGATTTTCTGTCAAATACAGTATTCAATGACAACAGTATAATATGTTACATATATTAGTAAAGTAAATTATTACCATAGTTTTTGTTTTTCAGATTTCGCATATTTTTTTTCATGATTAAGGTACCTCAAATTCTGGACTACTGTGCGCCTTCCGACCCGTCATCGGCGGACGCAGGGGGCGGTGCGGGCGGCGCGGTGTCAGAGGGCGGCGGCGAGCGCGTGTTGCGGGGGCGGGGGCTGCGGGGGGCGCGGCGACAGGGCCGGCAGGTGGGGCGGCAGGTGGGCCGGCAGGTGGGGCGGCGGGTCGGGCTCGTCGAGGTCGAGCGCCGCGTCGATCATGGTCGTGTCGTGCAGCAGCTGCAGCCGCGACGCGCTCAGCCCCGGAGCGCTGCCCCGCCCGGACCCGGACCCGGACCCGGACCCGGACCCGCCGATGCACACCTCTGTTTGTTACGCAGTCATTTTAACATTCAGTAATTTTATTTTACACATTAACATGTGTCATTTACATTTGTCAATAACTTGACAATTTCCTATCAGTTGAGGAATGTCGTATACTTCCCGTGTAAAGGACAGTTCTTACAGCCTATTAATCATGGAATGATATGCACTTCCCGTTTACAAAATTTCATAAAAATCGGTAGAGGATTCATACGAAATTATTATTTTGTAAAAAAAAAATTAACATTCCTGTAAGTATTATAGACAATTCTTATAGCCTATCAATCATGAAATGTTACACATCCCGTGTACATCAAAATCTGATAACAATGAATAAATATGTATTTATTTAGAAATATTATTTTTATGATTTCAACCCCTATTTATACACCCTTTAGTGTTGTATTCTATACTATTTTACACTCTTTAGAGGTTGAATTTCCCTAAATCCGTCCTTAGTGAACGTCGACATCGCGAAAGCAGTAACTATGCTAAAGGGGAATGCCCATTCATGGCATCAAATTTTCTTAGGCTTCAATACTAAGATATACTAGTAATTTTATTCATATTTTTACCGCTATTTGTCTTTTCAATTTAGTTTTCTAAGTAGGAATATTTTCTTTTGACTGCGCAATAGACATTTCCGAAGGAGTTTCGTTCGATTACACCTCGATTACCTTTACATAATTAATACCTTACTTTGTACATTTGACAAGTTCTTTTCTCAAAGTTTTTTTTTTCAATACTTTTTCACAAAGATCTTATAAAAATAAGAATACTTTGGCAACTCAATATTTAATTAGAAATAATTGCGTGATTAAAAATAATATTCATTAATAATTTGTTGCATTTTTTTTCTCAGGTAAAATATATTTATTATCTATGATTATTTTACGTCATTTTGCCGCTAGGAGTATTATTAATTCTGTGGTTTTGATCGATCTATCGTAATGTAAATCGTTGGCCGCTCTAAAATGTCGAGGCATTGGATTAACAGACCGGTACCGAGGTCTATCAATAGGCGATGTATCAATTCGTATGCATAGAACTATGCACATGCGTCCTTTACAAGAAGCGTCTACTCCAGTGATTAATTTATTAGAGTCTTGGATAACTCCTACTCAGGTAAGACGATGTTACTTTGTTCCGTAAATACAAACCTAATTCAACCTAATTCAGGGTTCAACCGTAATGGATGAAAACTAAAAATTATTATTTATAATACAAAACTATAATATTTATATATACTGTAATGACTGGACGGCCTCAGTAAGAACAGATGAGGTTCTGTCCAGCGATTTCCACCCCAGTGCGGGAGTACGACAAGGATGTATAATTTCTCCGTTACTGTTTAACATCTACACAGAATTAATAATGAGGATTGCTCTTGAAGGTTGGGCTGACGGTGTCACCATCGGAGGTAAACGAATATCAAACCTACGATACGCAGACGATATCACACTTTTTGCGAGTAGTGTTGAACACATGGAAGAGCTCCTACACAGAATGGAACGTGTCAGCCTTGATTTTGGTCTCAAAATAAATCACAGCAAGACTAAGATGATGATTGTCGATCGTGCAAACAACAACTCGTCACAGGTTACACAAATAGCGAGTTGTGAGGTGGCGCAATCATATATATACCTCGGTGCATTGATATCGAATTGTGGCGGCTGCATAGACGAAATCAAGCGACGCATGCCAATCTCCAAATCAGCTATGGATAAGCTGAAGAAAATATGGAGGGATCGAAACATCACCAAAGCCACCAAAACCAGACTTGCCAGGGCTCTCATATCCCCCATATTTATTTATGCTGCGGAGACATGGACCCTACGAGAAAGTAAGAAAAAAAGGATTGATGCTCTTGAGATGTGGTGCTGGAGAAGAATGCTCGGTATATCGCGGACGGAATTCCGAACCAATGAGTCTATTCTTGGAGAGCTGGGCATCAAGCAAAGGCTATCAAACACAGTGCAAGTTCGCATCCTCACTTTCTTTGGACACGTATCGCGGCGCGGAGGCGAATCCATTGAACGCCTGGTAGTGCAGGGCACAGTTGAAGGCATCCGACCTCGCGGGAGATCGTCCATGAGGTGGACGGACCAAATAAAAAGCGCCGTCGGCGGTCCTCGGCACGAATGCACAAGGAGAGCGGCAATTCGCGAAGAGTGGCGTCGTATTGTTAAACAGGCTACAAAAACCTCGACGTGACGGCCACGACCACTCTGGCAAGAGTGTAACGCCAAAGAAGAAGTAATGTTTTAAGACTTGTCGAATTGGATAAATAAATTAGTCTATAAGAAACTGTCTAATATAAATACATATTTTGATTTATATATTTTAAAATTTCCAGGTACCTTTTCATTTTTTTAAGTCATTTTGATTTTTGGTGAGTATTCTTAAAACATGTTAAAATAACAGAGGAGTAAAAAAATGTCGTTTGTTTGGGCGTTTCTACTTGTATTGTGTATTAACTAATAAGTAGTTGGAAGTTTCGCTTGTTCGTTGTTGTTAGGGCGCGGGGTCACAGCGCGAGCGCGCGGGCCCGCGTGTTGCGCGACGCACGTGCGAAGCGTTCCGGGCCGCGGCCCGCACGACCTTATTATTGATTTCTATTATATTTGCCATCCACGCGAGTTAGAGAGTTTTGCTTGGCTTGTTTCGAGACGGACTTTGCACTACTAGTGTTAAAACCCCACGCCCCCGCATTGCTGTTTGTGGAGTGGCTGTAAGAGTGAGCGGGTATTTGCTGGGCGTTTTTGAGACTGGATTTGAAGTAGTGGCGACTTGGTGAAGAAGCAGATTGCTGTGTTGGAAGTGGGTCATCTGGGCAACTTTCGAACTACTGACAGCACTTCTCATACATTAACACTAAACATCACAATCTATACATGCATAACGTTTGACATCACTTTGATATCAGTTTCTAGCAGATAGTATTTTATTGATGAAATGTAAAAGGCATTCACGGCGGTAATCGTTCCTTACCCTCCCACAATCCTTTACAAACCGGGCATCGTTATTTTATGACGACTGTAGCGGATGTCTGCTTCGTGAGCATTGTCCATTAAAATCACATGGAATTATAACACAAACCAATGGACAGAGGGAAAAGTACAGTGCAGGGGAGCGCGTCAGAGGAGAGAGGACACTCACCCTGCAGCGGCACCGGGTCCGGGTCCAGCGAGCGGTTCAGGTACGCGCGGCCGCCAGCGCCCTGCAGCGCCGCCGCCTGCAGCGCTACAGCCGCTGCGGGCGCCGGCGCCGGCTCCGCGGGGCTCAGCGCGACCACAAAGCTGGCCGGCAGCTCGTCCTTCACTTCGATGGTGAAGACGCCGCGCCTGCAGACAACAGCCAGCGGTAAGACAAACATGCAGCGGGGGCGGGGGCGGAGGCGGGGGCGGAGGCGGGGACGGCGCGACCACCGCGGTACTGACCGGTCGATGAGGCTGGGGGCGAGCGGGCCGCACAGCACGTGCCAACAGTTGACACACGCGTTTCCGCGAGAGTACGGGTTCGGGTTGGAGACGCCGCGACGGGTGGAGAAAGATCCTTTGATCTGAAAAACGCACAACAGATGCTAATAAAAGAGATGAAAAGAGAGGGGTGACGGTAAGGATGTGCTGAGACTTACATCTTCATTGGTGGTCTGGTCAGTGGACGCGAGGTAGGTGTGGAAGCCGGCCAGTCCGAGCACAGACCAGACGGAAAGGAAGCAGACGGCGGCGACGAGGGCGGAGGCCGGCGAGGAGCGGAGCGCGGCCGCGAGCCCCGCGCCGCGCGCCGCCAGCGCGAGGTGCGTCACGGCGCACGCGAACACGAACACCGCGAGGAACGAGAGCGACACGACGAACGCGTAGAACGACCGGTAGTTGCGTTTGCCGACGCAGTTGCCCACCCACGGGCAGTGGTGGTCGAACCGGTCGACGCAGTTGTCGCAGAGCGAGCAGTGCGAGGCGCGCGGCGGCCGGAACATCTTGCAGGTGAAGCAGTACTTGAGCTTGACGGGGCGGCCCCGGACGAGCACCTCGCGCGCGCGCGGCGGCGGCCGGTCCGCGTCCGCGCCCAGCGCCTGCACCTCGGCGGGCGCGGCGCGCGGGATGATGCCGGGGTCGCTGAGCGCGGTGCGCAGGAGCGCCGCCAGCGTGCTCAGGAAGAGCGCGGCGCCGACGGCGGGCACCGCGGGCGACACGCGCGCCGCCAGGAACGGGCAGTCGAACGCAAAGTGCAGCGCGCACGTGCCGCAGAGCAGCGCCAACGTGAGCATGAAGACGCCGGGGTGCGGCGCCGTCATGAGCCTCCCGTCGCACCAGAACCGATTGCGGCCGGCGAACACCTCCCACTTGCGCGTCACGCGCCTCGACGCCATCGCACCATCACCGCTAGTGCGACACCCGCCGTCTTCTCGACCTTTACCTGCCCGCCACTCGCGACACCTGTTCAATAAACATAAAATAATAACTTTAAGAAAAGGAAGGAAAACAGTCGTATAACCTCAAGAAGAAGAATAGGGAACCTCTATAAATAATCGCTGTCGGCGATGGAGAAAATCACCTTAAAAATCACGGACGCTAATGGCAATGGAGAAAAACGAGTTTTTTGTTTGTTTAAACATGCTAATCTCTGAAACTACGAGTCAAACTATTTAGCCAAATTCACGAAAAATATCTATCATTCCTATCTATCTATCATTAGGCTGCACCTCTCAGCTAGCTTTAAATATTAATTTTTGTTAAGTTGTTTCAAATAAAACACAAACTATTGGACAATTTACTGTCCCACTCAAAAATCTGAAATTTCGCCAAAAATTTGGTATGCTTAAGACGTCGAAATCGTTAGGAATAGGTATGGTAAATTAACACAAAAAAAAAAACTAAAGAGAACCAAGAAATATTCATTAGTTATGATAAAAATCCAGATGCCAAATATAAGTATAGTTTACAATTGGTACATGTCCTTGGGGCCCTTTATTTGAAGTACAAAATAAGTTTTTTGATGATGGATTATGTATTAACGACTACACTACTGGACAGGTAAACAAACAGTAAAACTTATTTTCAATGAACAATTATGTTTTTAAATGTAATGTGTGACAGTTACATCTTAACAGTCACAATCTCAACGGTCACATTTCGATGGTAACAGATCGTAAGTCATCATCTCAACTGTCTTTTATATCAATCAGACAGGCTATGACTATTGACTATTCTCAAAAAGAGTATAGGAATCCGAACCAAAAATAACTGGGTCATTCCATGTCAAATCAACCCCTTTCAATTTGGATGACATTTTAATACCATGTGTAATACATAAAACATATACTTAACGTATTTACACAATGTTTAGTCCTTCAACAGCAAATAGATAGTGAACAGAGAAACCAAGGGAGTGATGAGCTTATTAGGTTTCAGCATATGATTAAATAATATGCACCAACTCCAAATATTATCAGTAATTATTTTTACTCTCAGTTAAATATTGCTGAAATTGACTTTGCATCTTTGAACCCCTAAGCTGCCCGTATAGCTTCAGCCAGAAGTGTTATCTTATACCTGAGGATAGAGAATTGTCTCCTCCACTCTCCCTATACCTTCTCCTGCAGCCCAGCTACAAAAATTATACCTAATAAACATTGAAATTTCTAACTTGAAAATTTCACCACCAATAAACTACAGGTCAGGTAAATCTGGGTACTCAACTTATTTGTATTTAGGGTTGCAAACTTTTTTGAGAATATTTATATATCAAACTCTATGAATTGAAAAAAATAAGTAGATAATTGAAAGAAAAAAATAATTTTAATATCAGTTTTTATTTCTATAAAACATATTTTTGGGTGCTTTTAGCATATGCAAAAAAAAATTTGCTACCTTTGCAAGTTTCAAATAAAGTTTAACATAGAAAATGAAATTAGGTTATTAAGTTTATGAATGATCTGGTTTTCTCTTCTCGCCACTACAGATGTATTATTGAAATTATAAGTATAAATAATTTAGTAATCACCCATATGAGTATTTTGATTTTCACATCACAGCAAAGGTTTGAAATTAAGTACCCACCCTACATTGCATGTACAAAACAACTTTAAATTTTAACCATATTTTTAATACTATTCTACAACTCATTAACTAAACTCAATATCCTTTCTAGAAGCATAGTGAAGATAATATAGCAGCGAGCCCGAATATTGTTCTAGCTGTGAGTTCTACAGTGAGAGTACGTAAGTTATAGCCGATGAATTTATAATAATTATTATCATACTTCTATAAAACAATATTTAAATAATTATGTTAACACATTATGTTTACTTCAATGTTAAAAAAAATATGTATTTATTAGTATTATTCTTCATAGATTTAAAAATATACAAGGAATTTTAATCGTTAATTAATTCCAATACAGGCACTCTGTAAACACAAAAATTAAGTTGTGTGGCCACCTAGGTAGGAGCACTAGGATCACCTAGCTTATTTACACAGCACAAGTGACTGTACTCTGGCTAGTAAACAGAGCTCAGGCGAGTCGTGAACCTTCTCATTAGTATTACGGACAACAATACATCCCTACTGTCAACTCTCTCGCTTAAATCACTCAAAAACGGAGTGGGTGGAGCACTCAATACCTGTAAGCTCTTCAGAGGTGTACATCTACGACACAGCCTCTGAGAACTTTCACTCGACTTACCTGTGTCGGTCAGATAAAGCGCCAGGAGACTAGTTTGAAGTAAGGTCCTTCTAATATCTATTACAAATGTTGGGTTCCAGATAACTTAGATATAAATTTTATATCCTTGGTCGACAAAATAAAGTACTCTGAAATAACTCTCGACTAATAAACTTATGACACATCAATTTATCTTATCTTATCTTTCTTGGGAAATAATGTTTTCAAAAATCGAAAAATTGTTGTACTTTTATCAGACATTACAAAACTGAAAACTTTACTTTCTTGTTTTCCACGGCTCGAAATTGAATCTCTTAGTGTTGCCAGGGTTCTTCTCTTCTCCTTACTTTAACTCGACAATCCAAATCCAGAATTTGGCCACTTTTGGATGAAACTAATATTTTGGCGGGATCTTGAAGTGTTATGTGGTGGTCTTGGTTTTAATTAATACATATGTTTTGTTTAGCCATATATTGTGTAATTTTGTCGGCATTTTACGTGATGTAGTTTGGTTATCGTGTACAAGTGAAGTAAATTATAAATAATAACTGGGAACATGCACTTTAGGTTGTCACAAAATCTCCCTGAAAAGTTTTAAAAAAGGGACCGCTATATTGTTAAAGCCATGTTTGAAGATTGAAAAATAAAACATTTGGCTGCATGATCTTAGATACTTTTGCCTTTGTCTTTCATGAAGAAAGGGAAGAACTATACAAAAAAAAATTGGATTATTCTTAATTCTTATTAATTATGGCTCGGCACTATTCGTGCAATAGGCCAGAGTCAAGTATTTTACATTTTGTCAACAAAGCGAGAGAAATATTCAGTAATCTTTAAACATCGCTCCTACAAGATGGCGGCACCCTTGTTAAAAACTTTCCAGAGAGCCTTTGTAGCAACTTAAAATGCATATTCCTAGTTATTTATTGTAATCCACTTCACTTGTGCACAACAACCACACTACATCACGTAAAATGCCGCCAGAATTACATAATATAAGGCCAAATGACATAATTTTATGAATTAAAACAAAAACCACCACATGACAATTTAAATTACCGCCGAAAACCAAAAAAAAAAAATTGGATGAAACTTGAGACACTGTGACCATTAGCAATCCCTGTCACATTTTAGTTAAAAATCTGTCAAATTCTACCAACCAAAGAAAATGCCAATTTTGAAGTGAAAACTTCTTTAGCACCGTTGTGATTGAAAACTCGATGAAACGAAAAAGCAACAGTATAAAGAGACAACCATATACATCTATAGGATTTAGCCTACGAGAGAATGACATAGAATATATTTACATTATGCACGGTTAATGCAAGTCCAGATTTTCATGACTGTAATAGTTGTCGTTTTGGTCTGGTGGTGTGAGACGACTAGACTTCATAAGCAGTACGCACGAGTGGTCGATGTTTCGAATCCCGCTGATGTAGGATATTTAAAAAAAAACATTTAAAGAACATATTTTTTTCTGAAGGTTTCATCTGACACGTGTGATCTGCTACACACATAATACTTTTTGATGTGTAACATCTTTCCTCTTAGTTGTTGGATATCTTTTGTGGGAGTGAATTTGGAAAAGGGGCCGAAATGTGTTACAGGAAACCGGGGAAGCGCGCGCTATTTGATTTGACCAATGAGCGCGCACGATAGCGCGGTGGAGAGATGCTGTCAGATGGTGCCAAACCATTTTGCATGAGGTTGGTACCACGACGTACTGTCGACCAACATAGTATATGCGTGTGTGTGACGAGAAAGCATGGACTTATTGTACTAAACAGGACCGATAACTGTGAAAATTTGTATTTACGAAAATGAACCATATTACACATGTATAAAGTATGTTTTCTGTGGCGTCTAACACAGAGGCTAATCCGAGCCGAGAGGGATAGCAATCACGGAGGCCGTGTGTCTCGCTTTTTCATTTTGCCAGCCTAAAAAAATGTTTTCGATCAAAAATGTTGGCTCTAAAAACTCAGTTAAAACACAGATATATTAAAGTTATTTTAACAATTTGAAGTCAGTGTATTATAAATGCTTTAATTGCATTATATATATTATTAAATAAAAAAGAAAACCTAAATTTGTTTCTAGCCTATTTTAGCCCTTTAAAGCGTCATGTCATGGCGTCAGTGAGATTATTATCGTTTACGTATCTCTACTTCACATTAGTTATTAAAACAATTCTGTGGAATACTACTACTTAAAATGGTGAAAAAGTGTTGCGTTTCTACTTTTCCAAGCGAATCTTATAGTGGTTGCAATATATCGTTCCACAGGTTAGCTAAAAATAACATTATTGTGAATCTAACAACTACGTTGACCATGAATTCTTGTATTGTGTGATCGAGTCAAGTCTTTACTGTTGTACTATTGTTACAGTTTCCCAAAAAATGAAGGAATTTTACTATTATATAAAATCAAGAATATTTTACTATTATAACCATTTACCGTTTTTTTATTTATGTTAATATTTTTGTTTTGAGGAATTGTCAAGGAATAACTTTTTGTAATTGTATTATATTTATGTGATAAACTGGGCGTAATATGTTAGGCTAGGTGAATGGTTTAGGTAAATTATTATTATTTAGACGGTGCATGCTTAATACTTAGATTCATGTTTATTTTACAGCCCAAAAATAAAAAAATAGAAGTTCTCAGTGATATATTGATACAACAGCCACATTCAATCACTTCTGAAGACGAAATCCTCCATTCTGCCACCTCTTTAGAAACTCCTATTATTGCTGGGACAAGTTCAAGCAATATAGAGGAAAATCTAAGTAAAAAACTCTGTCCAAATGTAAAGGAAGTCGGTGTTCAAACCGTAACTATCAAATGTATGAGCCCCATAGAAGAAAATTTAAAGAGAAAGATAAAAGTATTATCACAAAGGCTAAATAGGCGTTACGTAAGATTAAAAAACTTACAATCGCTTCTAATGTTATTCAAGAAAAAGTGTAAAAATTTTGAAGAGGTGGAACAAAATATAAAAAATAATTTTAGCAACATCCATACTCTATTGAATACAGATAATAGCAAGAAAGGTGTAAGATATTCAGATTAAGTAAAAAAATTTGCTTTGTCTTTATACTTTTATTCGTCAAAAGCGTATTTATTTCTTAGAAATCATATTAGTTTGCCACACCTGTAACTTTGCGAAAAATACTTGCCACTCGTGAATGTAACGTTGGCTTCATATCAGAAGTTTTTGAGTATTTAAAATTATCAGTAAAAGAAAATGATTTTCAAAATGTAGCATTAACATATGATGCAATGTCAATTAAGTCGGAAGAGGTCTACGAAAAGTATAAAGAGAAGAAGTGGGGATATATCGATTTGGAACGTATTATCACTAATGAATCAGAACGGTTAGCTACTGAAGTATTGGTTTTGCAAATAGTCTCATATAAACGAAAATTCAAATGCCCTATTGCATATTTCTTTATTTGTAAAATCTCAGCTGCCATACAGTCACAATTAATATTTACAGCTATATGTATGTTACATGATATAGGTATAACAGTTCGAAGTTTAACCTCTGATGGGACAAATGTTAATGTTACAACATATGAAAAGTTGGGCTGTAATTTCAATGATACAGATATGATTACCAATTTTAAGCATCCCAAGCAAGACAGCAGAATACACTGCATTTTTGATCCAGCTCACATGGTAAAATTATGTAGAAAATATTTTCGCGGAGACAAAATTAAGTTCTCCGAACGGTGATATTGATTTCAAATTTATGAAAGAACTGCACATGTTGCAAGAGGAAGAAGGCTTAAAATTTGCCAATAAATTAAATGCTAACCACCTTAATTTTATGGGGAAAAAATGAACGTAAAAATTGCAGCGCGTTCTTCAGTCGCTGATGCCATTGACTTTTTAAGAGCTAGTGTCAATGAAAATTTCCAGGGCAGTGAAGCCAGTACTGAATATATCAAAATGATTGATATAATTTTTGATTTATTAAACGCAAAATTTCCTATTGGCACTGGTTTTAAGTCTTCGTTGCGACTTAGTAATGAAATGTTTTGGACAAAAGCTTTTACTGAAACTAGAGAATATTTGAAAACACTCACTATTGATAATCAAAACATTCTATTTAATCGCCGAAAGATGGCAGCTTATGGATTGATTGCTGACACTTTTAGCTGTCCAAATTTAGCAAAAGATCTTTTCGAAGGTATGGATAATAATTTAGATTATTTCCTTCCATATAAGTTCTCACAAGACCATTTGGAATTGTTTTTTTCATGTATTCGATTGTGGGGTGGTGGAAATATCAATCCTAATGCCTTGCAATTCCGGTATGCTATGCGCAAACTTCTGTATTGAAATAGTTTCACACCTAGCATAAATGCAAATTGCACAGACGATAATTTTGAACTTTCGCCAATTTTGGAGTTTCGTAGCCAAAAAAGAATTATTGAGAAAATTCAGCAGGGTGATGATTCACAAGAAGAAAATGAAGCAGAAGTCTTAATCAATTATATGCAATCAATCAATATGACTGATTACAAAAATAATATCCTTTATTACATTGCTGGTCACTTTGTAAATAAAATGTTAAATAAAATTTCATGTTGACATGCCGCGACGCATTGATTACAAAGGGTAGTTTCGATCACTCGTATTTTGTGGATATTACAAACTTGTCATCTTTTACTGCATTTTTTGACAGGGGAGCCTTAAAATACGTTTCTAGATTTGCTTTTGAGGTAAAAAAGTGTAGCGAACAGTTATTTACGTCGGAAATAGTCAAGAATACATTCCGACACACTAGCAAAAATGTTATTTTGTCAGTATTAAAGCAACTCTTTGTCACAAAATTGAAACATTTGATTTCTCCGGCTCACCCTGTACAATCCACAAATGATGAAGAGCCACACGAATTACAATTGGTGAAAGCGTTGGCTAATTTCTATTTGAATTTAAAAATATTTCATCAAACAAAATCAAATTCGTTACGAAATTTCGGCAGTAAAATTGGAGTAAGACAGAAACTTAATAAAAAAAAATTAATTAGTCATGTTTAAAAGTAGTCATTTTATATTAAGGCTTAAAATAATTGTACTGGCATTATTTGAACTGTATTAACTTGTCAACTATAACAAATATAGGATTAAGGTCAATTAATAAATCGATACCTTGTACTAGTTGTATTATTTATTTCGTAATCCATCCCTAATCCCTTAGAAATTTTCCTAATGAAAAACTTCAATATCTATGTGTTTATAATAAGCTTGCTAAGATTGCAAGATTCAATTTATTTCACATACCAAAAATCTCATTGTCATCTTGTTAGACAGGGACACACGGCCTCTATACTACCTATCTGGTTCGGCTCGCTTTTTAGCTACGAGTACTCAGTCCTGTTTAGTATAATAAGTCCATGCGAGAAAGAGAAAGGAAAATAGATAATTAAATGAATGATGAATAAATGAATGAAAAATGAATAATCATAATAATTACAACGTATCAGCGGTGCACTCAGTTTTACAGTGTTGTGTGTAAAATCTGAGGTTATTAATATTTTTCATTGTGATTAAAAAAACTATCCTGGATTAAAAAAAAACTACCTAAATAATTAAACGGGTAATTTTATTTTTGTCTAATATACTCGATCAATAATATGATGAATAAATTGACTTCACATATATTTCATCTCAATTTCATAGTAGGATAACATGTCAGACGTTACACATCATATGCAACTACTGTTAGGCTCGCTCGTTTATTTTTAATTTATAGCAAGACAACCCGGGCCTAGTATTTCCAGACGTCGTGAAATACGTCTCCCGCCTCGTTACTGCGAATACGCGATGTAGGTTGTATATAGCTAATATTTGAATCTGGTGGTATAAGCGTGTGTTGACGTTCTTTTCTTAATTTTGACAGAGATATGAGGAAGAGCTCTAGCTATCGCGTCGCTTGTACTATTTTATAAATGTCTGTCGTTGTTTCTAATTATTTCAAAACTAATTGTAACTTTTGAATGTGTAACACAGTGTTCTGTTTTAATAAACCTCTATCTTTATTTGTCGAGCAACATTATTTATCTGACTGAGCTAGCTTGACGAAATATGGCGTCCCAACTTGAGGGCAGAATACCACAACAAAGTTATTGAAAATTAGTGGAACCTACTCTGTGCGTACCTCGTTACCACATTGTAAGTATAATTAGAAAACAATGCCGAAAACACGGAAACGACAGTCTCTTAGCGACGATGATCTTAATGGCAGCAGCATCACGCTGTCTCAAGAGAACTTCGCTGCCTTGCTAACGACTATACAGCAATCAAATGCTGAGGTCTGCGAACGAATGTTTCAACGCTTGTCGACGATTTCCTTTCCTCTGACCGTTCAATCACCGGTGCCAACACCGAGTACGACAGAAAAGACTGGAAATTTCGCACAATGTTCATCTAGATTCTCGGGAGCGGCAGAAGAAAACGTTGAAGAGTTCATCGATGCAATAGAAGCCTATAAAGAATGCTCAAATATTGGCGATGAACTTGCCATCAAGGGCCTTTCTATATTGCTTACCTCTGAAGCCGCAATCTGGTGGCAGAGTATACGCGCCGAGGTCACTTCTTGGAAAGAGGTGATACAGTTCCTTCGTGATGCCTACGGCGATCGCCGACCTGAATACAAAATCTATAGAGAATTATTCAGGGTCGAGCAAGGTGAAAATGAACGAACCGATATCTTCGTGGCGAAGAGTCGAGCCCTTCTAACACGCCTTCCAACAAACGATCTGACCACTAAGGTCCAGTTAGACATGATTTACGGATTGCTTCACAGAAAGATTCGGAAAAGATTACGAAGAGAGGATATTAAAAGTTTTTCAGAATTGCTGTCAAGGGCAAGAGTCGTAGAAGATTCCTTAAATGAATCCACAACTAGTAGGCAAGAAGCCACAAATTCTATTGTCATGCATAGAAAGGGTAATGGTAACAGAATGTCAACTCATCCCTCATCCTCAACATATAACGCACGGTGTGCGAACTCCGCTACAAGCGTGAAGCCGCACGGGAGTACTAGTGCGTGGCGTGGCAGCGCTCCGCACGTCACGTCCCCGCGATCGTCTGACGAACAACATACGTCGCGCGTAACGCACGCGCGTGTATTCGTCTCGCCATCACGAGATGAACGTGCGCCATTGGCGAGACAACGGCCCTTCTGCGTGTATTGCAAGCGCTATGGACATCAGCGTGATCAGTGCCGTAAGTGTGCGAACAAGGGTGAGTCAAATACTTATAATCAGGCTGTTTCGTGTTACAAATGTGGTTCAAAGAACGTAACTAGGGAAAATTGTCCAAAATGTAACAATGAACAAAGTTTTAATAGTGCAAACTTTAGTGATAATAATATCCGTGATGATTTTATGTCTGTTATTTTGCCTACTTACTATAAAAATGTTCATACAAATGTTTCTTGTGAACGAAATAATGACTGGTCGCGTGATAGTTCGACAATAGAGCCTACTTTAAAATTTAATAATAAAGATAGTAAAATATTTCAAAATAATAATTCTCGTATCATCAAATTGTCGAGCGAATACGCAACCAGCAATAATTTGTCAAAAGAAGGCAATGTCACTTTTAGTAATCATTTTTCAAATAATGACAATGTTTGTTTCGATGACACTCTAATTGAAAAAGAAGGTCAGGTTGGATGTTATAATTTTTCTAATTATAATGAGTTTTGTTATAAAAACAACGCAAAAGAAATTGCCAACTATTTTCATGATATTCCTTTTGTTCTTAAATATGACCCGAATGTAAAAGGGTATAAAGATAATTTTTACAATTTTTCACAAGATGATTTATGTTATTATAATAATATTTCTGAGGATGTTTTAAGTAATAAGGTGTGTAGTGACATATATTGTGTATATAACACGCGCGCCGGTGAGAGCTCCGATCGAAAACTTACTGAAATTTTACGGCCGATTTTTGATATAGAAATTTTAGGTTCGTCGGGAACTGCGATGATTGACACCGGGGCTAAGCATTGTGTGGCGGGTCACACACTATACACCCTCCTCAGTCGAAAGGGACACCCTCTCGTTCCGGCACGAAGACGCATTAAGTTCGCTGATGGTTTCATTCGCGACATAGACGTCCTCGTGACAACTCTCGACGTGCATTTAGAGAAGAAGGTCATTAGGACTCCTTTTCTTATCCTTCCTGAAGCACGTAACAATGAAACACTGCTCGGCATGGATTTCTTGTTTGCCGCCGAAGTAGTTATGGATTTTTCTCGCAAATATTGGTATTTTGCAAATAATGACCGCATACAATACAAAATGCGTTTTGAACCCTCTATATCCTCAGAGTTTTCTTGCCCTTCTACTGATGTACTCAGAGATGACGAAGGCACATTGTTAAACCCACCTGACCGGAACCTGCTGGCGCAAGTCTTGGTTGACAATACGGACATTTTCCAGCTAGGGGGAGAGCCAACCCAGTTTGCGGAGCATCGTATTGGTACGGGTGACCATTCTCCTATTTTTGTACCTCCGTATCGTCTGACTCCTGAGAAAAAGCAAGATCAATCCAAAAAGATTGCCGATCAATCTCGCCGACATAGTCAATCTTACGAAGTAGGAGATAAAGTCCTCGTTCGATCTCATGTATTAAGTCAAGGAAGCAAAGGTATCACCGCCAAATTTGTTCCTAAACGCGACGGACCATATATAATAACCAAGAAAGTTAGTCCAACTACTTTTCTGATATCTTCAATGCAAAATCCTGAGGAAAGCTTAGGGAAATACCATTCCCAGGATCTGACGCCTTTCATTGATAGTGGTACAGGAAATGACCTACCACCCAAGCCTGTTATACCTAAGCGACGACGCGGACGTCCGAAGCGTACGGGTCATGAACTGGTCCAGGAACGAGGGCGTACTCCTAGACCAGAGGGGGAGTATATAGCAAGACAACCCGGGCCTAGTATTTCCAGACGTCGTGAAATACGTCTCCCGCCTCGTTACTGCGAATACGCGATGTAGGTTGTATATAGCTAATATTTGAATCTGGTGGTATAAGCGTGTGTTGACGTTCTTTTCTTAATTTTGACAGAGATATGAGGAAGAGCTCTAGCTATCGCGTCGCTTGTACTATTTTATAAATGTCTGTCGTTGTTTCTAATTATTTCAAAACTAATTGTAACTTTTGAATGTGTAACACAGTGTTCTGTTTTAATAAACCTCTATCTTTATTTGTCGAGCAACATTATTTATCTGACTGAGCTAGCTTGACGAAAAATTTTATTTATTTACAAAATCCAGCTGCATTTACAAATATTGAACAAAATAATGTAAGCATACATGTATGTTTTGGTTGAATGGGTTAGTGAGTAGTGTGCCTGTGTCCGATGTTACATGTCTGGGTGTTGGTAGTGTTAATTTGTTGATGAGTGTGGTTTGTGCAAACTGCAAGTGCTCTATGAACTATGAATTAAATGCGATTGATAAATATCGTTGAATTTGCACAATATCTCATTCAATTCAATATTAGAAAGGAGAATATAAGTGTATGACATTACAAACAGACACTTATTTGACATTACACACACAAATTTTATTTTATGTATAGATTATGTTTTTATAAAAATGAATTCAAATGACTTATATAATTTATGGAATCACAATATTTACTGATGGAATGTAATCTTTATATCCTTATTCACTTAGGAAGCGCGCTAAATGTACTGACTGCTGTTCGGAGCCAAATATTTATTTTTATACATACTTTAAAAAACACTACTTTGACATGCCGAATCTAGACATGTATATAATATATAAGCCAAAGCATAATGTATAAACCAATCTATTATACTGTAACAAACTGGAATATAACATTAAGGGGAGAATTATTCGATTTATAAGCTTATAATAATGTTAATAAAGGTTTCACTGATATAATCATTATTTTCTATAATAGTAGAAAAAAAAACTGTGGATAATTTAGTTATTATGAGAGTAGCGCCGCTTTTAGTTACTGTGCTTCTGGTGGTATTAGAAGTTGAATCTGGTGATGAGCTATTGAACTGTTGGCAACACTGGAGTCGACACTGTCGTAGATGCTAGTGTTGAACATCGGTATTTCGGTCAATCTGTAGTAATTGATTGCGGTATTAATTAGTCAGTAATAAACTAGCTATTCACTATACCTGTTAGCAACGCATGGCTTAGATAATTCATTATAATATAATTTAGTTTAGAACAATTCAAAATGTGTGTTAGCAAAGTATAGGCTAATCAATTTATTGAGTAATAATATAATTCGTCTTATAATTATTCGTTGCTTAATAAGCTATGTTTGTATTTCTATAATAGGGTTTTCGTAGTACTAGCTACGCATAGGTTAGACATTTTATTGTATAACATGATTTGCCTTACAATTGTTTAATGTATAAGTTAAGAAATATTCATATTTCATAATAACTTACAATAGAATTATCAAAATCGAGTCGCCATATTTATACTAAGATCACAAATAGTAGTTAAAGAATGTTTGACTGTAAGCGTGAGGTGACCAATCGGAATAAAGTAAGAAAGCGTGTATTATGTAAAATTGTTAGATAGAGACAGGTAGATAAATATGGCTTCCTTGTCTAGCAATATTTTGAAATTGTAAAAATTAGGTTATTTTGGGTAATTTTCATATAATTGATATAAAATAAGTTAAGTTATATGTTTTAAAACAAGTTTAGATAACAAACCGTGTAAACCAATTAGAATCTTATAAGATTATTAGAAAATCAGTTAAGATGTTTGTACATGAGAAATTCTAGGAACCAATGTAGTACATAAGATTAGAAAGAGAGACAAATGGAGTTGGATAGCGACGTCACTTTCTTCGGGAATCATATAAATATAGTGACGGGTTCCATACTGGTCAGATCGCTATCGGCAGATGTCAATCGCTATCAAGAAGCCTCAAGAAACCTCAAGACTCCTCAAGACTGAAGAAACCCTTGAAGACACTGTAGTGTTAAGGGTAGTGGAAATTGTAAATAGTGCTGTATCATCTTTGTGAAGAATATAGTGATTTGAGTTCGGCAAGAAGTCTTTATTTACCCGCCAGCGCCCAGTTCACCGTGAGTTAGTACGAGAACAACGCACTCGGTGTTCCTTTCCGTACATTCTGTTTATTTCCCCTTCTTTACGCCCGGTAGGTTCGGGTGTAATCAGGGACGGAAGTGTGCGGGGAGAAGAGCTCATTTGGTTTGCAGGCTATCTCGCCTACCGAGTGACTTACAGTTAGGTCGTCTCCGTACAGGGTGATCCGTCGTGCTGTGCCGCGCTATCGAGTGCGGGCCCTGTACGGTGTTAGTGTTAGTTCTCGTACCCGTATACTAGTAAGTATTGCGTTAATTGTTAGTATTCGAGTGTTTTGTTTTCGCACTTGTTTTCGTGTTTGTTTTAATACAGGTAGTTTCTATTATCTCTTTACACATCAGGAATACATGTCATGTTAGGCAGCCGTAAGAACTTAATAATAATAAAAACACCGCAAAAATAAGATAATGGCGTGTGTCCAAAGATTATTTATACTTTAGTAATTTGGCGAGCTTAAAATTTATTTATCACAAAAATACCCCTATTTAGTATTGGAAATCGTTAATCGATAGTCTGATATTCCTAAAAACTATGCATTATATATGCATTAATATAGGTGTTTTATCTACACTAAATATTGGTGGCTTTTTGGCAGGTAGGTTATTGACCTTTGATTAGTAGATACCTAACAGTAGTGTAATACATCGGTTTTTCGAGCAATTGATAGTCCTAAGAACTATTAATTAATTGCTTATTAATCCATGTACAACACTACCCAACGGTCGATGGAATTACATCTTCGTACTCTGTGCATCTTATAAGTAATATGAGATAGACCACAGAGAACATTATAAGATAGACTATAGAACATAATATAACCCTACAACCTCCTACAACTGTTCAACTTTATTATACTGTATTATACTATACGAACGTGTTCTGTCAGTTCTGTGACTTTATTGTGGACTTTATTTTCTGGATCCAGTTTGCACACCACAGACTACTAAGAGGATACACGCACGCATTGCCATTTTATAAGAAGCAGAAAGGTCCAGTTTCTCATATCAATTATTTTGATATTGTGAACGGTACTATCTTCATTCAAACTTAATAAGCAAGGTGAAAGTGGTTATGAAGTGGGCGGAGAGGTGATTAGATGGTGGCAGCATCGGTGACGGTGGGCGCGCTTTGCGCAGCGTGGTACATACTGAGTTCAGCCAGTAATGTGGTGAGCAAGTTGGCGCTGGTTGAGTTGCCGTTTCCGCTGACCATGGCGGCGGCGCAACTGGCGGCGGTTTGCCTCTGCAGTGCACCAGTACTGGCGGCGTGTGGAATCCGCTCACCGGAGTTCCCGCGCGGATACCGGTGGCGCGTGTTACTGCCGCTCGCATTTGCTAAGGTGCTCACCACGCTCTGCTCGCAGATATCAATATGGAAGGTCCCCGTCTCTTATGCACACACAGGTACGAGTCTTATCAGAACCTTATAATAAAATAATCAGAGATTATTTTATTATAAGCTCGTAAGTTCCGACCGCGACAGGTAGTTTACTACATGCTCAGTGATGTGTGTAAAACTATATGTGTATTGGTTCAATACATTAGATAAAAAAAATGCAATATTATGTGTAGAATACATAATAAAAGTGGCACTCGCCATCTTGTTATTTATTTCAGTTCTTCCATAGCCAGCCAAACTACATTAGCGATTACTGTAGTGAAGTAATGTACAATGACATAGTGCAACCATAGCAGAATATTTTTTTATTACAGGAGTAAAATCATTTTGAAGGGAAACTCTAGGAATTTTTACCTATTTTGGAAAAACGGTTTTCCATAATAATAATGAGCAATGTTGGTTTCATTGATATACTAAAGTCAAGTACAAAATATCACAACACTCGGCTAAACAAATAATCAATGCCTCTCTTTTATATAATAAGTAAGATATTAAATTTATTGGTTCAATGAAACAAATGGTTCATAAGATTTTATATAGTATTCATTTTTTAATTAAAAACTCTGCTTTCTCTCTTTTTGCTTAATTGCAGTGAGAAACCTCTTCTGCATTTATTCTTTCTACTACAGCCCTTTTATAAATTTCCTTTGCTGCTCTTATGAGCCGCAGTTAGCCTGTGCAGTCCTTCTTCCCTCTCTTGTACCCTTTTTTCTTGTCCGGAATTCTTCACCATAACTTTGGCTCTAATAATCCATAGACAAAATAAAAATATGTAATATATAATTTAAATTAATGCAAGTTAACATTTATACTTAGGTTTTCCTTGATTTTTAAGGCAATGAGAAGTGTTGTACACTAAACTGTATTTGTTTAAGTTATAACAAGCAAAAAACATTTCCGCCTACTTCACATATAAAATATTACTATTTTTTTCCCATAAAATGAATCTTGTCTCCTAAATTTTAAAGCCAAGCATTAAAAATTGTTGACTGAGCTATCTATATATTTTATGTTTAGAACTAGAGTTGCTGCATATAAAAAGTAAACCAAAAAAGAAATTGTATTATAATTCATGATATACTCTTTCAATATGACATTACATAGGACTTTAAACATGCACGCACCACACATCTGCTCTTTAAGCGTTAGAGGGAAAACAGGTGTGATATATTATACTCCTGATTAAATATGTGCTGTGATTGTTTGAATAGTTACCTGGTGCTTGTTGTCCACTTACACCATAATCAGTGGGACGAGATCCAGATCGGCCAAAGTTATCTATCAAATGATGCAACAGAATTATTTTATGTATATTAATAAATCAATATATAATACAATATAGTATACGTAATAAGCAGTGACGATAATGGTGAATCAATTTGCAAAAAGACGCTTTTTGAGCTATTAAAGGCCATACGCTGAGTATACCATACGAGATATATCAAATTAATGTATCATATAACTGTAGATCTTAAAAAGGCCTACAAAAAAGTCGGCGATATCATGTGTCTATCTTCTAAGGATCGCCCACATAATCATTTTTGAGGCAGTTCAATTCGCGCGTGCGCTCGTCCAACAGCATTCTGTAACCACGCGGACTCGCGGACTCGACGGATTCGCGGACACAGCTAGTGGAATAGAAAAGTGAATTTGCTTTTCTTCTAAAATAGCAATAATGCCCTGCTAAATGATTATAGTCCCATTTCACTTCTGAGCTATACTTATAATCCGATGTCTATAGTTATTACGAACCATCTGGCGCGCAGGTTTGATGATTTACAGCCACCCGAACAATCCGGTTTCCGAAATTACTTCAGTACCCTAGACCATAAACATACATTACTCTAAGACCGAAGAATGCCTCTTTGCGTAGCATTTGTGGACTTCGATTCAATCAAAACTTGGGTAGTACGGCAGCCTCTCCAGCGGTGCCTAGTTGATTATCGTTAGGTGTTTTTTTTATTATAACTAAATTCTGAAACACGTTTTAATAACATTACACATTTATTTACAGAGTAATTAATGTCAAATGAATGTGAAGGATTCTCTGACAAAGCAGTTTTTGACTACTATTAATTGTCTTAACTTTTTGAAATATAATCTAAGATACATCTTCTCTCCACAAGCTGTTTATCGATATTAGTTACAGACATACGTTCAATGGAATAGCGACCTCAAAATTTGTGTGTTTGTGCTTTTTACAGGTGTGTTTGTGCATGAGCACGATCACAAACATGATCATTCATGTGAATGTGAGGAAAGTGGTGTGTTAATTTATGGTGACTTGTAAAATATTCACGGATAGTTATATTTTTGTATACTTAATCTTATTTTAAAGGTAAACTATCTAAGACTTTACTATATAAAACGAATACTACAATCACTCTTCATTTAGATTAGACGATTATCAAGGAAGTTCCTACTCATCTATGCAGTGTGACACTACATTGTTATGTGAATGGAGCGGGGGTTTGGCATTTTGTT
Source organism: Saturnia pavonia (assembly GCA_947532125.1). NCBI lineage: Eukaryota > Metazoa > Arthropoda > Insecta > Lepidoptera > Saturniidae > Saturnia > Saturnia pavonia. Next base: position 56,797 of record OX383901.1, read on the forward strand.
TCAGGCATTTCAAGTACATAATTTTCCGTTTTGTTCAGTGCCGAAAGTAGAAGACTACTAACTATCACGAAAAAAAAAAACAGTATCGTATGTTACATTTTATATACGTTCGCCTTGATGTAACATTCTTTTTTTGAAGTTGCTTAGAATTACGGTTCCGTACAATTAAAATAATAGGTACATATTTACCTATGAAATTGCCGTTCTGCAGTACTGGCCATTTCAAATCAAAATATTTTTTGTTTGGCTAAGAATTCAAATTTCAAATTAATTTTATTTTAAAAACATGGAATTCTTTTTCCAAAAGTAGTCATTTGTTTATTGATTAGTGTTACATTTTCATCGCATTTAAATTTTTTTTGTCATCATGGATACGTTAAAAATTCGAGTAATTATGGAATATGAGTACCGTCGTGGCAGTAACGCGACACAAACGGCACGCAACATCAACGACGTTTACGGAGCTAACACTACAAACCAACGCACCACCTGTTATTGGTTTGCTCGCTTCCGTTCTGGGAATTTCGACCTGAAAAATAAACCTCGCGGTTGTCCGAAGACTTTGGTCTACAATGACGTATTAAAGGCGATTGTGGAAGCTGATGATACACAATCTACGGCTGAATTAGCAGCAGCTTTCGACGTTAGCGTTAGCGTCCCCGTGCCCCACGAACTCAATGATCGCCAGCGCGAAGTACGCGTCGAGACGTGCCTTGCACTGCTCAACAGACACACAAATGAAGGAATTTTGAACCGCATTGTTACCTGCGATGAAAAATGGATTCTGTTTGATAACCGCAAGCGCTCAACAAGTTGGTTGCATCTTGGTTCAGCACCTAAACAATGCCCTAAACGAAAACTTACCCCTAGAAAAGTGATGATCACTGTTTGGTGGTCTAGCGCCGGTGTGATTCATCACAGCTTCTTAACAAACGGGGTGAGCATTACTGCAGATGTGTACTGTGAAGAACTGAACACAATGATGGAGAAGCTGGCACATCTCCAACCAGCATTGGTCAATCGCTCGTCTCCGCTGCTCCTGCACGACAACGCGCGACCTCATACTGCACAACAGACGGTCTCCAAGTTGAAGATTTGGGGTTGGAAGTTCTCTGTCATCAGACCTTGCGCCTACAGACTCTACTACTTTTTCCAGAATTTGGATAACTCCTTGGCGGGAAAAAAATTCAATATCAGAGAGGCAGTACAAAATGCCTTTGAAGAATTTGTTGCCTCCCGTCCAGCTGATTTCTTTAAGAAAGGCATCAATAAACTGCCACTGCGCTGGCAAAGATGCATTGATTGCATGGGTGATTACTTCGATTAATACAAATAAAAAAAACATCATTTAAATTTTTTCATACAAAACGGCAATTTCATAGGTAAAGTGTATTATTGATCGAAGGGTAAAGACCTAATAATAAGTATTTTTAACCGTCGGGCGACGTTCACCACAATACCGACGGCACTCTGCAGCTAGTAAATGAATAAAAATGTGCGCAATAAACTTCAAATACCGACATTTATCGTAAAATATAGCGAAAATTCAATAAAGTTAATTCCTATTAAAAATTACGCGAAGATTAATCATTTGGATTAATTACGTATTGTTACGGCTTGAACATAAAGAAATGGAAAAAACAACATCTTTCTCGAAATTTCCAGGACCGTCCGAAAAAATCGTGAATTTATCATAGTGCAGTCGTGTGACGTATAATCTTAGGTTCAACGACACACACATAGAAAGTCTTATCGCTAAAACTGTCAGCAAACAATAGGCCATAAATTAAACGTTCCCCTCGTTTTAAAAAGCGATGACGTAAATTGTTTACAAGATGTTAGGAGTCCTGGACCTTCCAGAGATTTCGGGATCGAGTCATTTAGGTATATAAGGGAGCTGAGTTGCGAGACGAGTCAGTTAATAATTCGAAAGCGAAGCGACAACAAGAAGCGAAATAAGAGAGGAACAAAAAGTGTTATTCTGCAAGTATCTACACAGGGTGATTCTGAGAGAATATTCGGTGAACGATTTATGTGTTTTGTTTTGTTATTTATTTATTTTTTTATTTTAATTTCTACTAGCTGAGTACGAATAAATTACTTTTGAGTGACACTACGGCATCTTATTACCCACGAACGTAACATTTGGTGTCAGAAGTGGGATGCCGTTAGTGACGCGTGACGAAGAGATTCGTACTCCGCGAACGAGGAGACAAGCCGAGATGGACGCCGCACGTCAACGTCAGCGTAACGAAGAGGAAGGACATGCTGCTACGGTACCATCTGAATAATCGGTGAGTTTGGCGACATTGTTGGCTGCTATCCAGGCCACCCGCCGCGAGTTTCAAGAGAGTCAGGAGGCCACCCGTCGCGAGTTTCAGGAAGCTATGCAGACTAGTCAGGCTAGTCAGGAGGCCACCCGTCGCGAGTTTCAGGAAGCTATGCAGACTAGTCAGGCTAGTCAGGAGGCCACCCGCCACGAGTTCCAAGAAGCTTTGCAGACAAGTCAAAAAACCGTATTGGCAAAGATCGACAGTGGCATCACGGTCCTGGGAGAAAAAGTCAAGAACCTCATGATTGAGGTTAAGGAGGTAATACACAGGACGGATAATATTGAGAGTCGAGTCGACGGGCATGATAACGACCTGCAGAAAATAACCAACAGAATTAGTAAGCTCGAGACACGTGAGCCAGTAGCGGTAGTAGCTTCACCGTCGTCTACGAAATTTGAAGTGCCACGTTTTGACGGGACATCATCTTGGGCAGCCTTCAAGTACCAGTTTGAAACACTGGTAAGAGGTAATGGCTGGAACAATGAGCAGTCATTTGTGGCTCTTACTCTGGCACTACGAGGAGACGCAGTCATGATTCTCGAGAACTTACAAGCGGATGACAGGACCCTGGAGTCACTGATGGAAGCATTGGATACGCGTTATGATGACAAGCACATGGAACATGTCTATCGCGCTCAGCTTCGGGATAGAACCCAGAAATCTAGCGAAAGTCTGCAGCAGTGGGCTCTTGAGGTTGAACGTTTGGTCCGTCGAGCTTATTCATCAGCTCCTTCAGGTACGATTGAAGTAAATATACTCCAGGCATTTGTCGACGGTATAAAAGATGGTGAGATTAGAGCTGCCGTACGGCTTGGTCATCATCAGACCCTCAAGAGTGCGCTTGCACATGCTTTGGAAGTGGAAGCTGTTCGTCAGGACACAAAACCCTATAGAGTTCGGGGAATTGTGACTCCACCTGCAACCAAACGGTTTACGCCAACGTGTTATGGTTGTGGAGAGAAAGGGCACTTGCGAGTTGATTGCCCCAAGAGAAAGAGAAGAATGGTGTCATCTGAGACCCAAACCGATGGAACCTTTCCTGCTAAATCAAGCATCGCCAGGAGCACAGGATGGGTGCGAGCTGTTCAACGTTCAGACTCGACGATCACAATAACACAAGTTTATGACGGGAATAGTCTGATCATCGAGGGTAGTTTGAACAACCAAACTTGCAGTTTTACTGTGGATACAGGAGCTTCACGGACAGTTGTTAAGCCAGAACTACTAAAGCGCACCATTCTGTGGCAGAGGCAATCTCGACTGTGTCATCTACAGACTGCAACCGGCCAGCCAGTTTCCGTCCTGGGTGAGACAGATGTAGAGCTAAGAATTGGTGATCAAGTTTACGTCCACTCAGTGTTAATAGCAAATATAACAGATGATTGCATACTAGGACTTGATTTCTTGAAGAGTCAGAAATGTGTCTTGGACGTCTCAAGAGGTGTGCTGAAGTTTCCTGACCAGGAAGTCTGCTTAAAAGGATCCAGCGCATGTAAGGTTTATTGTCTGAAAGACACTATTCTGGCTCCGAGATCAGAGAACCTGGTGGAGGTGAAGTTCCCTAAGAACATTAAGTACAAAAGGTGTGCAATAATTGAAGACCTGGGCCACCACCCGAATACCATCACCGCGAGGACACTGGTCATGACACAAGGAAAAACTAAAGTGAGAATCATCAACTTGGGCAAAGAAGAAGTTCACCTAAAGAAGAACAGTGTGATTGGCAGATGTGAGGAAGTGGGCTACCTCAAACGCCTGGATAGCACTGAGATGAAGCAGGGTTGTGAAGGACTTAAGGATGATCACTTTGGTCAGCTTATAGAAACATTCAAGGAGAATTTATCAGCATCAGAACTACAGGGAGCCAAGGAACTTTTGCTGCAGTTTCGGGATATTTTTGCAACTGGTAACGAATGTGGAAGAACAGGACTTGTGAAGCATCAAATAGACACTGGTGATGCAAGACCTATTAAGCAAAGGCCTCGACGAATACCTTGGGCCAAAGAACCCGAAGTAGCAGAAATGATAAAGGACATGGCTAATGCTGGAATCATTGAACCTTCTACTAGTCCATGGTCATCACCGGTGGTGCTGGTGAGGAAGAAAGACGGCAGTACAAGGTTCTGTGTGGATTACCGCATGCTGAATAATGTGACAAAGAAGGACAGTTACCCTTTACCCCGGATTGACGATACACTGGACTTGCTGAGTGGGAAGGAGTGGTTCTCTACTATTGATCTGAAGAGTGGATATTGGCAGGTAGAGATCAGCCCACAAGATAAGGAAAAGACAGCATTCAGCACAGGGATTGGAAATGGACTATGGCAGTTTAATGTTATGCCATTTGGGTTGTGCAACGCTCCAGCGACTTTCGAACGCCTTATGGAAAGAGTTATGGTTGGTCTTCTTGGTGACGTATGCTTAGTATATTTGGATGATGTGATCATACTAGGACGAAATTTCTCTGAGAACTTGAGGAATCTTGAAAAAGTATTTACCCGGATACGCGGAGCAAACTTAAAATTAAACCCTAAAAAGTGCGCTTTATTTAAGAAGGAGGTCAGTTACTTGGGACACATAATCTCGGCTGAAGGAGTAAGAACTGACCCAGAGAAGATAAAGGCCGTCCAGGAGTGGCCTGTCCCGAGAAACAAAACAGAAGTGCGCTCATTTCTGGGTTTATGCGCATATTATAGACGTTTTGTTAATAACTTTTCGGACATTGCCAAGCCGTTACATCAGTTAACAGAAGAAAAGAGGGACTTCGTCTGGAATTCGAACTGTCAATCTGCTTTTTGCGAACTTAAGCAGCGAATGTGTGAAGCACCTATTCTAGGTTACCCAAGCAGAGAAGGAAGGTTCATCGTGGACACCGACGCCAGTAACATCGGAATTGGAGGAGTCTTATCACAAATACAAGGGGATCGACAAGTCGTAATAGCATATTTCAGTAAGGCGCTTTCTAAGCCTGAAAGAAATTACTGTGTCACTCGTCGGGAACTACTTGCTGTTGTGAAAACCTTGCAACATTTTCACAAATACCTCATAGGAAGGCAATTCACATTAAGGACGGACCACGCTGCCTTAAAATGGCTACTTCAGTTTAAAAACCCAGAGGGGCAAGTCGCAAGATGGCTCGAGCAACTGCAGGAGTTCGATTTTATAATAGAGCATCGTAGTGGAAAGGGGCATAGTAATGCAGATGCTTTGTCGCGACGGCCTTGTGCGAACGATTGCAAGCACTGCTTACGAAATGAAGAACGCGAGGATGTAAGGCTTGTAAGAATCGATGACAGTATGAAGAAAGCCCAAGAAGAAGATGACGACTTACGACCGATACTGGACTGGAAGCACAATAGAATCCGACCTCAGTGGAGTGACGTCTCATCTTACGGACCAGTCACCAAAGGTTATTGGGCCCAGTGGGACAGTCTGTCCTTGGAAAATAGCGTCCTATGTAGAAGATGGGAATCCAACGATGGTAAAGTGGTAACCATGCAAGTGGTAGTACCACGAAGTCAGGTGACCCGCATATTGAGGCAAATTCACGATGGTGTTTCCGGTGGTCATCTAGGAGTAAAGAAAACCCTGCTGAAGGTTAGACAGCGGTTCTACTGGTTGGGTTGTAGAGAAGATGTGGAGAACTGGTGCCGTAAGTGTACTGCTTGTACGTCAGTAAAAGGCCCACAGACACGAAGCAAGGGTAAGCTGAAGTTATACAACGTAGGAGCACCCTGGGAACGCATTGCCATTGACGTCGCAGGACCGTTTCCAATGACTGAGGAGGGCAACAAATACATTGTAGTAGTACAGGATTACTTCACCAAGTGGCCTGAAGTATTCGCGACGCCAAATCAAGAAGCGACTACGGTGGCAAAGAAACTGGTTAATGAAGTAGTCTGCCGCTACGGTGTACCAATGGAGATTCATTCAGATCAAGGGAGGAACTTTGAATCTTCTCTCTTCCAAGAAATATGCAATCTCCTTGGCATTCATAAAACACGTACGACTCCCGCTCATCCACAGTCGGATGGTATGGTTGAAAGATTTAATCAGACCTTGGAAAATCACTTGGCAAAAGTCGTGGAAGACCATCAGAGAGACTGGGACCGCTACATACCCCTATTCCTAATGTCTTATAGATCTGCTGTACACGATAGTACAAGATTCACGCCTGCAAAAGCGAATTTCGGAAGAGAAATGAGACTGCCAATTGATGTGATAACCGGCGTGCCACCTGATAAACCAAAACCCATTACGGATTTCGTGAGCGATCTTCAAAACCAGTTGGAGGAAGTACACCAGAGGGTGCGGGAGAATAGTCTTAATACTAGCATAAAGATGAAGACTAGATACGACCGCAATGCAAATGCCAGTGGTTTTGAAGAAGGATCCCTCGTATGGCTCCATAACCCTCTTCGCAGAAAAGGGAAGTCTCCTAAACTTCAAGCCCGGTGGGAGGGGCCCTATACTGTCGTCACTAAGATTAACGATGTGACCTATCGCATAAAGAAAGGATTAAGAGGAAAACCGAAGGTAGTTCACATAGATAGATTGGCGCGATACCACGGAGATAATGCTCGGGACGAGCATAACTAAGAGGGGGGTAATGTTACGGCTTGAACATAAAGAAATGGAAAAAACAACATCTTTCTCGAAATTTCCAGGACCGTCCGAAAAAATCGTGAATTTATCATAGTGCAGTCGTGTGACGTATAATCTTAGGTTCAACGACACACACATAGAAAGTCTTATCGCTAAAACTGTCAGCAAACAATAGGCCATAAATTAAACGTTCCCCTCGTTTTAAAAAGCGATGACGTAAATTGTTTACAAGATGTTAGGAGTCCTGGACCTTCCAGAGATTTCGGGATCGAGTCATTTAGGTATATAAGGGAGCTGAGTTGCGAGACGAGTCCAAGTCCGGTGAAGCTGTAAAAGCCGTTCGAGGCTCCTGGGCCCTTATGGCTAACAGTATAGTCAGATCGAAAAAAAAAAAAAAAAAAAAAAACGAGACGAGTCAGTTAATAATTCGAAAGCGAAGCGACAACAAGAAGCGAAATAAGAGAGGAACAAAAAGTGTTATTCTGCAAGTATCTACACAGGGTGATTCTGAGAGAATATTCGGTGAACGATTTATGTGTTTTGTTTTGTTATTTTTTTTTTTTTTTATTTTAATTTCTACTAGCTGAGTACGAATAAATTACTTTTGAGTGACACTACGGCATCTTATTACCCACGAACGTAACAGTATAATTTCACTTCATTCCACTCTATATTTAAAGTATATTACGGTATTAAACATACATATTTTTATTTGTACTTAAACAATTTATAGACTATACAAATGACCATTCGTCTAAAAATTGCATCCTAAATGTATCTACAGACTATATACTACAATCAAACAAAATTTTTATATGTTATTTTTTTGTCTCGACATTCACTACTAATCTATCTGAAACGGTCTATATTATATTATAGAAAATCATTGGCAAGTAGTGATTCGTTTCATGCTTATGTTAGAGATTATTTGAAAATTTATTTTCAACGAAAAAATTTCCTACTGATTTTGATCAAGTTTTTTTAAGCGGGAAGCTCACGTTATTCCATAATTTGTGTGCTATAAGAATCATAAATAATACATTTAGAAATCGTTAAAAAATTAGTTATCATAAGATTTTGATGATATTTTGTACAGGAAATGTATAAATATGTCATATCTCAATTGATAGACTGTATGAATTGTCAATAATATGATTAAACAGAAAATTACAGGATGAAAAAAAAAGGTGTGTGTGCGATTCACACACGATAGAAGTGAAACTTCATTTTAAAAGATATTTTATATTTTATTTAAACAGTGTGCAATATACATACACACCGACATTTGCTCTCTCGCTCTGGCTCACACAAAGAGGAGACCGATAATGTGCGTTAAACGTTTAACGCGTTGGCAGTCGCATAAGAAGTTTCACTTCAATAACTGCGCGCGAATCCGCGGGCGCACTACTAATCTATTTATAAAATATCATTGATCACTTATATTGTGACCTTTGAATGGTTCCGATCCACACGTTCACATAACATGTAGGTATGTGCACAATTGACAGTGAAGGCAACGACGCCGCTGTGGACGGCGGGGCTGGCGCGCGTGCTGTTCGGCGAGCGGCAGACGCGCGGCGTGCAGGCGGCGCTCGTGGTGATAGCGCTGGGAGTCGGCGTGGCCTCTGCGACCGAGCTGCAGTTCGACGCGGCCGGGCTGGGAGCGGCGCTGGCGGCCGCGGCGCTCTTAGCGCTACAGCACATATACTCGAAGCGCGCGCTGCGTGACACGGGCGCGCACCCGTTGCGCATGCTGGCGGAGCTGGCTCGGCTCGCACTTGCGCTGGTGCTCCCCGCGTGGTTAGTGTGGGACTCGTTCGCGCTCATTGCGGCGGAGGTGGAGTGGGGCCGGGCGGGGCCGCTGGTGGCGGCGTCAGGCGTGCTGGCGTGGCTGCAGGCGCTGGCCGCATTCAGCGTGCTGTCGCGCGTGTCGCCGCTGACGTACGCGGTCGCGTCGGCTGCGAAGCGTGCCGCAGTAGTGTTCGCGTCGCTGGTGGTGCTACAGAACCCAGCGCCGCCGCTGAACCTGGCGGGTATGGCGCTGGCGGCGCTGGGAGTGCTGGCGTACAACCGCGCGAAGGCGCAGGCGCGCCACTCCGACCACTCTGAGCGCTTGCTGCCAGTGTGACGTGCGCACGCGCCGCTCGCTCGCTGATCAACTGTACTGAACTCTTTTCGTGAATTTATAACATTATTAATTAATTATGTACAATAATTATTTATTATACTCTTGTTTATATCATTTAAGTATTTATTGCTCTATTCCATTGTATCCTTAAAAGTTTAATTAACATTTTAAAATTGTTTTCTATACCCTATTCATTATAACGTGAGATTTTATGTAAACAAACCAGAAAAAGGGTTCTTTTATATAGAAACTTTTAAGTTTGATAAGATCCTATCTTTTTAAATAAATGTTCGTATAACATATACAAAAATGTTGATGATATACATATTTGATCTATAGTAGCATATTACAATTTTTATAATTGTGAAATACGATTCACACTTTTACTATTTTATTTATTAATATTAATGTGATGCTACAAATCTGTGCACATAAAAGACCTGAAATGACAATAATATGAAATCTTTCAAAGCTTTAAAATGATACTAAAAAATTATACCGTAAACTGAAAACATAATGCAAAAGTCGCGCGTTTTAAATTTCGCCGGGTTGTAGCCGCCATTGTTCGCATTCGAGTTAGTGATGGACATTGAAAGAAATCATCGATGTTTTTTTCGAAATAATACATCGCATAGTTGCATCGATGTTATATCGAAAAATACACCGATTTTTTCCATACATCGATTGTTTTTTTTAAATTAGATATGAATGTGGCGTACATAAAAAGAAAAGAAGAATTTACATATCAAAAAGCTATAATAAACATCGATTAAAAGGATAAATATTCATATTTCTTCATGTCTTTAAATACCCAAACTTTGTAAAAACAAAAGTTTGCCTAATCTTTTTCCCGTGCAATCGGTTTCTTTGTTGAGTCATCACCTGAGAAAAAAAAGGTGTGTGCGATTCACACACGATAGAAGTGAAACTTAATTTTAAAAGATATTTTATTTAAACAGTGCAATATACATACACACCGACATTTGCTCTCTTGCTCTGGTTCACACAAAGAGGAGAGACCGATAATATATTGCTCTCTCGCTCTGGCTTACACAAAGAGGAGAGACCGATAATGTGCGTTAAACGTTTAACGTGTTGGAAGTCGCATAAGAAGTTTCACTTCAATAATATTTCAGATGGAACAGATGTTCCCACCATCGTTAGGTTTTCCATAGATAGCGATGCGGGCTTTGTCTTATCGGTTCGATTACTACTCACAAAGTGACGCATATGCGAAAGCAATGGTACCCTAGCAGGTATGCTTCTTCGATGCATCGAATAAAAAACATCGATGTTTATTCGATGTTGAAGTATTAATGATATATCGGATTGATACATTGATTACATCGAGTGTTTTTAATGCATCGATGAATATCGTCCGTCACTAATTCGAGTTGTGCTGAATCTTTCCAAATAATTTCGCTATCTCCTTGTTAAAGTTGTTGTTTATGTTGGTTATTATGTTTTCTTGTTATCGTTGTTTTTATTAAAGTAGTTTGTAAGTATGGATAAACCGGTCCAAGCAACCAAGCTTACATGTGTGATTATTTATCGCTGAAAATAAAAAAAACGCATAAAGAAGTTTACGCTGTATGCCGCGGATAAAGAAATAGTTTTAAACTGTTATAAACACATGCAAGAGACGTGGCCTAAGGACACTTATCCTCACCAGAATGAAATTGTCTAAAACCGCGGAGGTTACGGGAGTGTCAATGCCTCTGTTTACAGAAACATTTTACAAAGTATTGAAGTATGATTGATAAAGATGAGGTTGTGTTGTGGCGCATTAAATAATTATCAACTATAACCAACATGACACTACCCTACTATATGACCCTTTGACACTACTCCTGTTACAAGGAAACACACCAGACCCAAGTTATAGGGGTTCAAAGTTTCAAGGTCAAATTAGAAATTTCGACATTTCCTAACCTCTGGTAAACTTAGAGGCAAGAAATCGACACTCTTCCCATGAAGAAATAACTTTCCTAGCCAGAGATATAGGAGGTTAAAGTTTGAAAGTAAAATTTAAGGTTTTGATGGGTCTTTTTACATAGGTAGAACAATAATGATTAGTGATAAAATTAGGACATAGCCTGTGTACTTATCACAAGAAACCTAACACGCTCGTCACTCCCTTCGGTCGCTCCTTGCTACCTATTTGTTGACAAATGACTAAAAATTTGCATAAAACCTTAGTATCCTCGGATTATCAAGTCCATTAAAATAACCATACCCTTAAAAAAAAGATAGTTTTGTTTCTCAAAAAAGCCATTGCGCGGTGTAGCTCTGTGTTACAGTGTCTAATAGGCAATAAAACAACAAAAATAATGCATTAACAATATGCTGTGTTGTGCAAACGATTATTTTGAGAGTATTTTTGAAATCGTTCGAAAGGTTGTTGTAAAGGCAGGATGAAACTGTCCTTGTCTGGCACAATGTATATCTGAATAATTACTTTATACCTCGAATATGTAAAACTTGAAATTAATATTTTATAATGAGGAACATTGTTCTTATCTAGTGTCTCACAACACCACACTTTTTTTTGAAATGTCTATACTATTGGCCAGGAGGCCTTAAAAGCTTCACCGGGCCTGTGGGCGAGCGCAGAAGGCACTCAGCTGAGGGAAAAGGGGCATCTAAGCGTAAGGGTGCCAAAGTGGGCGACCTCGGCTTGGATTGTTGCCCTATATGCAACCATCGCGACTGCGTATTATGATAAAAAATTAAAAGACAGACATGTTCATATATAACTAATAAATATAGTTTATTTACAACGACATGAATTCACAATATAAAAATCATCCCTTTAACTCTCATGAGCAAACGGCACCCTTTACGACACGGCACGCGCACGCGCACGCGCACAGACATGCACACACATAGACACAGAGACAAACTCTCGGGGGAGAGTTAGAGCTCATCGCGGTCGTCGGCGGCGGCGGCGGGCTCCTCCTCGGCGTCAGGGTCCGAGTCGGGCTCCTGCGGGTCGAAGTCTTCGGGGTCGTCCTCGGGCGCCGCGTCGGGCGCGAGGCCGAGCGCGCGCTGCAGCATGCCCTCGACGGTGTCCGCGAACTCGACGGCCTGCCCCTCCTGCAGCACGTACCCAGAGCGCAGCGCGGCCGTGCGGTAGAGCGTGTGCGCCGCCCGCAGCGCCTCCGGGTCGTCGGGGTCGTCGCGCACGCGCCTCAGCAGCTCGCGCACGATCGGGTGCCGCGGGTTGATCTCCAGCATCTTCTTCTGCGTGAGGTGGTGCTTGCGCTGCGGGTCGTCCGCCTTCTGGTGCGCGTTCGAGAGCGCGAGCCGCTCCATGTTGCCGGTCCAGCCGAACGCGGTGGCGGCGAGCGCTGCCGGGGACCGCGCCAGCCGGCGGGACACCGCGCACCGCGTCACCCAGGTGCCCAGCTTCTCGCCGAGCCAGCGCGTCAGCGGCTCAAACTCCTTGCGCTGCTCCTCCAGTCGCTCCTTCTGCTGCTCGTCTGCAAGAGCAAGGCGAGCGTTACTACCAGTATCACCGCCGCTTCACTCGTTTGTGCTTCACGTTTGTACTCACTCTCTTCTAGATCAAATATCTCCTTAGCGATGTTCTGGAACTTGTGTCCGTCGTACTCGGGGAGCGAGGAGAGGCAGTACTCGTCCACCGCCTCGGTCAGGTACAGCACCTCGTAGCCGCGTTTCACGAGCCGCTCTGCAAACGGAGACTTCTCCACCTGTGTGTGAGACCAGAGTTTATACTACATGCCATATTTATTAACAGTAAACATTTATGTATACAGAGAGAGGCGCGGGGCTGACGGGTTACCTCGGCGCGGCTGGAGCCCGCGATGTAGTATATGTGGTGCTGGTTCGGCTTCATGCGCTTCACGTAGTCAGCCAGGAAGGTCATCTGCTCCGACTGCGAGGAATGGAAGCGAAGCAGTTTCGCCAGCCGGGAACGGTTGCTTGGATCCTCCATCACACCCAACTTTATGCTGTACAAAACATTTTCTTTTTGTACAACTAACGTGGTAAACAAGTATTCAATCCGCCTAACAGTAAGCAGTCCATAACATACAGACGCTTGAAATACTTGTTGCTGACTTTGAACCTCCCTACCCTATGGAGTTCAGGAAACCCTACTTACTGCAGTAACACAACACAAGGTTATTTGTCTGGGATCTTCTGTAGGGTGGAGGTGTTCCACCAGTCGGGCTGCCACAAGGAGAGAGAAATCTCCAGAGAAATGTCTCTGTACCGTATTTCTTTTAATGAATGTGTGTTGTATGTACTCGCATGTAGTGTGTATGTGTGTCCCTGCACTGTGTTGTGTTAACACCGGATACAACTGAAACCACCATCAATGTCGGTTCAGTGAATAGTATAAAGTAACATAGAGAGTGATATGTGAGAATGAAACTAACTTGGTGGAATATTCCTTCCAGAAGTGTTCGTACTCGTCGTCAGGGATCTTCTTGAGCATGTCGAGTGCTTTGCGTACGAGTTTCTTCTTGATGATCTTAATGAGTTTGTGTTGCTGCAGCGTCTCCCTGCTGACGTTGAGGGGCAGGTCGTCGCTGTCAACGATGCCCTGGATGAAGGCGAGGTAGTTGGGCATGAGGTCGTTGAACTCGTCGGTGATGAAGACGCGGCGCACGTACAGCTTGATGTGGTCGGTCTTGGTGCCGTAGCGGTTGAACGAGTCCGCGGGCTGCACGCGCGGCACGAACAGCAGCGCGCGGAACGTCACCTCGCCCTCCGCCACGAAGTGCGCCCTGGGGGTAGGAGACACCCATCAACACTCCTGCACCTCACCTGACACCTGACACCCGACACCCGACACCTCTCGCACTCACTTCGCCAGCGGGGCCGACGAGTCCTTCGTGAGGCTCTTGTAGAACTGCGTGTATTCCTCGTCTGTCACCTCGGAGGGTTTCCGCGTCCAAATCGGTTTGTTGTCATTCATGAGCTCCCAGTCCCACACAGTTTTCTCAGTTTTCTTGACATCGGGTTTCTCCTCAGCAGCGTCTTCTACCTGTAACAGTTGAACGCACCCCATGAGTTGTTCAGGTCTCGACAAGCACTAGACATGGGTAAGTCAGTAACTGCGGTGCAGCTCACTGCGCCGGTGCAGGTTCCGATCCCGGTCCGCCGTGTTTACGTTATCTAAGTAATCTTGGAGTTCTTCAACGTACTATGTTGCTTCACACGAAATTACTTTGACAGTATACATTTTTAAATGATTACAATTATCTATTACATATATATCTATATTATTATTGATTCATAGTAAGATTTGCACGACACATGTCAAATGTTTATTTTAGTGATGCAGCATAATTTAAATTGGAAGTTGATTTTACGATTATCGAAAATATCGACAAAAATCGATCCTGATTAAAAAAATACATTTTAAAACGTTTTATTAGCATTATTTACGCTCCATCATGTTAGTACAGCTTAATGAAGCGATAGTTTCCTAAAAACACATTACTATGCTAAAAAAAAAAATTGCAATGAAACACACATTCTAAACAGCTGATGCTCGGTTCAACAAACGTCCGGACGCCGGCGCCCAAATACTAAACATAATAATGAACCGCGCCAAAACAAACCGCTCCTTATGCGGTGGCCCGCGGGCGCTTTGATCATTTCCACAGATCAATAAAGCGTTAGGCATTCCCAACTTACAACCAAGCTTAGTTATCCCTACGGACTGGTATTTTTTTGGAATTTAGAAGTTATAACTCTAATTATTTAATACAACTATACAATCAATTGTACCCTGACGTAACAAGAAGCTCGTTACGACAAAAATGATATTAGAATTGATTCTTGATTGATAGATTGAATTGAATGATATTAGATGCTCACGTACACAATTATAAAAACTATTTAATCATTATCTTTGATTTAGTACAAGAAATTAAAAATGACATTGTACAGAATAATTTGGTAGTTAAAATTAATAGCAACTATGATCGACAGTTAATTAATCTATAAGAATGCTTATACTTTATGTTAACAGACTTTCCGTTTTTAGTCCGTGCAATACCATAATTTGAAAACAGGTAGGTACGTCACAACTATCTAAAATTACTTGCAATTTTTATTGTGATCGCCGACTCTAATTCTTTTATGGTGCCTGCAAATTTTGTACCTACAAAGTTTTAAATTTTGGGGTGTGCGGTATCAAAGCCGCGCCGCCGCCGCTCGGCGCCGGCGTCCGGGCGTGTTCGTTGCTCTGAGCATCAGCTGTTTATGAATGCGTGTTTCATTGCTGGTTATTTTTTTTGTAAAGTAATGTGTTTTTTTATGAAACTATCGTTTCATTTAGCTGTACTAACATGATGGAACGTAAATAATGCTAATAAAACGTTTTAAAAATATGATTTTTTTTTAAATCAGGATCGTTTTTTTTCCATGCCATCATCAAAGGTGTCATTAGTGCTAGGAGTGTTTTCGTTTTCGGAAGCGGTCTCCTAACACCCTGTAGATTGTGTAATGTTGGTGCGAGTGCGAGTGCTACACTGAGCGAGCAGTGCGCTACCCGCGTCCAGTGTGCCAGAGTGTACCGCGGGTACAGCGCGGGGCAGACCTGTGCATCTTCATCAGCATCAGAGTCTTGCGAGTCCGAGTCCTCGAGCGGCTCCTCCACGGTCTCGGTGCGCGACGCCCACAGATAGATCGGGAAGTTGATGAATTGTGAGTACTTCTTGACGAGAGCACGGATCGTGTCCGGCTGCAGGTAGTCGGCCGCCTCCTCCTTGATGTGCAACCTGTGGGGCAAGCAGCCGCGTGAGGGTCGGGCTCAGGGTCACTCGCTTGCCGAGTAACAGAGTTGAGAACAATGTGTTACGTGATGTGCGTGCCGCGCTTCAGAGTGTCGCCACGCGGGTCGGTCGCCACGCTGAACGCGTTCGCGTCCGACTCCCAGACGTGCTGCACGTCCTCGTTGTGCTTGGAGGCGACGGTGACGCGGTCCGCCACCAGGAACGCGGAGTAGAACCCGACACCGAACTGCCCGATCATGTCGTTCATCTCCTGCGCCCCGCCCTGCAACAGAACCACTCGGCTACATCACTACTGCTTCAATATTACCTTACTCCTTACAGAAGGTCGCAGCCATATAACCTAGTCTTGTGACTCTTTGGCATAGAGGGTGTTCAAGGTCGGCAACGCGCTTGTCATACATTCGATATTTTGCTTTTCTTAATTGTTTATTTAAAACGCGATCGAGCAGAGTAGCTCCTGGCTCTAGAGTACAGACAGTCACTACATCTGCTAGAGAACCATTTGTGAAATGCTTGCGGCAATTGTTCGTTATTTTGATCTAAGGCTGTAATATAGTCGATATAGTCGGTTAAGCACTAAAGAAATGGTAGCTTGGCAAACCTGAAACCTTAAAGGTCATAGACATTGGCTACACACCTTCTCTACATCCTGCATTTTGGAGAGGAAGTCGGCGGTACCGGACTTGGCGATGGTGCCGAGGTTATTGATGAGCTCGTTACGCGTCATGCCGATGCCAGAGTCGATGATGTGCAGTAGTCGCTTCTCTGGCTCCGCCTTGATGCGCACGCTGAGGTCCGGGTTAGCATCCAGCACATTCCGGTCCGTGAGCGACAACAGTCTGATCTTATCGAGCGCATCTGACCCGTTTGATATTAACTCTCGCAAGAAAATCTCCTTGTTTCTATAAAGCGAGTTGATAATGAGCTTCATCATCCGGTTCACTTCAGTCTGGAATGTGTAGTTTTGAGCTCGGTCACGCATCTCCCGGAGCTGTGCGACACTCAGCTCGTCCGGAGAGATCGCCTCCTCCTCGCGCTGCACGGCTTCCGCGTCTGGAACGAAAACCGGAATTTAATCGCCAGGGACACGCAGGCGCGCTACCAAGTCACTATGGCAACATACTTGCTCATGAATAAGCAGATTATCGATTAAACTTAGTAATATCTGGAGCGTTCTGGCGCCATGTCCACCGGGCCGGACGGCTCGGTGCAGCGCGCGCGTTCCTTCAAGCTGCGGTTCGAAGCGTCGCGCGAGCCGGGCCGCTCGTATGTGTCGCTCGTGCGGCCGCTCAACTTGCGTGAGTAATGCGGTGCGCCGGTTCGCGTACACCTCGCTTCAACTTAACATTTATATTGTTTATGATACAGCCTTGACGATAACAGACAAGTTCTACAGCGGCGCACGAGCCTCGCCAGCGGAGGAAGAGGGCACGGCGCGGGCGATGCAGCTCGTCACCGAGAGGTTCGAGCGCGGGCCGCGCCAGCGCTACCCCGACCCGGTGACGAGCTCGCACGAGTCAGTTCTCACTTACGCACTAAGTACGCTCGTTAGGTATAACCAGTAGTCACGTGTGACTGTGTACAGGTACGGGTGGTGGGAGAGCGGGGAGTGCGGGGCGAGCGGGGAGCGCGGGGACCCGCGGCTCGACCGGCGCATCCGCGACTCGCCGTGGCTCAAGGAGAGGTTGCGAGTGCTTGCGGCGGACGACAAACTCAAGCACAAATAATCGTTATAAAATATTGTTATTGTTCATGTGTTTTTATGATTTGAGCTTTTTATGAAACGTGGCGACATTTCATTATACGAGTTTAAAATATTTATTGCTAAGATACAAACGTGCGACCGGTCCCAGCCAGCCCGAGGCTCAGGGCGGACACAGACGGTATGAGTTATCATTTGATAACGTGATAAGCCATTATGGCCATGGGACTAGATTAATAAAGGATTAATTGCCACGAGACTTAACTATATTATCTAAATGTGCATTATACTGAATTATTTCAATATACTTATTTATTTTTCACTGAATTAAAAAACCTTAAAATTATGTGTTTTTATTAAAACATCATATTAATGACAAGTAGTGCCCGCTGCTCCGTTCACGTGGATGCGTAATGTATATAAATTTTTTTTTTTTTTATTAAGAGTTTAATAACTTTTTATGAACATATCATGTTTTTTATAAAATCAAAAATCTTAGGAATATAACACAAACAAATTGTTTCTATATCTATTCATTATTTTTTTGCGTAAAACTTGATAATTTTATTCATATATAGATAGATAAAAATGTGAACATTGAAATAAAAAATATATACTGACCAGTGCGGGAGCCTTCCCTGGAAGCACCATGGTCCACATCAACAGTGACTTCCTCTACAGTAGCAGACGCCGCACCGCCCTCCTGTGCGCCGCATGCTCCTGTAACAACACATTGCTTATCATCTATCACTAGGCAAATTTCATAATATTGTTATTCTTAGCTTCATTGGTTAGAGCTTCAAATTCCCAGGAAACATTATTCCAATATATGGTAATGGACTGTGCTGAAGTGGTTCTTTCTGCGCAGGATACTTTATTCATGTTTAAAATGATAAGAAAATATTTAGAGATCAGACAATAATACTTTACAAGAATTTGAAACTTGTTTGTTTTAGATAATTTATTGCTAAATGCATACAAAATATTATTAGATTTTCCTTGCCCAATGTTCAACACATTGACAATAATCTAGACACAGGGTAGTGTATCAACCAAGTGCAGAACGGGCGACACTGGCCAGTGTGTGTGTTTACACAAACCATTTTGAGGCCTCTATAGGTCAAATACCTACACACATACCTACATACGAACATGTAGAATCCTAAATTTCACGAATAAATCTCTTCTTCTTCTTGAGATACAGCTTTTGTATGTGTCATTCCTTAACTGATAAACTAGAAGATGTGTTAAATATGAGTACAGATAAAATTATGACATAAGGTTAATTAATAACATAATTATAAAGTAGGAACACATGAAATCTCAATTGAGATCTAAAGTTGAGCCAAAATGACCAGTATAATATAGTATATTATAATTCCGAGCTAAATTTACTTTTATCTTTTGTATTTAATTTTAAAAGTCTTGGCTTGTTGCTTGGATTGTCTTGTAACTTTGTTTCAGAAAATTAAATTAAAGTGCATAATTAGTATCAATTATGTAAATAAAATGACACGTAAAGCAAAATAACTGATTAGAAAAAAATAAAAATAAGATGTGATTTTAGATAAACTACCTACGTATTACATATAGTTTCGCCCAAAAATATTTTCAGTTTCATAACTATTGATATCATACATTCAATTAGGTAAGTATTGTTTCTTATTCAAATTTTGAAAAATTTATTGAATGATTGTGGTCATCATTCACAAAACAATAGATTACCATACACTGACATCGCGAAAGTTCTGGCCGCTGAGCCGCGCCGCTGCCGCCCCGAGTTGCGCCGCTAAACAACGATCACTTATAATTTACGGAGACATAACTCATTGTAATTATTTCATTGGGTATTTGAATAATAAATATGTTAAGTTTGTTTTATAAAAACACATAAATTGTAGTAAATTTTATACAAAACGTAGTAACATGTGATTGCAACGTAGACATTATGGAACTTACCTGAGAGAAACAGGACGCAGAGTCCCAACAGTAAAGAATATTTCATCGCCGGTTCACTCAACGCAAGATTTAGTGAAAGACTTATTCCAGAATCGACCTTTACCAATAATACTCATGAACTGAAGAAAACCATTTACGAACGCTCTATGTAATACGTTCTCTCCTTAATAAGAACTTATGTATGTTCTTTTGACGTAATGAGAATATTGAGTATAGCAAATCCTGTACTATTGGATCTAAAGCGCTATTTTGAGATTTAGACCAATCACTTTAAACCACGCATAAAATTTGACAAATAGATGATAAATAAATACAAATGTCGAAATATCATTGGTTTAAAGTCTCACTTTTTTTGTATAATTCTACTCTTTCTTTGTGAAAGGAAAAGGCAAAAGTATACAAGACCATGCAGCCAATCAGATGAATTTATAATGCATGTTCAGGATAAAGCCATGTCTTAATTTTGTTCTATATAAAGAAAAAACCAGTATCCATACTTTTCTAAATGTTTTCAAAGCTGTAGTCTTTTTTTTAGTTTCCGCTGTTTATAGATGAAAGGCATTTTATATCTATCTTCATAAAGAAGAAGCCCTCCCTCTAACCTTATTCTGTAGCATAATTAAATATCTCCAATTGTTGTAAGTGTATAATTATGGAATGAAAACATTGTTGATTCTTCAAAATTTCTTGTATAGAGCGCGGGATACTCTCAGCATTTTTCATAAATATATAACAAGTCGTTACTAAAAACTAGTGCTCAACCAGCATTAAAAAAATATATGTTCGAAAGATTGAGGGGAACCGGAATTACTATACGTGCAAGATGAAGATGTTATAATATTCCTTGTATGAATTAAATCTTAAATCCTAAAACCTTAAATCTGCCATGATCAATTCGCAAGCGACATATTGTTGTATCAAAACGTTTACTGACATATTTTTAAGAGAGGTAGGGCACAGAGAAATTTTCTCTATTTGGGGCCAAATGAGTGTGTGTCCCTGAGGTAAGAAGGAGAAGGATTCCTTGGAAAAGGATGGGTTCAAAGAGAGGTAGTGTACAGATAAATTTCTTTAGAGATTCTATAAATCTTCAGGGCAAAAAGTCTCTGTAGCGAATTCAACTTATTTCTAAGAAATATTTTCGCTGCAGACGGGCCCCATACATTTGCGGCATACAGCGCGTTCGGCTCAATGACTACAACTTATACTGTTTTTAATTGACATTTAATATAATTAAATGTGACGTGTTACATCTAAATAAGACCACGACGGCTTAGTGAAGGTGTGATTCGGCAAGTTTCTGACTAATTTATTCGTCTTGAGTACACATGTACATGTAGGTACGTGGTTGACACTTGATATTAATTTCTTCTTTGCAGTTGCTATCCTTTTGTCCTATTCCGTATAAAACATCTGGGCAACGCTTACGCGGTAGGCCTAGTAGTTATGCGGCGTTTCCGTTTATGATTGATGTTTCTGAGCCTTGATCTAAAAGAGCTAGCTCGCATTGTCTGAAATTATCAATCTGCGGCTTGTACTTTAATGATCGCCGTAGGAAGTGGGGCTTCAGGTATGTTGTTTTGAAATGATACGTTCGAGTTGCCACGCGCCAATTGTGACGTCTCCGTTTTCGGTAGACACCGTGAAGGTCGATTAGCGGTCGAGTTTCTTGCTGAATCAACATCGGGCGTGTTATGTGATACTCGTACAAATGCTTCGTGCAATAATGTGTTATGATTATCGTTGCACTTTCGACATCTTTTACTAGAAATGCAATTATTACTCAATAATGATATGTACTTTTGGAATCTTTATCGAGTTAAGTACAGGTCTAACAAATCCGTTTTCGATTCTTTTGGGATATGAGAGGCGTACTATAAGGAGTCTAAAACACACAAACATTTTGGTAAGTTTCGTGAGGACAATATTTTAACCATTTTATATGAAAGACCGTCTAATCTATTGGCTGTATTTTTCCTAGATTTAATATAATGGATTAACGAGAAAAGAGTTACTGCTATTATTAGAGTCATATAAATTGTAAACTAAGAGGAACTTCAACGAAATCAGGAGTGTATTTTCTCAAGAAATCGTTAATCCAAGGAGCGTCATTTCTATTAAATTTAGATAATGATGAGAAGGTTGTATTGAAACATAGTTTGCCAAATTTTAGAAACAGAAGATAAATGAGTTAACATTGAATATAATTTTTGCCCACTATTTTTTTCTGATTGATAATTCGTTTTTTAAAGATTGCATCTTTTTCAATTGTATAAAATTTTTTAAATGAAGGTTAAAAATGTAAGTAGAGTGCCACAATTTTTTCTGGCCCGATGGCCAGAAGAGGCCGAAGAGGACCTAACGACGCCATTTTGAAATGTCAATCTACCTGCCATTCGGTGAGATATCCGTCATTGGTTGTTAGCTCCGTGCTTTTATTTTTCGTTTCGTGGTTATTGCTAGTGAAAAATTCCGAAAGCTTTAAAAAGTGATACGAAGAACGTTATATTACAAGTCCTAGATTTAATGAAGGAAGAAAAGCGTCTTCAGACACCTATAATATCCTTCGCAAAATTGTATGAACGCGTAGGCTAATGTTAGCAGCTTTTGAAAGTAATTCTACATAAACATTATTTGGCACGTGCTAGTAAAATAGATATAAGTATCATATATTTAATTTTGTCGTTACTTATGTTGTAGGTGTTGAGGAGAGATTTGTTAGAAAACTTGTAAAGGAAAAAGAACAGGCAGATGAAACTGGAACAAAAGTTTCCACACCAGGTAAGATACGAAAAAGGAGGAAAGGTAAAATTGAAGTGGATGATTTTGATCTCGGTGTCATAAGAAGAAAAATTCATGAATTTTAAATCATGCGCAAAGAAATTCCCACAATAGCAAAGTTATTAAATGTGCTTCAAGAAGACATTGATTTTAAGGGGGATCGAGAAACTCTTCGGAAAATACTCCATAAAATTGGATTTCGTTACAAGATCACAAAATCGAACAGAAAAATTCTAATAGAACGAAATGATATTTCTGCATGGATAGCAATTTATTTTCAAAAAATTAAGATAATGAACGAGGTGAACAGAAACCTGTCATATTTTTGGACGAGACCTATATTCACGCATCTTATATAGCTGGATGCTGTTGGCAGAGTGATGAAGTTGATGGTGTGCTAAACCCAGTCTCCAAGGGAAACAAATCGATAATTGCTCATGCGGGAGCACAAGCAATGTTAGTGAAAAATGCGTTATTGCTGTTCCAATCAAATACAAAAATTGCCAATTATCACGACGAAATGAATAGTACGAATTTCAAAAAATGGGTTACTAATAAACTTCTGCCTAATTTACATGAGACAACACTGATTATATTGGATAATACCCCATATCATAGCATTTGCATAAACAAAACTCCTAATACAAATCATAAAAAGGCCGAGATGCAGAAGTGGCTGACGGAAAATAAAATAGAATTTAATGAACAATTTACAAAACCGCAACTTTACGCACTCATTAAAAGACATAAATCAAAACCTGTATGCGAAATAGACGAACTGTTGAAAAAGAATAGTCATAACGTGTTAAGATTACCGCCATACCGTTGCGACTTAAATGCAATCGAAATGATTTGGAGCTCGATGAAACGAAACGTAGCTAATCAGAACATTAATAAATCAAATTCTGAAATGCTTCTTTGATTGCAGACGCCTTCAATAATATAACAGTGATGAATGACAAAAGCGTTGCAATCACGTAAAAAAACTTGGAAACGAGTATAGAAGTAGAGGTGCAGACTTAGACGAGCCTTTCATCATTAATTTGGCCAGTGACAGTGAAAGCGAATTTAGTGACTTTGATGATGAAGTGACCAATGAATCAAATAACTCCGGTGGCTTAAGAATAGCTGGAGTATTCCCGTTAGAAAACACCCGCCATACATTTTATGTTGATGATCATAATTATTGTGTTAAAATATAAATATTTTCAGAGATTGTTTTTGTTTATTTAATTAACATTTTACCTACGTTCTTTCAAATCACCAGGTGTTTAACATCAGGTCCTATGTAAGGTAGTGCGTGCGTAATTTCACACTTTAACGAACTTTAAACAAGGAGGTTATGAATTTGACATGTACCTATGTATTATTATTATTGGAAATGCACTATATTAACATAATCTATTATGCTTCCAAACAAATATTAAGTTTCTATGGATATGTACATATGTCTGTACGTAAATATGTTTGTCCACGTATTTTTCCGACACTATTATTTGGATTGAAAAATCGGTTCAGTTATTTTCAAGATTTGGACAAAAATGTTTTTGTTACATCGACTTACCCATTTTATTGCAAAATTTATTTTTACTGACAACACCAAATGCGATAACAGCGAGTCTTTCACCGGGCCAGATAAGTTTGTGGCACTATAAGCCTCTACTATTTTTAACACCTGTCATTCCACCAAGGAACCGCCTAGGTCCGATCCTCCGGCATGGAGCCCTCGAGTCTAGCTGCCGCTCGCGCGATACAGTGACACCGCATTCACTAGCTACCTACATACATGCATTACACTGTTTACAGACATGCACTACACTTAGGTACATAGGTTCTGTAAGGGACCTTTTTTTTTCTTTTTTTGAGGCTAGTTAGTCTAGATCAAAAATTTACAGATTACTAAATACATATACGCTTGTCTCTTACCCTCCTCCCAGAGGATAGCGACATGTATATATGTATAGTTAGTTAGATCGAGTGCTAGGGCATTAGACAGATCGCGATATGTTTGCAATCTCTGCAACAGTCCGAGCCGAGGTCGGCCACTTTGGCACCCTCGGAGCTTGTTGCATGCTTTCGTGGCTGAGTGCCTTAAGCGCTCGCCCCTAAGCCCGGGTGAAGCTGTAAAAAACGTTCGAGGCGCCTGAGCCCTTATGGCTACCAGTATAGTCAGTTCAAAAAAAACCAAGGTTCTGCTGAAGCCTAGGTTTTTTAATAGAACAGACTTCGGAACGTGAATTATTAGTAATCTGTGGAATTTATACTTCTTCTTCTTATTAATTATGGCTCGGCACTATTCGTGCATTAGGGCAGTGTCAAGTATTTTACATTTTGTCAACAAAGCGAGTGAAACATTCTGTAATCTTTAAACATCGCTCCAACAAGATGGCGGCACCTTGTTAAAACTTTCCAGGGAGCCTTTGTAGCAACTTAAAATGCATGTTCCTAGTTATTTATTGTAATCCACTTAACTTGTGCACAACAACCACACTACATCACGTAAAATGCCGCCAAAATTACATAATATAGGGACAAATGACATAAGTTTATGAATTAAAACAAAAACCACCACATGACACTTTAAGTTACCGCCAAAAACTCCAATTGATACTTAAAGCGCTATCAAAATAATCTCACTAGGGATGTGATTCTTTCAGAAAACTTAAATTTTTAAATCGATTCGAATCAAAGACTGAGGATTCTATTCACAAGAAAATGCAGATTTAAAAGATTGATTTCTTAAAATCGATCTTTTTCGATTTGCTCTTTGCGATTAGGTATGGAATACAAAAAGGTCACCGTAATAATCGATCTTGTATCATTTTTTAATAATCAAAGTTGTTTTTATAACCATTCTAAAGTATAAATATAGAAAAAGATGGCAAAGTATAGAGAAAGGGAATTTATTTCAGGTACTGAGAAATAATTTATTATACAAATTTATAATTATAAACTGTTGTCCTTATTTTCTGTTGGGCAAATAATATAAAATATGATAGGTAATATAAAAAATAAAAGTGAACTTTATGCCGGTACACTCAACGATTTTAATTTATAATCGTAATTTCGGAACATTTATTATTCATATCGTATCTTGGATAATAATAACGAAGAACGGATAATCGACAACAGAATAAGTAATTATGCCTTCAATAATTTGTTATTTGTTGCGTAGGATTAATGAATTACATTATTAATTGTTGCAATAAGGACCACCTCTAATTAGAAACGTAACTTATTTTTATTTCGCTTATCCATTAAGGAAAGGTGAAGGAAACTGAGCACACAACCAATATAGCCATCTCGCGAGTTTTTGAGTAACTAAGTGAAAAGAGTAGTGAAAACATGTATTTGGGTACATTTAACTAATTGTAAATAATAAATGGTTCTTATTAAAATAAAAAAATTGAATCTCGATTTTCTAGTTTGAAACATCAATTCACGGATCAATCTAGCACTAAGAATTGATTAAAAAAATCTAGTTATTGGCTCAAAAAACCGATTCTTCTCTAATCGATCTCAGATCGCTTCCTAAATCTCACAGTTTTGACTTTGACAGTTAGCAATTGTATTGGTGGCCACAGAGTATATTAAATATACTGATTAGTGGCTGCAAAGTTTATATTTGTATCTATAACTCAATAAGTGAAAATTTCTAAAACATAGCAAAAGGCAACAGAATGCTATAAATTTAAAATTGCAGGAGAATAATAGTTTACTTCAGTAGATAAAGATGAACGAGAGATCCTCACCAAGAACCGTGACATCCCGGCGACGCATCAAGTACCGAAAAAGTGCCTGGCGCGTGCATCAATTCGAGGTGTGGAGCGAGGAGCTGGTGTGCCGCGCGGCTGTACTGCGCATGCAGGGTTCGTTGCTGGTGTGGATTGGTGACGGTGGTCAGCCGCAGCTGACGGAATTAGCGGTTGGTATCCCGGAAGTTTTGGAGCGCAGAGGTGGAGCGCTGGTCACGGCACTGGTGGGCGCCGATGGCTGGGCGGTCTCATTAGCTCGCCGACTGGCAGCGCTGTTGACGCGGCCAGTCTTTGTTTGTTGCGGGGAAGCGTTCGACCGGTTCACCGGCCCCCTCGTAGAACGCGGTCTTATAGCCGAGATAAAGAGCAGGCCTGAGTGCTTTTGAAATCTGTTTTAGCAGAACTACCTTCACATCTGTGAATCAGCTATAGCATACAAAAATGGTCTTTCATTTAATTCAGTAAGGATGTTTGTAACTTATTGAGAGGGAACTATATTGTATTTATTAAAACCATGTCTGCATGTGTGCGTATCATATTTATATAAACTTTATTAATGTACTTAGTTTTGTGAATATTATTACAACTTAACAATCTAATAGGTTCTTTACATTACTGGAGACACATTCTGTGATGTGGTTGTTTTCTAGATAAATACTTTGTATTGAAACATAAGCAAGGTCAATCTGAGTGTCTCATAGTTTTAGCTAAAATCAACTTTTTTTTGTGCTAAGAACATAAAATGTGTAAATAAAAACATGTGTTAGTTTGTATCTTTGTAATTAAAAACAATACTGTTTGCATTAATGGAGATTGTGCAAGTAGACTATCATGCCATGTATGGAAAAAAAGCCAACATTGTTATGATAATGATAACACTTTACAGTAATATTTGTCATGTTGTTTTTATAAGTAAATTCAGCTTTACCGATGTCTTCATTAAAATTTCATGTTATATTTGTGGCTGTTTGAATATGCCATATAAGAATAGTAAATTAAATACACAGGTTAAATTTTATCGTTTCCCAGAGAACCTGTTATCGTGTAGATAACCTATTAATGTTAGCTAGGGATAAATGCAGTGAAAAATTATATTGAAATTAAAAATAAAAAGTCATCTCAGGTATATTAAAATGAAAAACAAAACGGGTGAAACTAATATATGTTTTTATGATAATTCCAAGGGTTGGACTTTAGATTACATACCCTTGATTTTGAGACATAAAGGGGTGGAAGAGAAGGGGAGTGAGAGGAGAGTTATCCACTATTAAGGAAAAAGCACAGAAGCTATAAATTTTGAAAAAATAACTGAATATTGAGGTTATGTCTATTAAATAAGCAAAATCATAATACGACTTGATAAAATTTTACAATTATAAAAATTACAACTAATGGTTTATATAATAAGTGTTAAATATTAATAATAATAGGTTATAATAAATGAAAATAACATATACAGTTAAAAACAATGCTCAGAAACTACTCAAAATTACAAATGAAATGTGATTTTAAAAAGTTTTTTTCTCATAAACTATTTGTCTGCATGACATGAATATTTATTTTAGCCTAATTATAAAATGTTATATAACTATTAAATTGGACGGTAAATAATCTAAAGTTAAAGGTTTCTACCTACTTTTAGTCTTATTAGGTAAAGTAATGCTTATTGCAAATGGTTCCTCACAATAGTGTACAAATATGATACGAGTGTGACTGATGGCAAAAGTGCTGTCTCTATATTTCATGCACAATCCCTATGAGGATTGTGTCAGTATGAGAACTAAAATAAACAATAAAATATTCTCATGTGTTGTTATTGCTGGTTTAGTTTTATTTTTTCTAAAAATTTATCCACTGTCGAATAAAAAATAAAAACAACATATTGAATTGAAACATAAATGAGAGTTTATAGAACAAAATACTAAATATACCACAATTAGAGACTGAACTAAAGAACATAATAACTGGTACATCAAAATTTTAAAATATGCTAAAATATATATTAAAAGTGTTAAATGTGCATCATTAAATAATTTAAAAAACCATTTAACTTTTTGTTTTGTTTTTTTCATTTCTACCAATTATTTCCGTGAGAAAATTATTGACATATCTTGGACATATACTCCTGTTCTACCATATGGTTAAAATTGTATACATCTTTTGGCATTAAATTTAGACATTTCTATTATTTATGACCCTTCTGATTTTTTTTTCTAATTTTTAGTATTAAACACGATTTGCATTAAAATAATTGTTCTATTAGTTTTAGCTTTTTTTTAATTCTTCTAAATGTTGGTCTAATTGGTTTTAAATTTTTTTTAATTCATTTTAGATCTGTCATTTCTCAACAATTTGGTAACACACTAATGCCCGTTTTCACCAACATCTTGTTTTAATCCTTAAATGGACACAAAATGTTTTATAGTTTAAGTAGAATTTTGGTGTCATATTTCATTGTACTTATTAAAATGAAATAATATTTTGCTGAAACTGAAAAAATTAACCTGTTTCTGGTGGGAAATTATTTCCCTTTGCCTGATTACTAACATAAAATAGACGAGTAGCTTACACTCACTTGTGAATTTATGTATGTTGTCGTAAACTCAGTAGTTATATACGGTAGTGAATGTGTAAGGAATTATTTCTTGGAATTGAGGGGAAGAGTCAGTGTATTTATGAAGGAATAAATTTAAAAACCAGGTACAATGTATAGAAAAATTTATTTATTGGACATATATATTTTTTTAAAACATTGTTGAGCAATTCTTTTATTCTTAATTCAATTTTGGATGAGCAGCACAACATGTTGGTGCATTTTTCTTTATTTTTGGTGCTGCAACATCAACACCTTTTGTAAGTGCCCTATTTTTCTGGGAGGTGCATGTCTACACCTTGGATTTAAATCTCATATTGTAAACAAAAATTGCCCCTTTCTTATATTTAAACATTAATATGTCTTTAGGGTAGATGACAAACTACTTACAAATCCGAATTTCGCAGAAAATAAAAAAAACATCTTGTAAAATTTGTAGATGTTAGGAGTTAAGTCGCTTCGTTTCGTATTGTTTCGTCTAGAGCACAGGATCTCAAGTTTGTTTCTCAAATATTTTACTCTAAACGTATCTTGGCTTACGTATCAGAATATTTTCTAAAGAAACTTTTCAAAAATATCCCGCGTAAATCACTAAATGGACCAGTTTTTCAATCGCGATTTTGTCATGATCTGACGTTGACATTTGACGTGGTGAAGGGGCTGTCAATAAAATAAACCAATAATTACCAAAATTCTATTGGAACAAAAATTACAGTGCGGGGAGTTGCTATTTTAAAAATATTTGTATATTTAGTAGGATTGATAAGTGGGAAAATAAGGAACATTTAAAAACATTTAAGTGATCACTTAGGGAGATTGTTTTCACCATCGTATAAGGGACACCTAGGACCTTAACAGCTACCTTTATTGTAAGTGACGAAAATTCCGTTCCTTAGCCCTAAGTGTCGATCGTTTTACAAACAGTTCTTTTAATTATTGTTATATTCAGTCAAAAAAGTATCGGGAATGGATGATTTGTTTATGGTTTCGATTAATATTTTTTTTGTTAGATTGGTACAACTGTTTTTCATTATACCATATGACACCAGTGTTTATGTATAATTAAACAAGGAAATAAGTCACTGTAAACACAAGTAATATAGTTTTATTTCTACCCACTCACCAGGCACGTTGTCATATTATTATCCATGGCTACTTTAACTATAGTATGTCTACGGTTTCAATCTATTTAATAATTAAATATATTTACTTATTTAGTAGGTTTTACTGTCAAAAGGTTATTATAGGGTAGATGATTATGTGAATGATAGACTAGTATCTGATGTTACTGATGTCTGGAAGTGACTCCCTCTCTGTGCATCCACTAAATAATATTCAATGTAAATATTATTTATAGAGTTGAAAAAATAAAACAAAAAAAGATATGCCCGATCGAGTTTCTTGTCAGTTTTTCTCAATGACTGGGATACTTTCCGAACCGGTAGTAGTGTTTGACATTAAAGTATTTTTGATTTTGATTTGATTGAAACCATAAATATTATGCAAAATTTATTTTTGATCTTTGTCGAAAACTGTAAAACTATACTGTATAATTTCAATTATCGTATTATTTTAAGATTTTATTTTTTCCTTTCTATCCTTCGAATATGCTTAATGATCTATCTTGATGCCTTATTTCAAGTCTCTGAGTCACCTAGAAGTGATCTAGGTTTCTGATGAGTGACTGAGTCAGTGAGTTAACATATAACTTTTCAGGTCCTAATAATTGAAGAACTATAATTTGTTTATTTATGGAATTTTGGATTCTAAATGTTTAATGGAGGTTTTCTTTATCATACAAAATTTCAAGTTTGTAGGCCGAATAGTTCTTGACTTACGATGGAGTCGGAGGTAGCTTGTAATGGTTCGTGTAAATATACACACTAGCCGGTGTATCACTCTTTTTTTCCGAACTTGGCTGACACTCTGCCGTGTGCCGTGTTCCGTGTTCCGTGTGCCGAAATATCGTTTTATTACCAGGTGGCGCTTTAAACAAAAGAGAATGCCAGTTTTATTTTTTTAGTGGAGTTTGCGGAAGCAGTAATCCATATAACATCAGAGATCAGTGAATATAAAATATACCTTCACTCGTCTCAACTAATATAAAAAATGTGAAAGTAACTCTGTCTGTCTGTCTGCTACCTTTTCATTGCTAAACCGCTAAACAATTTTAATGGGATTAACTTGTATCTATCGTGAGAATAAAAATAAGCTACAATTTTTTTAGCAGTAACTAACATCCAGATTGCGACTAGGAGCTAGTAGGTATCCAAAATTATTTTGACTGTGCCTTAAGCATTAATACAAAGTGCGTGTAAGCTTTTTGAAGTAATTTTTTTTAGATGATATTATTATTATCATAGACATGAGATAAAGACCTACAGGCATGTGAATAGTCAATACTGACGGCAGTCGTGCGTCGTGCGTAAGTCCGAGTTCATAACCACTATTAATTAGGCAGGAACTTGATGTGACGAGTAACAGTAACAATAACAGTACCTAGTAAATGTGTTAATATCGGCTCTTCTTCTTATAGAAAGCAATATGTGTGTAAACCACAAGTCCGCCAATGTCACGTAAGTAAGTAGATACCATACGATTTGTGTAAATCCTGTAAGTACTGGTCCATGGATCTAGACCGGACAGATGTCTAACGTCCACACCTAAAGTACATCACTCATACAATGTTTTCCTAATATTTAATGTCACTGGATGCCTACATTTGGAATGGAAAGGGCTGGAGAGGATTGCTTGTAGACAGCTTTTACTGTCTGTAAAAATAATGGATATATTTAACTTGTGAGAATTTATAAATAAAATGTCTTCAAGTATGGCGATAGCTTCCCCGGTGTATAGTGTGCTAAGAAGAAAACATTTATAGCTTAATATACCTAATTCTGTATTTTGGCAACCAAACAGCAGCATCAACATGTCCAAACTTAATCAACTTAGAGGCATTAGGGAAGATATTTTTTTTATCGTTATAGGTTTTTGCTTAGTGGCCACAATCTCACCTGATGTTAAGTGATGATCTGGCCCAAGATGATAACACGCTAAATCCAGTGGAAGACTAGCTCTCAAGTGCAGCTGCGGGAACACACGTATTGGTGCTTGGCAACAGATTTTCATCTTCAGGGTAGTAGCTAGCCAGGCGCGTATTAGAAAATGCCTTACTAGCATGCTATGGTTTCCTCACGATATATTCCTTCACCGGAAGCTCAGGTATATAATAATATTTTTGATGTATAACATCTTTCCTCTCGGTTGCTGGATATTTTTTTGTGTAAGTTTTTTTGGAAAAGGGACGGAAATGTGCCACATGAAACCGGGGAAGCGCGCGCTGTTTGATTTGACCAATGAGCGCGCACGATGGCGCGGCGCAGAGCTGGCTATGAGATGGTGCTAACCCGATTTGCGTGAGGTTGATACCACGACGTACTGTCCGCCAACATAGTGTATGCGTGCGTGCGTGCGTGTGTGTGTGTGTGTGTGTGTGTAGTTTAACAGCTATGCACTCATCTACAGTTATACAGTGTTGTGTATAAAATCTGAAGTTATATTTATGTGTGTGCGTCTGACAAAGTTCATCATTCTTAAAAAAATGCGAGTAAGTAATATGAAATTATTCGAATAAATGTTTTAGTGCGGATCTTTTCCATACTTTTAGGTTAATTCCTGTCGCGGTCAATATCATATTTTTCATTGTGATTAAAAAAGTTTTGTTGATTAAAACAACTAACTAATTAATGACACGGATAATTTTGTATTTTCTCTAATATATTCGACAAACAATATATATAGGTAATTTATATATAATAATAATAATATGACGAGTAAATTGACTTCACATATCCTATTTCATCTCAATGTCAGATGTTACACATCACATGCGAGTATTGTATTGTAAGGCTCGCTCGTAGGTTGTTTTCTTATAGCATTTAGCTAACTAAAAGTCATGTAGGTAACCTAGATTAACCCTAAATACTTAGCTAACATTCCTGAACTACCATGATATGCTAAACATTCGACTTTAAAACGTAATTTTTTAAATGTAAGACATTTAATTTAAATTTTATTATAGTTTAATCATGTTTACAATATTTATTTATAAGAAATATGAAATATAAGCTAGAGATAAATATAACAAAAATTAGTAGTTATTTACCTTTTAAGTAGGTAACTACCTACTTCATCACAAATCTTAAAAATGGGAAGTGTTTTTGTGATGAAAATAGAACATGAATTTATAATGGCTAAATAATGTAGGATTAAAAAAAATATTTAATAGAAAACACTCTAGAAATGTGTTAGGATATATAACTTATAGAATAATATTCATTTATTTTACGACATTCGATAATGTATGTAGCTATAGTATATAAGTATTGAACGATAAGATTTTTACTTGACACACGTGTTTTATAGCTAAGTATAAGAAACGATTGATAACAAAGATATAGAATAGATTTATGTTTAATTATAAAGAGTATGTAGTACAAATAGAATAAGATTAAATATAGGAAATAGATAATTACGAAATTTATTACCGATAATATATGTAATGTACAGCGGGTTCACCCGTTACAAGGAGGGTTTTTTTACGTAATTATTACTGTGAAACTGTAATACCTATGTATAAGTGTTTGATCACTTCTGAGATTGAGCATAAGAAAAGGAATATTTTGATGTAGGTATAATGATGTTATAAAAAAAGAGATTAAATAAATATAGAGCAGGGCGGGCTCTCTTTACGTGAACCCAACAGTAATACTTACTACCTAGTTCTTTATCATGGTTTTTTGGGAAGGACATAAAGCGCAGCTTTTTCTTATTGAGGCAATTTAGACTATCTGAGGAATTTCACAACTAGATGGCCCAAACTCATCTCATCTAATCTAATCATCTCTTATTTCGTCTTTTATGCTTCGATAAATGGTTTATGTTTCAAGTCCAAGTTTTAACCATGGTTCAGCGAGTTTCTTGCAATTAAGTACTCCATTATAGCTTCTTCGTGACAATAGTTTACATCCAAATATCATTACTATGTGGCAATAGGTACATGATTTTAGTGTTGATACACTCGATATATACCTACCTAGAGCACGTGACAGAACCGAACATTGATCCATGTACCGAGCATATCATAGGACATTAATTCGTCACATCAATACTTTGTGTTTTTAGATAAACTGTAACTGAGTCCTACCTACTTATATAGGTATCCTAGGAATGGAACATATTCAGCTGGATGAGATGGAGAGCTGAGGCGCCGCAACTAGGTAAGTACCTAGCGACTGTCGCCCCGCGGCCTGCACCGACGTCGCGTCACAGAATCGTGTTATCAGGATGCTTAAAAACATTAAGCCGTTTAGCGGACTAGCTCCGCCTCCTGGTCCGCCCAGCGTATAGTCGAGGACCGGTTCGGTCGGGGGCGGAGTGCAACCCCGTATGAGCCAATGAGTGCGAGGCGGCGAGACGGCGCGACTGTGCGGGGTTTGTATGGCGGTGGGAGGTGGCGCGAGGTGGCGGGCGGCGCGACAGTAACCCGAGGCGCGCCGTTCCGAGCGTATCTTCCGTGTGTGTGGCGCTCCGAGTGCGGTCCGGAGCTCGTGCGAGTGTTGTGCTAGTGCTATCTGTGTCTTGCATACGTCTTGCGCCTTGACCGTGACCGCACGGGACTCAACAAACAGCCGGCTGGTAGCCGCGTCCCGCAGGTGTGGACTCCTCGTACTTACGCTTTATTTGTAGGTAGCCTTGCTGTTGCTTGCCCTTAATTCATCGGGTAATACTTATCTAGTTAAATGTAAGCGAACTCGTGAGCGCCGTGCGGGAGCTCGGAGGCCGGCACTCACGCTGAACTCGTCAGTCAGTATCTATATAAAACGGGTTGTTAGAGATCAGCGCTAGTAAACCTCATGTTGTCGAGCAAAGCAAGTGATGAGTGTATGATAATTCCCATGCTTGTCACGCTGCCACTGCTGCTGGTGCAGGGCGACGGCGGCGCGGTTGATCCTGCGTCTCAATTATATCTTTACGTCACTGTGTTGTAAATTAACTATTTGTTGACAGTTTCAAGAACAAACGTTTACCATATGTTCTATCGTATTTATTGACTTGTTTGGCGTGTTCATTCGGCACTCGCGGTATCCTGCGCTCGGAACTAGCACGACTTCATACACTATACCAGTAGGTACAGAAGTTTGTGAACTTTTTCTTTTGACATCGCGGTTACATTTGCCAGTGACAGTGCTCTATTTTCACGAAAGTATTAAACACCAAAAAGAATTCATTCAATTTAGCCCCCGCAACGACACTTGTTAATTATGAACGTGAAAACAGTTCCGACCGCCGCACAGCGACACCAGTTCGGACAAATGTCCCATTCATATAGAACCTTTTTTGTGGCATTTTTCTCAAACTTTTAAAAGTATTTTTTACTAATCGTATTGTTTAAATGAAATGATTGAAATCATTTCCAGACATGATTATTCACGTAATGGTCCATATCTGGGTAGGTAACTACCTAACCACACAATAAAAATATTTTACATGGTTCTTGGAATTATTGTCTCATAAATCGGTAGGTAACGTGCATTGGAAACCTGTTTTAGAACGTAATAACCAAACCAAGTTAGAACTTTTATTCCCGTTACTGATGTAAAAGTTGAGATCTCAGATTTGTGTTTATACGTGTTTTGCAAGTTCTAACTTATATTCTCGGATGTATTGGGAGGGCAAGGTAAGGATAGTAAATTGAAATAGATTGTTTGGTAATTCGGGAGGTGATATTTTATAAATTGTTCGTGTTGGTTATATATTATAATTGACCTGGTTCAGATCATGCGGTTCCTACAGGTAGCCGGTAGCCGGTAGGTATCTACTCGGAGGTACGTTTTGAAATGCGTAACTTACTAAATAAATAGGTTGAATGTGGTATCTGTGCTAAGTAAAACCGTGTCTCATTCAATATACTGCATAGGTGGATTAGTTTACAGCTTCACCGGGCTTGGATTTTAACTTCTAGGCAAAGAGTTTGTATTGGATTCTCCTCACGTTTTATTGAACGGCGATCATAAAAAGTTAAAGTTTATAAGGTGTAGGTTTGTAAAGGGGCAGTCTGACTAGTAGTAGAATAATACCTCCATCCTATAGAAGATAGCCAAATGACCTTGTGTTGTTTTCCTGTGGTGTGTAAGGTTTTCAGTGCTCCTTAGGTTAGGCGAATTCAAGGTCGGCAACGCGCTAGATATTAGAAGCATCTTATAGCCTCTTACTATTAGGCAAACCGTAGGCTTGTTTGCTGCCTTAGCTGTATAAAAAATCCTCGAGTTATAAAGCATAAAGGTAAAAAGTTTAAATGACTATCGACTACAAAAGCAATGATGGCTCTGTGGTAGCATGTACGACTTTGCGTTGATTGACGTGAGTTCGAATCCGGGCAATGAGCCTGAGCTTTCGGTGAAGGAAAACATTGTGAGGAAACCATAGTATGGTGTTAGAGCTTTTTCTAATGCCTGCCTGGCTGGCTACCACTCTCAAGTTGAAAATCTGTCGCCAAGTACCAATAGGTGTGTCCCGGCAGTTGCACTTGAGAGCCAGTCTTCCACTAGGTTTAGAGTGTTATCATCTTGGACCAAATCGTCACCTAACATTAGGTGAGATGTGTCCACTACGCCGAACCTATAACGATAAAAAAAAAAGAAAAAGTAGTAAACTCCATGGCTCATATTGCCGTAAAAAACAAGTTTGTAGGTTAACGTAATATGAGAAACGTAATAAGATTTAAAAGTCTCGTTCACTAACAGATTATGAAAACCTATATTGTAAACTTCGACTGGATTTGATACAGAACAAAGTTATATTTGTTATTAAATCAATGGAGTGCGGTATGCGATGCGGGCGGCGCGCCATGTTCCGCGTCCGGCGCCTGCTCCCGCTTAACAACAGTTTAAAGTAAGGAGAGTCAGCGGAACAATGTTTATGTAATAATGTTTCCACTCGATAATGTACTACTCGATGTTTGTCAGATTTGTGTTGTTATTGAATATTACATTTCAATAAACGCGTACGAAGAGCGGGCGGTTGTTACTTGTTAGCTTTACGCTGTTCATTACTATATAGGTACCTCTTGTTAATTAAAATTCTCATTTTATTATAAAACATTTATTATTATTACTCTCTGAAGAACTTTGTTATTATAATACATCTTAAGAATATTTATATAACAAGAAAAAATGGAATAAGTAGATACCTGCTTAGTCTGAATATTTATAACGGAACCGTTTTCGACAGTTCAAGCAGATACCTTATAGCTGTAATTAGTAATATGAAAGTTAATAACAATAATTTAATAACATATAACATACTTATGAATGATTCGACACTTTCACCTTCACCTTCAGTATCAAATAAATTAGACAAGTATACATTCTTGTTAAGAATTACACTAAATCAATATAGTGAGTGGTTTCGAATCGGCATCACAACACGTACGGTAGGTACGTTAGTACGTTACATGTATTCCTAGTTTTATTAAAACAATATGACATACTCTCAAAGTATTTTGGGAAACTATTAGTTAGGTACGCGCCGCGTCGCGCTGTGCGTCCTCCTAGCAAGCACTCTTAGCACCAGTCACATCGCTAACCTAGATCCGCTTTTTAATGAACCAACGAGATCCACGTGTTAAGGTTGCTTGATAAGCACTAAAATTAGTAAACATGGGCCAAGAAAGGATTATAGTGTTAGAATTTTTTTTTTATTGAATTAGCATCCGAAGGCATTGTAAAAGTAGAAATGATTGATATTATAGGAAATCATCGACCAACTGGTGAGTTGCTTCATGCTTATATCATGGATTATTAAAAATAATTCGAACGTGTTTGTGTAGCGGCAAAAGCGAAATTTTTAGGAAACAAAGTTCTTAAAGCTAGTCTCTAATAAGACCAAAACTGATTGGCATATAATAAATAAGGAAATAGGAAAAATTAGAAAAAATGATAATTTATTTACTTAATCTAAACGTCGAAGGTATACATATCTCAAACAGTTGAGAAGTAGCAACTGTTTTCCAATATTATTTCACAAATAAGTATACATTTACAAATAAAAAAAAATATAAATTGATCCCCATGGTGTCGCATCACTTTTAGAAAATGTGATTGCATCTATAACTTGTAAATTAAATTTTACATTGATTAGTGCAGGTGAAATAATAGAGACTTTCAAACCATACATTTAAAATACACTGATGACATTTGGGAAATGTGGGTAATAGTAGTTCGGTCCTTAATTGTCAATATTTCACCTTATCTGGCTAATATATTTAATCAGTGCATAGAAACAGGAACTTTCCCTAATCTAATGAAAACAAGTAGTTCCTCTATTTAATACGGGTTATAGAAGTAATCTTACAAATTATAGAGCAATCTCTGTAATTGTGAAAATGTTCCTTAAGCGACTAGTAGAATATTTCAAAGACAAGAGATTTTGGATAGTCTCAAGAAATCAAAATAATAGGTCTTTACCTATGAAATTGCCATTCTGCAGTACTGGCCATTTCAAATGAAAATAATTTTTGTTTGGCTAAGAATTCTAATTTCAAATTAATTTTATTTTAAAAACATGGAATTCTTTTTCCAAAAGTAGTCATTTGTTTATTGATTAGTGTTACTTTTTCATCGCATTTAAATCTTTTTTGTCATCATGGATACGTTAAAAATTCGAGTAATTATGGAATATGAGTACCGCCGTGGCAGTAACGCGGCACAAGCGGCACGCAACATCAACGACGTTTACGGAGCTAACACTACAAACCAACGCACCACTTGTTATTGGTTTGCTCGCTTCCGTTCTGGGAATATCGACCTGAAAAATGAACCTCGCGGTCGTCGGAAGACTTTGGTCGACAATGACGAATTAAAGGCGATTGTGGAAGCTGATGATACACAATCTACGGCTGAATTAGCAGCAGCTTTCGACATTAGCGTCAAAACAATATTGGTCTATTTGCGTCAAATCGGCAAGGTAAAAAAGCTTGACAAATGGGTGCCCCACGAACTCAATGATCACCAGCGCGAAGTACGCGTCGAGACGTGCCTTGCACTGCTCACAGACACACAAATCGACGGTTCCCACGCATAAGGTCGTAAGGCAAAAAACGATATTTTTCAGGAGAGCTATTTTTGTAAACGTTACTGATATAGTTCATTTGTGTAATTCAAAAACTCATAATTTATAGAAGATATTAGTATTCAGGAATTCAGTAATTAGGGTTCAGGAATGTTTAATACGGTATATTATGGTTCTAATGACACAAAAATACAATTTACTCAAAAAATGTGTTTCGACTTTATGCGTGGGAGCCGTCGAAATGAAGGAATTTTGAACCGCATTGTTACCTGCGATGAAAAATGGATTCTGTTTTATAACCGCAAGCGCTCAGCAAGTTGGTTGGATCCTGGTTCAGCACCTAAACAATGCCCTAAACGAAAACTTTCCCCTAGAAAAGTGATGGTCACTGTTTGGTGGTCTAGCGCCGGTGTGATTCATCACAGCTTCTTAACAAACGGGAAACATTACTACAGATGTGTACCGTGAAGAACTGAACACAATGATGGAGAAGCTGGCACATCTCCAACCAGCATTGGTCAATCGCTCGTCTCCGCTGCTCCTGCACGACAACGCGCGACCTCATGCTGCACAACAGACGGTCTCCAAGTTGCAAGAACTGGGGTTGGAAGTTCTCCGTCATCCGCC
Source organism: Saturnia pavonia (assembly GCA_947532125.1). Classification (NCBI taxonomy): domain Eukaryota; kingdom Metazoa; phylum Arthropoda; class Insecta; order Lepidoptera; family Saturniidae; genus Saturnia; species Saturnia pavonia. Next base: position 96,184 of record OX383901.1, read on the forward strand.
CTACTCACCAGACCTTACGCCTACAGACTACTACTTTTTCCAGAATTTGGATAACTCCTTGGCGGGAAAAAAATTCAATACCCGAGAGGCAGTACAAAATGCCTTTGAAGAATTTGTTGCCTCCCGTCCAGCTGATTTCTTTAAGAAGGGCATCAATAAACTGCCACTGCGCTGGCAAAGATGCATTGATTGCATGGGTGATTACTTCGATTAATACAAATAAAAATACATGAAAAAACATTGTTTAATTTTTTTCATACAAAACGGCAATTTCATAGGTAAAGACCTAATATTCGTACAGATTATAATTAAATAATTATATGGATATATTTAGGGTCTGGGAGGAATCACAGGATGCAATCGGTGTGTTCTATGATCTCTCACACGCTTTCGACTGCGTTGACCACAGTACGCTCATACTTTAGCTGAAACACTATGGTGTGCTTGGAACTTCTCTCGACCGGCTAATCTCTTACTTAAAAGACCGCTGAAGATAAAATTATGTATAAATGAGGCAACCTCTTCGATATCATTAACCAGAATCGGTGTTTTTGTTTCTCGTAAATATAAATATAATCTACCGCTATTGGTTGACAACAGTTCTGACATGGTTCTTATTGCAGACGACATTTCACTTGTATTTAAAGTGAAAAGAACATATATTTAGAGTTTAGGCAATTAAATAATACTGTACCTAGTTAAAATTTCTGAAAGTTTGCTCTAATTAATTTACTGCTAAATGTAAACAAAACCGAATGTATAAGATTTCCCTTGCCCAATGTTCAACGTGTTAATAGTAGTATCAAGTTAAAAGAAATTTAGTAGGCTTAGTTGATAATACTGTATTATACTTAATTTAAAATTACAATGGGGTTCGCTCATTAAATCCATGGCGAGAAGATTAATCTTTGCTGCATTCGCAGTACGTAAGATTACCGCAGTTAACAGATATTCCCACTGCTAGCATAGCTTACTTCTATAGTTTGTTATCTTACGGTATTTTGCTGTAGGGTTCGGCAGCTGAGGTAGATACCATATTTATATTACATAAGCAGGAAATTCGAGCAATCTACAACATGAGACCTCGCGAACAACTTAAGAAAACTGCAGGAACTTTTCCCTCCCAATACATCCCTGATAACTTACTGTTTGTTGGTAAAAACTTTGACAACTTAGAATAGTTTAATTATACGCGGGTGAAATCGCATGGCATAGCTTTGCGATTTTAATTTACCCTGGTATTTTTAACACTTTTTATAAATAAAAATCTATAAACAACGAGTGAATAAATAAAAAAACGTTAAGGTGTAATTCTATAGTTATAAAGATTCCAAATAAAAATATTGGAGTATTTTTAAACTACATGCATATGGCATATACGCCTTATTGGACGGTGAAACGATAAGATCTTGATTTTAATATAAGCTGTCTTATTTTATAAATTGTCTCGATTTTTTCACCTCGTCGATGTGTGCACGTCGTGACGTCACTGTTATAAAACGTAGGATTTCCCTAACCAAGGTTCGATGGGGGTATTTAGAAGGTCACATTTATTAAGTCGCGGGACCAGCTACTATAAAATATATTGTAGTATACTTATTGTTATTTTGTTTGGTTTTTTGAACGCTTTAATTTTTTATATATATACGAATTTTGAATAGTTTAAGCAATCATCTTTGTTATTATTTATTTCTTTCTGTTACTTAAATTATAATTTGTTAAACTAGTTTTGAAGCAATGATGGCTCAGTGGTAGCGTGTACGACTTTGCGTCGATTGACGTGAGTTCGAATCCCTGCAATGAGCCTGAGCTTTCGGTGAAGGAAAACATCGTGAGGAAACCATAGCCCGCTGGTAGGGCATTTTCTAATACCCGCCTGGCTGGCTACCACCCTCAAGTTAAAATCTGTTGCCAAGCACCAATAGGTGTGTTCCGGCAGCTGCATTTGAGAGCCAGTCTTCCACTAGGTTTAGCGTGTTATCATCTTGGGCCACATCGTCACTTAACATCAGGTGAGATTGTGGCCACTACACCAAACCTATATCGATAAAAAAAGTCCTCATTTTCATGATTGTGATCGTCGTCGGATTGGCCTAGTGGTGTGAGACGGCCAGACTTCATACGCAGTACGCACGAGTGGTCGTATCGTTGGAAATCCCGATAATTTAGGATATCAAAAAATAAATTTTAAAGAACATATTTTTATTTTAATCTGGTGGTTTCACTTCTGAAACGTGCGAACTGCTGCATTCATATTTCTTTTTCTCGTAAATAATTTGAACTACAACTTCAACGTTATCTTAATCTATTGTACTTTATTTACACAATATTATGTTTTCCTCTGCTCCTAGTTTATTCCACTACTTATTATCTTAAAACGAAATGTAATTTCATTATCTATATTACTACACTGTATGGGCATAAATCCCATTCTAAAATAAAAATTTAAAACTGGTAAGTAGGTATAGGTATAGAGATATAGATGAACGAGAGAACCGGTCTAGCGATAGTTTATTTATTACTGGAAATATATTAATGTGAACAGTGCAGTACAGCACACGCTGCGTGCGGGTCGGGGAGGAGGAGGTACATCTACATATAATATATGTCAAGTGTACTTACCATAGATTTAGTCATAGATCTGTGCTACAGATGTACGGCAGGATATGTTTATTAAATAATAAGGCGTGAGGTATTGTGTATCACGGTACATATTGAACAATATGCACGTTAGAGTGTCTAAGCAGTTTAATTAGAATGTGATTACATCGTTACAGATAAAACAAATGTGTTTGTATGTACCTAAATAACCTACAAAGTTTTAAATTATGTACGTTTAAGTAATTAATATACTCACGGTTTTCATTTTTAATTTAAGCATATATGTTTTTTTATAATCTTGTTTTTTTTTTGTTTAGGAGGGGGAATACCGCACGGGCACACTCAAATGTTTATATATAGGCATAAATTTACGTTATGGATATGTATGTTTTAAGTGTCACTAATAATAATAAAGATCACTTTGTTGTCCGTCTGCCTGGCTCGCTGGCTCTCACTCACATCATACTCTTTCTCGAAAACGACTGTAGGTATAAAGTTAACATTTGTACTAGTTACTAAGGCCTATGTCCTCATGCTGCTGTTTCTAGGTTCTAGGCTAACACAGTAAAAAGATACATACAGCGCTTCATAATAAAAGTCGCACTCAATGACCAATTATCAAAACCTATAGGATACTTCTCGCAGGCTTACAACAGTCTTGAAATTTGGCACGAAGGGAGGTCTTGTAACAAAAGTTAATAGATAACTCCTGAAATAATGACTGTGTAATAGGTACCGCGTCATATTGTAATATATTTTTTAACTTTACAGTATCTCCCGCTGGGCTAATATGAAGATTGTTTTGTAGTCCATCCATGTATATAGGTATATATATATATATATAGATTAATTGTTTTTCCTTATGTTTAGTTACATTTTTTTTCAAAACATAGCCGAAAACCTTTTTAGTAAAAACATCTATAAAATAATAAAAAAAATTCACCGAAATCCATTAAGTGATTCATGAGATATAAGCGCACTAACAGATAGACAGACAGACAATATTTATGTACAAAACGACACAATAATGTACGGTACGTAATGTAATCAGTTCGGAACCCTCAGGGCGCGAGTTCTACTCACTACTTGTCCGTTTTTTGTTTAATTAAAGCTGGTAATTATATCGATAATCCGATATTAAAAAAATATCAACAGCCCAAGTCGTTCGAGTTTCGAGCTCTTTTCCTATGATGTACCGACACACGCGGCCGGAGCACAGGTGAAAGCTAACGTGGTCTCGTTGGCGTACGTTTGCCTTCGTGAAAACGTCCACACCTACATGTTGGCCTTCAGTTCATACGAGTAGCATTCATTCGCTTTCGTTCACCCTGTCTGTACACGTTCCGATCATGACACGAGCAAGCGTGTGGTGTTGATTGGCCACGCCCTCTTTGAATCTTCGTTCGCTTTCGTTTATACCTGTCTGTACACATCATCATCATCATTTCAGCCGAAAGACGTCCACTGCTGGACATAGGCCTCTCCCAAAGATAGCCACAACGACCGGTCCTGTGCTGCCCGCATCCAGCGGCTTCCCGCAACCTTTACCAAGCCGTCGGTCCACCTTGTGGCGGGCCTGCCCACGCTGCGTCTTCCGGTACGTGGCCGCCACTCGAGAACTCTTTGACCCCATCGGCCATCTACGAGCTACGTGGCCAGCCCATAATCGTCTGTACACGCCATAATATAAACATTAATAAACAGACGTATGTCGGCACTGGGTACTCGAGAGGTCATCTATTATTTATAAGACGAGGCGTAGCGCACGGAGACAGATTTCCTCTATACCTTTGAAGGCGCTTTATATTTGATCTCGGGAGGTCTGTTGTTTCATCGTTAAAGGATTTGTGGTAACTATTTTAATATAGAGGCTGAGTAGTTTTTTTTCGTTCTGACTACACTGTTAACCTATTAGGGCCCTGAAGTCTCAGACAGCTTTTACAGTTTCATCGGGCTTTAGGGCGAGCGCTTATGGCACTCAGCCGTGAAAGCATTGAAACAAGCTCCAAGGGTACCAAAGTGGCCAAACCTCGTCTTAGACTGTTGCCGATCATGTGTACGGCGCGGTGCGGCGCGGGCGTCGCGCACTAGCTGCGCACTCAATTTTGTTCACATGAAAATTGCTTTCAATGTTCAGTGGCAACTATATATCTTGTCTACATTAAAAATGTCTTTACCTTTTAAATAGTAATTTTATCACCTTGTTCGCAGTTAGCTCTCTATTAATGTGAAAATTATATTAACATAATATGTAAGTTTAGTAGTTTTAAAGTAATACGCGTTTTAATAAATAGATCAACCGATATTAATTTTAACATTTAAATAAATATTTGTGTATTTCTAATATTATACATTACATAAATAATTGATGTCCCCACTCACTGCACATCAACTAGATACCGCGCTACGTACAAACAATAGCTCCTAGAATACGGCAATTTAATATCGTAGTGTGTACTAACGTTTGTACTGACTATCCCAACAAAATATAAATGTGCAAAGGGAGCCAAGTTCGGTAGAAGCGACGTTCGGGCTAGTCGTTGTCGCCGATAAAAGAGCTGAGGTCTAACGGGCGCCAAGTTCCGTAGTAACTCCTATAATTATATCTGTAGGAATGTACGTTCTTCAAAACATTTACAAAACAATTTGTTACTTTCTTTGATATGGGATTTCTAACTTGGCAAGCCGGACGGACATAAAATGGTCACGTCGATCGCGTCGCAATATCGACATTGCGCACAACCTTGTCCCATGACTTCGATGCCGCACCGCACCGCACTGCACCTCCGCCCGCTGGCGTACATTTCGCGGCCTTATAGAGTGGATCATTATGTATGTGGATGATAGTTACGTCTGGAAATGACTCACTCTCTGTATATCCTCTAAACATACGTATTATTACTTTTGATGAACCTCATCGGGGTTTTTGACGGGTCTACTCGATGACAGAAATGTTTTCCGAACTGGTAGTATTTTGAAGTGTGTAAGTGCCTTCGTACAGTGCCTCACCACGCAGTGCTCGGGCTACATTTGCCGCTTTGCAGTTGTTAGTTCGCGTGGCATTGTTGATTCCAAATACCGACGTATGCATAGAATATATTATACCAGTATCTATATGGTGGTGGTGGTTCTTAGTAGTTCCTTTCGGAGTTAGGTATAATGTTTAATTTGTTGTTATCGCACAGGAAGTGGCTGTGAGGGCGGCATGAGCTACTGGTGCTGTGGTGGGCGGCGGTGGTGCGGGTGCGGGTGCGGGGCGGCGGCGGCGGCATGGCGGTGAGCTGCCCCGAGGTGATGTACGGTGCCTACTACCCGTACCTGTACGGGCGCGGAGCTGCGCGCTCCTTCCATCATGCTCCTCACTTCCAGTACGACCGGGTCAGTACCTACTCGGAGCTGAAGGTGTGTGTGTGTGTGTGTGTGCGTGTATCAGGATGCGCGGTGCGCAAGCGTGGGGCACGGGCTGGTGAATACATGGTCGGACTCCCGTTACACAGCAAACAGAGAATTTCAACAATACGTATGTTTTGTAGAGTGCTAACGCACATATCTAATTGCCTTTTATGTGATTATTATAAATAAGTATCCACGCCTAATTACTATGACTGTATCCAGTAAATATTGTGATGAAATCAACTGAATCGATTACGAAGTATGAGTTACAAAGATCACCATAACAACAGGTCTTACGCTGTTCACCAGATCGTCGGTTCATCTTGTCCTTAGTCTGTCCACTCCATTCGAGAACTCTTTGGCCCCATTGGCCATCCGTTCTACGAGCTACGTGCACCGCCCACTGCCATATAAGACGAACTATTCTTAGGGCTATGTCGGAGACTTTGGTTTTTCTTCGGATTTCATCATTTCTAATTCGATCACGCAGAGACACTCCGAGCATAGACCTCTCCATTGCCTTTTAAGTGACTTTGAGCTTTCTTACGAAGCCCATATTTATTGTCACTACTAACACTGGTGCAACGCTGCTAAGTCTTATGTTAAAGGCCTGAGAGGATCGCAGGATGCATACAGTGTATTTTTTTTATTTTTTGTAGAATTGGATGTAGTGGCCACAATCTCACCTGATGTTAAGTGACGATGTGGCCTAAATGATAACACGCTAAACCTAGTGGAAGACTGGCTCAAAAGTGCCGCTGCCGGAACACATCTATTGGTCCTTGGCGACAGATTTTCAACTTGAGGGTGGTAGCTAGCCAGGCGGGCATTAGAAAATGCCCTACCACTATGCTCTGGTTTCCACACGATGTTTTTCCTTCACCGAAAGCTCAGGCTCATTGCAGGTATTCGAATTCACGTCAATCGACGCAAAGTCGTACACGCTACCACTGAGCCATCATTGCTTCTGTGTAATCTCTCAAAGGCCTTCGACTGCATTGACTACAGTACGCTTATACTTAAGCTAAACACTATGGTGTATGTGGGACTTCTCTCGACTTGCTAATCTCTTATTTAAAAGACCATAGTCAGAAAATAAGTATAAATGGGGCAACCTCCTCGGGATCATTAGCCAGAATCGGCGTTCCTCAGGGAACTCGATTCTGGGACTATTTTTGTTTCTCGTGTATATAAATTATCTTCCGCTAGTAGTACAGCTGAGAACAGCGCTGATATGGTTATTATTCCAGACAACACTTCAATTAAATTTAGCGTGAACTGAATAGATCAGAGGTTACGCAATTAAATAATACTTTAGTCAAAATTTTTGAGCGGATTGCTCTAAATAATTTACTGTTAAATGCAAACAAAATTAATGTATAATATTTGCCTTGCCCCATGTTCGACGTGTTGATAGTATTTTCAAGATAGATGGAAATTTAGTAGGCTTAATAATAATTATAATTTATTTTATTTGTTTAAATGTAGCTTACATGTGGATGTTTCTTAATAATTATCGAGTCTGTGTACATTTAGTTACATCGCGACATACAAATATTAACTTAAGTATACATTCATTGTGCACTTAAAACAGCTATTTAGATAAAATATTCTACCTTACTTATTACTATGTATTTAATTCTGGTATGGAACAAAATGATTTTTCTACTAGCCACAATTTTAATTTTCCGTAAAACTTGTTTTTTTGGTCACTTTCTAATATCGTGAGGGATGGCATTATATATTCGTCCACACATTGTATAATAACAGTTATCATTATACTCGTACACTGCTGTTTTTGGCGCTCTGAGCAAAACAATTCTGTCAGGATTTCTGGTATTTCTGGGAAATATGTCCCTAGCCGTTATGAACAACGTTGGATGTGTTTTAACAAATTTAGCTGCCTCCAGTATATACATACATGCAGGGCAAAATCAGTAAACGTAGCTTTATAAACAAGTGTCTGCAAGACTCCCATAGGGGTATACCACCAATTGCTCTAACACATTTTTTCTGAGCTATTAAGGCTCCCTGAACATCATCAGAGTTTCCCCATAGTATTAGGCCATAGTTTAACAAGGAAACAACGTATCCGTGGTGCGCTGCCAATACGGTTTCTTGAGTACAAGTATTTCTTAACTTGTTACATAGTCTTAAAAATGTTGTTTCTTTAACTTCTGTTAACTCATTGTCTCTATTAGCGAATGTGCAACTCCTTATTTACTCTACCGTATGGACTAAATTGCATGTAATTTGTTTTGATTAGATTAACACTCAGATTATTTTCATTAAGCCATTTTTTAATAAGTCAATACTATTATTAATGTCAATATTAAATTTATAAATGTCATAATTTTATAACATATAATAATTAAGGAAATGTTATCTGGAAATATTATACAACGGTTTATAATAATACCAGTAAGATCACATATGTACAATAAAAACAGTAGTGGGCCCAGAATACTATCCTGCGGTACTCCGCAATTTTTATCCCTTTAACTAGATTTATATGTTTCAATCTCTTCTTTTGCATTTATTTTTCTTAGATCGACACATTGCTGCCTTTTTTCTAAATATGTTTAGAGTAATTTCAATGAGAGTTCACGGATACCATATTTTTCCAATTTCCCCAGAGAAGAATTAGTAAGAAACTATAGAGTTGTTCTTTTTCAAATAAATCTCTTTATAATAATAATTATTAATCAACTAATACAAATTTTCAACCAGGAACCATCAGAAATACATTACAAAATAATAAGTATTAATACTTCGCTTGGTATAATTAGCTCAGAGAACGCGGCGGAACCGTGTCGTCTAATCATCAGTATATAATAAAATTAAACAATATAATATATTAACAATATATAGCCTTTATCGACAAATAATTAATTTATTAACTTATTTATTGACTTATTATTAACTTATTAATTTATTAACTATTTTGTCATAAACACAAATATAAAATATGAAGCGCCTGTGCTGTGCCTGTGCGCGCGCCACTGTATTCTAAACCGGTGTTACCTTTACACAGAAAGTCAAAATAACCACATAAATAATATAATTGTTTCTAATACTTAATAATGGAGGTCACTAGACCCCTTATGTTCAATTTCTAAATGAAAATAAGCAATATCGGTTCTAATATACAAGGAAAACAAAAGTGTTATTTTGACATCTAACTTATTTATAAGTCGAAGATATCTTAACCGCATTTTCGATCTTTCCTTTCCTAGTGATACATGTTTAGTTGAGTTTGTTTCTTCACGTCAACTTACAGACGCGATCATATTATCGGAGCTTTCGGAAACGCCTAAATTAATAATAAATATGAAATAGGTACATAAAGCCGCAGTTTATAACATTAATCTACACGTTAGGTTGGTTTGCCATTTATCAAAGTTCTCTATGTAATGTGTTGCTCCAAGATTACCAAACCCAAATCAAAAACAATGAATCGCGTTTTGAATGTTTCAAAATTTAATGCTGCATAACTAAAGATTCAAATGTCCTAATTTATACCAATATATATATTCTCCTAATTTATGTTGAGTGATTTTAGTGAGTGTATCAATAGTAGTTTTAGTTTTATTAAGACTTTTATGCGACTGGTTCAAGATGATACTGTTTAAGCAGTTCAAATTGCTCAGATACATCACTTACAATGGACAGTAATTTTATAATATCAAGTAGTTATTAATAATGATACTAATTTAAAAAGTAGGTACATGATAATATTTTTTAACTGACAAATTAATATTATAAAAATACTTATTGGTACTAAAAAGTTTATTAGAAATAAAGTATCAAAATCAGTAAAAAGCAGTAAAAATTAAACATTTTAATAACGCTTATTCAATATCTAATAGACTTAAAAGTAAATTAAAAGTAGTGTTAGTATGATTACTTGTAATAAAACTTTTATTCTTAATTTATATATTAATATTCGATTTGGTCTCTCCTTTTTTATAGTTTGTCATGACTTCAGTTACTTTTTTATTATAGCTGGGCACATTGACTGTGCTGTCCCTGATGTGCACCGTGCAATCCAAATACAACGGCGACCTCCGAGAGATCGAAATCCATCCATGAGTTCACGTGTAAACTTAATGTTTTATCCTTTTTGTTCATTTCTGTTTGTATCATTTCTTCAAACTCTGTTGCTGATACCGCGAAAAGGACAATGTTGTCAGCGAATATGAGGTGGCTTATGTGTTAAAATTGTATCTTTAGTCCCTTGGTTCTCCATTTGATTTCTATAAATATGTCCTCAGCACAGCTATAAACTATTTGGGTGATATTGGGTCCTCCTGTCTGACTCACTTTCCTATTTTTATCTCTTTTACCCAGTAGTAACTCAGCTTTTATTTTGTGTGTAAATGTTTTTGTTTAATGATATTTTTGTTTGTTATGCTTATTCAACAATAGATCAGTGCAGTCCAGATTGAGCTGGAATTGATGCTATCGAATAACTTTCAGTAATGAACGAAGGCTAGATAAAGAGGACGATTATATTCTTTATATTTTTATAGTATTTGGTCTAATTTGTGTACATGATCAATAGAGAAGAATTCAGACCTGAAATCGTCTTGTTCTATTAGTTGATTGTTATTTATTTTGGATATTATCCTGCTCAATAATATAGAGGTAAAAATTTGTTAATGCTCGGCAGTAAACTTATTGGCCTGTAGTTTCCAATATCTACTGGATTTCCTTTTTTGTAGTGAAGTATTGTGTCTAACTTGCACCAATGCTGGCGATTTTTTCCAATTTCAAGAACCTTGTTCAACATTGGATCTATGTATAGAATTAAGACAGGGGGATCTTATTTGGATTGTTTCGTTATTTATGTTGTCTGGACCAGAAACGGATAAATTTATTTGGAGATATCTCTCTACTTGGGACAGCCCGAGTGGTGAAATACTTCCACCCTACAGAAGATCGCAGCCTAATAAACATGTTTTGTCTTAACGGTAAGTAGCGTTTCCAGAGCTCCTCAGAGTAGGGGGTTCAAGGTCGGCAACGCGTTAGTGATATCTATGCTATTACAAGCGTTAATAGGCTAAGGTAGCCGCTTACTGTCAGGCGGGCCGTATGCTTGTTTGCACCTTTTATAATATAACAAAACTTTGCAGGCTTTAATTTCTTTATTATTATGTTTCAATAATTCATCGTAATGTATAGGTTCCATTGTGTTTGTTTCTGTGTTTTCAAAGTTTGGGTATTTACGGCACTGCGAAATATTTTCGGGGATATACGTACGTTGGGTCACTAACATCATCACCATCAGCAAACTGGTTTTCATTTTCACTGTTGTAATTGCTTTCGGGTGTGCTTAGGCGGTAGTAGACTGCCCTCATTTCATTTAGCTAGCTTAGCATTTTATGTTAAGCTAAATTAAAAAAGGTAACAATAAATACCAGACAACAAGATAGTATTTAATTTGTAAATCCTAGTCAATGAGCAACATTTACAAGTAAAATAGTATTAACTCAAACAAATAGAGGGCTATAAAATATAATATTGAAATAACTTCATTGAAAATCACAAATTGTAAAAATTAAACAATCCTATAGGTTTTAATAATCTATCACCTAGTGCGCCTTTTAGACTTTTATTATGAAGGGCTGTATCTTTTATTTTGTTAACATAGAAACTTGATTGTTTACAGAAGTTTGAGGTCATAGATCATAGTATTTGATATTAATTTCAACTGTATACGTTGAGCATTTTTCGAGAAACAAAAATAAGACTTAATATAATTTTGTTGCATAATCATTTCACACTGGATTAGAAATTCCTTAAATATAGATTTTTCCTTTAACTATTGATAAAAGACCTTCATTCGGGACTTTTTAGTCTTTAGATCTGCAGGAAGTACCTACCCTACAGGTTTTGATAATCGCTCCATGAGCGTTATTTTAACTACAAACTGCCCCGTATCTCTTCAATGTGAAAATTTATTTTTTGCAGAAGTTTGAGGCCATTGTAGCCACCTAAAAGTGGTATAGTTTTTTGATAGCGAATGAGTCAGTGAAAGCCCAGAATGTTACATTTCACACTACAATACTTTTATCCTTCCTATAATAATTCAAGGGAGGTTTTTTTTATTAAAAGGGTTTGAAAAATACTTAGCTCTTATTATTTGGGTGAAATTATAAATCTTTGATAGTTTGGTTACGTGATACTTGAGCGCCCTCTAATATTTTTATATTAAATAAAATCAACTAATTATTCTAACTATTTAAATCTCAACAGACTATGATAAAATTTTATACACGAGAATTATGTCATTTCTCAGTTGACGATGTTTTCAGAATGTCAATAATATGAGTAAAAGTTAAATTACAGGCCGAACATAATGATTGCGTAATGAATACGGGCGGAGCCGCGGGCACCGGTAGTGTTACAATAAACTCTTTGTCTGCTCTTGTTGCACCAGAATGCAATCACTGTAGGAGTTGAGTTCTATCTTGTTAGATAATGTTCTCTCATGTTCTCTTCTGACACGAAGACATGTAGGAACCTACAGAAACATAGGTATACTGAACTGAACCGTGTGTTGAGTGGATCATGTTTCCCGCAGTTCAATGTGCAGAGCGGCGCAGGAGGTGCGGGCGGCGCAGGAGCAGGTACGGGAGGAGGTGCTGGTGGCGGTGAAGGATACGTGTCGGGCGCGGCACTCAGCTCGGGCTCCACGTCATCTGGCGCAGGGTCTCCTCCTCACGCGCACGCGCACACGCACACACAAGTGCACTCTCATGCTCACGCGCACCTCGCTCAGCTCACACATCACCGTCTGCGCGCTAAGGAAGAGGACGCGCAAGGACGTGCCAGTGCTGACGGTAACACAACACCCCTTACAACCTTTTCTTTATACAGTTTACGTTTAAGGTTTGACTACATTTTCCGACTGGCGTTGAGTGACGATGTGACGTAAAATAGCCTCGTCTATAGGAATATACCCAACCACCGTGCTATGGTTAGGTTATAAGTATGTTATAAGGACGTTTTCCTTCATCGAAAGGTCAGGTCCATTGTTAGATTCGGAGCAAAGCGTACTACTACGTCAGGTTGCGGTCACACGTCCATGTGCCATCGCTTTTAAAATCTGTAACATGTTAGACCAGCCTTAGTTACGCTGCAGCAGTAGTAGTGGCAGCAGCTGGAACACATCGGTGTGTGCTTGTCGATATATTGTGAGCTAGATGGTGTCAGGCAGGCATTACTGTTCGTGTTGTTATGTACAGGCGGCGGTTCCTCGGAGTCAGATGGCGAGTGCGGGGGTGCAGGCGCAGGCGCGGGCGCCGGCGGAGGCGGTGCGTGCCGCGCGCGCGCGCAGTATGTCAGCGCAAACTGTGTCGTGTTCACGCACTACTCGGGCGACGTGGCGGCCGTGGTGGACGAGCACTTCGCGCGTGCGCTCGCGCTCGACAAGCACAAGGGTGAGCAGAGTGCACAAGTATGTAATGCACCTGATGTTAAGTGCTTATTGTAGCTTTAGCTTGGGCCTATATGGTAGATAAATTAACATTTTCCAAACAAGCTTCAACATTTTTTGGTTAGTTACTCCTTAGCGCATCCTAATGCGTGTGGTGGAGTTCTCACGTTGAAGTACCACATCCTTTCTGTTTATCAACTCCGGCCGTTTTGTCTCAATTTCTTGCGTTAATCTCGTTAGATTTTTAACTGTGGTTATATTGGGTAATAAAATATAAAGTCCCTTAGTGTGTGTAAATTATATTTATATATTGTCACAGTTAATACAGAATTAGTCATTTGGTATATTGAATAAGCTCATAACTAGACACAAGGCGCGAGTGCGTCCCCGAGTTGCCGGACTAGCACTGCCTGTGGCCGTAATGCCGTATGTGGCGCATCGGTCAACATTTCCAAGTATTGTTGCGTAACCAATATTATGTCGCAACAGATCGTACAGGGTGTGATCAGAGACCAGAATGAACTGCATCTTAACGTAACTAAACTATTATGTTTTTTTTTTCGAACTGTCTATACTGTTGGCTAAGAGGCCTTTACACATTCACCGGGCTTGTGGGCGAGAGCTTAAGGCACTCAACCAAAAAAAAAAACCCGCGAACGACCTATAATACCTAACAAACGTTCATATTTTCAAGTAGGTACTAAATCATTTTTCTTAGCACATCAAACATAGCAGTGATACCAATCCTCTGACAATTTTATTGTCAATTCTCGATAATATGAAAAGCCAGCGCTTTTCATAGATCTATCTACAAAAATGTCGGATTTTCATGTGCAAACTTTCAACCCCTTTTTCATCACCTTAGGGGTTGAGTTTCCAAAAATCCTTCCTTAGTGCTCACCTACAGTGTACCTGTATAGTGAACCTGCATGTAAATTTTTACGGTCCTCGTCCCAGTAGTTTGGGCTGGGCGTTGACCGATCAGTCAGTCAGACAGTCAGTTTTTTACTTTATAAAGGTATATAGATAGATAGCAAAATAATCATATGACGTCTGACATAATATGCCATATCGGGCCTGTAGACAATTTATTCGATGTGATATATCGATACTTATCCTATATATCCTCGATAAATATCCTTGTTTCTTTTCAACATCTCATATTTTTGTAAGTTCTAATAAATCTTTAACCAATAAATATTATTGGTAGTTGTCGGTGTGCTGACTGTACCGTGAGCGCAACTCACTATATGCACAATGTACAAACTTTATTTAGAAATATTAAATAACTAGCTGTGCCCCGCGGTTTCACTCACATACAATTTAAAAGAAATCGCTGATTGATGCCCGTAGGACTTGAAATTTAGCATAGTTACATGATTTTAATACTATTATAAACTATATACATATAAGCGAAATATCACTTACTCACTCATCACGACATCTCCGGATCTATAGGTCGTAGGCATAGGTACTGCTTATAAGATTTAGATGCTCACTAAGAACGGATTTTACGAAAATTACTGAATGTGAGGCAAGGCTGACTGCTAATCGCGAGTACGAAATATTTTTTTAAGTTTGGTTTTGATTAGGAAATCCACGTTAGGAATCCGAAACATTCATAAAGTACGGAACACAGTGAAATCAAAGATGTTAAATTTTTATATTACCTACATATCTTTTTTTATCGCCGTTTTTCATACACGAAATTCGACGCGGACGAAGTCCCAGTCCTAGTTTATTATAAATTCACTCTACTTGTAACCATATAATAACCAAACTATATCACGTAAAATCGATATTACATAGTATAGGGCCTGTATGGGACACCTTTATGCTTGATATGATTAAAAACACCGGAAGTCTTTAAAACTGGCATATTGAATATAATGTTTATATTAACAATGATAATGAGTCCGTTCGCCGCCGCTCAGAATAAATGATGTCGATGCACTGACTCGATATAATATAATTAGTAAGAAAGCGATGCAACGGCGAACCCAGCAGTAACTTGTGTGGTTGGCTCGTACAGCGCCAAATAACTTAAATTTATGAAATTAAATAAAAACCAGGGATATAACGATACATAAACGAATTCATCGGCATTCCGATATACATATAGGTATCGCTGATTATTTATCAGCCGACATCTAACAATTAGAATAGCACATGAAGCGACGATGTTGCCCTCACGTCCACTCACGTCAGTGCTAGCGGAGACGTCGCGTCGCTGTCTTTACTAAGCGTTGTATTATTTCGAACTTGTTTATAATTAATTTTGATCTGAAATTATTTTTATTAATACTCCTTTTATAAAAAATAAATATGTACCCATCATACCTACTTATGAATAAAAAAAATTGGCATTCATAGGAACTGCCGATAGAAGTGAAATCTTTAATAAGTAATAATTTCGATAAATTAATTTTTATATAAAATAAAATAATATATTTCATGGAATTAAAGTCGAAGCCTTTTTCATAATTTAAACTAAAGATTTTAATAATATAAGGTAATATAATTTTGCATTAGTAATCATATTTTAAATTTCAACACATTAATCTTAAATAATTATAAAATTTTATAAAAATTTTCAATTTTAAATCCACGATAAAGATATTATTGAACAACTAGGAATCTGGTTTACCACGGTAGTAAGAAAGCTTCTATGCCACTTTGAAATACTCATTGCCTAATTCATTGCACAGGTTCAATATTAAAAAATAAATAATATAAATATGAATATTTAAAATAATTAAAAGTGTTTTTTTTTTCAACTTAAATAATATTAGTATATTTATCTAGTATTCACTGTTGTACTGCACAGTGATTCTACAATTAAACAATTTAGATAAAAATCGAACTCAAAAACTATTTGATCAATATACACATATGAAAATATTTACTTAATCCATTCGTTTTTACTTGTAAAGATATACGCAGCACTAATGTGTGTAAACAGATATACTGCTATTACGCATGTCAGTGACGCGAACTCACAAGATTTCGCCGATCCAAAAAGCGTCTAACGCGCACAGCACAGCCAGTTTTGTACATAGAGACACATACAATCACCCAAAAAATTACCCTCCATCCACCATTCGGGTAAAAATATGTAGGAGGTTAGGTACATACATAATTTATTATTCATTTTATTTATTACTAAGCTTTCGGCAAAATTATGTATCATTACATCCTTAATAAAAACCACAACATGATAGGTAGATTAAGATCCCGATAAAAACTCCCTCAGTTCATTGTTAAATATCTAGGTATAAATAACGTATAATTGAAAATGTTTTTGTTCGGTAGCTATTGTTGTGGTATAATAAGTGAGGGGGGCGATAGGGGGCGGGGGCTCGTGATTACAAATGCATCTTACACGCCGAGCACGGCGCGGCGCGGTGCCGCGGTGCGCCGATAAAGGAATCGTTCAATTATTCTCAGAGTCAAATCTTCTAATATTCCTTATTTTATTGTTTTTATCGTGTGTGGCGAATGTAATGCAATGTTGTCGCTTTAATATTCTCGTGGCGTTCGTGTGCTCGGACGATGGCGGAGCGGAGGTGGTTGCGGAGGTGGTGCGGGGGCGGAGAAGCCGTGAGCTATACCGGGAACGGTCGGCAAAAACTGTGGCACGGAGTTCGTAGAACAGTTCGCGACAGTCGCTACCAGCTGCTAACTACATAAATCAGCGAGTGAATCGTCCCGCGGCTCCGCACCCCGCACTCGGTACGCGCTCCTCCGCCCATTGAAGCTTACGGTCTCTGTAGTCGCAGCGCGGCGCGAGGTTGTAACGCGACCGCGGACCGCGCGACACTCGGTAGCGCTGCGCCGCGTCGCGTCGGTGCGCAGTTACACTAGTACTAGTAGCGCAGCACATAGCGCTGACTGTATGTACTATAGTTTTTCAATATAATCGAAGGGTTCGTTTACTGTACTATTTACTCATTCTATCTAGTATCTCCGTGGGGTGCGCTAGTAGGTAGATCTGTGAAAGAAACTGAATCAATTGATCGTATTTGAAGCTATCAAATCATATTGGACAGTGGACAGTTGGACACCCCCATTAACACTATATGTGACGCAGTCTGGCGATAGAATGTGTGCGGCGCGGTGGGGCTGCGAGGCGGCGGGGCGGCGGCGACGGCGGCAAGGATGATACGATTCTCGGATTTGCAAAAACTGAACGTTAGATTGTGAGTTAGAGGCGAGCACGTCTCGGCGACTCGGTCTTGGAAAAACACGAACATTAGTTAAAATTGAGGCGATTCGAGCCGCGTGACAAAAACTCACGAGCGAACCACTTTATAAGGATCGCGACGGCCGCCTGCGCCTGCGCCGATTACTAGTAACTACTCTCCTGTATAATAATTATTAGCTAAATACACAACATCACTACATATAATATAACAGCTTAACCCGGCTAGTACATAGAGTAGATGACTAGTGAGTGGTCAGTAGTACCACGCTGGCTCGGTGAGCTTGTGCTCTAGTCACGCCGTGTATTCAACGATGCGACGCCGCGACGGTGCGGACGCCCGGCAGGACGCGGCGGCTGTGTGCAGGCCGCAGGGACAGTAGACAGTGGCCCAATAATACTGGTACAGGTGTCGCTGAAAGTTGGTATTTGAAAAAAAAAGCTTGAACTATTAAACAAATAGCAAATACCAGAAGCTTAGTACCGTCTTCCGCCCCGGAGGAACTTTTCTTTAGCTCGTCGGTGAACAAAACACGTTGGTCCTTGAATTTTGTATATTGAAAGTAGGTATTATTGCGTACATGAAACAATACAGTACCTTGAAAAATGGTACGTGTATCTGGAAATTGGTAGGTCTACCATGCCTGGCAGGCGGTAATGGGAAAGTATTAACGCGTATATGCAATGTTACCAGGTGCAATGAAATTACGGTAAATTTTTATATTTATTAATTCATTATTAAAAATTCTAGCCTAAAATTAATCTTATCATCAACATATCTAAATATCGCTTCGCTGAGCGTGTTCTACCGTCTGTATCATGGTGAGTGTTCTGAAAAGCTGTTCAATCTAATTTCCTTCTCTCGTTTCCACAACAGAACAACATGCGCTGGGCTTCGAAGTCACAGTTTTACGGTTACCTCCATCGCGGCACAAACTAAAAAGTTTTTTATGTCTTATCTTTGTCGTACCGTGAAACTGTGTGAACCATCTCCCGGCCAATGTGTTCCCTCATTCTTACGACATCGGGTTCCTCAAGCGTAACGTGAAGGGGTATTTATGCAGTCCGGCATGACAGTTGCGACCGCCGATGGATTTCGATATCTCGGAGAGTAACGTCAATGTGCCGATCTATAATAAAAAAAAATTATAATTACAACCGAGAGACGTCCACTGTTGGAAATTTGTTTTCCCCAAATATCTCCACAACTACTAGTCCTATGCTGCTCGCTTTCAGTGGGCTCCTGCAACCTTCACCAGGTCGTCGGTTCACCTTGTGGCGGGTCTCTCTACGCCGCGTCTTCGGGTACGCGGTCGCCTCTCGCGAACTTTTTGGCCCCACCGGCCGGTGCGTTCTACGACCAACTTCAATCATAGCCCTCTCCACTGTCCTTTAAGTGATTTTGAGCTTTCTGATGAGACCCATAGTTAACGACCACGACTCTTCACCAAATGTACCTAATCATTGGCAATACTCACTTTTCGCCTTGAAATACTGCGGCTTAGAATAAAAACACTCAGAACGGCACTAGTCGCAAGCAGAGTGCAGCCATTTCAAGTTAGCCTTTAAAGGTAACCTACGTCTCTTGGCACGTCAGGTCTAAAAATGACTTTCGGGATACTTTAATATCCCCATTTTTGTTAAAAATTTTAATCACTTACAATAACATTCGTGCGTTTGTGTTTGTGTTGGCAAGTTAATTACGTGTCGCTTACGCACACATGTATTTAGTTTTGGCTTCAACTTTGAGCGGCACGTTGTGTTTGAAACTATCACAATAAATCTATGTACTGCGGTATATTGGACGAGAAAACATCCACACCTAATCATTCGCATTCGTTCAAAAGGTTTTGTTCACATTTGTTCACTCAGTCTGCACGCGCAATAATATGTCTAATAGACCTGAAATTTAGTACGCGTACTCTTCAATAATAATAATGAAACATGAATTTGCGTTTTTATGAACATTTGTAAGCCTGCAATAGAAGCCTAAGCGATGCCACGCTTCTACAACACATCCAATGTACGGTGCTGAACTAGGTCTTTATACTAATGCATGCATATTGAATCTCCTTTGCAGCAACAAATTCTCATGATCCCAAATGTTTATTTTGTAGTAAGAAAGGGACTCTTAAACTGTCTCAATGGCCGGCCTATTACAGTGAACTTTTAGCCGTGTACTAGTGTTACAAACTTTCGCCATATTTTAGAGGTTCGATTTTTTTTATCATAAGCCGTTGCTGTACCTATTTGTACAACGGAAAGACAATTTTTGATGATTAAGCCAATTCTCTCCGTAGGGGGGTGTAGAAAAAGGTGGATATGGTTTATGGTAAAAGGGTTTATTATATTAATGGTTACTAATTAATAATCAGCCGCTATTGGTAACGAGCTGTGGTATTGAGTCGCTCGTGGTTGATCGCGAACTGAATAATACTAACATATAACTTTTACAATAAAATGTTAAAGTGCACGCAGTGCACAAATTATACCTAAAGAGCAGTTCGGTTGTGTAACTCCGAACATACTCCCAGGCGTAAGATGATGTGATGATGTGGCACCTCGAACGCCACTCTTATCTACTGGCCGTTTTGAAACGGCATAATATAAAAATGTTCGAATATAGAAAATGTCACTCGGACTCTAATTGTTTACTAGAGAGTTTTTGACGGTATCTTGAGCTGCCATGTTGTGGTTTTTATTTTCATTCATTAACTTAGGTTCTTTGACCCTATATTATGCAATATTGGTGGAATTTGGAGTGATATAGTCTGGTTATTGTGTATTCCTGAAGTGGATTATAAATATTATATGGAAACATACTTTTTGAGATGTCACAAAACTCCCTAGATAGTTATATAACACGGGAGCATCCTTTTTATTGGATCAATTTTGAATATAAAAAATACGACGAAGACAAACACATTTATACTGGTAAGTGCTTTTTGTGACGCCAAAACAACAAAAACAATAAGACAATATGGTATATTTGTCTTGCGTACCTTACGTATTGAAAAGGTACCGCGTAAAAATAAAGACACAAGTGTATAATATTTATACATTTATGTTAATATCATGACCCAAATATTGTAACCTGAATTATAGGTAATTATTTTGTTAGATATTACATGGAGACTCACGTCACAAATTAATAAGAAATTTATTGCATTCCTAATACTTTTACCTATGAAGTGACAGTGCAGTATTCTTTTTGAAATTGACTGAAGTGTTTTTACACATTTTCACTACGCAATATGACATAATAACTTTTTTATTTTATTATTGAAACCGGACTTTTTTTATCGTTGTAGGTTTGGTGTAGTGGCCACAATCTCACCTGATGTTAAGTGACGATGCGGCCCAAGATGGTAACACGCTAAACCTAGTGGAAGACTGGCTCTCAAGTGCAGCTGCCGGAACACACCTATTGGTGCTTGGCGGCAGATTTTCAACTTGAGGGTGGTAGCTAGCCAGGCGGACATTAGAAAATGCCCTACCACCATGCTATGGTTTCCTCACGATGTTTTCCTTCACCGAAAGCTCAGGCTCATTGTAGGGATTCGAACTCACGTCAATCGACGCGAAGTCGTACACGCTACCACTGCGCCATCATCGCTTCAAAATACGTACGCTTTTGACCGCGGCTCGCGAACACTGCGGCCGAAATGGTATTCCTTTGCGATTTGATATTACTTACGAAATAACTAGTGGTGATAATATTGAATGAATTCGGATAAAAGACGCTTTTGGGGCGCTTAAATGGCTTACACGATAACCATAAGAGATATACCAAATTATTGTTCTACGTTATTATAGATATTAAAAAGATATATATATATATATATATATATATAAGTCAGCGATAGCATATGTCAATCTTCTAAAGATCATCCAAATGAAGCTTTTTGTTTTAAAAATAACTGGCGGGCAGGCAACCTCTTGTTGGAGCTGCATTTTGTAGGAAATGCGAGCGCAACCGCGGACACAGCTAGTAATGAATAAGGTAGAACGCGATCTGAAAACCAAATACATTGATTCAAATTAAACATATTTAGAAAATATTGCGATTTCAAATGATTATTTTTGAGACTTTGAGACAAGGCGAGGCCGAGGGTTGCGAGGGTCGCGAGTGTCGCGTACTAGGTAACTACAGTGAGTGAGGAGTAGGTACGTAATACTTGAAGGTGCGTTTGTTTGTGTCGCTGATAGAGAGCGTACCGATGGCGTCGCGCAACCTACCGGCTTCGTTCTTCAACGCGGCCGTGGCGGCGGGCGTCGCCCCCGGTCCGCCCTGCGCCGGCGTCGATCTCTACGAGTACGATCCCTGGCACCAGCACTACTCGGGGTGAGTACCGCATGCGATGTGACATGCGGTGCGACGTGCAGTGACGCGACGTGACGCCGAGACTCACTCGTGGGGTCGTGCACACAGGTACGGGCACGCGGCGCACCGGCACGCGGCCGAGTACCACGCGGCGGCGGCGGCGCAGGCGCACCACAGCATGGCGGCGGCGGCCGGCTACGGCGGGCTATTGCTCGGACGCGGCTCCTTGCATCACCAGTACAAGCCGGTGCCGGTCGAGTGGTCCGCGCAGCACCACGCGCCGCACCACCTCGACCCGGCCGGCTGCTCGCCTTATTCCTATCCGCCGGTACCCGCCGGTCAGTATCACCTCCACTCGTAACACTATGTCACTAGACACCGTCACACCCGCAACGCGCGACGGCGCGGCGACCTAATAAATATATTAACTATTATAAATATGTTAACCCCGCGCCTTGCGTACTGCTTGCTGACGACGACTGTCTCGCGTCGTGTTTAGTTATACTCAAAGAGATTCCAGAAGCGTCGGTCGGTATTTTAATTGTGATGATTTAAACTTTACATCCGAGTGACAAAACAAAGCGGAACCGCTGAGGGCGCGCGACGCTCACCCCCCATCAGCAGCCCCCACCCCCGCACCTCCCATCATTACGCGTCCGCTATCGGTGCTGCTCATTAGAGCGGTTTAGAATACCCAAGTAGATGCTACTTGCATATAAATAGCAAGTTTGAACATATGATACGAATATTACAACAGTTATTGTAGACAAAAATGTACAGATTACTTAATACATATACCTACACATGTTCTTTCCCTCCTCCAAGAGGAAAGAGAAACATGTATATATTTATAGTTAGTTTATATCGAATTATAGATATCGAATTAGTCAGATCGCGACTTTGTCACCCTTGGAGCTTATAGTTACCTTGCTTTCGCGGCTGAGTGCCTTAAGCGCTCGCCCTCACGCTCGGGTAAAGCTGTAAAAGCCGCTTGAGGCTTCAGGGCCCTTACGGCTAACGCTGTAGTGAGATTGAACACCTCCTGAACACGTTCACATTCATTCTTATATTTAATCCAGCAATTGCTACAGTCGCTACACAGTCAACTGATTTGCTGGGACTATGTTTCGTTCTCTATGGAGACTGAATATTAATATCGAAGTTAGGAGGAACATTTTCATCGACTTAACTAATTAAAACCGTATTTTTACGTAGTTTACCGTTAGCAGTCGTGGTAAAATTGAGCTAACTTGGTTCGGCTGAAGAATCTCCAATTGTTTTTCTGTGATCTTCTGACTTTATTGGAATACACCTGTCGGCAATGTATATTTCTACAATTCCGACATAGTCTGAGTAAATATCTGTTGAATTACATTGTCTAGATGGTCCTATAGTTCATTTGAACTATTTTATTTTCAAGTTAATGTAATATTGATAAGCAACCTGTAGTTTAAAAAAACTTAACAAACACTAGGCTCGACACTACATTTTCTTAATAAAAACTGTTATCATATTTAAGGTTTATTTGTTTTGCAGCACAATTTTACTTACAGTTTGTAATTTTATGAATAATAGTTCTGATATTCACCTTTGCGGTAAGTCGCTGCAAAATACTTTTATTAAAAACAATAATAATACGAAAGCTTGATTGAACGTGGCAAAATCATTAACGTGGCAAATTCAACAATTGTTTAAAAACAAAGCTCATTCTTTCATACATCTTCGCTCGCGTGGACTACTAAAAATCCTTTTTATTTTTTGTGCGTAAACCTAATTATTTTTCTAAAATAAAAGTAGCCTAAGTTATCCCTTAGAACATTAGCTATCTGCCAGTGAAAGTTTCGTCAAAATTGGTCCAACAGATTCGGAGATTACCCAGAACAAACAGACAGACAGAAAAAATAAAAAATAATGTTTTTTTTTGTTTTAAGTTTCCTTGTACCTTGCATAATTTGCATTTAGTAAAAAGCTCTTATTTTGACATTACAAACAGACACTTCAATTTTATTATATGTATAGATAACAACTGTTAACGTATCGTAACGTGCCGTAACGTGCGGAGCGCGCGGGGAACGTTCCGACTGTCATACGTTAAGAGCCAGTGCGTACTGCGGTAAATTTCCGTACTATTTTTTTCCGCAATATCTGTGAACTATAGGAGTAAGGTCTAGCGGGGCTATTCCGTCACAAAAATCAGAGTCAAAAGTTTACGCCTCGCTCTTCTGTTATAAAGCTTCTGTAACATTGATAAATACATCTGATGAAGTATTTATCGGTTATTCTATTCGTCATACCTTCAGCGCAGAAAAGGCGTGTTTTAATTTAAAAAAAATCGAATATCTCGAGTAAAATCATATTGTCTTAATAACCCCGTGTGGGGTAATTATGACATTTACAAGTAATTTATTATCTATGAAGCTATGGTTCCAACACTTGAAGCTAGACAATACTGACACACTACACGTTCGAATTTAATCTTTGTGTTGAGTCCAGTTTCGAGAAAACATATTTTGAAATTTAAGAGGGGTAATTCCATCATCTTCCAAATACTGTCCATATACGCTAGGGCTGGGAAACATGACAATCGATAAACGAACCTAACATTTTATTAAATCAAAAATAAGTTGGTATATCCTTTTGTGGATATTTGTTTTTTATTGGGGATTATTGTACTAAAAAAAGATCATTTTGTAGTAAAAAATATTTTTTTACTGATTAAATAATTACACTTAGAATATGAAGATCAATGTTTTTAGTAAGAATAAACAAAGTCATTTTTATAAACCTTGAAACAAAGGTACAAGTATTGTTCTTATAATATATTATATTCGAGTAAAATGAATTAACAATCTTTAATATTTTACTGACTTAAAACTAGTTTCCAGCTTATAAACTTTTAATAAAAAATAATGTTGCTATAAGAAAAAAAACGCCACTGAAATTCAATTTATACACTAAAACGTAATACGTCTATTACGTATTCTTTATAACTCCAAAACTTCAATTTTATTTGGAAATATGATATGATCCTTGGCCCTTATTTGAGGCTCTGGAAGAATTTCAATAATGTCTTGGTATTCTATTATTGATGTCATTTTTAACAATCCCAAAAACATTTTTTTGTTTCTTTTTGGACTTCAAACCTAATACCACAATTTTTCCGTCACTCATATCTTCAATTTGACATACATATTTGTATGTTTTTTTGCCTTTTGCTGAATAGAACCTAGCTAAGACAAATTGCCCCTTTTTTAGATTCAAAATCCCGTTTGGTTCTTCTTGGGAAGTACTAGCTTCAGTATTCGCTCGTTTATATCTAATGCTGGCAACAGCATCATATTCGTTATCGGATGCTATACTGTCCTCATCTGATTGATTAGTTTCTAAGATACTTTCATAAAATGCTTTAACATCTTCATCGTCGGAGCCACTGACTGATTTATATGAACCTGTACTATTACTATCAACATCTGACTTCATATATTTGTTTTTCTTTTGTTGAAATTTCTTTTCGCCTATCTTTTGGCGCTTTATTTTTTCTTGTACTTTTTCTTTTTTCTTTTCATTTCTAGCCATTTTTCTCTTAAGTTTATTTTTAATTATTACATCTTTCTCTTCTTTTTCTTTTTTCATGCGTTCTATAACATTTTTGTATGTTAATATCTCTCCTTTGCTGTTAGAGACTCGCTTTTTTCGGGTTACGGGTGGATCGTTTTTGGCTATAATTTTAAGTAATAGTTCTTCAAATGATATGTTTTCATCAATATTTTTTTGCGGTTGTACTGTTTTGACATCTATAAATTTTAGTGTAGATTGCATTTGGTTTTTATTTATTCTTTTAGGTATTTGAAGTGTAATTGGACCCTGTTTTTTTATTTCAGTAGAATAATCAGCAGTTATTAATTTTTTTGTATGAGGTTGGTGATGTTGATTCTCCTCGTTTAATGTTTTATCCTGGTTCTTTACTAGCCCAAAATTTCCGTACTTGTTTACTTCTTCTTTAATTAATTCTTATTTAAACTGTATTGAAATTGTTGTGCAGTTTTTTCTTGTTTCTCCTTTTCGCTTGTTATTTTTTCGACTTGATACTTTTTTTGCTTTCCGTATGTCTTTGAATTTTCTTTTTGTGGATTTAATGCATTTTTACACTGACCTTCCTCTTTGTTTTTTTCTTGTTTCCCATTTTCACATATTGTATCTTGAAATATTGTTTCTTTATTGTTGATTTCTCCATTATCTTCTCTCGAGTTCTGTAAAAAGGTGTGTGTGTGCTTCACACACGATAGAAGTGAAACTTCATTTTAAAAGAGATTTTATTTAAACAGTGTGCAATATACATACACACCGAAATTTGCTCTCTCGCTCTGGCTCACACAAAGAGGAGAGACCGATAATATATTGCTCTCTCGCTCTGGCTCACAGAAAGAGGAGAGACCGATAATGTGCGTTAAAAGTTTAACGTGTTGTACGTCGCATAAGAAGTTTCACTTCAAAAATACTCTATTCGGTTTATGCCCCAAGAAGGAACTACAAACACTAAGTACTATCGGTTCGAACAAACAAGCCAATATCCGAGAAGAGCCGGCAAGAAACTCGTTTAGGCTTATGTTTGTCTTTGAATTCCAACTGTACAATGTTTACAGTTAATAATCATATTAATAATATAATGGATGCACAGAGAGGGAGTCACTTCCAGACAACACTATCATTCAGATAATGATCTATCCTATAATAACGGACGTGTGTCCGCGTTCGCGTTCGTACTCTCGGCTCAATACACATAAATAGGTAGGTATATTCTCTTTGTGTGAGTATGTATATGGTGTGTTTGTGTGTAATTGGTTTGTCGGCTCTGTGGCTCCGGCTCCGGCTCCGGTCGGCGAATGTGATTGATCAATGTATGGTTCTTTAAAATTATCGTGGCGAGTGCGGCGCGGCGCGGCGTGGTGCGTCTCCAGTTGGAACGACGCTAGGCGGTTGAGCGGCGGCGGGGGGCGGGGGGTGCACTGGGTGCGGGGTGATTGCCGACAGTGAGGCTCTAATGACGGCGATTAAAATTAATTTGTGTGTGCGAGGAGGGGTGAATGCGCTCGTCGCAAATTAAATTCTTCGTCCGCGTTGTGATCCGGGATGGCGGAGGCGGGCCGGGAGGGGCGGGAGGGAGGCGGGAGGGTCAGAGCAGAGGGAAGGAATGCAGACCCTTTGTCTCAAGGCGCATCTATTTGATTGACATGAAGCCGGCGCGATGTAAAGATCAGGAAGGAGTTTGCGTCAGCAGTTCAGCACTGTGCCCAGTGCATTGATCGGTAGTTGGTCTTTAGAGAAGGATTGTTCCACGTAGCAAGTAACAGGTGCTCGTACGTTAGTACGTCCGCACTTGTGCAGACAGTAGGTACCTATGTCTTATGTCTCGTACCTACTACAACTTGCTACAAACTTTATGGTCTCAAGTCTATACAGGCAGTGCAGAGAGACGCGACGCGACGACTCTGAACTTGCGCATTGTACAGCCGAATAGTCTTCTATACATATAATAAAATTGAAGTGTCTGTTTGTAATGTCAAAATAACACCTTTTTAGTAAATTTATATGAAAGTAAATAACTAAAACAATTTTTAAAATTTCTGTCTGTCTGTCTGTTTGTACCGAGTAAACTCCGAAACGATTTTACTGATTTTAATGGGACCTTCACTGGCACATACCTGATGTTATAAAGAATATCTAAGGCTACTTCAATTTTATTTAAAAATAAATAGGGTATCACGTAAGTCATATAATAAGCCTTTTTAGTTGACCACGCGAGCGCAGCCGCGGGCACAGCTTGTAAAATATAAAACTTGAACGCCATAATATGTGATCTTGCTTTTACCGTTCGTTTAGACATGTTCGTGACGTCACGACATCGGTGTGGACAGACATTCGCGAATTTGTTTGACAACGAACTTTTCGTACGAACGAATGAAGTAATGAATATTTATATGTGTGTAAAATTATTGTATTAGTATATTATAAGTAGCAGTGCTCGCGGCACGCGGCACGCGGCACGCGGCACGCGGTTGGTACGCAGCGCGCAGGCGCAGTGTACCTATATACTCATTATTTACTTCTCGTAATTATATTTCTCTCCTCACACTTTATTAATTCATACTAACGATAGTCTTTATAGCCTAATCAAATTTACATAACGTGTAAAATATTTCATAATTATCTATAGGTTAAGCCATTCCTGAGTTAAAGTTAAAGTACAAATGTTGTAATGTCAAATTCGAAACCTGACTCATGTAATCATAAAATTTCAAAAAGAAAATTCTTATTTAGACGACAGAGGGATATGTTACATGTTGTTATATATAAAACTAGTTGTAATGACCCATCTGATATGGTTACTGCTGCCAATCCAGGACGGCATTACAGCCATAATTAATGTAATACATACATTACTTATACATTTGTTTTATTTCTATACATTGTTAACATCCAGCAAGATTTCTTCATTTAAATAGTAAATAAATAATTATTGGCTGCCATATAAATCATATAATTTTTGGCGACTACGTTCATTTCATAATACTACGTCTCGCGTTTGGTTTAACGAGTTCGCATGTGTGGTTCGCATTCGCCCGCAAGTGTGGCCGCACGGTTAGATACGTTTATCATGATTTAAATTTATTTTAGATATTAAATAAACTTATCAAAATATCTGTAGGTAATAATTGTAATTGTACGTGAATTTGTGTTTTGCGCAGGCTAACGCGCTCATGTTCGCAGGGACATTATATTTGTCGCGAGATGTAGTTTTGTATTTAGGTATCGGGACGTACAGTATAGTACGTACAGCAGGAGGCATCAATCGTATAGTGTAGTATAGTAGAGATAGCGACACATTCCTCCTTACGAAGGAGGGTAGTGCGGTGCGACCCTCGCGTACCCCGCGGTCTCGCGGCCCCTCGGCCTCGCGCGACGGCCGAGTTAGAGCCGGTACGCCGCGCGCCGGTAGCGGCGGAACCTTGAATCAATTAAAATATAGTATATAAATAAAACAAATAGGAATCACTTTTATCAGTAATCAGTATGAATAAATATGTTATTTCATTATTAGATATCGTCATACGGAGCGTACCATCATTTGGATTTAATATTACACAGTATTCATTTCCTTTGATTGACGTTACTGGTAGGCATGAGTGAGGCTCGGGACACAATGATACGAATAGATACACTCGCGTCACGTCACGTCACGTAGTGTTGCGTCACGGTTTCGCAGCTTTACAATATAAATTACAAATATATTATTTCTAAAATTAAATCTATGATATAACATCGAGCGTCGCACAATGTGCTGCACACAGCACTGCGCAGCGCTGCAAGTCGTTGATAGCCACAAACTTACGTACAAACAGTTTTTAGTAAGTAGGATGTGATTTATAAAATGTAGATTATTTTTGTCGATAAGTCAAAAACTTAATTATTAATTTGTTTTTGAGTACGCGTGTGTATGTGTGTGTGTGTGCGTCTCGCAAGTACCAGGCGATCAGAACCGGCCTGCTGCTTGCTGCCTGCAGCCTGCTGGTGGGCAGAGGTCGCCGGCCGGTGTGGCGCGGCGAGAGTGCGCGCGAGGGCGGGACGACACGCCGGCCGGCCAATGGGGCCGTGTTGACCGCTGCCCTCGGCTTGTAACCCGCCCCCCGTCGGGCGTACCCCTGGTCGATACGAGGGGCCGGGCGGCGGCCGGAGGGCGGCGGGCACCCCTCGTGTCGGCCCCCTCGCACTAGTAAATCATGAAACCCTTGTCAATTACTGGAACCGCCGCGCCGCACCGTGTTGCGCGGGAACTATTAACTAACAGCAGTAGTAATGCAAGCCGCAGCTCTACACACACACACACACACACGGTGCGCACACCGTATATATGTATATGTGGTATGCGCACACACGCGCTGTGATACCAACCGGCAACCAGACGACTCGAGGTCACTGTTAGGTATCAATTTACTTACAGAACAAATCACTCAATTGTATGTACAAGCTTGTGGCAATTCAGAATTTTACGGCAAATACTATGGCTCATCGCTAAATCCGTCATCTTGATAGATCTTTATAATCCAGCATTCCCAGAAACTTCGCAATTGACACCTATAACATTTTATTCTAGAAAATAATATCCGCCGCATTCAGCGCGGCTCGTACGCACGTCACGTATTGTTAACGACTACAGTTTGGCGTGATATGACAAAATAACATCAAATGTAATATACTACTACAAAATTATTGGCTCAACGGTTTAAAAGTGTTCGGTGTTGACCTTTATCATTAAAAACATATTTCTAAAGGGGCCTGTTCGATTACTTATTTGAGAATGTCAAAAAAGAAATTATATGTATCGTTGCAAATTTTAAAGTCTTCTATTATTATACAGTGTAATCTCTATACTTACTACTCTGTCAAAAAAGTACCGGAAAAGATAAATAATACACAAGATGTTAACTATTCATCCAAAATTATTTTATCACCTTCAAAGTATGCTCCTTTAGAAACGATACACTTACGCAAACGAATAATCCAATCATCAAAACAATGAGTTTAGTTCCCGTCGCGAATTCTCCTTTATGTCTTCTACCGAATGAAAACGGGTGTAGCGAAGTGGTAATTTGAATTAAGGAAAAAATAAGTCGGCTGGAGCCATATCTGGTGAATAAGGTGGTTGCTCGATGGTACTTATTTGTTGAGTTTTTGGTCAAATTTCGTTCACCATGATGGCCTTGTGCGACGGCGCGTTATCGTGGTGCAAAATCCAAAAATTATCTTTCCACAAATCTGGCCTTTTTCATCCAATTTCCTCATAACGCTCAAATAATATACTTCCGCTAAGAATTCCGAGTGCACAACACCGCGATAGTCAAAGAAAACTGCCAACATGACTTTGACTTTTGATCGACTTTAGCGTGGTTTTTTCGGTTTCGGTTCAGTTGGAAGGCGCCACTCCGAAGCTTGTTGACTAGTTTGCATGACAATCTCGTAAACCCACGTCTCGTCACTAGTAACAATGCGTTTCATGAATGTTGGCTCGGAATTGACTTGTTCTAGCATGTCCTCAGCGACTCTTATGCGATTGAGTTTTTGAAGAAAATTCAGCTGTTTCTATACCATCCTATCGTTTGTTTTCTTGGCCATATTCTTTTACCATCCAGTGGATGCCATTCTGATATAATTATTTTCCATTTTATCTTGCTGTCTCTTGTCATGTGTCCCGTCCATCTCCATTTCAATTGTCTGATTTTCTTTATTATATTTTACACTTTTGTTATTAACCTTATTTCCTTTGCTCTTCTACGATCCTTTAGTGTGACGCCTATCATGCTTCTTTCCATTCCCCTTTGTCATGTTCTCAATTTTATATAATGTTTCTGAGTCAGCGCTCACGTTTGACACCCATATGTAAGACATGGCAGGATACATGAAACAAATACTTTTTTCTTGGCTGCCATAGGAAGGTTTTTTCTTTTAAATATCTCTTTAAGCGACCAGTGTAGGTATCTTTTCCAGGCACAAGACACTCTCTTGTCTATTTCTGAGTCAGTTTGGTCTTTGAATGATATTATTTGCCCTAGATATCATATGTAACCTTTCACATATTCAATGTTTTCACTATCTATTTTTATAGCTATTTCATCTCAGTTTGTCATTATTTTTGTTTATATTTTATTAAGGCCAACCACTTTACTCGCTGCAGTCAACTGTTGCAGCATAGTCTGGAGCGTTTTAGCATTGTCTAATATTAGAACTAAATCATCTGCCAACCGCAAATGATTTAGTTGCCTGCCATTTATATTTACGCCAAAGTTATCCTAATCTAAATTTCTGATTACACTCTCAGAAAAGTTTTGGGGATAACGGATCTCCTTGTATCACCCTTCTAGCAATTGGGAACTCCTCGCCAGTTGACTCTAGTTTTATTTGTGCTGTGCTATTCTCATATATGTATTTAAGTATCTGTACATATTATTTGGTACTATTTGCTGTTGTAGAGCTTGCCAAAGCGAATAGTGTTTTATAGAGTCCAATGCTTTTTTATAATCGACAAAAGCGATTTACAAGGCTTTTCCATATTCTTGGCAATTTTTTTATTAGCTTTTTTATGACTTGCATATGATCGACAGTTGAAAACCCAGCTCTAAAACCAGCCCGTTCTATTGGATGTTGTTCATCCATTATCTTCCATTTCATCCATATTCTATTTAAGATCATGTTAGAGATTGTTTTATAGATATTTGTAATAGTTTTCAATTATATTTTTATTATATTTTTATGTAACAATATAATTACGTTCTTAGTTCATTGAGATGGTATAGATTCTGTATTTAATATTGTGTTGTATAAGTCTGTAAGTTTTTTGAGGTTTTCTGGTACTATTGCTGATGTTTTAATCTTCTCGTTTGTTATGGAGTCTGGGCCCGGTGCTTTTCCTTTCTTTTGACTTATAATAGCTTGTTCTATCTTTGACACAAGAAAACCTGGTATATGCTCTTTTTCGTCCTCGTCAAGATTCATAGTTAAATGCGAGCTTATTACCTTCCGGTGAGTAAAGTTTTCTGTAGAACTCAGTCGCTATACGAATTATGGCCTTTCTTCCCGTCTTTTGTTTCCTTCGTAGATTTTTTTATATTTGGTATCCAATTTTTTGTACAAGGTCTTTTAAAGCTTTTTTAACTCTTCCTGTATTTTATGTGATAGGTAAATAGTTCTGTTTTACGTTTGCTTCTATACTTTTTAATGTTATTGCTGATTTGTTTACTTAGTTCTAATATGGCTTTGAAGTTTAAATTTGCTTTTCTAAGCTTTAAAAGCTGTCTTCTCTTTTCTATTAAATTTTGGGTTTCATTTCTAATATAGTTCCTCTTGGTTTTCAAAGATTTATTGAATAATGTTCCATATATTTCGTTTATCTCTTTCTCGTATTTCTCCTCTAATTTATTTTTTATTTTAATCACTAGTTTTCCTCGAATCAGATTTATTTTTACCTTAAATTTGTTTTTACTTATCATGACATTTATTACTGCTCTCACCATTCGGTGGTTGGTATTAAAATTGAATTTGTTTATAATACTTACATCCTGGAACGATTTTTTACTGTTAGTTGCTATATAATCGATTTCATTTCTAGTTAGCCCATCTGGGGATATCAAAGGCCACCAACTATTTGAACTTATTTAAAAAAATCTGTCATATAGGCAAGATTGTTCCTAAGCACGCAGCGTGGGCAGACCCGCCACAAGGTGGACCGACGACCTGGTAAAGGTTGCGGGAAGCCGCTGGATGCGGACAGCACAAGACCGGTCGTTGTGGCGATCTTTGGGAGAGGCCTATGTCCAGCAGTGGACGTCTTTCGGCTGAAATGATGATGATGATGATGTTCCCTAATGCCATATTAATCATCCTTTATCTATTTTTGCTTCTTCTGGCGACACCAAAATGCCTATTGCTTTATCTTCACCAGTTCGTTGAGAGCCGATTTTAATTAACATATTCCTTCCAGTTGTTCAGTAGGAGCATATATTTGAATAATCGACCACTTATCCTTGTAACTTGGTAGATTCATATTGATAACAGCAATTTTTTCTGGTAAACCTTTTTTTATCGTTATAGGCTTTGGTGTAGTGGCCACAATCTCACCTGATGTTAAGTAACGCTGTGGTCAAGATGATAACACGCTAAACCTAGTGGAAGACTGGCTCTCAAGTGCAGCTGCCGGAACAAACCTATTGGTATTTGGCGACAGATTTTCAACTTTATGGTGGTAGTTAGCCAGGCGAGCATTAGAAAAAGCCCTACCCACCATGCTATGGTTTCCTCACGATGTTTTCCTTCACCGAAAGCTCAGGCTCATTGCAGGGATTCGAACTCACGTCACTTGACGCGAAGTCGTACACGCTACCACTGAGCCATCATCGCTTCAAAAAAGCGCCTTTGAATTCCTCTATGTTTTTTCTTAAATACTTTTTTACTATGAATCCTACAACGTAACTTTCTTTGGTTTCACCTTTATAATATAAGATATATTCCTTCCTAGCTTCAGATATACTCCTGTTGTTATTACTTCGCTTAATTCTATTATATCCCAATTTATTTTTGTAATAATTATTTCTAGTTCTGCAAGTTTTTCTGGTGTTCTTAATGACAAGCAGTTTAAGTAGCAATCTAAAGTTTCTTATTTTCTTTTATATTGAAGTAATTGATGTTTTTATTATTATTCTTTTTGTTTTCGTTTTCATTTGTTAGGGCTGAATATGTAATCTGTACTGAGAATGAATAGGCACATGGATACATTGAACGTCTGTTTATAATAATGTATTATGATGCAGGTTTGGAGGCGCAGGTGCAGGACACATCCAAGGACTTGTACTGGTTCTGAAAGCAGCCACAGTAGTGCCGCGCGAAAGTACGCGGCAGTACGCGACAGTACGCGGCAGTACGCGACAGTACGCGGCAGTACGCGACAGTACGCGGCAGTACGCGACAGTACGCGGTAGTACTCGACAGTACGCGGCAATACGTTACAGTACGCGGCAGTACTCGACAGTGACTGAGTGCGGTGCGGTGTCCCGTTGTGAACAGTGAACAGTGCGCGACTCGTGCTCACCACGCTATACGTACAGATCTCTGGAGCTCGTGACCTAACTACCTACCTACCTAGGGGTACACATGAAGTGATCGCGTTCGTCGCTTCATTCACTCCCAGCAGTTGTAGCAGTCGCCGGCTTCATGTCGGTCGCGTCGTTCGGCTCGATAGTAACGTTGTAGTTATTGTGAGAATCATATATACAGTGTTTGTATGTGAAGCTGAATGAAGCGGCAGCGAGTGTTCCCGGGACTGAGGTCGGGGTTCGAATCCATTCTACACATATTTATATATACGTAACTCGTGTAAATATCTGTAAGTAGATAGGCGTGTTGTCATCTCATTGGTACATGTACGTGCTTGCGAGTAACAGGTAACGCTTTTTATATAGGTACTAGTGATTAGTTGTGTACCTACCTATCCCCTACGTACAATCATAGAGATAAGTACGGTCCGACACCCAGACACACACAGTAATTATTAGCGTATTATTACCTATTAATAATGAATTTATTTGTTATAAGAATTTAAATTTGTCGCGTGTCTTTTAAATGTCGCAAACAAATATATGGGCATACATGAGCGCTTGGCTCGACAAAACCGACTCAGTGTGAGTCATGTCGTCCAGCGCTGGGAGTGGGATCCATAAACTTGCCCACTCCCCCGCCGGACACAAACAGGTAGTCAGTATAAGAAAGTAAACGAGATATTATGCTCAATATAAGTATAGATTGTTCATGTTAGTTTTCCGTCACTATATATAATAAAATTGTTTTTGTTATTATATTTGGAAATGGGAACTAGAAAGGGGGCTGGGGGGGGGGGGGGAGTACCGCGGCCGCAATAACCAAATCTCTATTTATTATAATTGAATAGCGTTTTTCAATTCCCTGCAATGAGCCTGAGCTTTTCGGTAAAGAAAAACACCGTGATGAAACCATAGCATGGTGTTAGGTGATTTTGCGGTTCGGGCGCGGTACAACATAATAATATCTCATTTATTTGCTTACAAGCTGTTTATCAAGGCGACAATTGGCTCGCAATCATCACGGTGAACGTGTGGGTCCAATGACATGTACATAGTGCATACTGGTATTGGTACCTACTGCGCGCCCCCGGCCCCCGCGCTCGGCCCCGCGCTCTGCCCCCGCGCTCGACCCCCGCGCTCGGCCCTGCGCTCGGCCCCGCGCTCGGCCCCGCGCTCGGCCCCGCGCTCGGCCCCGCGCTCGGCCCCGCGCTCGGCCCCGCGCTCGGCCCCGCGCTCGGCCCCGCACTCGGCCCCCGCGCTCGGCCCCCGCACTCGGACCGGCTCGCGGCCGCGGCTTTTCATCTAAACCATAGAATACTAAACTGAGCTTCTTATTGTATTGTGCAGTGGCTCCTAAACTTTTAAAACTACTGTTTTATTCAACGAGATCCTATATTAAATGATAACAAACGAAAGGCAGTGCAATTTCAAATAAGAGTAAGAAGAACCTTACTGCACTATTTTCAAATAAGTACATATTTACATAATATTAGTAACTCAATGAGAAGTGAGTAAGTGATTCGCGGAACTATAGTGAGTTCTCCACGGAACACATTTTATGAATTTCTTGTAAACCTACACA
The DNA here is from genome assembly GCA_947532125.1 of Saturnia pavonia. NCBI lineage: Eukaryota > Metazoa > Arthropoda > Insecta > Lepidoptera > Saturniidae > Saturnia > Saturnia pavonia. The sequence goes on from OX383901.1 coordinate 132,370, forward strand.
TAGTGCCACACATGCGAGATCATGAAACCAGACGTAAAAGTATTATTGAAAATGTATATAGCCTATCATTTGACCAATTATAATACATAATCTTCCCGTGTACAAAATTCCAAAGGAATTTAGCAGTTTTTTAGTTAAATCCCGACATACAAACAATAAGAAAAACATATTTATTTTAAATGCCATTGTCGTGATCAGTGATAGGAATTATATTCTTATATAGGAATTAATTATCCTCGTATAGGATGTCTAACGGGAAATTTGGAAAAAAACTTACATGTAGGTACAGACAGAAAACTACAGATTTATTAATATGCATTCATCAAATGAAACGATATAAACATTATCAATAATACGTTTAGAACAATTGTTTTATTTTTATTTTTTTAATAAACTTTAAATATACGGAGAGCATATTCTATTTTTAAACTTCACTTTTACTTCAAAATAATCATAATTATGAAATGAAAATAACTACTGCATAACAAACGCATGCAGAGCCGCAAGCAGCCGCTAGTTACACGAGTTACATAAATACAATAATTTTAATTAACATAAATTACTCCATTCGTTTTTTGTTCCTACCATTATGGAACTCTGTCGCTACAAATCCGTTTTATGTATCGAAAAGTTAGCGCGTGCTTTTTGCCACACTTGTCGCGATAACACAAACATTCGCCGAACAACGCATGTGCGGCCGCAGGGTGAGAGACGCGCTCGAATTATCGTCCGCAATGGAATTTCGGGAGACGGAAATACTGAGCGGCGTCTAAAAAGAACAATAAAGATTACATTAAACTTCATATTTGTATGATTGTATTAAGTTTACGCTGAATTATATGTGATCTACCGTCCCCTATCTAAATTCAACATAATTATATATATTTATTTGGTTTGAAAGCACACGTGATCTGATGTCGGACACGTTCAAACCTGAAGTGATCGTGGTAGCGCTGTGTGTCCGGACTGAACACACTGTGGTAAGGCCTAATGTTCCGTGCACACTGCACACGAGCCGCGCCGCCGCGGTTACCAGTAATGAAACATTGTAATGCAACATTTGTAGAATGTATTATAAATCTAAATTACGCATTAATTAATGTTATTATAAACTAAATAAAATTAGGTAGTTAATGTAAAATGTAAATAGTGTACATTGTAGGTACGTTTGAAAGGATCAATGAAGAAGTGTAAAGTGCGCAGGCGCAGCCGCAGGAGCGGCGTGGCGAGCACACATAATTACATATACATACAAGTTCAATATAATAAATTCCATTATATACTGTGATTGTTTCAAATGCATTGTTTTATTTCTTACAACGACCCGACCCGACCCAGACGGCAGACACTCAATGCATAGCTTATTTAGTGTCATCTGCACCTAAACAGAGTCCAATAAAACAAAAGAGACGGGACACAACGCAATCATATTGCGAGTAGTAGGTACCTACCTACCTACGAGATATCAACCTACTTACCTACAATATTCTCAATGACAAAATACATAATATATTTTTTATAAAGGGAGCGTTAAGACTATGCAAATTTAATATTATCATGTAAAACATCGTGCAAGGACGGTTGTGACATCATCTACCTCCGTTCAAATTACATTCACAGAAGAAGGATCCTTTACCTCTCCTTGTTCTCACCAAGCGTGAAGATAGATGTCCGTATCGATTGAGGAGCCACTTCAGATTTTAAAACGTAATTCGCACCCTAATTTAAAAGCAACAGACATGCGTGAAGAGGTGTACACGCATTGACGCATGCGCATGCCCCACGTAGGTAAGTGGCGTGTACGTTGTGGAATAAACAGACTTACTGGCGAACCTATATTTGAAGAATATTCTAATGGATCTGGTGATGTGTAAGTGGGTCAGTTTTTATATTATATGAATACTGAGCGGCGACTGCTGAGTGCTGAGTACCGGTTCACGAATGAACGACGTGACGTGACGTAACGTGAAGAGATACTTATAATAACGGTGACCGCTGATGGATTTTGATCTCTCAGTGGTCGCCCTTGTATTTGGATTGTACTGTGCTTACCATCAGGGACAGTACAATCAATATGCCGAACTACTTAAAAAAAAACAATAGCACATCATAAAGAACTTGAAAGTCACCGCTAAACGTTCTGCCACACTAATAGGTGATCTCATGTTATTGTTATCTTGGTTTCTTATCGCAGTTGAAATCTTCGTATTATACCAAAAGAAAGGTTTTGTAGAATTTTGTATCCTCGGTTTGAATTCAGATAATAGATGATTACAGACCCCTAGCTGTGATCTTCCTTTAATCCAATCTTTAACGCAAATCTCCATCTACGGTACACGTAGACTGAATCTACCACATTAAATTTGTGTAGACGGCCAATACATTTGATTTCGGGACACTCACTTTATAAACTGACTAGTAGTGCCACGCGGTTTCAATCGCGTATAATTTAAAAGAAATAAATGATTGATGGTTTATACAACTTCAGTATAGACAAAAATTTTATCGGGCGACCAGGGTTATGCGTCGCAACTAACACGGCTCGTTCGCCCACTACATCTATAGTCATAGAGACCCGAGCCGAGTGTTGAATTATATTAATTTTACATTATCTCCCAAACTATTAATCCAAATTCTAATTTATCTATAGTATCTATACTATAAAGGGCAAACTTTATCAACATAAAAATGTCTCGATGATGAAGTAACTTCCATTCGTAAGGATTAATATTTCATGGCTAATAGTGCTCATACATCACTTTTAAATATTCAATAAAACTTTGTCACAAAACACCTTTTAAGACCTTAATTACCTTAGGTATAAGAAATAGGCATATAGCAATACTTACTCTATTACAATGTCAGGTCTAGAATAGCACACACTTTGTGGTGATTTGCCTAAAGTATAAGATGTAGGTCTGATTCAAAAACTGAAATACCACCAGTTCTATTTAAAAGATGCTGATTAAAATGCAGTTAATATAAAAGATATAGATATACTTATAGGATCGGACTACTTAGGTTTAATTTGAGATGACATGTTCCTTACATATCACTGACAAACTTGTGGCAGTCGAAACAAAGCTTGGATGGACATTACAAGGACCAATTGAACTTTGTCAACACAAACGTTGTAACAGAAATACAGAATATGAAAAATTCACTAGAATTCTTATGGAATTAAGATCCATATAACAATGAAAAGAGTGACACCTGTCTTGACATTACAGTGAATGATGAAGGGCGCTATGAAGTCAACATGTTGTGGAAGCAAGGCCTAGAAACCATTTTTTTATTTATTTTTTACGGTGTACTACGAAGAAGTTGAGAAAAATGAACCGAACTTCGGCTTCGGCTGAACTTCGGCAAACTGACGAACTTTAGTTTCACCGAATGTTTACCGAACTTCGGCCAATCCCTAATATTTATACGTGTATTAATCCATCAGTCTGCGAGAACAATGCGTGGCACGGCCTCGTGTGGCAGGGCCCGGCGTGGCACGGCCTCGTGTGGCATTAATCGATGCGAAGGGCAGGTGAGGTTCTACGGCTGCAGACACTCTAAGGAAACGGTTGTAGAGTTATATATTGCAATGTTAGAACAAAGAAGAACTTACTGATGATAATTGCAAATGTTTCGCATTCGCATTCGAATCAATTGTGTGTTGAATAATCTATGATGAGTGGTGCGGTAGGCGGCACGAGGGACGGTGCGGTGCGGTGCGGGGCGATACGGGCTGCTCCGTATCCGTCAAGGTATTTATGTGTCCGCGATACGATGCGACTAATGCGTGTCCACAATCCACATAGCTCGCAAGTCGAGAGTCGCTCGCATACTTCACTTTATTGTATCGCATTCTTGGATAACATTTCATAACGAGTGACACACATTAGCGATGCACGGCGCGGTGCTTCAGTGCCGGGGTGGGGCCGGTGGCTGGGGGGGGGGGGGTGGTGGCGACTCACACGTACCTAACTAGGCAGTGGCGGATTTCCCTTAAGGCCAACTAGGCCCAGGCCTAGGGCGGCCAGATATTAGGGGCAGCTAATCGTGGCAAAAATTATACTACCTAATGCAAACATATGATGATAATAAATAACAGTACACTAAAGCATAATATGAAGTATATATTAATAGGTACTCCAGGCATGGGTAAAAATCTAGTTTGAATTACAATATTGACATCGTAAAGCTATACTTTAATACCATCAAATTTGAATTGTTTTATTAAATAATGAGCTGAGAAGGGGGCGGTGCTACACGGACTAGAGCGGCCAAGACTGCAAATCCGCCACTGTAACTAGGTACCTCTCACAGATTATTATTTTAAGAAATGTTTACAGAATTTGGTCAATTAGCAATAAAACGCGACGACCGGAACGATTTATCGCAGATACAATCAGTCCGGTTAAACTTTATCCCCAAATCACGTAACGCGTTTCTAAATCGGGCGGCATTGTCTGTGTGAGTGAACGTATTATTTTTAAGAAAGCGACAGTCGTAAAGCGCCAGTTAATCAATCGGGGATTTGAGTGGTATTGTGGCGGCGGCGGCGGCGGCGGAGGATTAAAATAAACAATAGAAATGTTAGTGCGACTTCATCGGGCGCGGACACAAATAGCGCCATTAGCTGCGCCGCACCACGCCGCGATGTTTGTAAACACGCGTTATTCCTCGGTCCGCACTCCGCACCCCTCGCTGGATCAACCTCACCTGCCCGGCTGAACACTCAACCGCTTTACTAATTTGTCGCGACGTTTTATTTATGCTAATGGATTGTTAACAGCCGCGGCTCTTGAAATATTACCTATTGATATGTAGCGCTCGAGTGACACTCTGCCCTATTGCCTACTGCCTACACCCGCGCGCACTGCTCGACTCGTCCCGCGTTCGGGATGAATCTGCGAGTGCGGTACGCGGCGCGACGGACACTTTACTCGGCGGAGAATTCAGAATACTAAGTAGTGCGGCGCGGTGTCCCGGCAGTCCCGGCACTCCCGGCGTGCGGCTCGGGTCCCTAGAGAGGACGCTTAATATTCACGACAGACTGCGCGGTGAGTGGTTGAGCGGTGACGGCTGCATTATTAAGCTATAAACTGTTTCCGAACCGATAATACGTTCTCAGGAGAACAAATTATCTAAACGAGAGTGATTACGGGAAACCCACTGACACAAATAGCACTGATACATGACGTACCTACTTTTGTTTTACTTTTACGTATTATTACGACCTATCTAAATAGTAAAACCATCTCTCCAGGCCTGATAGCGTACACGCGGCGGCGCAGCGCGTGGGTAACAGGCGGAATACACTTGAATGGTTTGCTCTGAGCCCTGACACCTGACTGGCCTGACCCACCGTACGAGAAGCACGTAGGTGGGTATGTAGTAGGCTCTCGAGAGTATAAAATACAAGTCGGGTCGCATCGGGAACCTTGGGAGTTGGAAGTGACGTTAAACAACGGTTCTGTAGGTGATAGCAAAGCACTGTGCATATTGATACACCAGAATATGTTCCTGCGAACCACAAAGGGGGATGCGTTTATGAGGCACCTTCAGATTATCTAATAATTTTTGTCATCGCTAGTAGAGGAGAGTGGTACGTAGTGATCCCCATAACGGAAATTGATAAATTAATCTTATATTCACTACTAGCTGTGCCCGCCGCTTCACCCGCATATAATTTAAAAGAAATCGCTGATTGATGATTTATAATACTTCAGTATAGACAATATTTTTTATCAGACAGCCTGGGTTGTGCGGCATAACTCACACAGCTTGTTCGCGACACTACACCTGTAGTCATAGACCCAAGCCGAGCATTGAATTATTTTAATTATCTATTATTTCCCAAACCATTCGTCCAAAATAAGTTTATCTACATAAAATTGTCTTGATGATGAAGTAACTTTCGTTCGTAAGCATGCCTAATAATGCTCATAAAACACTTTTCAGTTTTCAATAAAAAAAAAAAAAAACAAAAAATACCTTATTGTGGCTTATGTATAAGAGATAGGCATATGGTATCGGGACTTTTTTTGATGTACTAAGGACCAATATTTTTGTAGAACATTGTATTTACGTATCACTAACCATTACGCCAGCGCACGCGGATAAAGCAGTTCGGGTGCGCGGTTTCGTCTGACTTACTTAACAAAAATCAATATTTAAGGCTAGCTGAGAGGTCTAGCCTAATTCTAGATAGCCTATACAATTGGGCTATCATATAGAAAAATATTTTTTCCAATCCGATAGGTAGTAGCAGAGAAAAGCGTTTTAAAAAAAAAAATTCAGCGCTTTTTGAAAAAAAAATAAAAAAATAGAAAGTATTATTATATATACGATGGGCGTTCAATGTATTCTTGTATCGGGATAATGAAGTGAATAATTTAACAGCATAATTAAATAATTAAACTCGCTGAAGATATAAATAAATTGCAAATTTCACATTTTTATGTTTTTTATCGTTATAGGTTTGGCGTAGTGGCCGCAATTTCACCTGATGTTAAGTGACGATGTGGCCCAAGATGATAACACTCTAAACTTAGTGGAAGACTGGCTCTCAAGTGCAGCTGCCGGAGCACACCTATTGGTGTTTGGCGACAGATTTTCAACTTGAGGGAGGTAGTCAGCCAGGCGGGCATTAGAAAAAGCCCTACCACCATGCTATGGTTTCCTCTTCTTCGATCTTCCCTCTTGTCACTATACGTATTCCAGACGGCGCGGCGCTGTCTCATTTGAGACAGGCCTACCCATATTATACATAAACAAAATACACTTACTACCCACTAAAAATTGAAAAATAATGTTATTTAAAAAAAAACACAAACCGACTTCAAAAGGTGCAAACACAAACCGATTACATGTAGGTATAACATGTACAAACTTAAACTAAAAAATAATATTTTAATTACTTCAGTGCAAAGGGCGCGTTCAAGTATTACGTAACGTAGGTAATTTGGGGGGCGGGGGGTCTTGTAAAACGTTACGATGCGTTACAAGGGCGGGAGGGGGGTTCGAACAACGCATTACGTAACATTGTTTTTTTATTTAAATATAAAACTAGGCAATTAAAATTTCCCAAGTTGCAAACCTTTTCTTTTATGTTTTACGGGGAATCCCTCGATTGTATTGTACGTCATTTTTATTTTGTTCTCCCAAGTTGGCAACCATTTTCGTTTATGTTTATGCACAACATAAACACTTGGCTGTTACATAATGTTTAAGGAGGGGGAGGGAGTATAGAAAAATGTTACGGCGCGTTACATGGGGAGTGGGAGGCTCAAAAACCTTTAAAAATTACGTTACGTAATACTTGAACGCCTCTAAAGAGCATTAAAGGACAATAAACAAAATTATTTATACTTATCTATTTTTTTTTAATATTAGACTTATCTATTTGTTTATAAAGAATTTCTTACCAATGACGTAAAAAAAATTATCCAGAGTTAGTTAATGCCATTTTAGATGCGAAAACAGCAATAACAAAACTTTAGTTAAAAAAAGATTTTAACAACATCTTTTGGACATTTCATTTTGTGATAACTTTAAAATATTATAATAAACAATATAATAAACTTTCATCGCGTTAGATGTACAAAAAAGTACCGGAAAAAGATCAATTAAACACAAAATGTTAGTTATTCAACCAAATGTATTTTATCACCTTCAAAGTGTGCTCCTTCAGAAGCGATACATTTACACCAACGAATAATCTATTCATCACAACATTTATTAAACGCTTTTCCGGAAATGAGTTTAGTTCTTGTCGCGAATTCCTATCATTTCTAATGGAAACATTTCTGATGGCTCCATCTGGTTAGGGTTCCGTAATCAACAAGGAACCCCTATAGTTTCGCTATGTCCGTCTGCCTGTCCGCAGTTTAGCTCACAGATTCTTAATACTAGAAACCTGTAATTTGGCATGGGTATACATATTATCACGCCGACAAGTGGTAAAATAAAAAATGGACAAAAAAATATTTTAGATACTCTCCCCTACGCATAAAGTGGAGGTGTTTTTTTATTCTCGTCTATCCCGTGGTGTTGGATAGGTCGTTCAAAAATATCGTGGGTGTATGAAAACCGTTTTTCGATTCAGGGATTCGTTGACTTTCTTTGATATGGGATTTCTGACTTGGCAAGTCTTGTCAATTTTTAATTGGTGGTAGGTATAACTGTATTACAACTTTTTTTTTTGAAGAGAAATTTAAAGAAACCTTTTTTTCTAAAAAGTATATTTTACTTTACTGTGACAATAGCAGGCACAAAAAGTACCTTGCCTTTCCTGTTGAAGGCATTATATAAGACGTACGAGTAGAAGCTTTTAAAATTATAAATAAGTGTAAATAAACCTATAAGTTGTGTTATCCTAATTTTAAGTAAATCGATCATTAAAATTAGTTATGCAATATATTTTATAGAAGGTTTCTGTAAGCTCGCGTTAGCTGGCGGCAGCGCAGAGGACAGCCGCGCTCCGTCACTGTTATCGGTCTAGCTCCTAAACGAATTGCACTTCCACGCCCATTGTGAATCTTGCCAAGAATTATCTATATAGGTACTATACTACTATTACTATATAGGTTATATATTTTATATACTTATAGGTAGTATACTTGTACTATAGTTGTATATACTGCTACTATTTTTAGAAAAAAAAAATGTTACTTTTTAAAACTGGGTGATGGGATCAAAAGTATCGAGCACATACCTCTACCCGCCGGATAGTCAACACTTCAAATTCCTTTAACTCGTTAACCAGATGCTATACTGTAAAAATATTTTGTATCCGTATGGAGGACTTATGTAGGTATTATATTATAAAGAAATATTACTGAAATAGGAAACATCAACATTGTTTATCTGTCCGCTATACATGGCTTGTTTTATAAATTAGATTCGTCAAGGACAAGCATCGACAACTCGTTTCGAACTTGATATAGGAGATAGATAACGTAACCGATTAATAGAAATCAGCGTGTGTCGACAAGACGTAACGTGCGCGACGCGGCGCGACACGGAGCGAGGCACAGCGAGCTTCCATCTGGTTAATTCTCTATACCGGTGCTCGTGTCGGTGCCCGGCCGTGTCATATATCATATCAGACAATAGTGAAGTGTGTTATAATTAAATCAGGAAGATAATTGGACATCCGTGTAACGCGCCGGAACACGTTCCCATCCCTGACGGGTGTGGGGTGCGAGTTCGCGGGGTACAGGGCGCGGGGCGTGGGCCGGTGTGACGCACGTGTGTGCCGGCGCGGCGATGGTTTTTGCGAGCCCGATATTTCCTCGTTTGAATTATCGTAGTAATGATCTCCGAGTGTCCGTCCGTCCGGCGCGGCGCGCTAGATGTTAAGTCAAGTCTAGTTAGTGGTTAAACGTAAACAAAATGCACCAGAGGACATTTTAAATGTTTTCCTCTGTGGCATATTGTTGTCAAAGTAATGCCTGCACAGGAAGCCGAGTTGCGTCGGCCGCTTCGGTCGCACTTGATTCGGCGTTACGAGGTGACAGAAAACTGACACTCTACTGTAATGTAGAAAAAACGAAAGCAATATGTTGTTAGTGCACATGTGGGTGTCGCGGGAGTTGCGGGGGATGCGAGCGCCGCAAGGGCTGCGGTGTTGGGATCGGTTCCGTCTCATTGCTGGTAACGGTTTGTTTGTGGGTGCGCGCGCCGCACCGCCCCGAACCCGGGCCTCGGGTTACAGTGGATGCCGCGCGGCTGCCGAATTGTCTCCGCCTCATTAGACACCTCGGTTAATGATCAAAATTGAAAGAGCGACACTCATTAGCTAATTGTTAAATCGTAGTCTGACTGCGCGGCTGGGGCGGCGGGGTCGGCGGTGGCGGAGGGGAGGCAACATTGGTTAATCGTTCTGTTTGGTTCATTTTTTTATCGTTGTGTTTTAGCGTAGTGGCCACAATCTCACCTGTGTTAAGTGACGATGAGGCCCAAGATGACAAGATGACGCTAAACCTAGTGGAAGGCAGGCTCTCAAGTGCAGCTGCCGGAACACACCTATTGGTGCTTGGCGACAGATTTTCAACTTGAGGGTGGTAGCTAGCCAGGCTGGCTTTAGAAAATTCCCTACCGCCATCCTTTGTATCTCACGATATTTTCCTTCACCGAAAGCTCAGACTCATTACAGGGATTCGAACTCACGTGAATCGACGCGAAGTCGTACACAGTACCACTGAGCCATTATTAATTCAAAATTGTACATATCTGTGTGGTTTACTATTTAGCAAATGACAGTATTACAATGAAAGTTCATTGAATTAGAACAAGAATAACATTAATTATAACTAACACTACATAGTTGTTTCCGTGAGGAAAGGACGCGACCGAATATGATGGAATGAAGGGAATGTTAGCATACTAGCGACCCGCCCCGGCTTCGCACGGATGCAATGCTGATACTAAATATACCTACTACAGAATGTTCTTAAACAACGTATACAGCTTTTTTGTCATTAGATAATACAAACATGTTTTGTTTAGAGGTTACTCTTGAAAGAGCGACTTATAATTGACCATGGTATATAGGGCCGGTACCGCCGCACTGCCCTACATTTTAAATCTGTAATATCTACGGGAATATTCATTTAAATTGCATGCTGTAAAGGGCTATATTAATCTATATTAAATGGACAATGTACTTAAGGTACTTAATTGGATAAGGATTAATGCTGTATTGCTTAAAATCACTTCGTAAATAAGCCATTTTTTCCCGTAAAATGTAAAGGATAAAAAATGGTTATTGTGGATAACCCACTTAAGAGATAGACATATACAATCGAGGACTTTTTTTGTTGACCTTTTTAAGGTGTACAATACTGTGGTACATTATTTTGATTTATCTCGTGGGGTTAAGCCAGCGTTTGCAATGTAAGCGCAAAAAATGTGTTTATTTACGACATCACATTAGAAACCTCTAAATATCAGAGTTTCTCTACAATATTATGCATGTATTATACATATAAACCTTCCTCTTGAATCACTCTATTTATTAAAAAAAAACCACTTCAAAATCCGTTGTGTAGTTTTAAAGATTTAAGCATACATAGGGACGGACAGAGCAACGCGACTTTGTTTTATACTATGTAATGATTATGTTAACACCAGAAGATGCTAAAAGAGTATGTTTGGGAATGGACACCGCGCCGCGCTCTGGATGATAGCGACGATTAGGTAGGCACGGGAGCTGGGACATCATTATTAGTAGGAACCTGTGCAATGTCCGAAACATACGGACAGTTAGGTAATATGAGTTAGAGTTGCACAGAGTTAAGCGGAGAAGATTGGTGGGCAGGAGCACCGACCCAGATGTGCGAGCAGTACTCCACATGAGGACAAACTTGCGCTTTGTACCGCACAGGACATTGCGTTGTATTGAAGTACTGGTAGGACCGGCTGAGAATTCCCAGCTTTTTAGGCGCGGGGAGGGCCAGGGCTGCTCCTCGTGTGTTATCGGAGTAATTGTATGCAGATAATTTATGGGCAGCGCGGAGCTGAGGTGCCATGATATATATAGTATCACGGCTGCGGTATTGGCGCCGGCAGTATGCTCACTCCCGCACGCTGCTGGGTACTCACACGAACACACACACACACATACAACATTACAATCACCTTATTCTCACTTTTATTATTAAATATTATATAGGTTCTAACGATCGATTTTGAAGTGATGGTTGGTCACAACTCGCAGGTAACGCGCTCTCGGACATCACCTCTATCGACTATTAATACGTGATTGATACCTTGAACCCTACAGTGTGGAAAACATCGTGACATAAGCACAGGCATGCATGGTGATTGGACATTTTCTAGTGTTCAGCTGATTAAGTAGAAGCGCACTGATCCTCCCTATCCTGTGCCGCGCTGTCTCACGACTTTTGGAATTAACACGTCGAGTCGCGAAAGCAAAACGACTCGCGCTTTGTTTCGCTATCGGAGCATCGCGCTTCAGCTTCGTGCACCCCGCGCACCTCCCCGCGCACCTCCCCGCGCACGAGCACCTGCATCTCAACCTCTACCGACTATGTACCACTTTATTTATGTGCACCTGTGTCACTGCACGCCCCCCGCACGTCTCTCGCAGAACCCCCGCACGCCCCCCGCACGACCTCACACACATCGCGAGCACACGTCATCATCACGCGAGAGCTTCGCAAGTCAATAGTCGTGTCGCATTGCCAATTAATCAAATAACAAGGTTTTATTTAAACAAAATTTCTCAATAATTTAGTACATTACAGTTGTATAGGTACATGAAGTGCATTACGTTTCACCGGGGAATACTGAGTGCACACTACATGTTCTCGTGTTCACGAGGTAGTAGCCGAGATACGTGTTTACACGTGTGGTCGCGCGTAGCGACACTGATGGCTGATGCCGTATTCCGACTGGATCCTCATGTCGTCGTATCGGTATCTGTTAGTAAAACAAGCTGGGTACGAGCAGCTTGTGGTAAAAGCCGGCCCACGGAACAAACGAGTCGAATGTGTGGTAGAATGATTTCGTATCGGGTTCAGTTCGACCAGTGCCAGTGGTTCCTTTTACATGACTCGTCAAATTATATGATATAAATACCTAAGTACTTAATACTTGCAAGCCGTTCTTCCACGTCTGAACAACAGACACCATTTCGTAATATACCTACGAGTAAAGTACTCGTATATGTGAACTTTCCGTGGGCACACATGCGATTGTGAAGGTTTGCCTGCAGTGGGAATCTGAACGCTGCACCACCGCGCCGCGCCGCGCCTCTTGCGCACTTGTTTAATGTCGCGCATGCGCTCCACACTGTCGAACTATAGAATTTATCTACATACCTACGTATATATATATATGTATGCAACTGCACTGCACCGGACTATACCACATGATATAGTGAAGTATTATTTAATAAAGTATGTCGTCAAAAATACTGCAGTCATAGTTTAGAAACAAAACTGACGCAAGCGCACACTCAGCAAACTAACTTAGGGTATTTACAAATTAAAAAAAAAGTTTTTTGTTATGTAACTACTGATTGTATAGAATGTCAAGAGTAATTGTTACTTACTGTCGGACCTCCTGGGCGCCTGCGCCTGCGCCTGTGCATGCGCCTGAGCATACTAGTAAGACAAGCATCTTAAAAGAAAATTCTAAGTATGTAACTGTTTCATGTAATGATTATGTAATGCGTTTAGTATGTATTTTCAGGTTGTGGATTTGTGTTCAAAATGGTCTCTCGTGGCTGACGATGAAGTTCTAATGGTTCGGCTAGTTTTACTAAATGTAATGAAATAAAAAAAATAAACATTTTGAAGGAGAACTTAGGCCTTTTGAGACATCTTATAAACAACATGCACCTTGCACACGAAACTGTATAATAAATACGTACTTATCTACTTATATAGGTCATGTTACTTGTATAGGTGAACTGTATGGTGATACATACGAGTAGGTACATAGTAAAACAATTGAGGTCGGTACCTATTTGTTGATATTTGTATGAATAAATGAAATATAACTATAATATATGTAACATAATAATATATTTAATATAATATAGACATAATATATTTACACGAAGCCTTTTCCTAACAATATTATTATCTATTATTTCATTATATAAAATTAAACACGAACAAATTTGACTGAACATTATGAAAAATGATCTGAAATACTCTCTCAAGTCGCGTCTAAAGGATATTTACTTCACAAAACTCTAAATAATAAACAACATCCAACTATATTATGCGGTTTTATTATTCTAGGTTTCATGTTACGTAATTTTTTAATTAAAATATAAGAAATGTTGATCGTAGTTTTACATATAACCACACCATTGAGACACTAGTGACAGAACTTAATAATAGGATCGGTTGACAGAGTACAGCGCCCGCAGCGACAAACGTTCACGTTCGTACAAGTATCAAACATTCCATTGTTATAATTATTTATTAATTCTACATGACTGATATCATTAGGATAATTGACTGTTTTCGAAAAATAATGAAAAACAATCAGCAATGTAATAATAATGCTAACAATAAGTGATTTTCTTCATAATTTTGTCTTGTAAACATCGCACCGTGACGTCATAAGACAGTCTAGGTATATGACACATAACCATTGTGTGTTATTGTCGAAACAAACTCTGTTTTATAACATATTTAGGAAATAAAATGGTCTAAATATGGTGTATACTACTCATCACATTGTACAAACATTTTTATAAAGACCCCAGAAAAACCGTTTATGAACGTTCCTAAGATTGCCAAAATGCGAAAAAAGTGCTTGGAAATGGCTCGTAAAAAGAAACCCGAGTGATATAGCGGTCACTTCGAATGTTTTTTTTCTGTGAGGATTTTTTCGATATATTTAAATGTAATACCTATATATTTTGTTATTTAACCACAAAATGATTTTTGATACACAAATGTGCAGTTACTTTATATTAGACAATTGTAACAGTTTATACATTTTGAGGTTAGACATTGAAATCTTCAATACGTAGGTACAACATGAACATGACAGATATTTACATTTAATTACAGAGTCAACAGGTTTTTATAGTGCTGTGATGTTTCTGGCTGCGGTGACCGTTTACCATCAGGCGGATCCCACGCATGTTTGCTATCATAGCGGCTAGAAAAAAATACAAAGTCCATCAATTCTTTATTATCATGATAATATTGAGAAGTTTGAGCCAGATAATAGCTGAATTGAATTTCTTGCTGGCTCTTCTCGGTGACAGGGATATTTTGCTAACTGGTGGTAGTTTTTTTTTGTAGTAGCTCGGCATATTGACTGTTTTTTCCCTGATTGTAAGTACAGTACAATCCAAATACAACGGCGACTAAGTACGTACGACTAAGTAATCCATAGGCGGTCGCCGCTGTCATGCCGGCCTGCATAAATATCTCTCCATGTCACTCTTCACTTGATGGACCCGATGTCATAAGAAGGAGGGAACACGTTGGCCGGGAGATGGTTCTACAGTTTCACGGTACGACAAAGATAAGACTTAGAGGACTTAGCGAGTTCGAATCCCTACAACGAACCTGAGCTTTCGGTGAAATAAATATCGTGATGAAACCATAGCATGAAGGTTGGACATTTTGTAAATTTTAAATTGTTAGTACTTATATTTTCTTTAGATTTTATATTTATACTTAATACTATACTTATAAGTTGTAAGTCTCGATAAATAACTAGTCAGGCCATAAATATTGTGTAATATCATGATTTGTTATTGTGCGCATGTACAGTGCTGAGTGCACACTCTGCTACAATACACTAAATAGATTTAAGGGTAATTATAACGGATATAAAAACGATTTCAATGACATTATAAATAGACACAATAGTGTCGCGCTGCACCGCGTTGTGTCGCAGTGCCCGTGAGTGATGTCCCGTAATCCTCTCGAGTCCGGGGTGAAGCACGTCGAGCCCGGGATTAGCGGCGAGTAACACATGACGCTGCGAACGCGGATTAACACCGCCGGTGTTAAGTCGTGGAGCGTGACCCGAGCAGCTCGCGCTGTCTGCCTTTATTGTTTCAGTTGACGACGTGACGACAAACAGTAGCCGCCACCACCGCCGTCCCCCCCTCGCCCCCCTCTCCCCCTCTCTACCCATCCCATCCCATCCCACTCGGTCACACATCCACTACGTCACATTACTTCACGATCCTATCTACATTCGTTTGCAAAGTTGTGAGAATGTTCGATATCGCAAATCAAAGTCCATTCAGAAAACCTGCGTTTCTATATACCTTAACTACCTATGTGAAGGCATTTTCTAATGCCTGCCTGGCTAGCTACCACCCTTAAGTTAAATATCTGTCGTCAAGCACGAATAGGTGTTTTCCGGCAGTTGCATTTGAGAGCCAGTCTTCCCACTAGGTTTAGCGTGTTATATACCATCTTGGGCCACATCAGGTGAGATTGAGTTCACTACGCCAAACCTATAACGATAAAAAACAGTTCTTTCACTTCGAACAGTAGGTAAACCAATACCCAGGTCTCTAAATGTGTAATACTACGAGTAGAATATACTCTCATTTGTGACAGCGGTCACTTGTCAAATTATCATTGCAATTTAATTTGTCTGTCAATGAAAAATGTCGAATATAAGAATGTACCTGTAATATTTACACAAAAAATCAAATTAATAGATTTCAGATATTTTCTACGTCTGTGTTTGTGGCCAGAATATTCCTGAGTCCATTCAGAGTATCATCTCGCAGATGCATTCAGCAAAATAAGGGAACTCTCACACTTACCATTATATAACAATTATCTCCTTGACTGGAGAGATGATCCAGCGTGAAGGTAACGAAAGAAGAAGGTGAAGATACAAGGAAGACTCAAGAGGAATAGTGTCAAACACATGTATTATTGTCAATCGTTTTAATTAAATAATGTTATTTGTCAGTAACATCGACGTGTCCCTATATTCTATAGTCGGCAATCCACCGTCCAGCGATTGCGCATAATCCTCTTACAACTATTTGGAGTGTGCTTCATCTAGTTTTGAGTCGGTTGTTTGCATAACACAGCAATATGAACCTTAGCGCAGTTAGCGCTGGGCAGCACGCGATACGAGTCACGATAATCGGATGTGATTTAGGGCGGGCGGAGCCGGGGCGGCGCATTAGTGGCTTCGCTAAAAATACTAACGACATTTACCTTTGTGCTCGGATACGTCCTAAATCGAGCTGTAAGTCACCCCGTGCGCCTGCACCGCCCCGCCCCGCACCCGCCCCGCACCCCGCGATACACTACAAATAACGCACAATAAATCCCAATGAAGAATGCGACTTTTGTTCCGCCGCCGCCGCCGCTGCCGCTCGCCGCCGCACCGCGCTCGGCGCTCGGAATGTCGTATGGGAAATAGTAAAACTCGCTCTTTAACGTTTTTACAATTCTATATTACACAATAATAATAATTCGCTGTAATAATTTATCGAAGTTATTTAACAATACGAAATGAAGTATATCGTTTATCATATTTGTATTTTGGTTGAGAGTTTATAATGTACAGTGATGTAGTGATAAGTAAGTAATATACATTAAAATGATGATGATTATGAATGATGACTGATATTGAATAGGATACATATTTTACTATGAATGCCAGCAAGTCTACAATTGAGATAAAAATTCTATTAGTGAAGGAACTTATTACTTGAGGATTAAATTAAACCACATTTCAAAAAATGTTATGTAAACCAGTAATACCCTATTGGTTAAGTTATTATACCAGTCCCACATTTGGTGTCGTGGGACATACATAATTATAATTACGTTTATATAAACGTAGAGAGACTAACTGACGAGTGATTGACAATGTGAACTTATTGGAATATACAGATATGAGGGTTTGGTTCGCGCGCGCGAGGTGCACTGGGGCCGCGAGGGAAGGGGCGCGGGGTGCGGGTCGAACTACGCTCCCTAATCTCCTGAGAACAATACTAGTTTACAGCTTCTAATGTGAAGCGTTCATGGAATCACAGATAGTTTGTGCGGTCGTTAAGCGCGCACCGCGCCTGTACCTCACCGCTCGGTAACAGCTGTTCGTTTAGCGCGACGCGGCGCGGCGTGCCGCTACAGGACCACGGAGTGACCTGGCCCGCCTCGGGTTCACCTCGCCTTCGACCTGTGTAGGTACCTATTGCTTGTTATAGGTACTATAGCGCCACCTGCATTATTGGTAAACCCACGATGTTGAGCTAACTACCCGTTACTTACGTTACGCAAAAACATAGCTCTTGGTATCAAAATCGCAAATATTTTATTTAATCTAGGCCCTAAGAAGGCATGTCAAATATATACTACTACTGGCAAGAGATTTGATCGAGCTTATCAACATTTTTTTTAAATCGTTTTTTATTGTATTTAATTTTGTTGCAATAATTATCATTAGTGGGTGTACAGAGAGGGAATCACTTCTAGACATCACAATCATTCACGTTATGATCATTCTATACTAAATAAAACTTGCGTAACATGATTCTAGACTTATTATCTGGCAAATCGCTAATGTGCTTAGAAAGTTTTTTGTAAAACCTAACACAATTACCTAAAAATCTTTTATTTGGCTAACTAAGTATAAAAGATAGAATGATTATATTATATTTATTGTAGGTATTGAAGTTGTACCTATAATTTCAAGTTAAAAATTTCCTCAGTTCCTCGGTGATATGGTATCTACGTCAACAAAATCAAAATATCGTAAGACATTAAAACTTAAGCTATGGAAGTAAGCGAACTAGACTAACCTAGCAGTGACAATATCTGTTAACTGGCGAAACTTACGTACTGCGAATGCAGCAGAACTTAATCTCCTTGCGCCATCCAAGCCCATTGTAATTTTGTATTAAGTGTAAATTGCACTGACTGAAACTCTAGTGACTAAGTACTTATGTTATTTGTTTGTATTTTAAACTCATTTACACTACTTTTTTTGCATGTCAGAGCTACCTTTAATTAAGGCAACACTTAGATCCTAAGTTAAGCATGTTTTGTATTTTTTTTTGAAGTGTATGCCTTGTTGGTTGTTTAAATGAATAAAATAAAAGAAATCATAAGAATATAATGCTTTTTCGCTTCTATCTTGATATTATTGTCAACAACACGTTGGACATTGGGCAAGATAAGTCAGATACGTTTTGTTTTGTTTGCATTTAATAATAGATTATTTAAATCAAAACATTCATATATCTATCTATACATATAATAAAATTTAATTGTCTGTCTGTAATAACAAAATAACAGTTGCTAATCACATGCTAATTGCATGTGAAAGTACACACAGTGCCTATAACAAAAAAAATAATTATTAATTTTTTTTTGTTCTGTCTGTATGTTCCGGATAATCTCTGAAACGGTTGGACCAATTTAGGCAGATATCTAATTTTATAGGGAATAACTTAGGCTACTTTTATTTTATAAAATCAATTAGGGATTTACGCAAAAAAACAGCTTTGTTAGTAGTGCACGCGAGCGGTGAACAACACAGTCGAAGACTTTTGAAAGATCACAGAATACACCGAATTGCATCCTGCGACATCTCCCATACACCATATAATTATATGAGTCAGTAGCGTTGCACCAACTAGCAAGCATGCTGATAGCTGATCGATAAGGAGACAAGATCGAAACGCTTGGGGTAACTAGAAGCAGTTGTGGGTAATTGTCAAGGACAATTTGTCGATGAACAGCGCGGCCGAGTACCGTGTAACTGACACTGCGGGTGCGCTGCAGTATGCACATGTGCTTGCATCAGCTCTGACGGCGCTAGAAACGTTCATATCTCAGGCGGACGGGTGTGGCTGAGGGCGGCTGGGGACGGCTGAGGGCGGCTGAGGGCTGAGAGCCGGGCCGCGCCGCCGCTCGTTACATCGACGCGAACACGTGTGCGCTTGTTGCGTGATAAATCACCGGCTGTCGCATAAATCGTGGCGCCGCACTGCGCCGTGCCACGTTGCGTCGTGCTGCGATGCGCATACGCGTGTAAATTTAAACTAACTAGACAAAGTATTGACGCGGTGACTCGGCCGGGTGCGCTTGTATCTTCATTAACGTAAACACATTATGAATTATCGTGTACGTGTATGTCTGCCTGTCTACTGTGCGAGAAGCACGGGGAGGATGCGGGAGCCACGGGGGCAGGAGCTGTGCTGCAGTGGCCTCGCTAACCGATTGCTCTTTCTGATCAGTACAGTCAACCATGTGTGCAGACATAATACAGTGCTTATAAGATAAAAGAACACGTAGGTATAAACCACAGAGTATAACCTTAGAATGCACACAAAATCTGAAATTATATATTATATTATGTACCTATATAAATATTTAACCACTACATAAGAAGGAATATGTAATAATGATTGCTTCGTTACGAATAGTAATTCGATTGTTAAATTATATAATAAATGTACTGTGACGTCACATATAATAAATAAATAAAAAAGACATAAAATATATGTTCTAAAAAAAGATATCGTCGATTTTCAAAATAAGAAATACTGCATACATAGATTTTAGGGAATCGAACGTAGTCATTTAAAAAAACGTACGTAGCTATGTAGTTAAAATTGTTTGCTCACCGTGGAACAATCCCGAGCATAGCAAATGAACGCTGCACCAACGCGACGTTACGATTTTCCTGCTTGCTCCCGACAGTGTATATGTGGGTGGATAATGCGTGAAGAGGTGCCTGGAACTCGGTAACCTCTTTCTGATTTGTTAGTATTTGAAAGTAAAAAGACATTCTGTTTGCTGGGCGTAAAAGTTGATGTAGAGAGGTGGGCTATTCAAGAGTGATGCCATCAGGAAGGTATTGAGAATTTCCTGTTAGTCGCGTTAGTTCAATAAGATGGGCTTCTCGAACTTTTAGGTGTACGGGTGTGAATTGTGCAAAGGCAAAAGCGACAGAAGTAGAAACTGTTCGGAAAGTTTTGATCATTCTTCATTGTGGACAGATGCCCTGGAAACTAGAAAGCACGAAGTCATTGACACAAATCACAAGTTGCACGCCAATAAAATAATCGGACTACCGATTGACATTCTTGCCGAACAGCTACACAAATTGGAACTTCAAAACGCTGAAGAGCTCAGAACTGCATCAACCACTAGCTTTCGAGAGGTTTGCGAGCTATAAACGAAATAGAACCTTTGGTCACTCACAATTCAACTCCTGAAAGACCAGAACCCACGACACCCACCAGCCACACTTAAAATCAATAACACCTATACACATCAATTACTAACTATACAGCCAGAGCCCTACTGAAATATTTTTACCCTGACGACTCCATAAGTTATAAGATATGATCTCCGAGCCAACATTGACGATTTCCCTATAACTCTTAATGAACCTCCCTTTGCCGAGAAATACTAGGAGGGATCAAAAAAAAGAGAGAACGACATACTCCTTGGTAAGAAAAAAAAATACTGGCAGGCATAGCTCAGATATATATTTATTACAAATAAAGAAAAAAATCTTCGATTCTCTTTTGATTTTTCTGAATGTAGTCATTTATTAGCTTCGTCTCGGAACGTGTTCTTTTTAAAAAAGTTAACGACGTAAGAGATTCATTGCGATTTGGAGGCAACATTAGGAGAGTCAGCTACGCCGTATTCCACTGTCGCAAGGTGGGCTTCTCAATTTCGAGTAGGGAGAACGAGCACGGAAGACGAACATCGTTGCGGCCGTCCATCGATGTCAGTCACCCAAGAAAATGTTGCGAAAGTCGAGAAAATTGTATTGAGCGATCGAAGAGTTACCATCCCATACTTAATTCAAGAAACGTGCATTTCATATGGAAGTATTCAATCCATATTGAAACAATCTTTGAATATGAGAAAAGTTTCTGCAAGATGGGTGCCGAGAATGTTAACCGACAGTCAGAAACAAAATCGACTTGACATTTCGAAGATATTGTTGGACAAGTTTCAAGAAGATCCTGAAAACTTTTTGTCTCGTTTCGTAACAATGGACGAAACATGGGTCCGTCATTTTGATCCCGAGACAAAACAGCAATCTTCGCAATGGAAACGGCCATCATCACCGACCCCGAAGAAGTTTCGTGTCGTGGCATCGGATGGCAAGGTCATGGCCTCAATATTTTGGGACTCAAGGGGTATTGTTGATTGGTTACCTGGAGCGTGGAACCACTATTACAGGCCAATATTATGCAGCTTTAATTCCCAAGTAGAGAAATGGCATCAAAGAGAAAAGGAGAGGGAAACTTCGAAGGGGCGTGCTGTTTCATCACGACAACGCACCCGCGCACAGGTCGGCAGTTGCGATTGCTGCCATTCAGCAAGCTGGCTTCGAATTGGTTGACGACCCTCCTTATTCACCAGATCTGGCGGCTAGCGATTTTTATCTGTTCCCCAAATTGAAAAAATACTTAAGGGGAAACAGGTACGAAGACGATAACGAGGTGATGGATGCTGTGGAGAGCTTTTTGCAGGACCAAGACAAAACTTTTTTTGTGAAAGGGATTGAAGCCTTGGAAAAGCGCTGGACTCGGTGTGTAGAGAGACTCGGAAACTATGTAGAAAAATAAATGATGAAGTTATCAATAGTCATTATATTCTATCTTATTCTCACTACTTTTTGATCCCTCTTCGTAAATATTGGAGATTCTTAAGAACGTGAATCCCAAATGCGCGCCTGGTTTTGACAATTTAACATCTGATATCTGTTTACAATCCACCTTCTTTTCCCGAAGCTCATTACAGACTTGATGAATTGTTGCCTTGACCTTCAACATTTTACTCGTCAATGGAAGAGAGCATACTTAAAGATGATCCCAATCCTAACTGAATACTGAACTAAGTTCTTACAGTCCTATTGGCTTGTTGCGTATTTACGGAAAACTCTTTTTCAGGTGTGTGACATATATCGCGGCAAAAACAGGTAAAATAAGCAACAAATAATATGGATTCAGGTCACAAACTAACACCATAGCTTTCATAAAGTCTACTATTGATAGCATTAAACAAACTAAGGCGAACAAATTACTTATTGCAGCTGTCTGGCTTGATATTAAACCTGTTTTTGATAATGCCTGGTGGCCAACCGTTTTCCACGGACTCAGGCTTATCAATTTTCCACATAACATCTTCGAACTATTACTAAACTACACGCACAACTGAACAGTTACTATTAACTTCGCTAACTGCAGAGTTTCTAAGGACTCCACTTGCGGACCTGTTCTATGGAACATTATTCTCGATGAACTCTTGGACATTGAGTTACCAACTGGCAGTCGTATCCACGCCTTTGCTGATGATGTTATGCTAATTGTCTCTTCTAAGGCTATGCGGAGCTTTCAGACTACTACAAACTTAACACTACACACCATCACCAGCTAGGGTAACGGAGTAAAACTCTCTTTTAACCAGCTAAGACGCAAGCTATTGCGTTCAATGATAAAGCCAGGATGACCCATATCACAATTGACTCAATCATCGTACAATTTCACAAAGATATGAAGCTACTGGGTGTCATTTTGGACGATAAACTTCTCTTATACGAACACATACAACAAGTAATTACAAAATCCACACGTATTTTTAATAAACTTTCATTCTACTGCAGACCTACATGGGGAGCACATCCGAAAACATCCGAACGATTTACTTACAGGTCATAGAACCGTTAATAACATACACGGCTGGTGTATGGGGACACATTGTATATAAAAGATATATCAAGAAACGTCTCTTGAGCGTACAACGCAGCTTCGCCATCAAAATGATCAAAAGTTTCCGAAATAGGCTTTATATTACCTAATCCCTTCGATTTAATAGGCATATATTCCCTGCAGGCAGTATGTATAATATCTGTAAGTAATGCAATGAATTGTTCAAGTTGTTGAGTGTCGAGTAAGTGTATGTTGATGTTAAGAGTGATTGTGTTGGTGAGTTGTGTGCTTATTGAATTCTTGAAAAGTCTCCATTTAGCTTTATTACTATTGTAAAGAAAGTTAGATGTGTTAGTCTTTTGTTCGTGTGACTCATAGACACGAGTGCGGATGTGGATGAGTATATGTGTAGTTTATTGCATTATGTATTATCTGTATGTTGTATATATACGCGCCATAAGAAAGTCTGTTTAGATTCGAGTAATGTGGGAAGGATGACGTCTAGTTACATTTTCATTTAACGGCTGGGTTGGCTCAATAACATAGAAAAAAATGCAAACGTAAAAATGTATTCTACTAATCTATTTGTAATTCGCAACTTCATATTAATATCGCTTGAAAGTCAGCGCATAATGCATAATCAAGTCGTACAGCGCACCACGCATGCTATAATACTTCCATATCGATTAAAGAACAAGTTAATTATTAGGTTTTATCAAAATTTTCAATTGTAATCAATAATATGAAATTTAAAAAGATAATCTACGCGTGTTTACTTATGTTAAAACGCTCCGATGATGCAGGCGTGATGTTAGACTAAGCCTTAGATATGCATTGTGAAATGTCTTGTGTGTTCCTAATAAATAAATAAATATTACGTACTTATGTGGTAGGTGCGGGTGTTCACGATGTAACTGGGTGTCGCCGTGTCGCGTCGCGTCGCACTCAGCCGCGCCGATGTAATGCGGGCTTGTGCAAACACTACCTAGAACGGATATGCAAATCCATTGTTAGATAGTAAACCGAATAGTATATCAAGAACCGCTACACACACCCGCGTCTCTGCCAGCCGAGCCAGCAAGCTTGCTCTTGCTTCGACTCCTCTAAGGAAGGCTCTAGGGTCTCTGCTCCAGAGTTAGGTTACTCTATATTTATCTGCATTGTTGTCGAACTCACAGAGCGGGGCGGGACGCGCGACGGGGCAAAGCCACCTCATTTCTGTTTACTATTTTTAACCTTTGATTATATATGTAATGGATGAAATGCCGGTATTCTATAGAATGCCTAATAGTACACGGCGTATATGAAATAAAGAGAATTATTACATACTTTGTCTAGACATTCTATAGAATGCCAAATGGTATTTAGGCAAAGCATGAAATACATCTTCGATTCGTTTCAAATATCATGTGGGAGTTCTTGCCGGTATCTCAAAGTATCATGTGATTGAGACAGACATTTATAGAATTTAGCGTGCGAGAGTATGAGATAGAATTTTTGAAGAAATGATTTCTCAGTGGTAGCATGTACGACTTCGCGTCGTTTGACGTGTCGAGTCCCTGCAATGAACCTGATCTTTCGGTGAAGGAAAACATCTTGAGGAAACCATACCATGGTGGTAGGGCTTTTACTAATGCCCGCCTGGTTTATTACCACCCTCAAGTTGAAAATCTGTCGCCAAGCACCAATAGAGCCAGAGTGAGAGCCAGTCTTCAACTAAGTTTAGCGTGTTATCATCTTGGGCTACATCGTCACTTAACATCAAGTGAGATTGTGGTCACTACACCAAACCTATAACTATAAAAAAAAGGTTAATGCAACACCGGATTTTCACGACCATATTCTAATTGGCCTATTCTAATCTGAATTGGCATAGCGGTGTGACGACCAGACTTGTACGAGGTGTTGTATTGAGGTATGCACGTCACTGATAACATTTCCTAGGCATCTATAGAATGTACGTTACAAAATACCGGCGAAGATCGGTTAGATTAGGTTGGACTTGTGAATAAGTACCAGCTAGCCGGAAGCGGCAGCACGACACGGTCGCAATAGAATGCGTAGGAAATGTTATAAATGACGTGCATATCTCAATACAACAGTTCGTACAAGTCTGAATGTTACACCGCTAGGCCAATTCGACGACGAATATAGTCGTAAAAATCAGGACTTGCATTATTTGCGTATGAATTGTATCTAATTCTTTCGCAGGCTATATACTACAGATGCATGTGTTTGTGTTAATTACATGACACTTTGAGATCCCGTCAAAAACTCTCATGTGATATTCGAATCGAATCAGAGATGTATTTCATACTTTGTCGGTTTCTCATTTGGTATTCTATAGAATGCCTAAGGCATTCTTTACGTTGCCTATAAACATATACACGTCTAGATTCCTAGTCCGGTATATATGTCAAAGCGGTACGTCTCAAACTGTTTAAAATTAAATTATTCGCTTCGAACCACTGTCAGTACATTTAGTAACTATATATCTAAGGTGTAGACGTATTTTTGTTCCCTCAAATATTATTAAAACTAATGTTTCTTGCAATATGAACCTAAAACTACTGACGAAAAAGTAATAACGTCAATCTATCAGTAAATATTGTGATTCCATAATATACAGAATTCAGAGACTTTAATTTGAATAAAACTAATTATTTCGTAAATGCAGTAGGTTTCCCTCTAACACTTGTTCAAAACTTGTTATCTAAATAAATATGTATCTTGTGAAATATACTATTGAACTATATTGGTGGTATATAAGTATACTATATAGGTAGTACTGTATATGTAGTATCTGATTAGGGCCTCGTGATGAAAACAGAAAATATTTACAGGAACTACACTATGCCTAAAACTTTCGAGTTTCTCCTCGTTAGACACTTCTAGATGAGCAGTGAGTAGAGACCATCCCGACTGTAACCATCTTAAATCACTATCTCGATAAACATGATCTCTAAGATCACCATTTTTGACTGTCACCATCTTGATGGTCATATCAGACTGCTCATGGTTACCAGCACTATTCTTGCTGTTAGGGTCTTTCAGCCTACATATAATAACTTAGGTAAATTGAAAATGCGTGTGTTCGTTTCAATGACACAGTACTTTTTGTAGACAAATCTAGACTTGGTACGTTTTGTACAATTTATAGGGATTGTTTTCTACTTATTTTTTCTCAGACAATTTGTAAAAATTTAAGACATTGAAGCCAAAATGACATTTTATTGTTCAGTAAGAATTATAGAATTATAAATTGTTTGATGTTTTAGCTGCTAATTCTCATTATTTTTAATTTTATTTTATAGTTTCTTGTTTTTCGTTTTAATAAGGGAATATAAAATATGCACATGTCTATTGATTGTATCAAAAACCGACTATTGAAATTTTGTAAGTGTCAAAATGGTAAACGGTGCTCATCTCTACAATGATTATGTAAAAAATATTTGATTTGTACTGATTTGTCCCTTGGAGTATGCGTCATGTTCCATGGATGACAGCATAATGATTTTATGTGTAATAACTCAGTAGGAGTATCCAAAATAACTCCAAAAAATAGAAATATAGTTTCAACGATAGCTTCTAACCTATAAAATTCTATGAAAACACGACAATGACAATAATGTCATACTGAAAAACCAGCTACTACAATAGACAATTGTAGAAACCGCTTTTGGCTTTACAGTAGATAGTTTCGATCCGTTGCTCAAAAATACCAATGCCCAAGCTAGATGGTCACTGCTACTCTTCCTTCTCGCCTTAATTTATCTTAACATCATCGATAAAATCCATTTAATTGGCAAGCTCGATTTCTCCCATTTTCGAAGTAAAATGTTTTAACTTGGTATGCCCTATACAGAACACAAATGTAGCCAATAGGAGTCTACCTACAACAATGCCTTTATGCACACTACACTAGCAAAGTTGTGCCGCAAAAATGACGTCGGTGTCAGGCGACGCGCGACGCGGTACCTACACGTGTATATAATCAAACTTTTAACTTGATTCGCTCTTTCTATATTGTTCTCACAAACGCCAGTCGGTACTAATTAGTATCCCTTGTATTTTTTCTTCAAACTTTTTATACTTTTAGCCTTAAGGGCCCTGGAGCCATTAGAGGCTTTGATAGATTTAGTAGCGTTCTGACTTGACGTGATGTTATACATACGTAGGTACCGTGACGTTGTAAAACGAGTGCCATTAATTATTAATATTAATAAACCTTAATTAAATAAACCATAAATAAATAACAATTCAATCTCTTAATATTATTCGATACAACGTTAATCATAGGATAGCCCAAGTTAACCCATTTGGTATTATTTTCCTCACTTGGCTCTACGAGGGTAATCTCTGTCATATCACGAGTGAGAAAGAAATCTTGCGTCATGAACAGTTCTATCATTCCATTCTAATTACTAATGTCTTAGTAAGAACGAGGAATTTTGAGTGTCTCAGTGGGTTCAAATGTGATATTTCATAGGTCCCTACTTTCGACAGTGCTATATAAGGATCGTGCCGGCTGCACTTTTCCTTTCCTTCGATTATTTGTTGTTCGTCCTACCTCGGCCTACGCGCATCTTGATAACTTTGCTCATCCACCTAAGATTATCTTTTGGAAACTGTGAGTACTTTTAAAGTTCTTTTCCAAGCTTCGGCAGTTTTAAATTTCCAAATCGAAGTAGTCGTAATACGGAAAATAGTCGTAATTAAAACTTTTCGTCGTGGACTTGGCAATCGTGTGATCTGCTGACCCGTACACGTTTTTCTAGTTTATTAACGCTGCGGCTGAATAGAACCCCGGTAAGCGTTTATTACGATTATTGTAAAGATAACCTCACTTTTAGTCGGAATTATTATGAGCTGTAGGATTGAATTCACCACGTACCTACGTAGGCTCCGATCCTAGCTATTATTTTGACCTACCACATTCATCCATGGTTCCTTATTTTAGAACATATTTACAAAAAAAAAATTTAAAGATTAGCCTTCAGACTACTTATAGTTCACTTCATTTATTCTATTTTACAATAGACTATAATAGGTGTTCGTCGACACATTTCAGATGAACGGGGTTCTTAGTTTTACCATTTATACATACTGCCACTCCAAAGCTGTCTGAGGACTACCGTCCGCCAGGAGTGTAGAGAAGGTTCCGTGCCTCTCCACTACTGACCTGTTGACGCGACGCGACGGACCGCTGCTTCAGCGTACAGCTAAGCCTAACACCAACACCTTTTACTCGACCAGCTACACACCGAGCCAACTTACCTAATTTTAACATGTTAATTTTTATACATCATACAGTTAATTTTTCTTCAAACACCGTCTCTTACTATTGATTCCCCGCGGACTGAGATCTTATAATATTTTACTTATTTTACACCTAATAAGTCAACCGAATTTAATTAAGGATTATAACGTTAAGATATATTTTTCTCTTTATAGTTAACGATCTTTGTTTCTTTTTTCAAATGTAATATTAACCTATATTACATTTCTACATATAAATATAATATAACCATAACAGTATACCTAGTTAGCACTAGTTTAATTTATGCAAACGATGTTTCTCTGACTACTTGCATAATCTGATGTTTTAATTGTCTCAAGCCTGTTGTATGACCCTGCCCGCCGCGCCCCGCGCCCCGCACCCCGCACCCCGCACCCCGCGTGCTCGTGTGCTCGTGTGCTCGGGTAAGCTGTTGCCAATGACATTGTAATTTAGAGTTACTTTACTATGCAATACAGTTCCACTGTGCAGTGTACGCACTACACCGGTACCTACTGGCACTACAGGGTACATACAGAACACTCATAGGTACTGGTACAGGTAAACACCACCGGTGACCGCGAGGGTGGCGCACGTCTTGTTATCATTACGAATTATCATGTATAGGTAATTATCTCTGCAGAATACCTACTCATTGATTTTAATTGTCTTAATGTACATCTATATCTTCTACTACATATGTTATAAAACTCAACGTCTCTCTATTTGTCTGTCTGTTTATGTTATTTTCAATCGAAAACCAATAATCCTATTTTCATGGTTTTTCCTTTAATTCATAGATATGTTTTTGGGCTAGGTTATAGGATATATTTTGTTACATGAAGTAATGTACGAAATAAGCAGTAACGATAATGGTGAATCAATTCGGAAAAAAGACGCATTTAGGGTGATTGAATGACTTACACTAAGTAAACCATAAGAGATATATGAAATGTATGTACTACATAATTGTTGATCTTAAAAAGTCCTATAAAAAGTCAGTGATAGTATATGTCTATCTTCAAAGGATCACCCACACTGAGCATTTTTAATGCATAGAATTCGCGCGTGTTCTTGACCGACATCATTCTGTAGTCCGTGCGTGCGGAGCCGCTAGCACGGCTAGTGTTATATAAACGTGAATCCTGATGTCGTAATGTAGGCGTGTGTAACTATATAGCAGCGCTGTCGATTGCGCCCCGTGTCTCTGACCTGGTGACTAGTGGTAGAGCTAGCGTAGTAGTGGGTCGCGCATTGCCTACCGGTTCGCAGTTCGCAACATGCGCACTCGTACTCGGTTATATTGTACCGTTTTGGAATGTAATTTCACTTTGCAGAGGAAATACGATCGAACGCTGAAGTTATGATCCAATACATGCTGGTGCGTACAACGCGGCTTCATCTATAATAAAGATCGGAAACAAATGACCGCTCGCGGCCGCTGTACGTGTAATTGTTAGTGATAACTGTTACTTACACGATGAACCATTCATTCATTCATTGATTCTGCGCGCGTTAACACCTTGTCTGTTAGATAACACACCATTTGGTTACGCTACGTAATGCTATGCGGTGCTACGCGATACTAAGCGTGATGCGACTGCTACGCCGTAGTCGCCTGGTACTGTCTACAGCGACGCGCGGCGCTGGGTGCGGCGCGATGCGGCGCGGCGGTTTCTATTCTGCTTAATTAATAGGTATCTACTTCAAATAATTAATAATGTAAATTTATAATAAGCGTTACTAATTACTCGGCTATTATTTTATTATTTACTAACTGCGTAGTTTAAACTAATAAATAATTACCATTGTTTTATTTGTAATGTGTTTTATGTTGCCGGAATAGCTATATGAAAATATGTTGATTCGTTTTCTTGTATAATAGCTCATTATGTCCCCCCCCCCCCGCAAGGTCCCTGCGCCCGCGTTCGTGTCGTCCAAGTCACGCAGTGGTGGCGGTGCACAGCGCTGGGCGACCCGCGCCCCGCGGTCACAGCCCTGTACGCATCTCATTAAAATACTTCATAACAAATAAGTTGCTTGTAATTGTTGTTGATATGCTCTCAATAACTTCCGATGCCGTGCGTGCGTGTGTAGCAGTGTGTCGCGCCGCGCCGCTGCTAAACGTATATTTATACTGTGTGTAATCAGTATAGTGTCTAGTGAGTGAGCAGGCGAGTGTTGCTGTGTGGGCGGGGCGAGGCCGGAGGACACGCCCACCGGTGCCGCGTGCCGCGCCCTCGTTGACTCTCACGTGGAATGAATGTCACTGCAGGAAAATAAGCGATGTTTATCTAATAGTGGTAGGATGTGGTGAGTATCGATAGCATTCTCCACCCTTCCCCTCGCGTCTGAACCCTTGAGTTACAAGTCAGCACAGCACTCACCGAGACTAGTAATGCGTTCCTTGTGTAGGTAATCAACTCGCTGCGAGCAGTCCACGCTTGCTAACTGCTATTCAAATAATAACTACTTACATATATTTATGTACCTAGAACAGCTACATATTAACGACAACATTTCTGGTAGAGATAAGAGTTGATACAGGTCGTGCAATAAGTACGTACCTACCTAGCTACGGAGGAAACGTTTCGACTGTCACAGGTTGGCAGTCAGATGCGACGTTTAACATAGGTAGGTATGTTGTTACATCTTAAATAAAATATTCGAATATTGGCAGGTTGACATAGCGACTTGCGAAATAATGAAAATTATAAATAACATGCCCAAAATCATATGTAATATTATTTGATAAAGATGCATAATAATAAACGAAAATGAACTAAGTACCGACCTATATGTAGGTATCATTGATCATTTCATTACTTAATAACTGTTGCTTTTTAATTTAACTAAAGGCGACCGCTGCTACGTGACCCCGACATTATAAGTGTAAGGAGCCCAAAGATTTATGTAACGAAGATGGCTTTTCTGTAACTAAAGGATAGGTACAGTTTGAAGGAACGCGTCGACACTTTACGCCAATAAATCACATCGATACCTACCTATATATAGGTACGTACACCCACCGATGAACGAAAACAAGATATTAAATTCATTGTCTCTTTCACTAGCACTTTGGCAAGTTTTATTAACTACGCACGTTTACATTATGTTAATTGTTTCAATGATTGCTGTACTTAGTCGACAAAAATAAATTAAAGAAGATAATATGAACATGGTTCCTATAAGGTTATTAGAGTAAACTTGCTGCCACTGCTGCAGTCGGTCTCTCTATATAACTAGAACATTTTAATTTCTAATGAAAATATTTTGTAAGAGTGCAGCGCCTCACCCCCGCCACCACTCGGCATCCTACATGAACATGATACTCTATTCATATCGGGGATTCATTTCCCCTCCTGTAAATATAAAACGTTAGACTAGAAATGCGATAGTATTTCGACGCAATTCGACTCGACGTGACAGCGAGCCCTCAGCGAGGGTGAGTTCCGCTACCCGCTCTACCCACTACCCGCTATGAACCCCTTCACAGAGCGATTACAGCACTCATCAAAATGAAGTGTCCACGCCCGCGCCCGCGCGACTATTTTACCTAGGGTGGGTCAGACAGGGCTTGTGCCCTGGGTGCCATTCAGAGTAGGGCGCAAAATTCACAAATTATTAAACTCAAAAATCAAAATAAATGAGTGATATCATTCATATATATTGAAATAATTCCAAGATTTCATTTGCCACGACACGGCTTGCACCAAACCAAACCAAAAAAATCTTTTACGACACTGACGACTACGATATATTTATGAAAGAAATCTAAAGAATCTATAGTTGTGATATTTGTGATGTTCGCGGAAAAAAGTTTCACGAATAAATATTTGTTGTTCAATCTTTAACACTTTAGTACTTAAACCTTGGGTGTTCATTATAGGTGATAAATATGAGGTCTATATGGCATAGTAATTATATTTATATTTAGCATAGTTTACACAGGATTACAGTCTTTGTTATAATAATGAAAAAGCTCATAACTAGATACACGGCGCGAGTGCGTGTGTCCCCGAGTTGCCGGACTAGCACTGCCTGTGGCCGTAATGCCGTATGTGGCGCATCGGTCAACATTTCCAAGTATTGTTGTGTAACCAATATTATGTCGCTGTATATCTACAAGAAAAAAACGTAAACATAGAAGGAGCTGAAGAACTCATTGAATACATAGTTCAGACCGCTTTTAGAGAATGGATCACCGCACAACCTCACAAGGGTTTTAATACTCCAGACCTGAGGAAAAAATATAACGTAGTCTCAAGAGAAGTTGACCGGAGCTGACAATAGAAATTTTTGACACTTCAAAGGAGACCGCAGATAATCTTGCAACCCCTTTGCAACGAACCCGACATTGGATAATGGGGGTACCGGTACATCACCCCCTTATCATCGCACGGTGTGCGTATTTAGTATCCGAAATCAGCTTTATATAAACACCGATACGGCGCATTCTCTTTTTCCTTGATGTCAACAAGTCGAGTGCGCTGCACGGCATTTCGACAATCATGCTAAAACAAGTGCCCCTGAGTTAGAGCCTGTACTCGTGCATTTGTTCATAGTTTACCCGATACCCAGACCCAACTAAACCTGGCCTATAAATTCATTCTGAAGGAATGAAGTGACCCATCAATATACAGCTTCTTTATATATATATGAGTTTCATGAGCTGATGAGCAATCACCAATTAGGTTTTCCACCAAGTTCAACCTGATATGGAGTATTGTTCGCACATTTTTGTCGGAGTTCCTGCCTACCAGCTTTCTCCTCTTGACTCCGTACAAAGAGAAATGTCTTTGGAGATTTGTCTCTGCTGGGGATTATCCGATTGGTGAAATACCTCCACTCCACACAAGATCGCAGCCAAATAACCTTGTGTTGTGTTCGAGTAGTGAGTAAAGCTTTCAGATCTCCATGGGGTAGGGAGTTCGGGTCGGTGTCGCGCTATAGCACGACAATTTCGTGCGCAACCGTCCTAAGGGGCGACAGACGTTGGCGGGGACGCGAAACTATTTTAATCCCTGTGCTTTCTTATAGTGGCTTCGTACCACTACTACTATAATCATAGACTCGAGCCGAATCGTGAGTGTTAATGTATTTTTTTACGATTTCTTATAAACTATTATTTTAGCAATGACATTTGAGTTCGGTTGAAAATTACTTAATACAAATTTATTTTTATGTAATTCTTGTTTTTTACTATTCCTATAATGATTATTGACAATTCTTATATGTATGTGTAGCCTAGCAACTATGAAATGAGTTATGCTTCCCGTCTACAAAGATCAAAATCTGTTCATAATTATTTATAAATATATAATGGTAAAATATATTTTTTTACGTTTTCTAAAATTAGAACCGTGGATCCACCACAACTCACCAGAGACCAAACAGCAGTCACAGCAGTGAGTTTCTCAGGGTGCATCGGCACCAAAGAAGGCCAAGGTGGGTTTGTCAGTCAATAAAGTCATGGCGACAGTTTTTTGGGATGTAAGCGATATAATCCACATTGACTACCTTCAAAAGGGAAAGCAATCAATGGTATGAATATTATACCAACATTAGGTCAATTTAATGAGGATTTGAAAAAAAATACTACCGCATTTGGGCGAGATAAAATTTCTTTTCCACATGGACAATGCAAGGTTGCACACATGTGCAGTTTCCATGGCAAAATCCATCAATTGGGCAACGAATTACTCCCTCATTCGCCCTATTCTCCGGATTTTGCCCCGAGTGACTATTTTTTGTTCCCAAACCTGAAGAAATGACTCGGCGGAAAGAGATTTGACTCCAACGATGAAGTCATCTCACAAATAAATATCTGTTTTGATGGTATCGACGAATCTAATTGTTTGGAAGGGATAAAAAAATTGGAAAAATGTTGGACAAAGTGTATAGAGCTCAAAGGAGACTACGTTGAAAAATAAATTTATATTTTATCCAAAAACCTGTGTTTCATTCAAAAAGTCACGAATTTACAGACCCGACCTGTACTCAAACTATAATTACCGAAATATAATTATTTGTTGAGGTGGTCCACAATGAATAAACACAGCGGCTGCAGCGGCCTACAGCGCAGAGCGGTCAGCGGGTCAGTGTGAAGCGGAATTAACCTTCACGCGACAAATAATTTACTACACATTACCTATATACAGATAGGCATATATCGTATAAGGGTGTGTTTATTCGCCGGAACGAGGAAACGTCCTCATAGGCTGCGTGACGCGACGTGACACCACCGCGCTGCGCCGCGCCATGTGTCGCAAATCGCAAGGCACAAGCGCAATAAAATTGTCTGTGTTGTTTATTCAAGTAATATTATTTAACTATAAGTTCTTTCACTCATACTTATTGTTGATCTGTACTTATTGCGCTCACGTTTGCGCTGCGCCATGCTGCTTCCCCCCACGACTTACTAATCTTGCTTTGATAACGACACATCTAATTTTAGAAATGTTTAGTTCAATGAATATGCTGTGCTGTTGACGAGCTAAACACAAAAATCTTACGTTGTGAAAAACATACTGCTATGTGCTATGTGCTGTGGTATAGTCAGTTCGAAAAAAAAAAAAAAAAAACTATTGTCGTGTTTGGGGAACAGCTTTGTAAACTAACTATTTCAAATAGATAGAAATAACGATAGATAACTATATCCAGTTGTTTCCAAACTAAATCATTATAGTTTTTGCAGAGTAAGTAGAGGGCGCGCGTGGTGTGCGGGGGAGCTCGCAAGCGCGGCTCAAGCAAAACATAAGTATAATTAGTTAGCATTTGATTCCCGATGACCTTTTTCAATCGTTCCAGCTCTTATTACTGGTGATTACGGAGGTCTCGGTGGTGCGGGGTGTGGGGCGCGGGGCGCGGGGCGTGCCGACCGCTGCATGGTGGTGGAAGGAGGGGGGGGGGGTCGGGCAGAGCGCCGCGCGGGTATAATTGCTCCGCTTTGAGTTTTTGCGAGCGCGCGGCTGCAATCTGTATGCCGCCATGCCGACCACAGAGCGGTTTCCACGAAAGCAATTATCGCGTCCGCTGCGGCCATCTTTAGGCTCGGCTCGTCCCGTGACTTATGTGTCTCTCTGATCTAATTAACTGCTGCTCACTTAGAGCTTTGCAATGCCCGCCGCCCCCTCGACCCCGCCCCTGCCATACAGCACCACCTCCATCATATTATGTGGCACCCTCGGGAGTTAAAGCTTCTGAGGAACAAATTTATGCAATAAGTAATAAAATAGTTAAAGTAAATAGTTAGTCTGGTGGGTAGTAGAGGCTGTTCCAGTGACTTGCTCATTGCTTGATAAAGGCTCAAACGTGCTTGGTTTATCTAAGTTCAATTGTTTTTCAGGGCATGGAAGTGTCTGCTCAGTGCATATAGTGCAGAACACGCAGGGCATGGACCGGGCAGCGCGGGGACCTCCCCCCAGGGAGCCTCCAATGTGACGACGATGTCATTAGTTTCGGCTCGCATATTACATGACCCCGCACCACGCCACACACGTCACGCAACGCCACGCCACACCACGCTACGTCACGCCACGCCACACCACGCCACACTGCACCACGCCACGCCACGATACGCCGCGACACGCTGCGCCGCTCTTACACGCTCGTTCAAGTAAACCTCATCACGTTATATTTAAAAAACGACTGAAATGATAACTGTTTAGCTGACATTACACTATGTCGCGTTTGTTTTGTTTTACGATGTGTATGAATGTATTACAATGCGATCCTTATATCCTATATCTTAACCCGGTGTAACGAACATAGCGGCGCGGTACAGCGCGGCGTGTTGAGCGCGGCGCGGCTGGCGACGTATCTCTATCATTCGATGTATTTTAAAGAGCGGCCTTTAATGTCACAGATAAGATAAGACACAAGGTGGTGATGAGTTAGCGCGGGAGGGAGCGATAGGGCGCGGTCGGTGCGACCGGCGCACAGTGAGACAAAACTACAATTCAAGGGACCTAGAAACCAACATATTTTTTCACTTTTCTTCATGCCAATGGATAGAGCTAAATAACTCTAACAATCGTTGTTCTTAGGTTTTTTTCATAAACCTTATTGTTGTATGGAATTGACAAAATATACCTGAACAATTTATATTATGGTTTAGTAAGTTATTAAATAATTTTAATACTGACGAGTCGTTGCGACAGAACTCGTAGTTGCAACATTAAAATGTGTTTTTTTTTTCTATAAACGCAATCTTATGTCATATTGTAGTTTTGAGGGTGTTACTGTAAGAATAAATAAAAAGAGAAGGGAAGCTTCGGTAGCGTAAGATAGCATCTAAAAGAGAAGGGAAGCTTTTTTTGAACATAAGTTAGTGTAAGACATTTTAAAAAGAGAACGAGCATTGTTAGATTTTAGAATTACTGAAATAATGCTGGGGTGTGTTGTGGGTGAATTCCTCGTGGCAGGAAAGGGTAGCACAATTAGCCGACAAAGTAGCTAAGCGACATTTTAATGTTTGAAATTATATTTATCAGGATTTCTGTATTGACACTTATACTATTCTAGGTATTTTAAGATTGACATATATTGTACCTGCTACATTACTCTTACCTGTCGCAAGCCATTTGATCCGTGAATATCGATAAAGCGCCCAAACGACTTATTAAGTACTAAAATATTCTTTGTGTGTTTTCTATAAAAGTTACGTGTTGCAGCTATTGCGGTTTGTTTTGTAGATCTTTCAGCAGTGAACAATATCGTAGTACATTATTTCACCTATTTCAAACAGTTTGATCAACTCATCCCGTTAAAACGACCAAACGTCATATTAATTAGGTAATAAAATATTTTTATTGTGATTTCTATAAAAGTTACATATATACTATTGCATATTGTTTTATAGATGTTTTAGCGGATAATAATATTGTAGCAGGGACACTGGGGCTGCTAGTGAAATTCTTTTACAAAATGACAAGATTTGTTTAGTTTGATAGTTATACGTATATATATATGTTTTTTTGATAAAGTAATTATTCAGTAAAAATTCCAAAATAATTTTTGGTTTCAGCCTATTATAAGTGATATAAACAAAAGAATTATGGGCCAAAAGCGTGTAACTTTTAACCCCGCGCCAGGGGCTAGTTGTTACATCATTAGGGGTAACATGTTACAACGTATACAACAAACACAACAAACGTAATCTAAGACTTTTTATTAAGAACAATTACAATGTAGTTGCTTCATTTAGATAATTACACAATATTATGAAGCTCACAATGTATTATAAAGCTTTTTCATATTTTTATTATAGCTTTTCTTTAAATATTTCTCAACTCTGTCTCTTTTATACGTCTTCATCCTAAAAATAAAAACAACAAATTATATGGTCACTATATACCAGTCAGCAAGAAGCGCCACGGAGCATGTAGTGGCGTGTCATAAACTGCCCTCGTCAAATGTCACTTTTAACAAACACCAATCTTTTAAGGTTAAGTAGTAAAGATGCCTATTGCAAACCGTTTGACTAGTGCATGCTAATAAAATAGCCAAAAGACATACTAATTATTACAAATGTTTTAAATATATACATCTATACAACTTACACATACCTACACTCTCGAGGACTTTATTGTAGAATTTTTAGCATACACCAACATTGTAGTACGATATTTTAATCTATTTCACATAGTCTGGACAGCGCACGCTGATATCGCAGCGAAACGGCATATTTTTTACACTAGGTTTATAAAGTGAAAACATAATCAAAATACAACCGCCATTAACCAACAAGGAAGAACGTAGCTTTCTATTAGTAATAGATTTTTTAGAATTGGATCAGTAGTTTCAGAGCTTACCCCTTACAGACCAACTCACAATCAATTACCTCAATAAAATAGTAGTATCTATAGATTAAAAGGTTTGTAAACCCCTACATAAATATAAATAATTTTAATGATTATTTTATCTCATAAATTACATAAACAGATTGATATTTTATTTAAAAAAATATTTTGTTAGATTTAACATATTGTAGTACCTAACACTACGCACACAATCACAAACTTATACGTCATATAGTACCGCTACGCACACAGGTAGCTTACTCGGCTTCATGTGTTTGTTCTACACGCTCTCTTTATATTATTCTTTTGGTCTGGAACGTGATATATTCAGATCACGCGTTCAGAATAACAATGTAGCGATTAGGTTAGGAGTTACGAGCGGAAGCGCTCGGCACTCGATATCAATACATATATATAAATCTGGGCACATTCATTGCGCGACATGGCGACAGTGACGACGACGATATTACGTGTAAAACGTTCAGAGCCGTTACGCGTTGCTTGAGCTGAGCGCGGTCTGGGACGCGGGCGCGGGTGTTCACATAATATTTCAATGCGAGTGTAAACACGTTCAACGCTAATTTATTATTGTGAATAATGAAGTTCGCTTTTTTTTTCACATATTTGTGGTTTCGATCCTAATAGATGCCAAATAAATGAGTTTCCATGATTATAAAAAAATCTATTTAGCGGCAGCTGTGTGTGAGCGTGTGTGTGTGTGTATAGGTAGACGTGTGTATGCGGCCGGCCGGCATGTAATGATGAGACACAATCATGCGATGAATGCGCGTTAGATCCTGACAATAAAATCTAAAGTTAATAAAATAAAGTAGTAAATAATTAGTGATATCCCTGAGTCCGCACAGACGTTCATACTTTGTTCATACTCTATTCTCAACCGACTTCTCTAAGCACAACAAGCGTATTCCCATCATTCTCAACAAAAAATTAATGTTTTTAAAATAAAATGTCAATTAATTTATGTAATTAAATTAACATTAATATTTCATTAATGAACATTAATTATTCATTTTTATGAACATTTTTATTATTCATTTTTTCATAAAACAAAATTAGAAACCATTGAGTTAAATAGTCAAAGCGTTTTACTTAACAAGGTCTCTAAAGGTAACTAACTACATGATGGCGCGGGCCCTCTCCTCCTGCTCCCCTCCCGCTCCTCTCCCACTCGCGTTGGGACTCTCCTAATTTTGTACTGAATAAAATAATAACTAGGTAGCTATTGAGTTGAGTTCCGCAGGGCTCTATCCTCGCGCCTAGCCTGTTTAACTTATATGTCAGCGACCTTCCTCGAATCCATGGGGTCGAGGTAGGGCTCTATGCTGCCGATACTGTCATATACGCTTCACGTAGGAACAGATCTCATCTTGCAGCCACCGTTCAGCGAGCCGTGACCACTCTCGGGAAGTGGTTCCGTACATGGCGAATCGCTATTAATTCCGAAAAGAGCGCCGCGATTATGTTCGATCCAAATAAGAGTCCGTTGCCAAAGACGCTCAAACCTCTTAAGCTTTTCCGTAGGGAAATCCCATGGGCCACCCGGACTAAATACCTGGGTGTCACCCTCGATAACCGACTTAAATTTAACACACATGTCAGTATAGTTCGGAATAGGGCCGTCATGGTCCTATCCCGCTTGTGGCCCTTGCTTAGCTCGGTAAGCAAAATGTCCCGGTGGTATAAGCTTATACTATACAAGGCATGTGTACGACCTATATTAACATATTGTTGCGCCGCGTTCGCTCATATGTCTAAAAGTAACTTTGCCCGTTTGCAAAGAGTTCAGAATCGGTTCTTACGACACCTATTAGATCCGCCGCCTTATGTACGTAACGCAGATCTCCATAGAGATATGGAACTGTAGTCTATAGAGCCATACGTAAAATATCTCCCTAGGAGATATTTTGATTCAGCGATGAATCATCCTAATCAGCTAGTTAGGAACGCCGCGAATTACACACCTAGAGTAATTACAGATATTAAATTCCGGTACAAACGTAGGCCGCGAAATCTCTTTATCGATCCCGATGACGATATCGAGAAAAAGAATCAGTTTTACGCGTCCGACCCCGTACAACTTGCGTGTTTGCGCCCACGCCCGCGAAATCACCGTTCCCTTCGCAGGGGACGGACGGTGAACTTCGATCCAGCACACCCGCCACGTCCACCCTATCCTGCGGGCACTCAAACCTATGTCCGATCCTCCGGCATGGAGCCCTTGAGTCTAGCTGCCGCACGCGCGATACAGTGACACCGCATTCACTAGCTACCTACATACATGCATTACACTTTATACAGACATTCACTACACTTAGGTACATAGGTTCTGTAAGGGACCTTTTTTTTTCTTTTTTTGAGGCTAGTTAGTCTAGATCAAAAATTTACAGATTACTAAATACATATATGCTTGTTTCTTACCCTCCTCCCAGAGGATAGCGACATGTATATATGTATAGTTAGTTAGATCGAGTGCTAGGGCATTAGACAGATCGCGATATGTTTGCAATCTCTGCAACAGCCCGAGCCGAGGTCGGCCACTTTGGCACCCTCGGAGCTTGTTGCATGCTTTCGTGGCTGAGTGCCTTAAGCGCTCACCTCCAAGCCCGGGTGAAGCTGTAAAAGCTGTTCGAGGCTCCTGAGCCCTTATGGATAACAGTATAGTCAGTTCGAAAAAGAAAAACGATTGAGTCTCACAAGCACAAAAAGCTCCATTAACATATAATGAAACAGACTGGTGTTAATTATTTCATAGTTGGCTACACAAAGTCTAAACTTACTATGACAGAAAATCCTTATATGAAAAAAATAAGTTAAATTATAGGCAATTAGATAAAAGAAATATTTTTTGTTAGCTGTTTTACAAATGTATCTAACTGATAGGTCAGGTAATCTATATAGACAGAGCGTGCGATTGTAGATAGGATGCCATGTATATTATAAGTGCACTACCTACTATAACTGTATGAACCGTTCGTTTATAAATACGATAATCAATCTAGTCAGAGAAACTTCCGATAGATTGTGAACGGATGCTAATAATTTTGATTTTTAAAGGTCGTTTATTAAATAAACAAAATCATACTAAATACAAACTTGCAAAATGTGAATTTTCAACGGGTAATTTGTTTCTGGCTATCGCCGGCGCTGCTACTCGGCTCGTGCGTTATGATCGCATTTTAAACCGAAATTAACCATTTATAAACCCACGTTAGATTGTAAAATTGAGTGTCCGTTCACAATCTATCAACAGTTTACATCTAGCTACATTGATTATAAGCTAACGGTTCGTAAAATTATACGGTGATATATACAAATTTCGATCGATCCCTACCTCCCCATACGTCGGTTCCTACAGGTTACTGGGGCGCGCAATTTTTTCTTAGTGTATCATTCAGCAGCGAGTTTCACTCGACGGTATTCCCCAGTTCTCTGTTTTTATATCAATACACGCTCACTAAGAACGGATTTCGAGAAAAACAACCTCTAAAGGTGTAAAATAGGGGTTGAGAGTCTGTTAGGTAAAAATAATTTATGTATAACTATTGTCTTGTAATTATGCACACATAATATGTCTTTTGAATAGATATTTGACACGCATACTCTTCAATTAAAAAAAAATCATCACTGAGGGTTTAACATAAGGGTTGATTGAATCTTTCAATCGTGATTTTTTTTCTGTATAAATTTGACGATAAATATTTTACACATTAACTACACATACTCTTCTATTACAAAACTGAGTTTTTTTTTAATTCTTCACCTAAATTAACTTAAGAAATGTAGTTTTGTTGTATGATTGTATAGGTAGTCTAAGAAAACTTGATTTATTTTTATTAATATGTTTTTGCACAATAATCTACGCAAGAATTGCATTAACTATATTATAGTTCCATAGACACTGATGAGCAATCTTAATTTCAAGCCCTATTATAGTTTGACCGCCGTAAGCGCAACCCTCCTAATGGTCTGCGGTACGAGGGAGGGGAACAAGACCGACCAATAAGCTAGTCTGTTACCGGCCGCCGGCAGCAACAGACGTTTGATGTACCGGCTTACACGGTTTAATTTTTGTGACTGCTCTACATGAGTTGCGTTTGAAACTATAGAGTCAATCTAAAGTAGATCTTTAGCGCAATTTTAATCAGTTATATTGTCAAACATATGCCATTAAAATCAAAGGTGTATCACTTCTATTTTTTTTTCAAAATAGTATTTATTAATACAGTAGTAGGTAGTAGGCATTTTAATAAAGGCAACAATATTATGTTTATTAAATATATTATTTATCATTAGATATCTGTACCAGTTGCAATAACATGCATAAACTACTGATCTTAAGACATAGAGTATCATCTCAATACCGTGTATATCCGTGCTCACCCGCCGTCCCGCGTCCGAACAACCATCAGGAGGGTCGCGCTTACAGCGGTCGGCATATAGATAGTGAGGAGGCTAAGGCTCTTTTCGCATTAATGAGTCGTCATCAGTGAATTAGTTTGTAATTAGGTTTGTTACGTTTTATCTTACTGATTTTTTCTTCTTTTTTTAGTTTTGTTACTGACTTCACATATTTTTTTAACAAATAAGTATATGTAATAATTTTTAAGGGTTCTATGAGGCTGATATATACATAGTATAAATGCCTCTAAAAACGCATAGTGTGTCTGAATATTCCTGTGAAAATTGAGTATCTTTGCAACTCTAAGTTATATACAGCATTAATCAAAATGTATATTAATTATTAATAAATTTGTACTTCTGGCTATTCATGTATTTTTTTTAATTTCCTGTTGTACGTATTTATCTCAAGGACGGGTTGCTCGATTTTAAAGAAAATTTGTACTCGAGAAGACCTTACTGTGATTCATTAACGAAATAAATATGTCAGTGTAATGAAGGTGTTAAATGAAGATCACACAATGAAGTATCAGGATTTCGAATAAGCCGTGTCTGCGGCAGCTGGGAACATGTCCCTTGCTGTTTACACTGGTAAACGTATATCTAGTCGATAGGTAGAGATAAATAGTTACCGCGACGCGGTGCGACAAAGCGCCGCCCCGCGCCCCCGCGCCACTACCGCCGCCCCGCGCCCCCGCGCCGCCCTCTCCGCCCCAGACGTCGCCGCCGAACCACTATCGAACAACACTCATCGATAGTTGTAAATCAATAAAGGGCTCAGAAGTTTTTCGGGATCTCCGATCTCTCCTACCTACTAGCCAGTACGGCCGGTACCTCCGTTCTGTACACCGACCGGCCGCACGTGATACTTGCAATATGTTCAAACACTTGGGTAGGTAAAATAACGTTTCAGGATGTATAACATATTTAGTTTTTAACATGTAAATAGCAAAAGTAGGAAGTAAATTATAAAATAAAACAGAATTTGAATATAATGAAACTCACTGAAAGAACCTACAATTTAAAATTATTATAAAACATATTAGACAATGACAAAAAAACGTATTTAACCCTTTGGCTCCCAGAACCACAAAAATGTATGTAAAATTGACATATGACATATCCCCTGGAGCCAAGTTATTAAATATTTATGGCATGATGAAAAGCACAATATTCATTTTATAATTAATATTTTTGTAAATTGATTTTATCAAGAACAAGGATCAAGATTATGTAGGTGCGCCAACGTCGTAGTTTGTCGGCTAAGAGACTGCTCAGAGCTCAGCACTCAGTGTTTGATATCATCTAAATCAAGTATAATTTGGTCGTGTCGATACTCTCCGATGTCGCGATAACGCCGAACGCGTCCCTGACTCCTGACCCGAGCGGACCCGGCGCGGCGCGGGCGCAGTACGAACGCACGTCGGGCGCGGTTTTTGTGCACCAGGCGGTCTCCTGTTCATTTAAATTAATTAGCGACTCATCTGTATAGCGGCGCGGCGTGGCTCGGCGCGGCGCAGGCAGGAATGTGCATCGGCGATACTATCACCAGCAACCGAAGCTCAAAATCGATTAATCAATTATTATACGTCATTATTTATATTTGGGTCGCGCTCCCGGTCCCCCCGCCCTCCCCCGGCCCCGGTCCAGCTGCCAGGGGTCCATATGCACCGGCACACGCGACGCTATAAATCCTGGACAAATGTCCGACGATATTCCGACCCTGATAAAGACGTAATTTACTTCCGAATGTATGAAGGAATGCGCACGACCAGTAGGATCGCTACTCGCTACTCGCTAGTGTGGTTACACACAGAGCTATTATTAAAATGCCGTTCGTGAGATAATGCGCCTATATATAACATGTTATGCATTCCGTACAGAAAAATACTACATACTTATGTCAAATGTAATTAGTGTCGCCTCTCTCCTCCCCACACACCCCTGCACACACCGGGTCACTTGTCTCGCTTCGTCCGGCTCACTCGCAGTACAATGTTGATTGATTTTAATAGTGCAGTTGAAAAGTATTGTTTATGCGAGTACATGGCTGGCTATGGTAGCGATTCAGTCATTATAGAAGAAATAAGGAGTGCAATGTCTTTGAAAACTGTAAATTGTTTTCTAAATGATGTATGTCCTTAAAAAACTAATATAAGCAGTAGTGCGACCGCGACCGCGACTGCTGTGAACATAACAGGTTCAGTTTT
This sequence comes from Saturnia pavonia, assembly GCA_947532125.1. NCBI lineage: Eukaryota > Metazoa > Arthropoda > Insecta > Lepidoptera > Saturniidae > Saturnia > Saturnia pavonia. Next base: position 177,244 of record OX383901.1, read on the forward strand.
ACATAGGAATGCATAAGCACCTACATACATTATATACATACCACGTCATGCATAAACATCAGATTACTATCAATTATTATCATTAGTTGAACACATTCCAGAGCAACGCCTCGACCATTTTTTTTTAACTGCCGATGTCGGGTTGGCGAAGCGGTCCGCTCACAAAAAGACTGCGGCCGACTACGATCGGTATTCGGTGTCTTATGCAAAAAAAACTCATACGCGAGGAAACTGTTAGGGAATGGCAGGTGCGCTACGAGTCCTCCGACACGGGAGGGGTGATGCGGGTCTTCTTCCCGAAGGTGGATGAAACCCACCGGGTAGTGAGGAAGGCCCACCTGTCACCTGCCCAAGTGCAGGCCCTAACAGACCACAGGGGATTCCCAGCGTACATGGTAAATTGCGTAAATGGTAGATGACATAAATAGAAATCGTATATATAAATCATTGAACATATAGTTTACTTTGAAACATAATATGTAGTATATTATACTAATATATATGTAGTAATATGTGGTATAACTCTGACCTCGTAAAAATGCTAAAAGGGAAGCATAATTACCACTCAAAATATAAAATATATGGAAATTAGTCTGATTATTAATCTTTTTCTATTTTGCGTAGTAGGGTGATAGAATTTGAGCGAGTCAGCTTTAAAAAATTGGATCATCTATTACAAGAAATCCCATATATTAAAAGTAATCGAAAGTTGTTTTGATAAAGTATTCAACCTACTCAAATCCCTGGATCCAGATAAATTAGGTGGACCGGATCACATACCGCGAATACTCATAATGAATTGTGCAGAGAGTCTTCTGGTACCACTGTGTATTATATTCAGGCGGTTCTTGCAGGAAGGTACACTACCAAACATATGGAAAGCTGCGTTTGTTACTCAAGTTTTCTAAAAAGATAACAGAGTCGATGTTACCAGTTATCGTCGTATCTCTAAAAATGTCTATTTTCCAAAGTAATAGAACTAATAGTTTACGCGGCAATCTATTCTACGCTACAAAGTAGTTTCGGTAATGAACAGCATGGGTTTTTGCGCAATCGATCTACAACTTCGAATCCAGTATTATTCAATGAGTACATGGACCAACGCGTACAAGTTGATATAATTTATATTGACTACAGTAAGACAGTGTTTTGACCGTATCGATCATCGAGTGCTTATGAACAAGCTAATGTTGGAAGGTATACGTGAAGATCAACATCTTATTAAAAAATCGTATGTAGGTAGTCGTTTTATATGATCATACTAACGGAGTGTCTCACATCAAAGACCTAGGCGTTATACATGACCATAAGTTAATATTTGATAAACATGTCGACTACATAATTAGACGGTAATCCAAAGCTCTTGGTTTCGTTATGAGACGTACTGCTTGTTTTCATTCCTTAAAACCACTGAAAATGTTGTATTGTGCCTTCTCGTACGTTCTTATAAGTGCCACCTCGAATACGCATCACAAGTTTGGAATCCCCAATATAAATGATATATATCTAGAATTGAAAAAAAATCATAGTTTTTTTTAGATATTTAGATTATAAAGTATAGCAGTTTATAATTGGAGAATAGACGCAAAGAAAATGACATTTGTTTTCTAATGAAGTTCGCTAGAAGCACAATTGAATGTACTGATTTATTAGCTAAAATCATTTTAGGCACTGATGGGCTAAGTTTGAGACAGCGGTCGATGCTACAAATTCAGTTTGCAAATACTAACTACAGGCAAAATGATGATGATGATACGGAGTTCTAGGAGCTACAATGCACTGCCTTGCATTTTGAACATAGATCTTCTGAAACTACCAGTCGGATTCGAAAAATCCGTTTTGTATATGATAGCCAGATTCACGAGGAATAGTATAGGCTATCTAGAATCAAGCTACACCTCCCAGGCTTTTTGTCAAGTAAGTCGGAATAAATGGCGCACCCCAACTGCTTTATCCGCTTGCGCTGGCGTAGTGGTTAGTGATACGTAAATACAATATTCTACAAAAAAATTGCACCTTAGTGCATCCAAAAAAAAAAACCGGTATACCATATGCCTATCTCTTATACATAAGCCACAATACGGTATTTTCAGACAAAGTATTATTGAAAACCGAAAAGTGATTTATGATCATTATTATTAGGCCTGGCATATTAATCTTTACGAACGAAACTTCACTTATTTCATCATCGAGAAAATTTTATGTAGAATAAACTTTGCTCTTTACAGTATGTTATTTGGATGAATAGCTTGGGAGATAAATTAAAATTAATATAATTCTACACTAGGCTCAGGTCTATGACTATAGCAGCAGTGACGCGACCAAGCCGTGTCAGTTGTGACACATAACCCATAAAAATATTGGCTATACTGAAGTATTATAAATCATCAATCAGCGATTTCTTTTAAATTGTACGCGGATGAAACGTGGTCACAGCTAGTTTAATATACTTAATTGTTCAGTGATACGGTAATACGCTGAACAATTTTCTCGCAGCTCGTCTCGGCGTACAATCTTATATTTGCACACATAAACACATATTGTGTTTGAGATCATTATATATTCTATAGAATGGATATGAGCTGCGGTGCGCGTCATTACTAATTAACCGTACTTAGGTGTGAATGCACGACGCATGCGCACGGTCTGGTACGATGCGGAGACACGTGATGCAGTCGAAGCCCGCTAGGATCGCGGCATCCACGATGCTCCCTGTATCGGAGCGGGCGTGCGGCCTGAGCTAATATCGTGGAAAATTAGCTCCACGCTACATCGCACAGCTCGCCAGATACGCGGCCTATGCGTGCCGACTGATTGATGCCTCTCACACTCGACACAAGTATTCGATACACTTTACGCGTAATCACACGATCCTATGACGCGGCACTGCCACTCGGCGAGCAGCAGGCGAGCTGTGCTGCTACGAGTATTTATATAATATACAACCGTATTTATGATGCGCCCTCCCCCTCACATCCCTCGCCCCCCGATAAATACTGTTAGGTTTTCATTATTCAGTATTACTGTGTTGAACGTGTGGATTGTCTCACGTCGGTTTCAATATTCATTAGTGAGTCTCGACGCGTAACGACGAATTTAATCACTAAACGCCCTAGTACACAACTACACCACGGTGGAGCATCATCGCCCAAAACACATACCACGCACTGACCCACCTCATCAGCGGACGATAAAGCGGATAAAGATCTAAACAATGTCAAGCGACTGTGTGAACACCATGATTCCTCATGAGGTGTGCCGTGTGAGTGTGCTCGATAAGCTAACATCATCGGCATTGCGACTCCACAATTTATGATGTATATAAATAGCAATGGCCTGTAGTTTTTTGTTAATTAATTTTATTGACAATGTTTTAATATCTTTTAAAAGTATATGGAGCGATTTAAATGTAGGTAACATATAGCTATGGTTTTCGACCGTGATGACATTTGCGGTTTGATACATTTTGTCATTTTTAGTTACACCCGCTAAATGACTTTGGACCGTTGAAATATATATTTGAAATTCATATATTATGTGATGAATAAGATGAACTTATTATAGCTAAGTGAATACGAAAAAGATGTTGCTTAATTATGATACATTATCCTAAAATGTAAGAGAGCCGATAGAGCATAAACATATAATAGTAGCAATAACAATAGTATAAATATATACGTACACACATACAAGTACAATGTGGAGCCAAACTTTATGAAAACCTTTTAAACGGCTCACAATACGAGTACAGTTCTCTAGTTTTACTTACGTATGTCTATGATTTTAGAGTTAATTCCTTTCTCATTACGTCACACATTTAACATTACAGATAGGGATATACGTTAAAGTATTCACAAAGGATTTCATGGTCCAATCGAAACAATGATGTTTAATTGTGGACAATCCTCAAAAAAGTGCTTGAGTGTGTGAGTGGTTGTGTCACCGGGGTCACCTGCCGTCCTCGATCATTGTGAACCTGTAATTACCTGTAGAGGGCCATTATCAGTCATTGTGTAAGAGGGGCGTCTCAATAGTAGAATTGCTGTAGATACTTTTTTCAAAATCATACTTTCTATGTGAAGTCTATTTTAATACTTATACAAATCGCCGAGTTGTTTCCTTCTACGACGTATATAAAATAACTAGCTGTGTCCGCGGTTTCACCCGCGTATAATTTAATAGAAATCGCTGATTGATTATTTACAATACTTCAGTATAGACAATTTTTTTTATCGGGCGGCCAGGGTTATGCATCACAACTCGCACAGCTCGTTCGCACCACTACATTTATAGTCATAGGCCCGAGCCGAGTATCGACTTATTTTAATTGTACATTATCTCCTAAACTATTCGTCCAAATAACATGCTATACAGAGCAAAGTTTATCTACATAAAATTTTCTTGATGACGAAAGTACTTTCGTTCGTAAGGATAAGTATGTCATACCTAATAATAATGCTCATAAATTACTTTTAAATTTTCATTAAATAAATATCAGAAAATACCTTATTTTGGTTAATGTTTAAGAGATAGGCATATAGTATCGTGGGCTTTTTTTTAGATGTAATAAGGAAGAATATTTTTGCAAAACATTGTATTTACGAGTACTTATCACTAACCATTACGCCATCGCACGCGGATAAAACCGTTCGGGTGCGCGGTTTTGTCCGACTTACTTAACAAAAATGAATATTTAAGGCTACCTGAGAAGTCTAGCCTAACTCTACATACTATTCCACGTGAATCTGGCAATTATATACAAAAATATTCGACTGGTAGTTTCAGAGATTAACGTGTTTAGACAAACAAACAAAAACACTCTTGCTTTTTATTATATTAGTTTAAATTAAAAATAATAAAGATTTTTTATGTAATACACTTGTATAATTATATGTACATTTAACGAGTAATAAAAGTAATTACTCGTAGAAAGAAGTAAATCATTTCAAGACTCCAACTGATTGTTCATCTCTTCTAATGTTATAAGACTCAACAGTTTGTTCGGACGCCGCGTCGCGCCGCGCCGGACCGACAGGATGCACTAATCTCTGGAAAACGAAGTCAGATTTCAAACAATCTTTTTGCATGGTATAGCCAGGACCAGGCCCCAATAACTTTCCGCTACGAATTTAAGGAACAGAGCAATAACTAAGTAACTGTGAACGTGAATCAATCTGTCAAGCTGTACGTAAGAATGGGAAGTGAGAGCAATGATAGGGTATAGTGGGCGGTGGTGTAAGCGCGGGACGCGACACGAATAAATATCACACGGGTAAACCGTAAAGCTCAGCTTGTATATAATAATCGAAGAGTGAGTGGGACTTTTAATATGAAAAGCCGTCTCTGTTTATTGCGTTAGCTTAGAAACTTTACAGTTTTACACTAGTATAAGACCATAGACCTTAGTATTCGATATCAACTTCAACTTTATACCTGAAACCGTTTTCGAGAAAAAGGACCATGACATACAGCTAAACAGACGGACAAATGAACAACAAAGTAGTTATATCGGCGCAGCGCGGCTTATCGTGCATGCTGATAAACATTGCGATATGAGTGGACCGAGTAGGTACGTAGGCACAGTAAGCGGGTAACTGAACTCTCAGACTCATTCTCGTTCAACATTTTATAAACAATAGTCTAATTAAATCTCTATCAGAAGAAAATGAGTAAATGTACCTAACTGACGATACTGTTAGCCTTAGGGGCCCTGGAGCCTTTACGGCTTTTACAGCTTTACCGGGCTTGTTTAAAGTTGGCTTCTTGTGATCATGTGTACCGGAGTGGCGCTGCGCGGCGTGGCGCGGCGCAAGCGCACACTGCGTACATTATTACAATTGCATGTAAAAACAAAAGTACGCAATAATAACATGATTAAGATCAAAGGAAGACAAGCGCTGAGCGCAGCAGCACACCGCGCCGCTGCAGCGCTGTAAACAAGACAAGTGTGAGCGCAGCGAGCGACAGGAACACTACGTCAAGCTAATATTTTATTGGGTGAGAACAAAACGAGCATCGCATCGGCCGCGGTGCGTCCTCGCTGCGGTTGTATTATTTCCGTAGCCACATCTATACACTCGGCTAAGTTTCAATTTAATATACATACTCAATTATTTACAGTATACGGTAATGACGCTAACAAGATTTATTTATAATTGTTAAATTTAATATTTAATTTCATTTACCGTATAAAATTAATATAATTTATATCTAAATAAATAAAATGATTGATGTTTGCCCTGTGTGTGTGTGTGTGTGTGTGCGCGCGAGCATCACGCAAAAACTACTCGATAGATTTTGATCAATATTTTTTTGTTTTACTCATCAGATACTATATGGTCCTTATAAAAAAAGCACGATATCTTCATAAACAAAAATTCTGTAGCCCACGGGAGCGGAGCCGTGGGCACAGCTAGTTTTAAGTAAAATTATTATTATGATATACATAAATAAAGTCATATTTATAAAGATCCCAAGAAGAGACTGAAAGAGCAAAGTCAATGTGATTGGCGACACTATTCGTACAACTGACCGGATTGGCTTAACGCAGTTACACACATTAACTTAACGGCGTACTTTCAGTCCATATGTGCCCGGTCGGTAGTAAAGTCAATAGTACGAATACTAGGCCATTAGTACGGTTTTAATAATCACACCGACACCATTCTCCATACATACATAATAACAATAACACTTTTTCATTTAATCGTTTCAACAAATTCACTTAACATTATTTCAGTATTTAAAGCGTGTCATTTACCAAGTGTTTGATATGGTAAGCGAGAGTGTGCGCGAGCCGCGACACAGGCGCGCGGCCTATGTGCGCGGCGCGCGGCGGCCGGCGCGCCCAGCTGACACGTTGATGTATGGCGCAGCATTTACAATATCGCTAAGACAATTATTTATAGACGGTTAGATGTAGACAATATCTCACGATGTTACCTCAATCTGTTTTCGATTTATATAATGTTCTCAGAATCACTTCCACACTGATTCTAATGAACAAAACGTGATATTAATCTCCGGTACGTCAGAGGAGCGTTGCGTTACGTTCTCCGTGGTCGCCTTCGTCATCATGGTCTCGGACATCGAACCGAGAGGTTTCATCCCGCGACAGATTTATAGAAGCCTGGCTCCTGAGTGATGCTAACAGGTATCGGGCCGACTGCGACATTATTTGATGCAGTTCGCGGAACTCGGTCGCGTCGCTGTGACCGCGCGTCGGAATCCAATACTAGAATAACGTTCTGTCGCGGTACGAGAGCTGACGCCTTCTCGGAAGCGGAATTCCAAATGGGCCGGTTCCCACGCGCTCGGATTCCTAACAGCCGCTAATTGTACTCCCGCTCGTTATTAACCAACGTTAACAATCGGCGCGGTTTCCTTTCAAACCGATCGGTTTCTTTTCAACGATTTTTTCATCTAAGTGGATGCTTGTAGCGAGTCGCCGAGTCGGCCGAACGCCGAGTGAGTTGGACTCTCGCCAACAATTCCATTGTGACCTCCTCGCCGCGCCGCGCCGCCGTGCCTCCGCCCCGCGGATACTACATCAAGTGACGTCACGGAATAAGCGTTTCAAACATCCAACCGTTTCAATTAGAAATTTGCCAAACAGTAGAATGGCGACGTTAATTGAGAGCGCGCGTCGGATGCCACATCGCATTCCAGTATCCGAGCCGGTGCAGCACCGCGAGGGGGGGAGCGGTGAGGGGGTACGTACGTACCTAGCTCCAGCGCCCCGGCGCGGTGCCCCCCGCCCCCTGCCCCCCGCACCGGTACTACTTACACACGAGTAGGTACCTACGCACAGTGACAGCGAGTAAGAGGAACGCGCCATCAAAGCAAATATGCGGATCGTCGGGGGATCGCTGTCGCCGCGAAAAAACTAATAAAGGGCGATATTACACGCGCAAACATGTATAATGTATGTGTACGTAGGGATACCGACCCCGCGAGGCTCCCGCGCGCGGCGCGTGCAATAGCGCGCATATCGTACTCGCTCAACCTGTGTGCTTCACGCTCTGACAGTGATATGAGTTCTCGATTTCATCACCTTATCTATTACTCATTCATAATACAGATCTGTAGGTACTATATATATTCAAAGACAATTCTGAAATTCCTATCGGACAAGTATCGAACTGTTTTAGTTTTTAGTTGGTAATCTTACTGTTAAGTGTTAAAGATCATTTCGCATTACAGACATTCGCAGAATTGCGGGCGCACTGCGTGATGTATAGGGGTGCCTCGAGTGGCGAGTGGCGAGTGGCGGACGGGGACGATGCTGCACGGTACACTAGAGCTAGTCAATAAGCGCATTCCACTTGCACCGAGCCGAATTAAAAATCAAATAATGTTGTGCATAGCGAATTAGCGAGACTCACTCAATCGTTGAGAGACAGAGGGCCTGGCGGGCCCTGCGGACCAAGCGCGCAGGGCTGCAGCTTCCTTATTGTAGAGTTTTAATAATATTTTATTAAATCACTTTTTTGTAATTTAGCTTTATTGGATTTAAAAAAAATATGAAAGGAATATGTGTCAAGTGAACATCACAGTATAATAAGAAAGCGCACAGCCAGCTTCATAAATCTTCTTCTCTTCTTCTTAGTCGGTCCCTCACTGCTAAGGATCGTGACCCTTCTTGATCTTGTTAACTAATTGTCTCCATTTCGTGCGATCGGTCGCTTGGTGAAGTGCGGTACTGACTGTCATGTCAAGCTGCGCGGATATTTGATCTGACCATCTTGTGGGATTTCGGCCTCTAGGTCTTTTGTCTTCTATTTTCCCCGTCACCATCAGTCTTTCCAGATTATCCACCCCTCAACGCGCCACATGACCAAAGTAGTGAGCTATGCGTTGTTGGATGGTAGACGACAGACGCTGTGCATTTTCCAATTTTAGCTCTTTCAGTACAGAGACGTTTGTACGGCGGGCTGTCCATGGTATTCTCAATAGCCGACGCCAACAGTACATTTCAAAAGCATCGACTCTTTGCCTATCAGCGGCTTTGAGTGTCCATGTCTCTGACCCGTACAGTGCAATGGAAAATATTAGTGCGCGAACCAGGCGTATTTTGGTTCTGTTGGCGATAATTCATAAATCTAGTTCAATAATTACAAGCATGTTCAGGTAAACGGCGTTTCATTACTTGTTATGTCAGTAATATTTAAACAAAAACTGTGGTAATCTCTAGATGCGTGTAGCAGTAAGTAGCATGTGGCATGTAGCAGCCCTCGCATTGCTAAATCAATCATCTATACTAGTCTATATCTATACTAATATAACAAGGCGGAAAAGTTTTTTTGTGTGTTTAAACATGCTACGTGTGACAATATGTCCCGTGTATAAAATTTTTTCAATCGGTTGAGAATTAATATAAAATTTAGGTTTGTGTAATTCTTTCTTTTTCGATTTTTAAAAGTATTATTGACAATTTTTACAGCCCATCAATAGTTATTGAATGGCATAAGCTCCCAGTCTACAAATATCATATGAATCAGTCGAGCCGACAAAAATTAATTATTGGTATATCATCTATTTCTAGGTATCTACTAATCTAATGTATCATATAAATATTTAACTACCTGATAGTGTCCTACTTACTTGCGTACCTAAAATATTAATAATCTATTTTAATTTAACAATACCTAATGAATTATTACGCACTGGAGTTTGAGAGGTTACCTCTAACTCTAATATCATATCGAACAATACACAAGTATATTTAATTAAAACGTTCACAACAAAGTCTGCAACATAAGTGAAAGCAGGTAGCGTCGAGTCGTACGGTCGCGTGGAGGCAACCCTAACTTACAGGAACAAGTGCAAGGGTCAGGTCAGAGTCGGACCACCGGGCCGCCGTAATCAAAAGTTTAATAACATGACGCACGTGCGCCGCCGCGGACCCGCTTCTCTCTCTCCCTTGCTCTACTTCAACCTCCCCTGTCTCCCGTCCCCCGTACCCCTCCCTCGACCCCGCACACATACTATCTATCTCAATGCACAATTTATTGAGAGTAATTTCGCATGTCATAAAACCGAATTAATATTGTCCCGGAAAATGCGTTCAGTCGCCCGGCGCGGCGCCCCCGCTTGCAGCCCTCGCACTGTGAGACTGTACATTACATACACGGTGTTCTTACAAATGATAATATTGCGAAAAACAATCATAAACACAAAACAGAATACAGTCTTACAGCCTAACAAAAGAAAAATTGCACACCTACTTTTACGATGTCGTAAAATGGCTATTTTAGTGATTTCGAACCTCGTTTAATTTCAGTACTTATAAAAGCTACCCGTGTTCCGAGCCAGACCTGTTCTGTTTTGGAAAGTAAGTTTCTTTGATTGCTTCTTTTATCGCTTATTGATTCCACTTACTTCAATCAACAAGCGATAAAAGGAAATAAATAAAAACAAAGCATAAAAGTAATGTGTAAAAGCCAGTACAATTGTGTCACGGCCCCACCACAAGGTAAAGTACTAGTTAAAAATAATACGAGCTCGCAGAAGTCTCAAAGTTAAGAAAAGTGCGACGTACGTACGGAGCGTGATCTTACTGCACGTCGTGTTTCATCTATTTATCAAGCCGTACGGACATATTAATAGTTTAGAGGACAGGAGCGTCGCGTCCCGCTGTACTGGTGAGTTTGTGACTGTACTGTACTGTACTCAGTAGGTACTGGTTATGCTGGTTACTGGTGACGCGGTCGGTCGGGCTCCGAGCCGCGCCGCGCCGCGTCGTGCCGCGCGGGACGTTGGGACACGTGCTCGCTCTTTTAATATTATACTCCTAAATGCCGTGATATATTCAATTTGATAAATCATTTGTCGCTCTCGTATTCATATTATTGTGATGTTCACTTGCTAGGGGAGGACGCGGGCGGGTTACGACCCCATTTCCGTGTCTGGTATGTTAATATAATTTAATGAATTTGTTGAATGACCGGTTGGCGCGGTGGCTGAATATTACTCGCATTCATTATTCTTATCTCGTATTTGATGTATAAGTAGGAGCTATATTTTTATCTTAAATATTTTGTTTAAAAGGGGTTTTGAGAGAGATTGTCTAGTTTGATACATGTGTGTACATTTAAGGAAATAATCAGCATCAATATTTGCAAATAGTTGAGTCGTGTTTAGGCGTGAGGCCGGGAGTGGAGGACTACACTTACCTACCATACCTCCAGTAGCAGAGTGCAAGTCGGTGCACAGGATATAAAATACATAGAAATGATTAAGATTGTTTTTATTCATAAGTTATAGTCAGAATAAAAACTTAAGGCGTCTACGTTGCTATTTAAATTTGTACACCCCCTTGTCAATAAATTTAGTGTTTAATTTTCCTCTAGTCTTTTTCTGTGCACACTGAGCATAGCCTCGCGTGTCTCATCGTTGATCGGTTCCACGTCTTAACGCGTCGTAACGTGCTAAATGTACGATCAATGATACATGTTGTTGATGGAATAATTAAACCAATCTTGATTGCACCACGAGGTGCAAGGTATGGTTTGACCAAGGTATAGTTTGACCAACGAAATCTGAGTACTCAACAACAGATTCATTTAAAGCCGTATCACTTAATGTTTTTCAACTTCTCATACCACGCGGTAGCGTCGGCAATAAAATTGTGTAGAAAACCTCTGTAAAGGTTCTAAATATCTTCTCCCATAGCCATAAATGAAGATTTGCCTAATTGCCTCATATTTTCTGGATGGAGCTGCATAAGCGAAAATACTTTTTTGTGTTAGAGTAAATTGATTTTTCAGAGAGAAAATGATGGAACCTAATTATGAGATAAAAATAGATGTACTAAAAATTCTTCTATATTTTCAAATGGTTCATTTGAACTGTAAGTCTGTCAGTAACACAATCGTGTATTGCCTTTATATACATACTAGCTTCTGCCCGCGACTTCGTCTGCGTGTACTTCAGAATAGGGTCTTTACCGAGATAAAAAGTGTCCTATGTGTTAATCCAGGTTCTAAATTATGGAGAATAAGCAGCTTGTACACAATTGTACAATGTACGTTGGAGTAGTTTCAGAGTTCGGTGCGTCGCGTCACGTAGTGCCAAATAATCAGAAATTTTTTGAAAATTTCCGATAATTTTGTATTTTACTACCCAACGCGTTTCAATAAAGAGGGATATATTTGGAACTAGCTGTGCCCGCGTCTCTGCTCGCGTGGACTACTAAAAAAGGTTTTTTTATTTTTTGTGTGGAACTTTAACTATTTTTTTAAAATTAAAGTTTGCCTAATAGTAAGTATGCCTAAGTTATTTATTTATTTATTTTTAAAAGTACTGCCACATCACAAACATTCAACATTGAAAATAACTTAAACTATTTAATTTATGGCCTGATGCATGTGACAATAATGGCGTACATAACATTGGCAATTCATCGACTCGAAGATGGAATACAATAACTCATTTAAAAAAAAAGAACATCTAATGAAACCATACTTTGAAATTCAAATTTAACAAATAATACAGTAATAATTGTTGAAATATTAATATGAATGTCCAAAAAAGGTGTGTGTGCGATTCACACACGATAGAAGTGAAACTTCATTTTAAAAGACATTTTCTATTTTATTTAAACAGTGTGCAATATACATACACACCGACATTTACTCTCTCGCTCTGGCTCACACAAAGAGGAGAGACCGATAATGTGCGTTCGCACATGAATCGCACACACACCTTTTTTTTTTAATATAGTTATGCTTTATAACATCAGCTATCCGCCAGTGAAAGTCCTGTCAATATCAGTCCAACCGTTTCGGATATTATCCGGAACAAACAGAGAGATTTTTGTTATAGTTATCTTGTATACTTTTATACAAATACAAATAGTACAATTTACTTACAATTGTGAATATGTTACATGTCAATATAAAAAATAACAAAACATTAACAAAACTTTTTTTATTAAATTATTTTATTACAAAACTAGCTGTGCCCATCGGTTTCACCCGCGTATATTTTAAAATAAATCGCTCATTGGTGTTCTATAATATTTCAGTATAGACATATTTTTATCGGGCAGCCAGGGATATGCGTCACAACTCACACAGCTTGTTGGCGTCACTACAACTATAGTCGTAGACCCGAGCCGAGTGGTGAATTATTTTGATTTTACATTATCCCACAAACTAATCGTACAAATAACATAATATGAAGGGCAAACAATATCTACATACAATTATCTTGATTATAAAGTAACTTTCGTTCGTAAGGATTAATATGCCATGCCTAATAATAATGGTCATAATTTACTTTTCAATTTCCAATAAAACTTTGTCACAAAATACCTTATTGTGGCTTATATATAAGAGATAGGTATATGCTATCATGGACTTTTATTTAGATCTAGTAAGGGACAATCTTTTTATAAAACACTGTATTTACGTATTACTAACCACTACGCTAGCGCACGCGGAAAAAGTAGTTAGGGTGCGCTATTAATTCCGACTTGCTTCACATAAATATTTAAGTCTAGCTAGTGTAGCCTAATGCTTGATAGCCTATAGGATATATAGGCTTCAGAGATTAGCGTGTTTAAACAACCAAACAACTCTTCCTTTTTTTTAGTACTGACTATACTGTTAGCCTTAGGTGCCCTAGAGCCTTTACGGCTTTTACAGCTTCACCGTGCTTGGGGGCGAGCGCTTAAGGCACTCAGCCACGAAAGCTTTGCAACAACATCCGAGGGTGCCAAAGTGGCCGAACCTCGAAGCTCGGACTCTTGCAGCGATTGCTATTAAGTCGCGATCTGGCTAATTCCTTATCATTCGAACTAAACTAACTATACATATATACATGTTTCTTCCCCCTGGGAGGAAGGAAGGAACATGTGTATGTGTATTTAGTGAACTGAATTTTTTTTGTCTAACTAGGCAAAAAAAGAAAAAAACCTTACAGAATCTAGGTACCTATGTGGCGTGCATGTGTGTATGATGCAGTGTAATGTGGGTCTGTGAATGCTAGTGAATGTAGAGTCACTGTATCGCGCGAGCGGCTGCTTGGCTCAAGGGCTCCATACCGATGGATCGGACCTAGGCTTGAGTTGCCGCGGTCGTGGCGGGTGTGCGGGAGCGAAGTTAACCGTACGTCCCCTGCGGAGAGAACGGTGGTATCGCGGGCGTGGGCGCGAGCACACTAGGATTACGGGAGCGGACGCGTAGAATTCGTTGGCTTTCTCGATGTCGTCATCGGGATCAACAAAAAAGATTTCGCGGACGGCGTTTATAGCGTTGGACAAATGGGTTCGACTTGTCTGGGTTGTAATTCGCGGTGACTTTTACGAACGGGTTTGGATGGTTCAAAGCGCTATCGAAATATCTCCTAGTGAATTTCACTTAGGCTTCTATCGAGAGGAAATCTCTTCCACTTTATTATATTAGTATAGATAGATGACTGACGTATAGAACTTGTCTCCGTGTGCGTTTATATACGAGTACCTACAGTATAGAGTTAAATAAATCTCAGTAGAGCCAACTGAAGATTGACATCCTGGAGTTCACAAGATAACATTAAACATATTGACAGCGTGAGCGGTGAGCCTCCAGGCAGAATCACTGACGCGGCAGGAGATAGGCACTAGGCTGTGTGCCAACCGCCAGACGCCAGACGCCAGACGCCAGACGGCTGATTATGAAGATCCACTCGTTTCAAGTCATGCGATTTAATTTCACTCGACGAACATTAGGAAAGAAGGAATAACGGAACCACAATAGAGATACCCTCAACAATAGATATACCAGTTAAGAGGTTGAGTGCGACATTATTACGTAATGAGCAACTACAATGACTCTGCGAGAGACGAGAAGGGTCGCACTCGCGGAGACACCGTGTCACCTCCTGCGCGAGTGTTGCGGGGGAGGTAGCGCGGTGCTCCTAGCTGGAACACGGCGTCGCGGTGTCACGGTGTGTCGTGGGGTTCGCCGATTGTGCTAATGAAAAGCGTCTCGGCGACGTCACCGCACCGCCACCCCCCACCCCCGCACCGCGACACACCCTGTTGCGCTTGTATACAATTTTTATTCGATTTAGGGCCGAATTTTCAATCGTCAGATAATTATCAGATAATTTAATACAATGAATAATTTTGACGTTGACTGTTGATTTAAAAATCGGCCCTAAGACTTCCTTATGTATTTCACAACCCATTGACACATTTATATATTAGGTGTTTATCATTGTATAAGGTAGATTTAGTTTTATTATATATATAATTATTTATATATCAAGATTTACAACCTAGTTTCGTATTAGTTATGACTAGATTCATTTAGTGGTTGCAAAGAAGCAATTTTCTCTATCATGTAGGGGTAAATCATTCTTTTTGTCTTCGACGACAATAAAATCACCAACAATATTGCGACCCGTATTGGAGAAGGGCGTGCGCGACTATAAAGCGATTAGTCAAGCGATTAGTTGGCATCGTGTGCAATTAAACACGGGTCACGTGCGGGACAATTCGGGGAGAGGGTCTCTAATGGCCCTCGAGATCTAAAACAAATTAAAATATATTGCAGTTCTTAGGAAAGGTACCGTGTGTAGTGTATACACCTTTGAAATATCATAATGTGACGTGTTTGGTCGCCGTCTGGTCGGGCTGGTCGGTAGCGCTGTAGCGCAGGCAGGTGGAACAAACTCCTGCCTGAACATGAGGTCTCTCATATACACATACCAAAATAGATAGGCATGCTAAGAATAAATGTTTCGGTGTTCTTCTATTACAATACGATTATATAATTGTATTGTTTGAATGCTCGAGGACGCGGGACCTTCTTACAAGAGAGAGGTATTATAAGTACATATAAGTATGCAATTTAGTTCTGCTTACCGCGGAAGGCTAACGGCGCGGCGTCGCGAGGAAGAACCTACAGGAACAGTTCCATTGTATCGGTAATGCTGTACAAATACATGCGCACTCCCTGTGTTTACTCCGTCACCACACGATTACACCCTCATTGCAATGAGTGTGTGCGTGCTGCGTGCGTGCTGCGTGCGTGTGTAGGAGCGCGGGGGTGGGGGGCGGGGCTCCCTGGTCAACAACAGACGGGGACAGGCCGCGTACGGCGTACAAGCCGTGCACTGTTCTCGAAATGTACTTTGCTGACCATCAAGTGAAACTTTTGTATTAAAGAGAATTGTTGTCAATTGAAAGGTTGTTTTCTCCCATATATTTTCAATTGACTTCGGCTCTCCAATGTCATGTCAGATTAGAATCAGAGCTGCAGTGATAGATTGCTGACTGAGACTGAAAAACACAGTATATATAATTGTGTATTATTAATTTAGGATGTTAAATCTGTTGGAGGCGAGGCCGCGAGGTGGCGACACTGCAAGACGGATGTCGCCGCAGACGCGGACGCCCCGCTGAGAGCTCGGCCTGGGAACCGAACCGCGACCCAGACCCGATAAAAACTACAGAGATCTGTATCCAACGAGCAGGCATCAATCTTGGGAGCCAGTATGACACGGCTAATATACAAGCAGTAGGCTATCTCATATCATTAAAAACCTTTATTTTGTAACTTCAATGATATTGAATAGTACCGCTGCCGCGCCGCGCCGTTCGCGTTGTTCCCTGCGCGTTTATAAAGCAGTAGTTATTTTCGTCTCGTAATTTAATTTTTACTCATATTATTGATAATTCTTATAATCTATCAATCGAGGAATTATATATCCTTCCCGAGTACAAAAGTTCATAAAATCAGTTAAAAAAGGATTAAAATTAATTTTTAAAATTTTTAAAGTATTATTAACAATTCTTACATATTATCAATTATAAAATGACGTATACATCCAGTAAAAATAATTTCTTTGGTTATTTTTAGTAACGATTTCTAATAATATAATTGACGATTCATACAGGCTGTCACTAAAATAATGCTTCCTGTGAATTTCATGAAAATCGGTCAAGCTTGTTTTGAGTTAAGTCCATACATACAAACAGACAGACAGACAATTTTTTCGTATTCGTTCGTATACATTCGTATAGAATGTGTATGAAGATTTCGAAACAAAGTTACATGTACAGATAGAATTAGAGATCTATATTAACAAATTGATGAATCCTTAATAGGTAAGTAACATTATAAGGACTCGTAAAAAAAACTGATTTTAATGAGATTTTGTACATGGGAAGTATATTAAGACATTTCTAAATGGATAAGTTATAAGAATAGTCGATGATACGAGCAAAACTAAAACTACCCGAGGAAAATAATTAGTGCGCAATAAACACGTAACACGTACGGAGTGGCGGGGCACCGCTACTTTATTCATAAATACACAATTTTATTATCTTATACATTTTGTACGCAATCCGTCTTTTATACCTTTATATATATAATTATTCTGTAAGTGTGTATGTGACTGAACTCCTCATAAACGGCTGGACCGAATTAAATGATTTTTTTGTGTGTTCAGGAATGATTTAGATTCATAATTGGACCCGGTTGGTGACGCTTCAATCGAGTTTCAGGCAGGAGAACGTCTGTCAGCTCCGCTAGTAGATTATAAAGTATTAAAAATGTTATTATAACGGTATAAGTTGTAACTTTGACATACTGAAGTTGTGTACACTGTGTTACAGCTGATGTCGGTGTGGCTCGGCGCGGTGCGGTGCGGGGCGGTGCGGTGAGGGGCGGGGCGGGTCGCCCTCCGTGCGCGACTCGAGCGAAGCGACGCGACGCACCGCGCGCAATCGTTTGTCTTAAACGTGATTGAATAATGACAAGGAACGCGATCGGGTAAAATGATGCCACAGTGAGAAAGTGCACCGTCACTGCCGCGAGCCGCGAGCCGCGAGCCGGAGCAGTGCAGCGGCCGGTCCTCGAGCTCGACACTCACCCCGCGCCCCGCCCTGCTGTCGCTTTAACAGTTCATTTACATACATCGTTTATACTATAATTGCACGAATATATAAACGTGCGATTGAATTATTAAATGAAGACTATCTTAAAAAAAACATTAGGTACCTACTTATATTAAAACAAACAGTAATTAAATAGATATATACCCGTTGGTATTTACTAACTACCACTATGTTGTTACTAGCGGTGCGCCCGCGGTTCAGTTTTATTCATATTATTAACCTATCAATTAAATAATATACTTCTCGTAAATTCAAGATTTAATGCGACCGTTAATCTTTTTATGTACCATTTACAGATCTATATTAAAGGTTCTGTAGTAGTTTGTCCATTAATGTTTTTTTTGTTTGAATTTCTTTATACACATCTATTATGAAGGATAAAACTCAACATCTGTCTGTCTGTCAGTCCGTTTATGTTCTTTACACGAGAAAATCACTTATCCGATTTACATGTTTTTAATTTTAATTCATAACTATGTTATCTGGCCAGGTTATACGATATATTTTATAATATAAAAAATACTGACTTGGTACGCATAAATGGCTTACGCTGAGCAAACCATAAGTTAACCATAACCATACCATGTATCAAGTTAATGTTCTACATAACTGTAGATTTTAAAAAGATCTACAAAATATTAGCGATAGGGTTTCTAAGGATATATATAGCTTTTCTAAGGATCACCCACAATGATCATTTTTGTTTTCCATCTTTTGAGCGAGGGCAGCACGATTAGTGCGTGCGTTCGACCGACGGCATTCTGTAGTCCACGCGAGCGGAGCCGCGGGCACAGTTAGTCTATTAGAAAGGACACTGTTTACGAACATGAGATTCTTTATTTGTCGATCTGTATGTTTATTATGTCCTGATTGAAATGAATAACGGCTTGGCCTATTTTTAAGAAATTTTGTGACAGCCTTAGGAATAATAAAAACATTATATTAATTTTGATAAATTTTGTATATGAAAAGTATTACACAGTTAGTAATAAAGGCGCGAGAGGCGGGGCGGGGCGGGGCGGTGCGGGGCGCGGGGGTACCGATCGACTCTAGTCATCAGATGAATACATCAATGTAATATTATATTTCAGTAGGTACCTACCTATAATACATACGTCAAGAATACAACCTGGCTGGTGTTGATGAACTGAGAAGTGGGGAGTGGGGAGCCATTACTTAATACAAATAAGTTATAAAAAAGAGAAGAAAGCGGTTCTTATGTTCCGTCGCTTCGTAAAAACAATGGTCTAATTGCAATTCAAATACAAATCAGTGAACAACAGCCGCAACAGTAACAAGAAAAGGAAACGGAGCTCCGCGACTCATTTGTCTCACTCGAGGGTAATTGAGAGGGTCCGTCCGCCGCCGCCGCCGCCGGCCGGGTACCCTCCTCGCTTTTTGTACTGTCCCGTACAGTGTTTCCACTTTAATGATTTCCTTTCCCCACGCCTCAATTCAAATTTCCCCTTCTCGGGGCTTTTTTCCGCTCTAAAATTTTTCAGTCAGTTTACGCAATCAGCACATACATTTTAGCACAGAATAATATTTTAGGCCTTAAACAGAATGGAAATAAGGGTAAGTATACGCCCGTATTGCTGCCGGCTGCACGTATTGTCACTGTTTCTTTTATGCGGCAACATGCTAGTCCACGTTAGAGTCCATAAAAAATAGTTTCAAAATTTACCGCAATTTTTTAAGCTAGGTTTTACCCATGATTTCCCGCAATTTCCTATTTTAATGTCTTCACCTTTTTCTCCTTCTATGGACCCTAATTCCCCTCAAATGGGGAGTTTCCCCTCATTGTGGAAACACTGGTCCCGTACCATTGTCCGGGACCGCTTCGTCGAGTAGTGCCTCGCACTACACACACACCCGCACTTCCCACACTTACATTCGTCGTGTAATTTAAACGAACTTCGAGGCTGTACCGAACTACCGACTGCCGACTGGCATGCCGAGTCCCGTCGGTTCTCACAGATTTACAGAATTCTAAAAATCTGCGAATCTGTTGACTCGATTCCCATCGGTCGCGGGTCGCGGCTGCGGTCGCGGTCGCACGATGTCCACAGATAAGCACGATAAATTTAATTAAACTTCGTTGTGAGATCACATCGCGACATCGCCAAGGCACCGCGCCGCCGCCGGACCCGGGGGTACGCGGGGCGACGGGCGGGGTACGGTCGAGGATGTGAAACTGCAGGCAAATTTGTTTGCCTCCGAGTTCGGTCCACTTGTAATAATTAAGTGGGATGTGGTCCGGTGACCGGTCGCAGTCGGCGAAGCACAAAGAGCTCACCGCCACCGCTGCCACATCGCGCATCCAAACGTTTTACAAAAAAACACAGATTGTAGAGTGTCGGTTGAATCGGTCGACAGTCGACACGTCCTCTGCCTCTATACCTAATGATGTGTATAGCTTGCTTGTGTCGCACGGAAGCCGCACCGCACTGTTAGGCGTTCGGCTGTGCTCCGGCCGCGGCAACAGTGACGCCGCGAGCTGCACACGTCGACAAGATTAAATAGTCAAGACAATAGGGAATAATATGCATGTAGTTTTATTTTTATTTGGAATCTTTATTACTATAGAATTACACCTATAACATTTTTTTTATATTCGTTTGTAGGTGTCCGAAGTCAAAAGGAAACCTTATCGTTTCGGTATATCCGTCTGTCTGTTCGCGGCTTAGCTCAGAGATTCATAGTACTAGAAAACTGTAATTTTGTATGGGTATCTACCTCGGTAGATATACATATCGGTATACATATTAATCACGCCAATAATGTAGTAAAATAAAAAAAATGTTTAGGGTATCTACCTCCCTATAGTGGAAAATTTATCTTTTTACTCGTCTATCATTTCGAGGGGTGTCGTTCAATAAGTCGTTTAAAAATATTGTGGGTCTGTGAAAATCATTTTCGATTTACGGATCCGTTTGCGAAATATTAAACTTCAAAGTGCTAATTTTTGTTAGCCGTTGTTGTTGCCAGCTAAATGGTTGTTTTTGAATATGTGAAAAAATTCATGGTAGTATATATATGTAGGTATGTATAGTAGTATGTATATAATGAAGTTAAAAGGGAAACTATTAGAGGTAAGTAGACTTTACAAGTTAACGAGTAATATTCAATCTATACTACCTATAATATAATAAAACGGAAGAGGTTTTTTTTTAATTGTTTGTTTGGTTAAACACGCTAATTTTTGGAACTACCAGTTGGATTCAATAAAATATCTTTGTTTAAGATAGCCAGTATAATGAGAAATAGTATAGGCTATCTAACATTAGGCTTCACCTCCAAGCTCACCTTACATATTGATTTTTTTTAAGTAAGTCGGAAGAAACAGCTCAACCGAACTGCTTTATCCGCGTGTGCTGGCGTAATGGTTAGTGATACGTAAACACAATGTTCTACACAAATATAAGTCCTTAGTACATTTTCAAAAAGTTTGTGTTAAAAAAAGTAAATTAATAAAGTAATTGTAATAAAAAAAGTTTTATTAAAAATGACACCAAGCCGGACGCCGCGCCAGTGGGGACACAGTCAAAGATCTATAGCTCCAGCCGGATATAACAAATGCATCCTTAAGTGTGCATATTGTGACGGGCAACACTGCGCGTGGATCGACAAGCATTTGGTAAGTTTTTGTTTATACATTTTCATTATCTACTAAAAAGTGTTAAAAATACGAGGGAAATTTAAAATCGTAAAACGCAATGCTATTGGCCAAATCGAGTCGTGACGTCAAAGTACGCATTCAGTTTGGCAGCAAAAGCGAAATTACTGGGTATTTTTATAGTTTTATGATTGAATTTAAGTTTTATCGTTATTTATTAAATGATTGGTCTAATTAGTATAATAGTATATATAGTCTAATTAGTATATGCTCGGCCAAATCACCCTATGATAAGTGACTACTAAATAATTCGGCTAAATACAGCTGTAATACAAGACAATATTTCCTTTTTTATAGTAGCACGACAAAGTGACGGCGATGTTCCTGGTGGTATGTATGTATATTTTTGTATAGTACTATACAAAAACAACGGCGACCATCTACCGATGGTCGTCGCTGTCATGCCGGCCTGTAAGCATATTAGCAGCTGGATATACATTGGCTGATCCCGAAATGTGACATAGCAAACACAGTAATAATATCTCAGAAAAAAAGACGAGAAATACAAGAAAGAACATTGATAATAAAACTACTTAATGTTTATGTTATGATTATTCCGAATTAAAATTATCACGAGTTTGGCTTGATTTTTATTGTTCTTTATTTTCTGCAAGCGCGTGTACTCGTACTAGGGCTACCAACCTTACTATATAATACGTCCAACTACTATATTTCTAAAAACAACATGTCGTAGGCGAAACGAATATACTTTTATTGGATAAAAATATTTATTCCAAAATGTTTAAGCGTGAAACGGAATGCAGCCGCAGCCTTTATCTCTTGGAGTAAATATAATATATGCTTAATCTAAGCTTTATCTCTTTCTGACCGAGAATTTCAATTTGATTATTTCTCATTATCATCATTATTTGTGTATCGAACAGTAAAAAATATTCCTTTAAAATATAAAAGATTTATTTGAGACTAAATATATATATTATTTTAACATCTACTTAATTTTTCCAGGTATTGGCATTGAAAATACCATATTTGATATAAAAAAAAAATTGGTAACCCTAATTCATGAGTTTATTTAAGGCAGTGGCTTATTAATTTCGGAGATTTTAAGAATTTATAAGAATATCTCTGTCATTTATTTATTTAACAATTCAGTCTAATTCGTTCTAAAGCCTAATGCCGATAGAAGTCTTTGTTAGGTGTTTCTGCAGTATTAAGATATTTATGGAATTCACTTGATATTACATAACGGCTAATAAATAAATACAAATTATTAAATTTATATTGAATTATTTATTTATATTGAACTACTCCGCTCTTTGTGTCTTTTGGATAATATCGGTTGATATCTAAGATGATTTCACTCGGGTATTCTCAAGTAGCCCTTGAGTCGTAGCATTACGATTTAAACTCAAATTACTCGCTAGTGAACTACTGGATTTGCATTTGGTTAAAGTACCTGGTAGAAAGTGAACGGAATTTTCTCAGTATTCCGTTGACCATTTCCCCAAAAAAATATTGAGTGCCATTCTTACCTAGGCAACAGGGGAATACCGTTAGGTGAGACTTATTGCTGAACGAGATACTGAGAAAAGATTGCGAACCCCGAAAACCTGTAGGGAAAGATGAATTAGGGTTATTCACTGCATACCTAGACGTATGGCAGAATATCGGTCGATCGAAAGCAATGAAGAGTGTGAGGCACGGCTGACTGCTGACCGTGAGTACCACGCTGTATCTAAGGAACCTGAGATATTCACAAGACACGAAACACGGTTAAAACGCCGATACTGAATTTCAGTACACCTACATATTTGTTTTTTTTATCGCTGTTTTTCATAGACGAAATTCCAAACGGACGAAGTCGCAGACATAGCTAGTACTTGACTAATATTTTTATAATAAAATATATCTTTACCGTTATATTTATGTCAATGGCGCGTCACAGCTGAGTGCTGACTTAGTCCAACCCAGAGACAGAACAGTATGGTAATGAATTGTTATTGTGAAACAAACGTCAGTAGTGCAAGTCCCCCGCTGTGGCCGCGCCGCGTGCGCTCAGCAAACAACTGCGCTTACTGCGCTTGATTTATTGCGTAGTATCAGCGCTGTGACACGGGAGCGGTTCGGACGGCGGCGCGGCGGTGCGGGCGGCGGTGCGGGCGGCGGTGCGGGCGGGAACGCGGCGGCCAAACTGAACAATGACAGCTGAATAATGGTTTAATGAAGACTTCAAAATCAATCAAACGCAAGTAAACTGAAAATAAACGAAATCGCAAACCACATCACTAAATTGACTATTCTACTTAGAGCGCACTAAAAATACCTACATTAACAATATTTAAAAACTAATTATAACATTTAAAATGGAACTCTTTGGCTTTCATATTTAGTTTGGTTCATATATTTTTCACATGTTGTTACATTTTGGCACCAATTTAAATATTGCGTGTCTAAGTTACTATGGATTTAACTTGTGAAAATTTTCGTAGTATGATTTACTACGATTTTAAATGAAGTTTGACGCCTGAGGAGCGAGTGTCTCTCGCCTTCAAACTGCCTTAGGCAATGAAGCGCCATATAAGTCGACTATTAATAGTTAGCTTGCAGAATTCCAACGCGGTCGTGTTAATCTCAGTGACGAATTTCGTGTTGGTCGTCCGTCTAGCGCTGTTGAACAACGAAATCATCGATGCTGTACTCCGTATGATTGAAACAGACGGCCATGTGACTTGCCATGAGATTCGGGCATCCTTAGGTATAGGTAAGAGTCGGATATAATCAAACCTACAAAAACATTTGGTTGTGAATAAACTGTGTTCCTGTGGATCCCTCAAACTAACAGAGGATAAAAAACCTGACGGTGATGGGTGACGGAACATGGATTTACAGCTACGATCCCAAATCAAGGCAGCAATCGTCTGTTTGGGTCTTTCCAGGTGAGCCGAAACCAATCAAAATGACGAGTATACTTACTGTCTGCCACGAAGCAGATAAATAGCTACTTTTTTAAATAAAATTGGCTACTGTCGCTTTGAAGGATCGTCATACAGTGAATAGCGATTCGTATACGACCATTTGTTTGCCTGAAGGTATTGACCTACTCCGTAAAAATAACCAAAAACGCCGTACTTATCATTTTGAACCATGAAAATTCCAACTATCACACGGTCAAACAGACAAACTATTTTTGAAAGAGAAAAAGTTAGATATTATGGGTCATCTTGCATCTGACATCATGCGACTTCTTCCTGTTTTCATGATTTTCACGCAGTCGACGATTTTCAACACCAGAAGAGGCTGTTGATGTGTATAAAAAACACGTTTCCGAGGTTACCACGAAGGACTGACATAAATGTTTCCAAGTTGAGATCCAAATGAGATTTTTGCAAGTAGATAATATTGTAAATTCTTACAGTCTATCAATTAAGCAATTAAATAAGTTTCCCGTGTGCATATTCATAAAAATCCATCAAGTTTTTTTAATTTAAATCAGGACATACAAACAGACAGGCAATTTTTTGACAATAATGTCTAAAATGTACGTAACATTAACATTTCGGGAGCCAAGAAGGTATTATATGTGATTATTGTCCTACAAATAGATCTACTAATAAAACTGAACCTAAATTAGTGTACTTACGTCTAGTGCCTGTCGGAAAGCCTGACAACATTTTAAATCTTTCGGATGTACATCGATTGATTACCACAACAAATTTATGATACATATAATAATATCCTAATTAGGAATTGACAATGGTTCCATAGAACCCGTAGCCGTAGCCGCGTACGTAGAAAGTTTACGGAGTACTGAAATTAAAACTTCGTTAAAGGCATTAGCTTGATTTGTATAAATAAACATTTTCTTGTTACTTACTATCTATAGAGCCAATTACCTTCTCCACTAATAGTAATATTACTAAATTACTACAGTAGCTGCACACTATGATGGCCGTTTTGACACATTTACAATGGTGACGTAAAGTGACAATTTATTTTGTAAATAATATAATCAAATGCAAGTCGTGCCTATAAGTTTTTGAATTTATACCAAGTATTGCAAGTAGTATAGCTGATTAAAAAGTTTTAATAGAATGATAATACAAATGTTTACTTAATATATTTGAATGAACTGAATATTGGAATGAAAATGTATATACATACTTATATTTGTGCACAAGAAACAAATACATACAGAAAGAGACAGAAGAGGGTGCCACATATTTAATCAGATTCGTTCATACTGCTATTTTCACTGTCGTCGCTGCTCTCTTCACCTACATTAATTATAAATTCATTTTCTAAAATATTATCTACTAGCTGTGAACGCAAAACAATCAGACAGAGCACATTCACATTAATCCATAAATCAAGGAGGAGACGCCGTCGCGCGTCGCGTTATTCTTTGACAACTGGGTAATCATATTTTTATTAAAAGGCGGAGATTTTTTCAAATAAAACTATTGTACAATATTTTTATACCTCTATGATCTTTTCTAGATCTATATAATCTTTTACATAAAACTTTCGTTGTATTAAATATATTTTTGATAATTTTTCCTCTTATTCAATTATGATTTATTCTGTGCTAGCGGCTCCGCTCGCTGGACAACTAAAAATACATTTTATGCGCGGAACCCTGTTTATTTTTCTAAAATAAAAGTAGCCTAAGTTACTCCTTGTAATATCAGCTATCTACCAGTGAAAGTCCTGTCAAAATCACTCCTACCGTTTCGGAGATTACTTGGAAAAACCAGACAAACAGACACTTCTTTTTTTTTATATGTATATATATTTTTTCAGAACCTTTGCCCACTCTCCTTTAGACACATGTTCACAAGCTTCTTGTAATATTTGTAGCATTTTTGTTGTGGTAAATTGGGTACTGTATTGAGTCTTACAGCATATATTATCCCTTAATTTGAGCCCACACCAACTCAATTGTATCACAATGGTAAGGCGGTAACCGTATAACTTTGTGCCTATGTTTTAAAGATATTTCGTCAATTACGTATCAGATTTTAGTTAGTTTGTTTTCTTTTAGAAGATGTAGGTACTAAATCCGTTTTTAATATATTTATGTTTGCATTTACGCCATTAATTTGAAGCCAGGCGACGATGTCAGCTTTCTTTTGTGATTTGGCTTATCAATTTGCATCGAGTGGTATGGAGCGTTGTGCATGATGGTTCTACACAACATTGAGGTAAACCATTCAGTACACTTTTCTCCGTTAATTTCTTCATAATAATCTCCAGTGGTTTTTGACTCAAACGCCATGAGAGAACCTTCGACAAACTCGTGTAGATACTGCAGCGTCATCGGTCCAAGAACAGACATTAAGCCATGTCTCATCCAAAAATGTAGTATTTTGCCAATTTTCCATTTCCGTCACTTGCCTTAAAAATATGTTGCTTTCACGATATCGAATCTTTCCATCAATATATTTTGCGTTTGTTTTTTTTTTATCCTTATAAGTTTGGCGTAGTGGCCACAATCTCACCTGATGTTAAGTAACGAAGTGGCCCAAGATTGTCATCTTAACACTATACACGCTAAGCCTAGTGGAAGACTGGCTCTCAAGTCCAGCTGCCGGAACACATTTATCGGTGCTTGGCGACAGATTTCCAACTTGAGGGTGGTAGTTAGCCAGGCGGGCTTTAGAAAATGTCCTGCCACCATGCTATGGTTTCCTCATGATGTTTTCCTTCACCGAAAGTTGAGGCTCATTGCAGGTATTCAAAAGCACGTCAATCGACGCGAAGTCGTACACGCTACTACCGAGCCATCATTGCTTCACTGTTTGTATCGAAATCCAACGGTCTTCAACATCTTCGTTAACGAACTTTCCCCACCGGATAATAATAAACCAGCTTCTTTCAATGATTCCAACTAACCTTTTTCTCGTTGGATACTTACTCCTTCCGTAAATAGTAGCCGTACACTCATGACTTCGGATGGCATTGGCATCAAAGCTATCGACGCTTAAGACTAGTTTTGACCGTTTTCTCTTTTTTGGTGTGTGAAGTTCATCTGTGCCAGTCTCGCCATATTTTTCTTTGGTTATTCGTCTAACAGTTCGTTATTCAATATTAAGCACATCAGCTACGGGTTCTGACGGGTCCTGACGTTATAGGTCAAATTGAGACTCACGTTCGAAATAGTTACGAAGTCATTTAACGAACTCATGTGCCTGACTGTTTAAATTAGTTCTCTGCGTACGTTCAGCCACATCGACGAAATCCCAAAGAAAAGCCGTAAACAGAGTAAAAATTTACGAATAAGGGTAAACAGTAATTTATGTACTTAATAAAAACTTATAACCTTCCTAAACTAGTTTTGAGATAAGAAATCACGTTAGCATATACTTAACAATATACACAACCTACCTACTACTTATAATTACTAAATATTAACTATAGCACGAGAAATAAAAGGTGTTCAGTATAGATATAGTTGATAAGGTAAAAATTAAATGATATGTGATATGAAATTATAATTCAAAATAATTCCCTACAGGTGAAACATCCCCTCATGAATCAGTTGTTCACAGTGACGTTCATGAGTGTTGTAGCACCGTGCTGTGGCCTGTGGCCTGTGGCCTGTCGCCCTGTCGCCCTGTACAGTAGTGTTGTGCAACTAGCTTGTACCAGCAGATTGTGTACACTTCTGACTCTTGAATTAATTTAAATTACTTTGCGTACTTTATTAATATAATTAATTATTATTATATTAATTATTAATTATATATGACGCAAACGCTATAATACAAAATCTACCAAAACCAACACGGCGAGTTTGAGCAGCGGCCGTGCGTCTGACAGACTAGATGACTAGTTTTTTTTTCGAATGACTATAACTGTTAGCCATAAGGGCCCTGAAGCCTCAAACGGCTTTTATAGCTTCACCCGGGCTTGGAGACGAATAGAGGGCCCGTATCGCATTTAAACGGATACGCATCCGGGAGCGGAATTGCAGAATGCGGCGGATTTGTCGCGTGTTGCGTAGCACTGTACTAGACGATTAGTAAGCACTGCAGGCAGGCGGCAGAACAGGAGCGGCTGCACGAGGTGGAAGCCGGCAGATGTCGCTCGAGCTCCCGTATCGCGCTAATCTGAATAGATACTTGAGTAATGTTATAGCCGGCCGCGCTACACCGCGTCATGCTGTGCCACGCCACGGTGCGTCACTCGGTGTCGTTACTGAGTGCGCATGGTTTCGCGATTCCTGGAAGTGTGGTCGCGTCGCGTCGGACCGTTTCAAAAAAGTATCTATATCAAACCATCAGAGAACACTCGTAAAGATCATATCGTCTTCGTTTACTTTACTTACCACATTTTAAATTAACTTTGTAGTTATCACCGAACTTGGAAGTCGTAATATATTATAGCTTTTAAGTACTCACATATATTGTAAGTTATAAGTATACGACTTCAAATTATGAAAAACTGTTACTTATCTATACATATTATAAAACTCAACGTCTCTCTGTGTGTCTGTCTGTCAGTTTAGGTTATATTTATGCAAAAACCACTTATCAATTTACACGGTTCTTTTTTATTTCATAGCTATCTGGGCAGGTTATAGGATATATTTTGTTAGATAAAGTAATATACAAAAAAACGCAGTGACGATAATGGTGAAGCGGGCGAATGGTGAGGGGGGCGAGCGGAGCCGCGGGCACAGCTAGTAGTAAGTATAATATAAAGTTCATACTCGTAATGGGTTCAAACGTACAACGTTTGTTAACGATAGTTATAGGTATCTTACTAGGATTAAATATTATTGAAGCTATTAAATTTATTTAAATAATTATGTTAAGGCTTATTAACTGAATACTTATAAGGTATGGTACCGGTGGAGACGGGTTGGGACGGGTCGAGGTGTCGACGCTCCCTGGAGCCAGCACCCTAGTGGATGATTGCAGGCTCCGAGTTGTGACCCAGATGAAATATCTGGGCATTATCCTAGACGGACCTTGGCGGTTTGAGTTTCATTTTAAGGGACTCGGACCGCGGATACTGGAAGCGGGAGCGGCTCTTGAATTCGGGAGAGTCGAGTGCGGTCTGCCGTCGATTGTACGCGGAGTCCTGCGGAGCTTGGCTGTCTATGAAGCACCGGTGTGGGTGGACGCCTTCAGCGTTCAGAATAAGCGTGTGCTACGCAGTACGTGTGCATTGTGGCGCTAAGGGTGCGTGCTCGCCGGCTCCCCGCCTTGGCAGCTGGAGGCGGAGGTACTCGCCGCCGTGTATCGATTCACGGCGGCGAGGAAACAAACAGGGGAGCCTTCGGCTCCCGAGGCAATAGGCCAACTTAGACGAAGGTCATATGATGGAGTGTTGCGGCGATAGGGGGGGACCTGGGGTATGTACGCTATGGTTGCTATACCATAGACGCCGTCCGACCAGTCCTCGAAAGGTGGTGCAAGAGGAAAAGCGGCTCCGTGATGTTCCGACTGGTGCAGGTGCTATTCGGGCGTGGCTGCTTCCGATGGTACCTGCACAGTGTGCTACGGCTCCCTGCGAGCAATCCAGTGCAGGAGTTGGAGTCAGTCAGAATCCAGTTGGAGTGGACCTCTCACTGCCGAGTTTGGTTAATGCCATGCTTGCAGTGAGGTGTCGTGGATAGCTATGGTCTTCTTCTGCGAGGACGTGATATATATATATATATATATATATATATATATATATCACGTGATATATGTATATATATCACGTGATATATGTATATGACGGACAAGGTAGTCCAGGATGGTTTTTAGAGGCAGTGACGTCGGCATAGCCAACGTCATTGTCATCATTATTACTGGATTGTTGCATAATTGATGTAATTAACAATAAATTAGTTGTTCACTCTTCGAGAACCGACAAGCGAATGTGTCTCTCCGCTACAGCGAGCGGCCTTTATAGCCAAATGGTGGGGCGATCGTAGGAGTCACTTGTTTACGCTGTACGAAACACGTGTAGAGATAACATAGCTAATCGCATGTTATTTTGCGCCGACACGACCATTCTGACCGGCAGTGCGCGCTCTGCATTAGCCGAGTTGTTGATGTTTTACCGACGACTATATACTGTGTGGTACTATGTTGTTGCGCAGTACACTGTGGTACGGTGTTGTTGCGAGCGTACACTGTGGTACGGTGTTGTTGCGAGCGTACACTGTGGTACGGTGTTGTTGCGAGCGTACACTGTGGTACGGTATTGTTGCGAGCGTACACTGTTGCACGGTGTTGTTGCGAGCGTACATTGTGGTACGGTGTTGTTGCGAGCGTACACTGTGGTACGGTGTTGTTGCGAGCGTACATTGTGGTACGGTGTTGTTGCGAGCGTACACTGTGGTACGGTGTTGTTGCGAGCGTACACTGTGGTACTACTGTGTTTGTGAGTGAGTACACTGTGGTACTACTGTGTTTGTGAGTGAGTACACTGTGGTACTACTGTGTTTGTGAGTGAGTACACTGTGGTACTACTGTGTTTGTGAGTGAGTACACTGTGGTACTACTGTGTTTGTGAGTGAGTACACTGTGGTACTACTGTTTTTGTGAGTGAGTACACTGTGGTACTACTGTTTTTGTGAGTGAGTACACTGTGGTACTACTGTGTTTGTGAGTGAGTACACTGTGATACTACTGTGTTTGTGAGTACACTGTGGTACTACTGTGTTTGTGAGTACATGTTTGTGAGTACACTGTGGTACTGTGTTTGTGCGTACACTGTGGTACTGTGTTTGTGCGTACACTGTGGTACTGTGTTTGTGCGTACACTGTGGTACTGTGTTTGTGCGTACACTGTGGTACTGTGTTTGTGCGTACACTGTGGTACTATGTGTTTGTGCGTACACTGTGGTACTATGTGTTTGTGCGTACACTGTGGTACTGTGTGTTTGTGTGTACACTGTGGTACTGTGTGTTTGTGCGTATACTGCGGTACTGTGGTTGCTTCGGTGAGCACCCCACCCATGGAAACTGACTTCAACCGTTTAGGCCGCCTTTTTTTTTTTTTTTTTTTTTAACGTGGAGGAACCCTTCATGGGTACACACCCGCCCGGGGGGACGAGTGGTTATGTGAGACTCCTACTCACTAAACCTCCACGGTGTACCATCCGCCGCCTTAACGGGGCGACGCGGGCTTCGCACTTGGCATTCGTTGCCGCGTCGCCCCAGCGGCAGGCCCAGCAGCTTGGCAGTAATCTAATGCAGCCGAAGGGAACACCAGTTAGGTGCTCAAGTCTGGCGCTACAGCTGCTAACAGAATACAAAGTAAACCAGCACAAGTATTAATTTGAAAGCTCGACCGCTCCTGACTAATAAAGTCAAGAAGCTGAGCCAAAGCAATCGGAATATTCTTACCAGCACAAGTATTCTTTTGAAAGCTCGACCACTCCTGACTAATAAAGTCAAGAAGCTGAGCCAAAGTAATTGGAACTCAAGAGTTCTAGTCAAATAGCTATCACGACGAATGATAGGCACGAGGTACTTCGTTACTCATTCAACTGGCTTCATAAACAGTTGAAGACAATGAAATTAATAAGTACTGGATAGATCTCACCAATTTCACAGAAACAGTTTCGTCACATAGTCAGCAGCACCCATCTCTCACCAACTTCAACACAACATTGTAGAAGTCGTCAGTGAGTAAGACATTTTGGTCTACCCGGCTACGGGCTAGCCAGGACGTCGTGGTTTAGCTTTGGGCGAACATGGACGTCGTGGTGCATCACAGCGTTCTACCCGGCTATGGGCGAGCCAGGACGTCGTGGTTGTGATTGGAATTGTGATTGTTCCTGTTGCATCGGTATTCCATTATTGCTCGAGGCGTGTACTCCAGGTTGCAATTGCCTTGCATCATCAGGTTGTTGAGCGGAAGTGGCAGGTAATCCCACTTCTGATGACGGACAAGGTAGTCCAGGATGGTTTTTAGAGGCAGTGACGTCGGCATAGCCAACGTCATTGTCATCATTATTACTGGATTGTTGCATAATTGATGTAATTAACAATAAATTAGTTGTTCACTCTTCGAGAACCGACAAGCGAATGTGTCTCTCCGCTACAGCGAGCGGCCTTTATAGTCAAATGGTGGGGCGATCGTAGGAGTCACTTGTTTACGCTGTACGAAACACGTGTAGAGATAACATAGCTAATCGCATGTTATTTTGCGCCGACATATATATATATAGATATATATATATATGTGTATATGTATAAATATATTTTATCGTTATAGGTTTTGGCATAGTGGCCACAATCTCACCTGATGTTAAGTGACGATGTGGCCCAAGATGATAACACGCCAAATTTAGTGGAAGACTGGCTCTCAAGTGCAGCTGCCTGAACACAGCGAACAACTTGTAAAATTTGTTGAATGAATTGTCAGAGAAGGTTTAGTGATATATTACTCATAAGGAGCTATACATATTTTACGTATAAGAAGAATGCGTAATATGAGGGCTGTGAGGTTTGCGACGCGACGTGCGAACCCTGAATACGACCCTGATAAGAACGCACCGCGTGAGTGCGTAACTAAAGAATGTTAAATTTAAATAAGGAATCAATTATCAGTATGGTGTTTGAACGTGTTTACACCAGAGCTGTTGTGCAGCAGTGTGGCGGTAGCGTACAATATTTAATTATTTATATTAATATACAATTTCATTACTTTCTCGATAGAATCTCTATAGTGTTGTGATAGTGTGTCAGTGGGATGGCAATATCTAGACGTAGTTTGTGTTGCCTATCAAAATCTACCATCTACCATGGATTCAGTGTAGCTAATCGATACCCACTACCATTAGTTGACAATACTTGTTAGTGCTATTTTTTTCTGTTAAATCTGTCACCATCTTGATTGTCATCACTTCAAATAATCGATATTTTATTGATTCGATGACGTTAAAGACGAAATTTTATATTATTTTTATGAAACGTGTAAGTAATCGCACTAGAAAAGCTGTTGTTGTTCAATGGCTACTCAATAACTTCGCAGCAACTTGTGCCTAGGTCCGAACCTCCGTCATGAGCCTGCTGCTCGCGCGATACAGTGGTACTGCATTCACTAGCTACCAACATACACTCATAATACTACAATTCACACCTGCACTCCACTCAGGTACATAGGTTCTGTAGGGACCGTTTTTGTCTTTTTTGTGGCTAGTTAGACTTGGACCAAATTTACAAATTACTAAATATATGTACGCGTGATTCTTCCGTCCTTCCAGAAGGCACAAGACATGCACACATGTATAGGTAGTTAGATCGAATTCGGAAGGAATTAGCTAGATCACGATGGTTGCATATACGGCAACAGCCAAAGCCGAGGTCAGCCACTTTGGTACCCTTGCGCTTGTTTCCTCAGCTGAGTGCATTTTGTGCTCGCCCACAAGCCCGGTGAATAAGGCTGTTAAGGCCTCCGGGCCAACAGTAGTCAGTTCGAAAAAAAAAAACAAACACCATAGTAGTATGATTGATAAAGCTGTTAAATATTTAAGAGAAGACCATTTTACCTACTATCGAGTTGCTATCGAAATCAGACTTAGGCCCCTGGTAATGGTAGCGCAGACGATGTACTCAAAAAGAAATTGCTGTCTTACAGGAATAACAAAAAAGAACGAATTCATCCGCAGATGTAAAAAAAAACTGCATCAGTAACATCCCTAGTGCAGAGCTAGTCCGGGCTGTAAGTACACATGTATAATTAGTTTACTGGTGCTCTGCCCTGGCTGTCAGTTGGAGAGAGAGGAGTGAGGGGGTAGAGGGGTTTGGCGCGGCGCGGCGGCGGTCGATTGATTTAGAGCAGGCGGGCGATGGCGGCTCGTGATTTATTCGCGTTTAATTAAAGTACGTGAAGCCGGAAGAGAGCTGGCCACTCGCGTTTCTCAACAGATTGATGAGTCACTTGTGCGACATCATCTAACAACATGGATTCTTGTGCCAATAACACGACACAACACGACATGGTGCGTCTCTTACTATTTCAACTTTTCTACTTAAGATCATTTGAAGAGATGATGGTACAGTGACATGCTGTTCGGACACCGCCCCTCACCGCGCCCCGCACCTCACCACGCTATAAAGGTTAAAGAAAAACTGACGCTCAGATGCGGGCGTGTATCGTTCGAAATTTAAAAGAATATGGAAGGATTGTTAGGTTAGATTACGTAGGACTAGTACATCAGACTCTCTGATTATACTGACTGGGTCCGCTGGTTCCGGTAGTCGATAGCGTACGCCGTATATACACGGTACCATAGAGGTATTACGCTAAGAGTGATAGTTTCATACTACGTGCTGCTCATAGTTGAAGTCAAAACTAAATAGGTACATGTGTGCGTAAGCGACAAGTAATTACACTTGCCAACACAAACACGAACGCAAGTTATTGAAATATTTACTAAAAAATTGGGAAATTAAAGTATCCAGTGAGTGTTGGTCTCATTCATCGTATTATCATTATAGTAGTAGATTATATTAGTATTATAGAAGTAGATTAAATAATAAAGGCAATAATCGACATAGTTAATTATTGATATTGACAATCTAAAAGAAAATCAATGATTTAACTATGTGTATGGTATAGTAATTGTTGTTAATAACTATTGCTAGTACATATACCAATATGAATTTGATACATTTGCCAACCCAATAAAACTGTCGGTTCGACATAGTGTTAATTTTAGAAACATAATTATTGTTTTTTATGAATGTTTGACGTAAGAATATAAGCTGCCGGGTAGTGCTTTCCCGTGAAATATGATATTTAAATGCATCTGGTGATTTTGTGATGAGCTGTGTCGTTCTGTCACTGCGCAGTAAGGCATATTTCGTCAAAATTGCGGGAGCTGTTTGCACTACGACTTCATTTTTAGCACTGTCGTATCTGAGTGTTTTAATTCTATTCACGGTACAAGTAGCTGTTATCTCCAGAAATCGGGTTATATTTTACTTATACTTAATAGACTTGGATTATCATAATCCTGCAGATCAGAGAAGCGCCCATTCGTGTACAAATATATTTTCAGTAAGATTTTTTAATATCCATCTGGTTAAACGTTGAACAGTGGTGTGGCATGGCGCGGCCACGGCACACAGTGCTTCAGGATTACAAAAACAGGGACATAGGGCATTTAAAGTTGGAATTTCAGATTTTTATTTTATAGGGTAAAATATCATAACTCTAACCACTTTTATTCTTAGACAAATTTAGATAAAGTGAATAGTTTTGAAGAAAAAACATTTTTAATGGAAAAAATATACGTTTTGTTGTTTTTATCGAAAAGTTATGTATTGAGCAGCTTTTTGTTTATATTATATTGTAGATAATGGCGTTTTGAATAACAAATGAAAACAAACATGTCCATCCGGCTGCCGCTGCGCGAGTTCTGTAGGTGCAAAATAACCAAAATTTTCGAAGTGTATTTCTCAAAGAATAAAAGGAATTTTTATCTGATTTATTTTTAATTAGATTGCTAATTACTAGTCTAATAACTTTTGTATTTAGATAAATTTCTATAAAGTCAATAGTTTTTGAGATTTTTTTTTTCTTAATACTGTTTCAATTGAGCAACCTAAAATGTATATATTAGTATAGAACAAGATATTTTGAATCCTAAATACAAATACACGTGTGCATACATTTGCCGCCGGCTGATTTTTTGGGTTAAAAAAAATAAATTATAAATTTGTGGGTTGTAATTTGACGTATCACAAAGACTAATTGGAATTTCGATCTGATTTTTATTATTTGAATCACTAATTATTAAATGTAACAATTTTTATAATAATAGTAAAGTTTAATTACAAAATTTTAGAAAAAAACATTTTTTTTTCTTTAACATGTTGTCTACTTCTTATTTCAATTAATTTATTTATTTGCACGACTTTAGGTTGGGTTTATTGCAGAGTAAATTACTCTGAACACCAAACAAAATGAAACATGTAAATCCGACTGCCCACGCGTGAGTTATTTACCTACAAATTTATGAATTTTTCTCTGTGTATTTATCCACTAATATTTGTATTTTTCATCTAATTATATAAACATATTAGGCAAACTATATGATATAATAGAACACAATAATAGTAGTACCTGTTTAGTAATGTCAACAAGCATTCCAGTCAGGTTGCGAACTCTTTTTGAATATTAGTTTTTTTTTTGCCTGTTTTAGGTTGTTCTTCTCGAGCACTCCATCTCTCAAAGTCCATATTATATGACAATTGAAGAAGACGCTCTTTACAGCGCAATACATATGCAATGTTGAAATTTCATATTGATTAACATCATAATTAAGCGGTTTTGTATCCAAAAGCTGTAAATTGTTCATTTCTGATGTCTTTGCTAAGCATATAGGACATGTCGCTGAGGACGGTACATTTGCGACTATATTAACCGCTTTTCCTTCAATCATGGTCATATATGGTTCGTATGCTATTTTTACTTCTCCGTACTTAATTTGTAGCAATTCTGCAATTTGCTGATGCATTATTAATTGTCTTTA
The DNA here is from genome assembly GCA_947532125.1 of Saturnia pavonia. Lineage (NCBI taxonomy): Eukaryota > Metazoa > Arthropoda > Insecta > Lepidoptera > Saturniidae > Saturnia > Saturnia pavonia. The sequence goes on from OX383901.1 coordinate 214,261, forward strand.
TGAAGTCTGCTATTTCAGAGGTAAAGTAAATTTGACTGGTCGACAGTAATAAGTTGATCAAGGACTTGGATTCTCCCATATGACTAACTCTTACGCGTCAACCAATCGAAGAGGAACAATACTAATCATCACCACAGAGGAATCATTAAATTCCGGATCCAGGGTCACCTGCTTATAACTACTTTGTGAGGAAGATCCATCAAGGCCCCACTTGCATATAAGCTTAAGCTCTCGATTGCTGAAACTTGTAATAGGTCCTAAATCAAGCAAAATCCGTAGGACTGTGTGATCTAAAAGAGCTTTTAATCTGAATTTTGTGTTATGTCTTTAATATTAACATTATTATTAATATTTATTTGGACTTTACTTGATACATGCTCCTGACTCCGTAACTTCCACGCACTCTTCGGATGGATAACATCTTTTTTAACAGCAAGAAGCTTATGACAGGATGGCAAAATAGCAAAATTTTCATCTTTCAGTGAAGATCTCAGAGCCAGATATTGCCATTTAGAAAGGGCGAGGGATGTGCAGAGCGCTAGAGACTTATCTTCTGTCATTGTGATTTACTTATCCTTCTCGAAAAGTAGCTTTGCGACTTTAGGTATTTCTTTAGGTTTATTAGTAAGATGTTCTACAATTTTTGCCATGATAATATTTCCGCTATTCCTCAACTTTGAGAAGTTAAAGTAAATGAACTACAACAAAATTCGAAACATTTGTTAAATTCTTACTATTGTGTTTATGTCATTAAAACAACGTGTTGTGGCGGATAAACGCAGGTGTTCGTCATAACTTGGGTTACGTTTTAACTACAATAGCATACAAATTAAATAATTCTCAATTTTAAATAGTTTTGAGAAAATGAAATAAAATTCCACATCCTGAGATTTTTTTCGCAAACTTATCGACTTTATCTAAATTTATATAAGATGACAGTTCTTACTCTAGTGATTACCAATATAAACAATACGAAATTAGATCAGAACTTCAATTATTACTGGATACACAAACAGAAAAATTCATAAATTAAAAAGTAAACAACTCCCGCGGGGTTTGTCGGATTTACATGTTTCTTTTTGTTTGACGTTCAGAAAAGTTTACTCTGCAGTGACGACTTAACTGAATGCCGTGCAAATAAAAAATAAATCCAAATAAAAACTTGACATCATGTTAACGAACATTTTTTTTTCTAAAATATTGCAATTAGAAATTTGTGTTTTTATTAAAAATGTTACAATAGTGATTAGTAATTCAAATAATAAAAGTCAGATCGCAATTTCAAGTAATCTTTGAAATACATGTCAAAATACAACCCAAAATTTTTTTTGAACCCATAAAATTTGTGCGGCGGTAGATGTATACACATTTGTATTAGTAATTAGGATACAAAATATCTTCTTCTATTATAGGCTTCTATATACATCTTAGGCTGCTCAATTGAAACCAACTTGAGAGAAAAAATAAAAAGTGCACTTTGTCCAACTGGAGAAAAAAAGAATATTTTTTTTCTCAAAAACTATTGACATTATCGAAATTTGTCTAAACACAAAAGTTGTTAGACTAGTAATTCACAATTTAAATAAAAATAAATCAGATAAAAATTACGTTTACTCTTTGAGAAATATACGTCGAAAATATTAGCACATTTGCACCAATAGAACTCGCGCGGCGGCAGCTGTATGGGCATGTTAGTTCTTAATTAATATTGCAAGTACCTTAATCTACAAAGTAATGTAAAGTAAAAGCTCAATTGATAAATTTTTGAGAAAAACCATAAATCTAGATAATTTTCCATACAAAAAAAATGATTATTCTTTTTCTCGAAAACTAGAGACTTTATTGAAATTTGTTTAAGAATAAAAGTAGTTTGAATTATGTTTTTTTACCCTATAAAAAAAAAAAACAGATTGTATTTCCGACTGCGATGCCTATGTCCCTGTTTTTCAAATCCTGAACCACTGTGCGGCACGGCAGTGGCATTTGTAGGGCGTCAGGTCGACACGACACGACACACGATACGACATCATGATGCGCGACGACACGGTTACTGTCGATGGATATAATACGTTCAGGTGTCGATGGCTGCCGTTGTTTTTGTATTGTATGTACCACTTACTCGTACGTCATACATTCAATGTACATGCATTGTTTTATTGCTGACGCTATTAGATTTAACTTGAAAATTATTGATCGATATATTAATGTTGGCTCATCAACATTATAACATGTCAATCAGTTCAAATTCATATATGTCCATGCCAAGTGTATGAAGCGTACGATAGAGTGTATTTGTGCCAAGACCGTTTAGTACAATTGTACTGTCACCAGGTGAGTTCACTTCATAACATGAATGATACATATAAATAGTTTGTTGTGTAATCACAGGTGGCGCTGGACGCTAACCACTCGTACTTGGCAATAACTCAAACGGAAAATATGTAACGTCATAAAAACGTATAATTGCAGACGGAAGGCTGCGCGCGCACTGCGACGTGCAACTGTGCTTCATTATCATAAACTGCGTAACAGAACACAGAAACAGATCATACGGGCGACCACCCCGCCCCGCCCCTCATCCCGCCGCGCCCCGCACCCGCCCCGCCGTACTAACAGTGCACCTCTATCTACCGGCTCTGAGCTCATTAACTCATAACAGCGAGCGCGCAGGGACCCATTCGACAGTCTTTCTTACGGGGGATAACGGTGCCAGTTTGGCCAGTTTGCCAATTTATCAAAATTAAGCTACAAAACTTAAGTTTACAAACGGAAAGTGGATCTATCTCATTAAATTTTTCATCTCCTTTAAGTACGTTTTAGCTAACTGACATTCCTACAAAATCTATATCTAAAGAATAAATTGTGTAAGGAGTAACATAATGTAATTCCATATAATGTTGGCTTCATACAAGACGTATTAAATACTAACGACATTCTTTATCAGTCAGTATATCCGGTCTGAATTATAATATTGCATAATTACGCCATCTGCGCATAATTTTGATACATAGGAATTATACCATTAAGGATTGTTAATCATAGAACTCTATGTGCTGAACAATGTTAAAGGGCAATTTTACTCAGTGAAACAATTATTGTGATATAACTAATAAATTTGAGAGTTTTTAGCAAGAGGGTAATAACAAAACAAATTTTGCAAAAACTACGTTGATTCATTAATACTGTCTTACTGTAAAATGATATTTATTACTTTGATAAGAAGATTTCATATATAAAAAAGGTGTGTGTGTGATTCACACACGATAGAAGTGAAACTTCATTTTAAAAGACATTTTCTATTTTATTTAAACAGTGTGCAAAATAAAACGCTTAGAAGACGTATAAGAAGTTTCACTTCAAAAAATAAATCGTTATCATATCCATGGATTAGCCACTCCAACACACTATTTAATTGATTATATTTAAATAATCTGAAATAAATTTAAAATTGTTTCAAAACTTTAAAGGAGACATGACCCACCGGAACTTCTTCAGTACGCACCTGTAGTTCCCAGCCATATTAGCTATCTTGTTGCCATAAACACCATATAAGCGTCTCATTAGTTAGGGTAATTGCCGCGGTTGCGTTCACGCTGGATATCTTATTTACATGCGTCGAGGCTGACGGATGCTAGCCGTGCTACCTGCGACGTCAAATACAAGTTCCTCTGCTCTGAGCTAGATACCGATAAAAACGTTATAATTAAAAGCTGAACTAATGGCCTATAACCATTTGCGGAGGGACTTGATTTTATAAGAAATATTTTGAAATATAGCATAATTGAATAATAGTTCTAAAGAGGAGTCAGTGATGGAAGCCCGAGTATCATACCGGAACCGAACGGATTATATCACATAAATTTAAGCACGTAAATAAATTTGCAATGTTATACTTTTACCTACTTGTAATATATTTTAGGCGCGCATCTTACATGATTGTTTATTTGGAAAACACCACCAACGTTATAACTATGAGCTTGTAGCGTTTAAAATAAATTCACGCACCGTATCGCACCGCACCGCACCGCACCGCACCGCACCGCACCGCACCACACCGCATTGCACCTCTCCGCACTGCACCGCACCGCATTGCACCTCTCCGCACCGCACCGCACCGCTCCGCACCGCACCGCACCACACCGCTCCGCACCGCACCGCACCGTACAACGCCGCACCGCATCGCACCACAACGCACCGCACCGCACTTCTCCGCACCTCTCCGCACCGCTCCGCACCGCACCGCACCGTACAGCGCCGCACCGCACCGCACCAGAACGCACCGCACCGCACCGCACTGCACCGCACCTCACCGCACCGCACCGCACCGCTCCGCACCGCACCGCAACGCACCGCACCGCACCGCACCGCACCGCACCTAACCGCACCGCATCCACGCGTGGTCGAGCGTTATTAAAAATTTATCATTTAGGTATATTCTGCACTTTTTTAATAATAGTCCAAATGATTAACTAACATTTTGAACGCAAGAAAGCTGTGCTCATTGATACAGGAAATGAAATACGAAAAAAATGAGGAAAATTGAACGCTCTCTTATTTAACATCGTTTCGCATAACTCTCGGGAATTGTTCGATAACCGTGAAAAATTGTAGCCGGCTCGCTAACAGCTCAAATTGAGTGAAGTTACTCGCGCGGCCGCGTCATGCACCCCCGCAACTCGACACCCCCGCACCCTCACAACCTGATATTATGAAATGCCTATGAAATATATTCAATATATAGGATGTCCCGTGCCATGCGAATCGTACAACTAGTGCGACCCGTTCGCATCAAACGCCACAGAATAACATCAACTTTATATTTAAAAATCATCTCCCGGTTCAAAATATTATATTCTCTATATAAAAGTTCTCGCTCTGTGGTGTGAGAATTCAGGTGGCATTGTATTCAGAGCACGTAACAAGGGGTGTAGTCATGCGTTCGTGTAGCGCTGGGGGGGCGGGAAGCGATCGGGGGGCGCGGGGTGGCGCGGCGTAGCGGCGGCTTTGAGCGGCGGCTGTGAAATTGATTCGTTGATACTTTATAATGACTGGCGAGAGGCGCGGTCTCACGCCACCGCGCCACCACGCTTCCGAAACCACCCAGTTGTTGCGGCCCGCTGCGGTGCGACCGACCGCGCCAATTGCCAGCGCTTGTTGCCGCTGTCGAGTATCGACAGACACTCACTTGTAACTGAGCTGTTGTTACATGGTTCGCATTCATTATTATGAAATTCCTATTATTTACCGGAACTCGGGCACTCTACCGCTCTGCACCGCACGGAGGTCCTGTGTGGCTGCACTAGTCACAAGCTCGAATGTAGCACCGTATAGATATAACAATTTTAAAATGTTATGTGATTCTAATGTAGTTTGATGAAAAATCTTTTTATTTGCATTTACACGGATACAATACCTTATTCACTTTCCAACATTTAATGCTAAGGCATTTGAAATGTTAGGCGGAAACACTCGGCAAGCTTATACAGCTTGTTAAGGACTTTACGAAATTTATACATTGTCCATAAACATATTATGCTGGGAAAAGATTTGCACCGAGAGAAGGCATTTATTATTTAAGTTTGATTTATCATACAATTGAGCCCGTAGCAGATGTCGCAATAACCGTTATACATACTCAGTCAGATATACGTATTATCTTGTTTCTGATTAAGCCGAGTATCCGTTAACTTTTTTTTTAAATAAGTAATGAGAAGAAAATTGACTTCCACTCGAGTTCTAATCCGAAACTACGTAAATGTTTCACTACCTACGTAATTACATAGATTACACAACTTCAACTAGTTGATACTCAGTCGCCAATCGTTTACAAATACTTCCGCGTCTGCGTCTAACACAGCATACAATAGAATCCAGAAACAACAGCGACCATCGTGAGAAGTTCAATCCATTGATGGCCGTCACACTCACGCCAGTCTGTAAGTTTAACTGCACCTCGATATACATACACAGGTTGATTCCGAAACGCGACATACCAAAAGAGAGACACTGTGACGAGCTTATCAGCATGTGCATGGTGATCGCGATCCAGTCGGGTACAGACAGATACCGTAGCTCCCCGCCTGATAACTGGACATACCCCGACTGATCCCGGTACTCGTGTAACTAAGTATGCCAATACAGCGGATGTTGTATGGTGGTTGTGATCCAGATGAGCACAGGTCTCGTGCCCGACACAGATAAATGTATCTTCACCTGGAAAGGTTCAACTGAATACTTTTATTTTAAATAAGAAATAAACATGTTCAAATATTATATTATGAAATACGAAACGACTCGAAGAGTCTTTTCCCGTAATGTTATTATATATTGGAACTATTCATTACTACACAATGTTGCACTATTTTTGTAGTCGTTTTTCAGCCGGTCTAAATTTCTATAGTGTAAATTGCATCACGCGGCACATTCAAATACACTTTATCAGGTGCATTTATTATCATAATTTTATAAATATAATATTTATGGCTTTACTTTTCCATTTATATCGTAAATAACTATATAACTTAATTTTTTTGTTATAAAACGAATAAAACACTGCCCGTAAACAAGATATTAATTTGATCGCGTGCGGTGACGTCACCGATACTCGGTATCAGCGCGCCAAAATGGTGACGTTTAAATCGCTCTAATCTCATTGCAGTTTTAAAATATTTATTATGATGTTAAATTGTTAGATAATGTTATATTCTTTACGGTTATATATATATATATATATATATATAATTTATGCATGTTCCATATAGCCGATATTATTGGATTGCACTGAGCTTATCAATGGGTACCATGTCATCATTTCGGCCGTGCTACGATAAAAAAAAATACAAATTATTATTTCCTTCTAATAGTAGCTATGTAGCGATTTGTATAATACAATCAACGTCGTAATTCTATCTATAGCGCTACAACGAGTAGCTCAAATTCGGCTTCGGCTTATAATAATACATTAATTTGGAGTAAGGACTACTATACTACACTAAAGACACCTTATTGGATTAATAAATATTCATATGAAAAAAATACACTAATATCTAAGTATTTACGAGAATAAAATATGTTTGACCTACTTTTTATACAGTTTGAAGTTTTCCCAGTAATCCGGTAGACTGTCTAGATGGCTAGAAGCAGTGAGCGGTGAGCGCGGTCTCATTAACGTATATTTATTGGTCGCACGCTCTATAAATAAGACCAGTGTAAATCTGTACAAGCAATAAAACAATAAATGTAAAAATATCTGCACTAAGCAGAGCTATTCGATGTCGCGCTGCCGCGTGCCGCGCCGCACCTCGCCGCGCCTCACCGCGCCGCGCCGGCTCACCGGTTTAATATACGAGTACCTACTCGAGTTAATTTATTGGTAAAGGCTTGGTTCTTGTCTGACAACCGGCTGCTCATGCGAATTGACTTAACATTAACTTACATAATGTTATGTAGTCCCGGAGATTATTATCGATTTTCTTACATAATATTTCTTGTTTCGTGATTTATGCATTTAGTTTAAGACTAGATTTGTTAAATTCCGTCTGGAGCGTCAGAAGCTCGACGCGGCGGCGGCGGACGGCGGCGAATTCGTATCCCGCGTCGATCAGCCATTCGGCTGATTCCTGTGCTTTTCTTCTTAATTTGTCGTCACTATTATCATTTTAAATAATAATGGAGTGTAGTAGATATACCGTAAAGTAACCGTAAGGGAAATATGATTGGACTGTTTCAAAGTAACAGCGCATGTTTTTTAAACTGCGAAGCTTAAAAATGTAAAAACTATATGGTGGGTATTTTTTAGTAAATATACTCATAATATAGTACATTATTCAAATTTAATAATTTACGTTTCAAAGTATACATCTCCGAACTTATTAAACGTTGTCAATTATAGATACTATTCCACCAATAGGTATTTATGTTCAAAGTATATCTAGAGAACGTCTTTTATATTGATTTATTCTAAGAATCGTATATTGTAAACAATGGAACGTTAATTTTATTCATGATTTGTTTGAGTTAGATCAGCTTAATAAAACCTAAGACATCAATTAAATATCTATTTTTTATAACTAGACACATATCCATAAACAATCCATAAACATACAGTTTTGATTTTCACACAGTTTTTTACTTTGATCTCTAATAAAGAAGTATACGTTTTTGTTTATAAATGTGGATCAAACTTCTCATTGTTGTTATGATAGTAAAGAATTTATTGACTTTATATTATTTATCACTATTTATTTTTATATCACTACGATGGAACAAACAAGCGTATGGACGCTTGCAGTACCGGGAGCATCAGATGCTCGTTGGCAACCCTTTCACCTTGTTCACTCTGTTATTTATTGAAAATATCTATTAGTGGGCATACTATCATGTCCATGTTGTAAGAATTGAAGATTTCAATGTCAAACTGTACCTACAAATAGCAACGTATGATATAAACTACACATTTGTGTGTCACATTAATTCAATTTGTGGTTATAACAATATATATATATATAATGATCCTCACAGAAAAAGATAAACATTCGAATTGACTGCTATATCATTCGGGTTTCTGCGAGCCATTTTCAACAAAAATGTTTTCATATTTTGGCATTCGTAGAAACGTTCACAGGCGGTGTTTCTGGGGTCTTTATAGGTCTGTTTGAACATTGTGATAGTATTCTCCATTTGTAGACCATTTCCTTCTAAATATGCTACAAACGCACAGTACGACAATAGCACAGAAAGATTGTATGATATGCTTAGACTAGCTTATGATGTCACTGTGCGATGTTTACAAATGGTAGTGTTCACACGAGTTTTTTAGTCAATTGAATTTATTTGTTCATTTTTATTACAAATACTCAATATTGTGAAGAAAAATACTTATTATAAGCATTATTATTACATGTTCGATCATTTTAGATGAGTTTTCGAAAACAATCAAATGCCCTATTGAGAAAACACATATTATATCTACTTCCCGTGTACAAAATTTCATCAAAATCTTTTACTACTATTTTTTTAAGGTACATAAATGTTTTATTGACGTTTCTTATAGCCTATCAATTATGGAATGGCATATGCTTCCAGTCTTCTACATAATTAGATCAGAATCGGTTGAGAATTGATGATCGATATATGTTTAACCGCGTCCGGCCTGGACCCAACCCGGCGCTGGCCCAGCGTAACATGTATCATGCCCGTCCCGGCCGGCGCCCCGCGACTCTGGTCCAGTGAAACATGAATGATCCTAAGTTTGCATTTTGTGACAGAAAACTACAGAACCCTACACTGCGCGTGGCCCGACACTCACTCGGCAAATTTGTTATTTATATAGATGATAATTATATGAAAATAGGAATGGTCTTGATGAAAGTACTCGATTACGTTAGGCAGCATTCCCTCCTGCCGCGCCGGCGCCCCCAAACGGAACTTATTACACGTGTATCTGGATATTGTATTTATATTATAGGTATAATATTTGTGTTGAACATTAGCAAGAAGTACCCACCGAGCGCACACCGCACGCCGCACGTCGCACGCCGCACGCCGCACGCCGCACATCCAAACCGAACGCCATAAATGGAGCTGGATTACGTACTCACTCATTCCTTAAGGATTCTAATAATATAACTTCAGATCGAGTTTTTTTTATCGACTTATAGAGAAAGTTTTTACTTTGAAGCAAAATTGATGTTGGTCTATTCGGTCTATAGACCGTGCCACTGTTAAGATTATAATGGCTAGGGATGTACAATGTGTATGAACGCGGCTGATGGGACAAGCCGATACTTAGCTGGTCGCCGCGACGCAATGCCAACATACAGCCCACAGATTTATATTAGGTCCTTACATATGAAATTAGCGTTTTGTCGTACTGACCACTTTGATCTGAAATATCTCCTCTATGGTTAAGAATTCCAAATTTAAATTTATATATTCATTTAGCTGGTACATTTGAGTTTTGAAAACAGTCATTCATTTGTTTTTTCCTCATTATTTTTTTCTTTGTGTCGCTTATTACCACACAGTGGAAAACATGAAATATAGGTATATTTACGAGTACGAGTCGTACCGTGGCACCAGTGCTGCAGAAACAGCTCGAAGGATTAATGATGTGTACGGCGCTGGTGTCGCAAAAGAAAGCACAGTACGTTTTTGGTTTCAACGTTTTTGTTCATCTAACGAGGAAATTTCGACCTTCAGAACCAACCCCGTGGACAGCCGGAGACCAAAGTGGAAAATGAAGAATTAAAACTACAATCGTGGAAGCGGATCCATCACAAAGCACTTCAGAGATAGCTTCGGGCTAAGTGATATAACTGTATTATTCCACTTGAAGCAAATCGGAAAAGTAAAAAACTTGAACGATGGGTACCTCATGAATTAGACCCAGCTAAATCCTGCCCTAAACGAAAATTGACTCAGAAAAAGTTACTTGTGAGTGTTTGGTGGACTAGCGCCGGTGTCGTTCACTACAGCTTTCTAAATCTGGCCAAACGATTACGGCAGATATCTATTGTCAGCAACCGCAAACCATGAAGGAAGAACTAGCTGCTAAACAACCGAGATTGGTCAATCGCTCTAGGCCACTGCTGCTTCACGACAACGCAAGACCACATACTGCACAACAAACAACCACTAACACACAAAAACAACGACATCCACCGTACTCCCCCGACCTTGCTCCAACATATTACAATTTTTTCCAGAATTTGGACAACTTCTTACAAGGAAAAAATTCAACTCCGATGCGGCAATCCAAACCGTCTTCAAAGAGTTTATTGATTCTCGCCCCCATGGTTTTTTCAGTAAAGGGGTCAGTGAACTACCTATGAGATGGCAAAAGTGCATAGATAACTACGATGCATACTTTGATTAATTAAATATGTTTTACAAAACAAAACATGACTTACCTCCCGTACAAAACACGTACAAAACGCCAATTTTATATGTAAGGACCTAACAATATAAAACTTAATAATAGTAACTTTGTAATAGTGATATATTTATTAGATTCGGATAAGTAGTTCCGGAGTTTAACTCCTACAAACATTTTAACTAACTTTAGTTCTTTAGTATAGAGTTAGTAAAAGTCCGGCTACAATAGAGTCGTAAATGTATAGCGAGCGCACGGGGACAGCAGTGAGCACTATAACATCGGTCCCGCGGTCCCGCGTCCGCCTCGCATGATCTGATAGCGAGGGCGGCGCGGCGGCGTGGTGCGGCAGTGTGGTGCGGCAGTGCCAGCTGTTAGCGGCTATTGTATGTTAATGAGCGGTCAAACCGTATACATTCTAACACTGCACAGTGCACAGTGCCGACCGGCAGACAGCTCACGGTGCGTCGCGGGACGGCTGCCACGGCGCGGTATCGCCTATAAAAACCTCAACGTTATCGTACGTCATCGAACGGTCACTTTTTGACGACGTGTTTATTTTTACTTTTAGTTATTTTAATTGCGAAATGCGAAAACGTATTCGTATGATACCACCAGTATCGGCACAATCAGCGCTGAATACAAAAGCTCTGCTAACTGCTATACCTTTGCATAATATACTTATACCTCACGATGCCGTTTGTTACGGAGATTGATGTGACTCACAACCACCACTATCGTCCAATAATTTAAAGGATACCTATCTATATACTGTGTCGCATTCTCTGTTGGTTGGATGTTTCCATTTGTTGGATTAGATGAGTGGTAGATGTTTGGTGGATTTGTTGTTTTATACAGATTTATAGTGATAGAGCATATTGTAGTGAGCAAGGCGTCGCGGCGCGCCGGTTGGCTCGCACTGACTAGTTGTACGTTGAATAAGCTCCTAGCGGTCTGTTCGAGCAGCTGCTACTGAGGGCTGAACGTGCTGTTCGAGCTGAGCACACTCCCCACAGTTTACATGTTATGAGAGAAACTAATAACTCTTATAGGGTATATAACTGCTAAATACTATATCGACGCAAGAAAACATATTTGCTGAAGTAGTAAAAATGGCGTAAGCCCCCTGAAAACAAAGTTAGAATCGTTTTTTTTTCTGCGTCGAATGGTATAGGTCTCTTACTGCTACGATGAAAAATTATCAACTTAACCCGTACATTAAAAAAAAAGTTCAAATTGAAGCATGTCTTCTAAAAAAGGTTTTTTTAAACTATTCTACTTAAAGCAAAAGTGCGGTTTGTATTTATGCACCTGATATTACTGACAGCGTTCTCTTGGAATGCAAATACTTATGGCGTCAAGCACCTCGCACCTGCGATTCGCTGATGACATAGTCTTAATGGCGGAGTCGCTAGAGGAGCTAACCCGGATGCTGGACGGCCTAGCTTCAGCCTCGCGACGTATCGGTCTTGGCATGAATTTGGATAAAACCAAAGTCATGATCAATGGCCACATTGATCCAGGACCGGTCGTCGTGGATGGTCATCTTCTTGAAATTGTTTCTGAGTACACTTACCTCGGGCAGATTGTGCAGTTAGGTAAAAACAATTTTGAGAAGGAGGCCAAGAGAAGGATCCAGCTGGGTTGGGCAGCGTTTGGGAAACTACGTAGAGTCTTCTCGTCATCCATACCGCAATGTTTGAAAACGAAAGTTTTCAATCAGTGCGTCCTACCCGTAATGACCTACGGAGCTGAGACGTGGACACTCACGGTAGGGTTGGTCCACCAGTTCAAAGTCGCTCAGTGTGCTATGGAAAGAGCTATGCTCGGAGTTTCTCTGAAGGATAGGATTCGTAACGAATACATCCGACAGAGAACCAAAGTTATCGACATAGCTCAAAGAATTAGCAAGCTGAAGTGGCAGTGGGCCGGCCATATCTCGCGAAGTAACGACAACCGCTGGGGTAAACGGGTTCTTGAATGGAGACCGCGACTCGGCAAACGTAGTGTAGGACGCCCTCCAGCCAGATGGGATGACGATCTGCGAAAGACTGCAGGCAGATGCTGGATGCGGACAGCTGAAGACAGGGCGCTTTGGCGCTCATTAGGGGAGGCCTATGTCCAGCAGTGGACTAATATAGGTTGATGATGATGGCGTCAAGAATACTTACAGCTTTCTTTCTGTTTGTGATTTAAGTTTGCCATAAAGTTACAGCAATGTTCTATTGCCGATTTAAGAATATTTTACCTACATATATACGAGCCGATAGTATGCACGCAAATATAGAACGTGCCGCCAGGAAAACTACATTATTGGTTCCGTAAACCAGTAAGGTAGTAAACCAGATGTAATGCTTTTTTTCGATCTGACTATACTGTTGGCTGTCTTTTCCAGCTTCACCCGGGCTTGGGGCCTTATAATGCTCGTAAAGCACTCGATGATACCTGATGCGCAATATGTTAAAATTGAACTGACATTCAATTTTATTTCACCGACATCGGTGATACACAACCAAAACTTAATTTATACTCTGCCAAGTTGTCAATTTCTGTCTAGAAGTATAATGATTTTAAAAACTTGCTAAAAAGTGACATATAGCTTTTGTGCTAAAGAATATTTAAATGTGAAATATAATAAAAGGACACGACTGTCCTCAATCGATATGGCGTAGTGGCCACCTATGAAGAACACATACTTTTGATTTTATTTTATAATCTATGTTTATCTGATATTTTTATGAGTAATATTATTATGAAACAAGGTGTTAAGAAAAAACACAAATGCTCATACTTAGGTGGTAACATAACGCGAACTCCATAGTCTGAAAACAAAAGTTATTTATTTTTATGGACAAAGTGAACATCTTTATGTTCAATGCACTTACTTAAAATTATAATTATTGAAATGTTATTTCGTATGATCCTAGAGCGCAAGCCGCAATTTTAAAACAATAATAATAAACAATAATACACAATAATACATTATATAACAATAATAATAAAAGACACTACTAACTTATAACGTTTTATTTGAAATATACATTCAACATTTTCTTTATTTTAGACAATACATTGATATCATTATTGTTTAGATATTAGCCTTACATCTCTTATATGTTACATAATTGATAAAATATTTTTGAAGTAAAGCATTTCGTACGTCTGAATATATATATGAAGTGAGCTACCTCCATAAGTATAAATCAGTACTAGGTACTTATGACATTCTTCAGTTTGCTGTAAGTGGTGAAAAACCTACTTTTCATAACTTTACGAAAAATATTTTGATAAGTGATTATTGCTTTAATGAAAGTGTGTACACAAAGTTTACGTTTTTTTTTCTAATTTTAAAATAGTTTTTTGGCTCTGCTGAAAAGTTGGTTTTTGGCTACTTACACCAAATACGTTTACTTGCGTCGATATGTATATTTAGTTACTAAAAACCGTGCGCACGCACACACAGAACAAATTTCATAATATTTGGGCGTCGCATATACACCTAAACAGCCCTTTACAATTACACTACGTACTAAAATTCATACAGGACAGGAATTCATATCAATAGGTGTACTATTATTTTTAGTTGTCAAAGAGATTTACAGTCAATTTGTTTAGTGATGTGTTTATAATACACTGTACAAGTGCAATTCATTGACAGCGGTACAATAAATAGGTACAATAGTTACAGAATAAGAATTAATCGGAAAACAATATAATGGATCGACAGTGCGCTAGGTGGTGGGTGGGTCAGGCAGTCAGTCGGTCAGGTTGCGGTCAGTTGCGCGACAGGTGGCCGACGGGCGACGTCCGCGGTCCGACGGACAGTTCGCATAAATATTGAATAAGCGAAATATTGTGCGCGTGTCAACCGGATCCGCGCTGTTTGTCCACGTGTCGGTACCAGCGCTCCACTGGCTTAGCTATACACTGCTATATGATGCTACTGAATCCGTCATTCCACTGCAGCTTACTACAGTAGGTACTACGCAAACACACGCACACAAACCCGGCCAAATTGAGTTATTATTATTATATGAAACTACATTCACATGCGTTTCTGACTAATGAGAATTATTATAGCAAATACGCAAGTTTAAAATCCTGCGACTGCGCTAGTTACGTCATGTCCGCTGAGGCTTGAAACACGAAGATCAACCCGCAACGCACAGTCAAGCTTGTCAAGTTCATGACGCACCTCTGTTAATATTTTTACTTTAGATATTTTCGAACTGACCACATCCTACCTACCGAGGTGTCTTTTAGGAAATTAATATATTACATTATAACTATTATAATACTTGGATATTATAATACCAATATCTAAGAATCATATTCCTACATTTACTCTACAGACAATGCATGGTAATATATTTTTCATAGCGCGTCATAGCGTCTCGAAACTTAACATTCGAGTTGATACGAACATCTTTGCGTACTAGATCTCTTGTAAAATTATTATAATAATTGGTAAATATATTAGTAAAGTGCATCGTGTTTCACGCCGAGTGCAGTGATGGGCTCGCTGCAGCGCGCGGCGCTGAGGCGGTGACAGGCGCGGGCGGGCTGGTTGCACGCACAGGAGCACGCGCATGCGCCGTCCGATTTAAAAACAATGCTGGTTCGGTTACAACACTATTAACATTTAACATGATATATTGCTTACCGTCTACAATATAAACATTTAACTCCACTAGTACTCGCTCCCCGCTGCCTCGTCCCTACGCGGTTTTTGTTATACTACTCTGTCAAAAAAGTACCGGGAAAAGATCAATAATACACAAAATGTTAGTTATTCATCCAATTTTATTTTATCGCCTTCAAAGCTCCTTCAGAAACGATATACTTACGCCAACAAATAATCCAATCATGAAAACTTTTTATAAACGCTTTTTCCGGAATTGATCTTAGTTCTCGTCGCGAATTCTCGTCTTCTACCGAATGAAAACGGGTGCCACGAAGTGGTAATTTGAGTTTAGGAAAAAGAAAGAAGTCGGATGGAGCCATATCTGGTGAATAAGGTGGTTGCTCGATGGTATTTGTGGAGTTTTTGGTAAAAATTCGTTCACAATGATGGCCTTGTGCGATGGCGCATTATGGTGGTGCAAAATCCAAGAATTTTCTTTCTACAAATCTGGCCTTTTTCGCCGACTTTGCTCTCTTAAACGCCGCATAACGCTCAAATAATATACTTTATTTACCCTTTGCCCTTCCGGTAAGAATCCCGAGTGCACAACACCGCGATAGTCAAAGTAAACAGTCAACATGACTTTGACTTTTGATCGATATTTGCGTGGATTTTTCGGTTTCGGTTCAGTTGGAAGGCGCCAAACCGAAGCTTATTGACTAGTTTGCATGTCAAGCTCGTAAACCCACGTCTAGTCACCAGTAACATTGCGTTTCATGTATGTTGAGTCGGAATTGACTCATTCTAGCATGTTCTCAGCGACTCTTATGCGATTGAGTTTTTGAAGAAAATTCTGTCTTTTGAGACTAGCCAAGAGGCAACATGTTTCATACCCAAGTGATTATTTAAAATGATACAGATCGACTTCAGCGGCTATTTCTCTCCAACTTGAATCAGGATTTTCAGTCACTATTTACTTCACTTTTGCGATGTTTGGAAGGAAATTTTTACTACTAAACCGGCATTTTATGCAAAAATAAGTTTGTTTTGTTGAATAATAAATACGTAAGATCATTTTACATATACTTTTCAAAAATAATCATCAAGCCTATTGTGTATTAATTTTTTTTAATTACTAGAACAGTTAAGGGATTTGCTCATATCACTTACCTACCTTTTTTAGGGAAATCACTCACAGATTTGTTATTTAATTTCTTCCGTGAATTGAAGAAGATCAAATTTCCGATTTTATCATCTTCCTGCGAATTAATGAATGAATTATGTTACTAAAAAGTATAAAATATGTCTTGTAAAAAACTATTTTAAAAAGAGGCTTTTATATACTTCTAAATTATCGAACTAAAAAGTACATAGTATTTTTTTATTTATAAAGTTACATGTAAACCGTTATTCCATTAATAATAAATTATTTCCATTCCATTAAATATTAAATTTTAAAAAGTTCTGTGTTTATGTAAATTTCATTTAGTATGTACTTATGTATGTAGCTTGAATTATTTACTTTTTAATTCGATAATTTGTTAATAAATTTATAAATAAAAGCTTATTATTTATAAAGATCTTTTCTATAAATTTTTTACTACGTATAAAAACAAAAGCATTGTAATTTGATAAATATAAAAACAGTTTGATGTTGATGTCAACTGGCAGGCTACCACCTACTTACTGGTTATTCGTTAAAGAAATAATTATGATCACTATCGTACAACAATATAAAAACAGATAAAAAATAGTAAAAAGTACTTTATCAAGGAGACTTCCCACTCACAGGAGACTTGAATTTATTTACAAATTAATTAAAAAATTTGACATACTGTTTAATGAATAGATATGTATCTATAATATATACTTACATTTGTATTCATTTTACAACTTTAGGCGATAAATGAAAACCTGTCAGGTCTATTAATATGAGAGGTGAGTTGATATAACTGGTAAAGAGTCATAAGGAGTCCCGGGACTCGGCAGCCGACAAAGTTCGCTAATGAAGCGCGAGATTAACTCGAGAGCTCCGCTTCACTTCACTCGGATAGAGATCGGATAAGTGCTCAGCTTGTGTTAATTATACCTACCTGTTGCGACAGGCACGCACTCGGGAACATCTACGACGGACTAAAAATGGTTAACGTCAAACAACACTTGAGTATTGTAGCAGATTATAAATAAAATACAGCTAATATTTAAATTAATATTCTTCAAAACTAATAAATCGTTAATATAACTTACCTTTGGTCATTTACTTTTTTTATTAAAATGTTTATACAGAAGAGGTTATTGAAGTAATTATTATATTAACTATATGCTAAGAATTTTTATGTTATTGTTCAAAATATTGCAAGAGCTTTATAATCAATAATATATATACTATACTGTATTCAGTTTGAGGTTGGATAAGGTATTCTTGAACGTCAAAATCACTTCCACCGCGCACAGCGCTTGGAAAAAACATCTACATCATGGAGCAGCCATAGCAGCAAAGAAACTCAATCAGTTTTATTAACGTTTTTTGGTATTCTTCTTCTTCTATACATATTATAAAACTGTCTCTCTGTCTGTCCGTTTATGTTCTTTTCACGCGAAAACCACTTAACCGATTTACATGGTTTTTCCTTTAATTCATAGCTATATTATCTGACCAGCTTATAAGATATATATTGTTACATAAAGTAACATACGAAATAAGCAGTGTAGATAATGGTGAATCTATGAGGAAAAAAGACGCTGTTGGGGCGATTAAATGCCTTACGCTGAGTAAAGCATAAGAGATATATCAAATTAATGTCGTACTTCATTGTAGATCTTAAAGAGACTTACAAAAAAAGTCTGCGATAGCATTTGTCTATCTTCTGAGGATCACCCATAATAAGCATTTTTGTCTTCCGACTTTTGAGCGGAAGCAGCATGATTAGCACGTGCGCTCGATCGACGGAATTCTGTAGTCATCGCGAGCGGAGCCGCGGGCATAGTTAGTTTTTTTATATATAAAACAATAATAAAACGAACCATGTACATACTTTCGTTCAGTTTAAATAAAAAAGACATTAATAGTTTTTCATTTTTTACTCATAGATTAATGTTATTGATACATTATGAACTGGCAACCAACCACCCGAGACTTCGTTCGTGTTAATTATATTATAAAATTAAAAAATAATGAAATATAGCCAGTCAGGGAGAACGTAGCTTTGCTTTTCAGAATCGGATAAGTAGTTTCGGAGATTACATCCTACAAACAAACTTTATTTCTATATTAGTATAGATATAGTTAAGAGTCTTACCAAATTCCCGGTAAAGCTGTAACAGCCGTAAAGGCTCCAGGGCCCCTAAGGCTAACAGTATAGTCAGTTCGAAAAAAAAACTTACTAAATTTTGTTATTTTAGTTTTAACAAATTTTTAAACGATTTAAGTCGCTGTATGAATGATGGGAGTGGACTCTCACATGAAAGCTTTGAGTCCGCGCCTGCCTGTAACCTACTTCGAGACAACTCACGTTTTTAATATGATCTAACTCGTGACTCATCAGGTGGGTAGACAGACAGTGTAAGTAACACACGTTACTTTCATATTGCGAGGGAGCTGCGGGACTCGAAAGTTTTAACGCAAACTTTATTTACATAGATAATTACTTCAAGCGAGCTTGTATTCTCTATCTGAGTGTACGTTGTTATTGATACGATACCTATGGACAAACGCACAATCTCTCTCTCTATTAAGAGCGCTTTATTTCATTTGTCAGATTAGGTACCATAAAGTTTTCTTCTATTACACATATTTATTTCGCATTCAAAATAGGTAATATAAATTGTTCTTTATACATAGGTAGGGAGGAAGGTATCTATGAAAAAATATTCAGCTGTGATCACTGTGCCTATACTCGTACATTAGATGTTATGGATTGTATATACTTACCGTAATATGAACTGTACCTACTATTGTCTTAGACAAAATAAATGTAAACGATGTATCTTGTACCTACTTACACTTACATAGAGATCACTACAGTAACTTTAATTAATAAATGAATTTCTAATTACAAGTTTAATTGTATTTATACCATTGTAATACATAACATGAGGAGTACGTACTTAGTTAACGTTAAGTTATGTACTAATTGAACTGGTAACAATGTAAAGCTTCGTAAGTAGATGATACCTGCGTGAGATAATAACTTTAAATAAATGTACAAACACAATTAATACACTACAACAATATCATACCGTGTGTTATTAGACATATTAAATTGGAGTATATAACGCGACCGCGCGGCGCGGGGAGGCGCGGGGCGGCGCGGTGCTGCTACGGAATTTATTAAGAAAACTTTGGTATGTAAATATAAAAATAATTACTGTGCGAGTTAATTAAGTAGCTTTTGTTCATGAATTACCCGCGCGACTGTATTATATTATAAAAAGCGAAACATTAAAATACCAAAACATAGAACTCGGTAGTGCCGGTAAATAACGAGCCGCGTATCAAATAGCTAAGATATTATGCTCGTTAACATTTTTGTTTGCTTTATCTATTTACAAATTATTTTATAACGAGAGTCATCCATTTGTGAAGGCTGTAGTATAGTTCTGCAGAGGCGCCGCGGCGCCGCGGTCGCGGTCTCCCGCCAGTCGCCGCGGACAGACGCGCACGCGGGGGCGGGGGCGGGGGCGGGGGCGGGACGGACGCGTCAGTGTATGCGTCGAGTTCCCGCGGTTTCACCACCGAATAATGGCTTCACTATGCAATAATTTTCCTCCTCTATTATCTTAACAATATATTGTGAAAGTAAACTTGTGGTTTAAACGTTTCCCTCCTGATTGTTCGTTCACGGGAACTTCTGTTGCGAGCACTCTTCTATTGTTCCGATACGATTTCTCCTCTGATAAAATCAATGTTTTTCGGCCCGTCGGGTGGTAAGCGGTCACTGCCGGTCACAGCCTGTGAACACTTGCAACACCAGAAGCATCACATGCGCGTTGTCGACCCTTTAAAAACCTATTAACTACCCGATTGAAGAACCCCATACTGTAGTCTGTAGCGACCTGTACTGTGTGCTTTACTGTAGCCAGACAATGGAAAAAATAGTCTTATATTGCTTAATAAAATTATTTCCTCGTCCTTTAAGTGGTACTCGGACCTTCTCCTTCCTTCGGTAAGGGTACCTACTCGGGTAAAGGGATGAGTGGTTCTTGCGTTAAAAGAATATATATGGACAAACAGATAGAGAGAAATTGAGTTTTATAATGTGTATAGATTAGTATATGTTACATAGATGTCAGCCCTGATAAAAAAAACATTCGAGAGACCGAGTAAAGTTCGGTTGCTTAGATACTAATTGTTAAACTATACAAAATCATTGTCGTAAAAGCACGTTATATCCTTATAAATGTATATAAAAACAATAGAATCGTGTCGGAGGATGTAGATGAAGCTCGTGTCGTCGGACTGGCAAACAACTTGAATACCTTTATCCCATCGAGCAGGGTTACCGGTGCGAGCGCGACGGGTGCGAGGTGCACGGAGCCGACTGCCGACTTACTTTGCTTTGTTCTCCCCGGTTGAGTTAAATGTCTTGTAAACTTAATGCCTTGTTAAAGTATGTGAACAATTTATATAAATAATGCTTAGTTAATTAATACAATTAATTTTAAAACTAATACAATTATCATAATATCGTGTTGTGAGCGTTGTTTCCTCGTCTCTATCTTGTAACAATTATAACTTTATTGCTTGATGTAATCATAAAGTTATGTAACCATTAAGTGAATGTATAATTTCGCATAATATCTATATGAATAAATGAAGAAAGGTGTTTGTACGTGTGGTTGTAATTGTGCTTGTTGTGTCTGTAATTTGATCTGATTACAATGAAACTAATATCAATAAGTTGTTTTAGGAGAAACATCATTTAACTGAAAATATATCTGAGCAAAAGCGAAAACATTTCAACATATTACTACAAACAATCTTTTATTTCATAATTGTAGATATTATAATGTTTTTGATTTATATGCTGGACTTAGACAAAAATTTTACCTAATGTTAAATGAAGATACGGCTGGACATGGTGACGTGCTTAGTTTGGAAACAAAGACGTCGCAGGAAACGGAAAGGAATTCTTACCTTGCCGAATAACGTCGCGTGAGTCACGTCTTGCGTGGTGCAATGCGGCGCGGTATCATATAATATACAACTGATGATAGAGTTGGTACAGAAAAGTTGCTGTAAAGTTGCCGGCCACTGCACAAGCTTAAAGGTTAAAACGCACTTTAGCGGTGCACTGCGCTGCGCTGCGGTTTGGCTCGTATACATCAATAGAAAGACTATTTTTCGTGTCGCCGCTAAAGTGCGTTTTGATCTTTATTTTATTACGAATGAATATTTATTATGCATTTATCAAGAAATTTTCAGTTTTAGAGACAATATATTCCTATGGAACAATATGTGGCAAGCAACAAGGAACATGCTTGAAATACAGGGGCACAAAATTAAAAATAGTAAAAAAGGGAGAGCGGGATTCGGATATTAGATAGCGAACGTTTAAAATTGTCAGTCTGTTAGGTTCCACAGTGACTCAAAGTGATTCACGGGCTCCGAGACGAGAGCCCGCTATTCCTCGATCTCAAATGTAGTTTATCTCTAGTCAGTTGCTTGAAACTTAAACAGATCTTTCTCAAACGCGAGATCTCCACTCAAGTCGACAACTTAGGTTATCCAAGTAGAAACCTATGCTACGATCCTCTCTCATTCTCTGAACGTGACCCAGCCAGCGGACACGGTGCGCTTTTCTAATGGTAATAATGATATACCTATCTTGCTACAACTTTTAGGATTTCTGCATTTTTACGATACTTTTAAGGATCGTTAAAAACAAACATAATTTTAAGAAACAAAAAGGAAATGTAATTAGGTACTTATTCTTTTATTAGCTTTACAACAACAATTTGAAGCGATTTACGTTAAGAGGCAGAGTGGGAACAATTAGAGACGAGCTAGTGAAGTATTGTATGGGTTCAGCGGCTATAATAACTCTGTCCAGTCGCATTCCGGTGTGAAAGTGGACGCGGCCGATTGATCTCGCCGCCGCCGCCGCTGCGCCGCTGCACCGCTGCGGGCTGCGGCTTGCCCCGATCAAGCGAATAAACAACGTGCAGAGGGCTATCTCCATAAGGCATACATTGTCGATTCACAACCGGAGTCACCGCACAAAACGCACACCGTAGCACTGCGCTGCGTCCCTCAGAGTACGTCAGGTACTTCGAACCTTAATATTAGTACAAAATGGAAGCAAATGGTAAAGAATTCACAATTCGTACCCAGCACAAGATAGCCGCAAACATCGCGAATATTTATTTTCATATTTTCGTAAGATATAACCACCATTTGAACATTGTGTTACGAGGACCGGCTCATTCTACCAACACGTTCCACTATATAAGATACATACTATGTAATATATACCGGAAAATTTTGTCGGTGAGGTTATGGAATCCGCAATAAGGACTTAGTATTCGTACTATTGACTTTTCTATTGACCCTAGGCGCGATAGCAACAGGGACGTTACAAGCTGGCAACGACCGATTTGAAGCCATTCTCACTCGAGCTATCGGATCGCGTAGACCTCAGTTTATAAGTCGACTAGTACAATAAACACTGTTCCTGACTGACGTCTAGCTGCTTATTCAACTTGTGCACACTTCCCCATGTGACTGTCATTAGAATTACACAGAAGTATTTACTTAATTTGACTGTATTTACACTATTTACGTATGTCTGGCAAACATACCGGTTTTCAGCGCAACCGACTTATACGCACCGCCCCGATACTGACAGGGCGACTGATTGATCAACGCGCAGCCCAAACTATTGAGGCTAGGACCGTGAAAATTTGCATGCAGGTTCCTTTTACACTGTAGGTGAAAACACTAAAAAAGAAATAAAAGGAAGGATTTCTGGAAATTCAACCCCTAAGGTGATGAAGAGGGTGATGAAAATTTGTATGACAATCTGTCATTTTTGAAGATAGATTTATGAAAATTCAGTTAGAAAGTATAGGGTATAAGTCAATTATGACGAGAGACGGCATTCACTTATAGGCTGCTGGCTACTGGCTGCTGCTGCTTAGGAGTGACCTAGAATGGCCCATGGCTCTCGCGTCTAGCATATTTTTATATTTTTATACGTTTGTTTGTAGCTGTAGAATTTTACGAAATTACAAAATGTATTTAGTTAAAGTAGTCGCTTTTAGAATTGTAATAAAACCCTATGTAGAGATAATGAATGATTAGTGTTGCATAGTCCCGCGGCCTGTCAACTCTTAAATCACGTTATCTTTAGCAAGTAGTCGCGGAGCCGATAACGCGCCACTCGAGCGCTCACGGCTCGTTTTACAGCCACTTATGAGTTATTTACGTCCCCGGTGCCGGTGGCGAGGTGGTGGGGTGGTGAGGTGACGCGGTGGGACGGTGGTGCGGTCCCGATGACGGTTATGATTGATAGCGTAGTAAAAAACGAAACAAAGATATAAACTCATGATTATTAAACGCCTAAGTATGCAAGTCGTTAACTACGTAAAAAATTGTTTCTTTTATTGTTTAAGACGGCTACAGCCGGTGCCCCTTGTACTGCTATTACATGTAGCGCGATTGGGAACCCTCGCTTATCACTTCACCGTTTTTATCTAATTCACAATAAATATGTATATATCCAAGGAATTCCTTAGCTTCCTGATATCGTCATGTATAATATTACCAATATATTTAATGATTATTATTAGGGATGTAAGAATAAATAATTTTGCCGATACGATACCGATATCGAAAGTTTAGTCTATATTTGTATATAAAAGCGAAATATCACTCATAACGAGATCTCCGAAACTATTGGTCCGATTGACTTGAAATTTACCATAGTTACTCCTTTCGTGATGTAGACGCTCACTAAGAACGGGTTTTGAGAAATTCAGCCTCTAAGGATGTAAAATAGGGGTTGAAAGTCAGTATGGGGTGGGTGATAAAACATTGTCTTTTTTCTTTGGCTTTAAATTTTCTACTTGGACACTTTAATAAAAATATTAAAACACTTTTATAAGCATTTATCAAAATTCATCAGTAAAGGGTGTATAAATAGGGGTTGAAAGTTTGTTGGGTAAAATATTTTTTGTTTAATTACGAGTTTTTAAATGTAACTAAAAACGGCTTGACCCATTCTTATGAAATTTTGTACACGGGAAGTTTATGTCATTCCATAATTGATAGTCTATAAGAACCGTCTAATATATTTAGAAATCATTAAAAACATTATTTTTATTAATTTACATCTGATTATTATGAAAATTGTACACGGAAAATATACGTCATTACTAAATTGATAGGCTATATGAATTGTCAATAACATGCGTAAAATAAATTTACGGGATTACAAAATTACTCTTTAACAAACGCGTGTGGAGCCGCGGGCACACCGCTAGTAATTATATATTTTTGGTAAATACATGGATCAAATATTATATTGTATACTTGAACGGTGTCGCGGAACCCTCAGTACGCGAGTCCTACTCGCATTTGACCGGTTTTGCAATGTGTCCTGTTGCGTAACCTAACCTTTTAATTAAATTTCATCATGTTAAATTAAAAAATATAATTATCTAACAAAACATTATTCTTTTATATTACAATAATATGTAATCACGTATGTCATGTACCTACTTAAGAAGGAAACGCTACAGCGGATGTTATTATTTTATATTTATTAAAATATAATGCAACTCGTATTACTTAGTTAAATTAATTACCCTTACTGATATTATGAATGCGAAAGTGAGTTTATTTATTTGTTACTCAATCACGCAAAAACGGCTAAATGGATTTAGATGAAATTTCGCACACAGACAGCTTATCACCCCGATTAAGACATAGGTTTCCTTTTTATCCTTGTAAAGGCCCAATTCTAAAGTCGACGCAGACAAAGTCGCGGGCACAGCTAGTAATTTATAATTGTTGATTACACAGTAATATACTACTGAATGTTTGTAATACATGTCTATTGATTCAGACATATTGCAATACGCGTGGGTACTTAGTTGCCGGACAAATTATGATAAAGAATAATAATCGTGAATTTAAACACAAAATTAGTTTGCGTGTTTCGTTTATCAGTCGTCGACTTGATTACAGTAATTTATTGTGTCGGCACATCGGCTGCCACAGACCCTGAACTCGGGCACCCCGAGTTGTGCCTTGCGCCCGGGTCCCGAGCTACCGAGCTACCGGCAGGTAATCCTACATCGGCTAATTATATTTGTTGAGCGCGGCCGCTCATTCAGCCGGCCACCCACCGAGCCCATGAGCCCGCACTAGATTCTACACCCGCCGTGTTTTTTACACCCTAATTAAGCTAATTTATTGATACAATAAGAGAAATTATCGAAAATGTTGACGGGCCTGCGGGGGGGGGGGGCGGGTGCGTCGGTGCGGGGCGGGGGCGGTGCAGCGGTGACCGGCCGCTTTATTGCCGGTACTAAACCGTTTGATTTAATAGCGCTACCGAGCTACACAGTGTACGCGCCTGAGCTCGAACCCGAGCCAGAGCGACGACGCGGCGACGTCGTACACTTTGATGCCCCAATAAATACACAAAAGTTTCGATCAGATAACCGTCGAATGGGCCCTTTGCCCGGCCGCTCTTAATGACACCCGAGGAATTCTTACGACAAAACTTTAAAATGCTAATAACACGAGCGCTACAAGCCGCGCCGCGTCGCGCCCGACCCCGCCGCCGCCGCACTACAATGTGTTCAGATAAGGAAGGTGCCAATCTAGCAGATCAACTCGTTATAATACACTTTATAGCGGTTTTATGAAACGTTTTTTTATTCTAGTGGTTCCTACTTCCTGTTTCATACGTAAACGTTTGAATTTAACGTATTCGAATGGAATTTCAAATCAAATAACTTACTATTGAGTTCATTCGTAAATAGTTTTGGCTTGGCTCGCTCCTGAATTCAAGGCGACGGGACGCGATATGACGGGTTATATTGTTCCTATGCAATCAATAAATAATCTATATTAATTAGCTGGAGCCCGCCCACATCGCTAGGCGTATTTTCATTTATTTAATACTAGCGACCCGTCCCGGCTTCGCACGGGTGCAATGCTGATACTAAATATACCTACCTACTACAGAATGTCCTCATAAACAACGTTTACAGTTTTTTGTCATTAGACAATACAAATATGTTTTGTTTAGAGGTTACTCTTGAAAGAGCGACATATAATTGACCATGGTATATAGGGTCGGTACCGCCTCACTGCTATGCCCCTGCATTTTAAATCTGTAATATCTTCGGAAATATTCAATTAAATTACATGCTGTAAAAGGCCATATTGATCTATATTAAATGGACAATGTATTTGTTGTATTAATTGGATAAGGATTAATGTTGTATTGCTTAAAATCATTTCGTAAATAAGCAATTTTCTCCCGTAAAATGTAAAAGATAAAAAATGGTTATTGTGGGTTAAGACCATTTTAAGGTGTACAATACTGTAGTACATTATTTTCATTTATCTCGTGAGATCCAGCCAGCGTTTGGATTGTAAGCGCAAAATAATGTGTTTATTTACGACATCACATTAAAAACCTCTAAATTTATCAGTGTTTCTCTACAATATTATGCATGTATTATACATATAAACCTTCCCCTTGAATCACTCTATCTATTAAAAAAACGTCTTCAAAATCCGTCGCGTAGTTTTAAAGATTTAAGGGACATAGGGACGGACAGAGCGACAGCGGCTTTGTTTTATACTATGTAGTGATATCATAGTTTGTAGCACTTGACTCTAACGAAAATTGGCACTTTAAAGCTTAATATTTAACAAACAGATCCCTGGACCGAAAGGTTGTTTTACAATATTTTTGAACGATTTATCCATTGACACCCCACACCCTGGGATAAATTACAAAAACAATCATTCTCACTTTACATGTATGGGAGGTGCACTAAAAAAATTTTTTTTGCACGATTTTATTTTATTATTTTGTCGGCGTGATTGATATGTATACAGTATACCGATAATAAATTACAGCTTTCTAGTACTAAGAATCTCTTAGCTATGCTGCGGACAGACAGACGGACATAGCGAAACTAATATAAGAGTTCCTTTTGATTTCGGAACCCTAAAAATGAAAGGATACGGACAAAACATGGAATATTGTTTGTAGGCATTACTGCTATCAAGCATTTTTAGTAGTTCACGTGAGCACAGCCGCGGGCGCAGCTAATTATTTGCTATAATAAATAAAAGGCCGCGCCCGCGCCCGCACCCGCGCTCGCACCCGCGCCCACGCCCGCGTCCGCGCCTGTCTGTTCCCGTGACCCGAGTGCAATATGTTGCACTGTAACCGTTTTATAACTTATTCAATCAAATTAATAAAACATGTTTTAAAACAGGTTTTTTTTACTGTACTCGTTTTTAAGTGTATACTCAATTTACTTGTTTAAATAGGTAATAATATAGATAATATATTAATATTTTAACTCTCCTTATTGTATATATTCCATGACAATCGTTCTTAAGAAACTACTACGTACCTACCGTACATAATGTATTAATATAAACTGAATATTTATTGCGAATATAAACTCACATTGTGTTTTAATTTCATTGTTTCCGTGTAGTTGTTGTTAATGTGCCAAGTCTATAAAGAACTACAATGTTCTTAAATAATAATATTTTCTTTTATATTTTGAATATGATTAACATAACAACATAATAACTGGGGACATACATACATTATAAGGAAAATAATATATTGTTATTCTGATATACGAGGTACAATGTAATAAAACAGATCATATATATATGCACCACGTTTATTGATTTAGGGTTGGTTTTTTAATTAACAAATAACTTTATTGAAGGATTTTTTTATTTTGACAGTTTTCCCATACATTATCCGTGAAAACGTCAAAAATATTCCTAAAGATAAAATTATCTGACGATTGAAAAATTGGCCCTAAGGTGATTAGGTATAACTTATGATTATAATCTTAAGATAACAAATAGTTTTCTGCCTGATAAAACAGAATATTCAGTGCAGTGAAAAGCATTTGTAGGGAATCTAAACCTAAATGGTTTGAAAGTCATTACTTTTATTATAACTAATAGGTACATGAACGCCGCGCCCCGCGCCGCGCTGGTCTTTTTCCTGTTTTATTAGATGGGTCGTTTTTGCTTGAACAGCTTGCAGCAGAATCACGGGCACAGCGGTCTAACGCTAAACTATTCCGTTTCCTATAACTCACGACCTGCCACAAGTCATACTTACCTAAATATATAGCCACCTATTTATATTATGTACTTACTCGTATTCTCTAGTTGAATGTTGTGAGGGATGTTGTCTAGTAGCTTTCACATTTATAATTCTTATTAGTTACCTATGACTTAATTGTACATTTTACTTATTTATTGATATGGATGACTAACAGCTAAATTAACAAAAACAGCTAAGGAACCTGTTAGCCAATAACAATTCATCACATACAAAAACCTGTAGAAGTTATAAAAAATGTGAACAACTATGCTTACACAACTGTCATTACTGCTAATAATAACCATAAATAAAATTTACACATCTTTTTCTTATGAAAAAAGTCAAGATTTAAGCACCTTCTAGCCGATACCACAGTTGCACAACTCTTTAAAACGTTTACTTGCACGCACTATGTAACAGTTTTGCCTGTAATTAGATGAAGAAAAAGGAACAAGTAGAGAATAAAAACGAGTTAGTTTGCCCGGGGCAGTAAATTAGTCACTACTTATATATACTTTTATCAGTAGGTATCTATTGCAACAGTAGTTACGCTTCGCAGTTTATCCTGCGCTATGGGTTTTATAGTTTTTTATTCGAATAACGGAAATGGTCTACATCACGCAGAAATAATATCGTTTCCTATTAGTGCAATAATTTTTAGATTCAGATCAATAGTTCTGGAGATTGCGTCCTACATCAAAACTCACAAGCTATAGGTACCTATTTATAATGATAGTAGCTATAGATATATACATATATACATATATACATGTATCAATGATTCAGGCCTTACGCGCTGGGCTTAGGAGTCACAGTTTTACGGTAATCTCCATCTCGGCACGAACTAAATAGTTCTCTTTTCTTATCTTTGTCGTACCGTGAAGCTGTGGGCCATCTCTCGGCCAATGTGTTACCACCGTCTTATGACATCGGGTCCTGCAAGCGCAACGTGACCGATCGATTTCGATCTCTCGGTGGTCGCTGTTGTATCTGGATTGTACTGTGTTTACCATCAGGAACAGTACAATCAATGAGCCGAGCTACTAAAAAAAAGTACAGATGTGCTACTATAGTACTGTTCTTTATGAGAAGTTTGAAATGGGATTGCCGTGTGTAAGACTGATCACCAAATATAGTATACTAGCTGGCCCAGGGCGGCGCCCGGCAGACGTTGTTCTGCTCCTCTCAATAGTCAATAATTAGACCACAGCACCATTCACCTTACCCATTTCTTTCCTGCTAAAAGTTTCATGACCATAAACAAAATTATGAATGACACAAAATGATGAATGACGAATTAAATTTATTATGAAAGCATTCGCTGGTACTGCCTTTGGCTAATAGATGTCGTTACTTGTTTTATATAAACTTCCACTGCATCTTTTACACATTTAGGTAATTAATAAAAAAAAAACTATGAATCACGTCTTCATAAATCTATTTTGAAAAAGACGGACTTTATTTAGTGCTAAAAGGAACCCGCATGCAAATTTTCACGATCCTAGCTCCCAGTACTTTGGGCTATACGTTGATGAATCAATCCGTCAGTCAGTACAAGTAATTATATATGTACAGGTATTTTTATTAGATAAATTATAAAGGGTAGGGGTAAGCAGAACCATCTTATATGGTATCGGGGACAAGTTAAAAAGGTGTCCAGCTATAAGCAGCAAATTATAATTCTAAAACCTTCCAAAATGGCGCTAGTGTAGCAATTTTTTTTTTCGAACTGATCATACTGTTAGTCTTAGGGGCCCTGAAGCCCCTGGAGCCATGGAGGCTTTTACAGCTTAACCGGTAACAAGATGATACTTTTCCGTGATATTGCGGTTTTGAATGTTGTCAAAACTGAAAAAAAATTACATTAATGGGAAAAGTTTATGAAGTGAATAGTTGTCCAAGTTAGCAAAAATTTAAAAAAATCAAGGTCTTATTAGCTTTAAAATTTACCCAGTTACTACCGTAGCGCCACCCTAATTTGACGCACTTCGACAGACACTTTTTCATACACAGAAACGATTCTCCTGGTTTCTATTTTCTACCCTTTCATACTGAATAAAACAATGTTTTCCTTTCATTATGAACGTTGATCTATAGCACTGGAAATCGGTAGTTGTACGATGATGTGAAGTCATCATTGAACAACTATCAATTTATGTGATTTTATTTTAGTTTATTTTATTTTCATTCCATGAAACCGTTTGTGCATTCTTTTATAGTTTAAGCCCTATGTTATGGGCCCATGTTGCCTTATATATAAATACATCATTATAAGAACTTCTTAGCACCATCTAGGAACACTGGTACACAACTCTCTAGACTTATATAAATCTATAAACCAATATTAAGCTAAATCAAATGTTAATATAAAATATATTTTAAAGTATTTAAAAAATCACATAAATTTATTTTTGTATTTTATATTATAATACTGATTAATTAATATTGTAGGAAGTCATGAATAGAACACTCTGCGATAAGTATCTACAAATCATAGACCAATAACCAACAATGTAAACGTCAGTGTCAAAGTTAAATTAGTCTTCAATACAGTGATACCACATTTAACAGTTTATTCCGAACAGAGGTTAAAAAGCTAAAATCAAAATATGTGTTTTTTAGTTGATTACAATTTGTCCACTTATAAATTATGATTTATATTAATAAATTACATCATATATGTTTTCATGATTCAGAAATTTTCAAATCTTTTGATTTTAAACATTCAAAGCTACCACGTTATTAACATATCTATACTTAATATAATAAAGTTGAAGAGTTTTTTTATTTGGTTGTTTAAACACGCTAATCTCTCCAATATCAGTCGATTTTAAAAAAAACTACTGCTATCTATAGCTACTATCTATAGCTATAGATATAGATGATAGATGTAGATAGATAGGTTGGAAGGCTAAAAGGCTGGACGCCTTTTCGTAATGACGGGATACGCAGCTGGACTATGTATATTATCCTTCTTCATTATTCTTATTTGTTTCTATTTATATGTATGTAGAAATTAGTATTTTTTTATGCACGGTTTCCTGTTTATCTTTGCCTTTGTCTGTATGTATTGTGTATGGCCGTGTCTTGATATTGTGAATTAATTTTTCTTTCAGGTTATTTGGACTCTTAGTTTAGGAGATAATAGATAATTAAAATAATTAAATGCTCGGCTTGGGTCTAAGACTATAGGTGTAGTGGCGCAAACGAGCTGTGTGAGTTATGCCGCACAACCCTGGCTGTCTGATAAAAAATATTGTCTATACTGAAGTATTGTAAATCATCAATCAGCGATTTCTTTTGAATTATACGTGGGTAAACCGCGGAGCACAGCTAGTGATATATAAGCTATAACGATAATAGTGGGTAAAGTCGGAGTAAGAAAAAGTACCTACAAGCGTGATTTCTTACATTGCTTAAATATTGTATATAAAGTAGGCAAATTTATGCAGATGGGGTCTTTTGTGTATTTAGTTTAAATATATATTTTAGTCATTGTTAAGGCCCTACAGGTGTAAGGTAAAATGAATGGACTGTATTTTATGATATAGGTTTATTGCTGGTACGTATACAATATTTAACAACAAGTGTCGCCTCGCGCGTCGGTCAGCTGAGTGAGTGGGCGGCACAACCACCGCATGCCGCGGCCGGGAGAAACCCCGGACCGACGCCCGAAATCCCCGGCGTCGCCCTCAGAGGCGAAAGATGCGCCGACAGTCATTATGTGAGTAGTATTTTAGCAGTTTCTGTATTAAAGTTACATTATTATAGCAGGTTTTTCCAGCACTCTAGCAGAATCCTAGGTTTAAGCTTGGCAGCACTGCAAAAGTTTCAGATGACAGATCACTGACAGATCCAAAGAGGATGTAAATTATAAAAGACAGACCTTCTGAAGTGTCAAACGCTAGCGTTTCGTATCGTATTGTGCGGCTGCGCGAATTAACTCCCGGAATCAAAATAACAATAAACATTGTCGACTGATGAAAAATGCTCGCAAGTGTCTGCGATGGCCGGGCTGAACGTTGCTGAGTGGACGCCAGACCAGGTGGCAGACTGGATATCAGGTTCGTATGTTATTGATTGTGTAATGTTGATGTTCGGTCTGGTGGGTGAGTCAGGCCGGTCAGGCGGGACGCAGCGGCTCACGTCGCCCTATAAATTATGGAACATCTTCATATAATTCGTCATGAGGCCTGAATTTAAATTTCTCTGAATATTGTGGGTCTCTTTATTTATTAGTAAGAGTCATTATCAATAGTTTCTATGGATAGGGAATTAGTCATATCGCGATTTATTTACATGTACGGCAACAGCCCAAGCAGAAGTTCGGCCACTTTGGCACCCTTGAGTTTGTTGCTACGCTCACCGGGCTGAGGCCTTCCGCGCTCAGTGCCAAACCCAGTGAAGCTGTCAAATTCAATATCAATAGGGAGGCTCGCCTACGCTTGCGGTTCTTCTAATTCAACAGTGTTATGTTACTATTACATGATGGTACTAGTACATGGTAATTATGGAATGACAGAGTTTATTCATTAGTTCACAATGTATTTTATTTCTTCTTTAGTTCACATTATTTTAAAAATGATGTCCTGTATTTGAATGCCATGAAAAATAAGGTCTTTTACCTGTTCTGATCAAGGTTTGGGGCCCACTGTTGCTCAGTATGTGCCAACACTAAGGGAGAGGGGACTAAACGGAGCAAAGTTGTTGATGTTAAGATGTGACGACTTGGAGTTCTTGGGTATGCACATCATCGGCCATCAGGAGCTGCTGCTGGAGGCTGTGGAACATTTGAGGAACTTTGTGAGTTTTGTTTTATCGTTATGTATTATTAATCATGAAGAGTAAGGTTTGAAATGGATTTATTTCATATAATTAAGCTTATTATTAATTAAAGGACTCAGTTGCAGAGAAGTCGTTGAGTCCAAATCTTGAAATTTTTTTGATAACCAAGAAAAAAAGTGCATGCAGCATCATACACATGATACAAGTAAAACTTATTAAAAAGGGACATGAGGATAGCCTAACTGTGTATTTGATGTATAATGTATGTTTTCTTTTTCTCTACATTATATCTTTTTTCTCTTTCATGTAACAAAATGTGCCTAAACATACTGTGCCCTTGAAAATTCACCCTCAAATGTTGTTTAATAAATTATTGAATGGTTGCCTTATAAGTCTGACTTAAAAAAAATTATATAAATAAAAATTGTACATAGATAATTGAGACATGTAAAATGTTAATGCTATAATAACAAGAGTCTCTAAGTGGACCTAGGACTTCTGCAACTGGGTCCTTCAATTGCACTTGTTTTAATTTAACAAGTAATGCTAAGCTACTAACGAGAATCTTCTCCTAAACATTATTGAAGTGACTTAGAAGACCAAAGATCTTTCACAAATCACAATACATTACATTCACATCAATATCTTATGAATACATCAAATACTAATTCAATTAATTTTTATTAATAATACTTAATTTATAAAAGTTACTTAGCCTCTGATAAAATAGTAAAGGTACTTCAAATTTGTTCAAATGTGTGCCTGAAACACAACTGTGCTTGTGCCTCGCTGTGCACCATTGCATGCATGTAAGCAATATCCATACACTCTGGTACAATATGAAGTGCACAGCCAGTGTTCAACAGTGTTCTCTCAAGCTGTATTTGAAGTGTCAAGTAAAAGCTCGTATTATTTTAATATTGATAAATTTGACAGTTGTTGTGGAATCTTCATAATGTTTCCTGAACCTGTATTAGTGTTATTGACATTCTCCAGAGGTTTGGAATGGAATAAAGTATATTAGAGTAGATTGTGTACCCTATTTTAGTTTTTCAATATCCTACTTATAAGTCATACTCTTAAGAATATATATTGATGTAGCCATTATGTATTAACAAAATAAAACTTTAACATATCATAATAATTAACACAAATTATATAATATTGTATTAATATACAAGTAACTATCTATTTAACTAAAGCACGGTGTTTGTAAGTGCTGTACTTGTTTGTGTGTGTTTTCAGTAGCCTAATCTGAAAGAACAAAATTATAAAAAATATATAAAGTGACTCAACACCCGCAGAATTTGTATTTACGAGACACCATATACAGTTGAAATAGATGCAGTCCTTGTATATTATACAAAAAACTATTTATGTCATTTGTTACTTCCATGATATGGAACTTAATTAACTTCTTATAAAAATGTAGACATGCATTAAGTATACAATTGACGTGAAATTGATATGTAGTTTTTGAACTTTTTTAATAGTTAACACATTAGTAGAGTGTTATAAGCAAAATATTGTCCTTGATATTGAAATATTGATGTAGTAGGTACCATTTGTCCTATCAAATCCTATCACATGAGTGTAAACAGTCTGCGCGACCGCGTCTGTTATCTCTAGTAGTGAGTATTATCAGCGGTGACGAGTGGTCCGCCGTCGCTCTGCCACCGACTCTAATAAATGCTAATAATAATCATGAAAGCCGAGAGTTGCGCCAGACTACACTGTCCCACTCAGATAACGACCTCCTCTACTTCATCTGGATTGACAATTGATATTTCATTTACGTCCGCATCTATCCTATATGATAACAAATAAATTGGGTCTTTTTAATTTAAATATTTCAATGAGTATATATTGTGTGAAGCAATGACGGCTCAGTGATGGCATCGGCTCCGCATCGATTGACGTGAGTTCGACTCCCTGCAATGAGCCTGAGCTTTCGATGAAGGAAAACATCGTGAGGAAACCAAAGTATGTTGGTAGGGCATTTTCTAATGCCCGCCTGGTTAGCTACCACCCTCAAGTCAAAAACCTGTCGCCAAGCACCAATAGGTGTGTTCCTGCAGCTGCACGTAAGAGCCAGTCTTCCACTAGGTTTAGCGTGTTATTGTCTCGGAACACAATGTCACTTAACATCAGGTGAGATTGTGGCCACTACGCCATAACTATAACAATAAAAAAAACACTATTCAAATGAATGAATCATTGGGTTAAACTCATTTGTAGGATACAAAAATTGTATTTCTATTGACGAAATTCTATTAAATGTGCGAATTAAATAAATATAAAAAAACCGTACGTACCAGAAAGTTCATTGAAGATAATTTTTTTTTATAAATTACTAGCTGTGTCCGCGGTTCTGCTTACACTACAGACTACAGAATTATTGTTTAATTGTGATTTTTTTTATAAGTTCCATATGTCTAAGGAGTAAAACAAAAAAAAAACAAAATGTATTGAGTAGTTTCAGTAGCGTGATGCGCGCACCACGGTAAACCTCAATCATGTTATTTATATAGATATTGTTATTGTCTTATATCTGGGTAAGCAGGTTGCTTATCAGAAATGGCTGTGGGGTTGGGGGTTATTAAAGTTTATAATTTAAGTGTACCTTTTAATTTAATAATATAAAATTGCTTGTACCAGAGCGGCTCTGCCTTCTTCTAATTATCACACTACACAGAGTTTATTTATAGTAGGTATCTATAATATATTTAAAATTACATAGAACAGAGCTGTCCAAATACTGCAGTAATTATCATTAAATTACATGTTATTTTATATATCTAGGTACATATATAATTTGAATAACAAAGTCATGCTTCTTAATTGAATAAATCTAGAACCACTGCTGGCTCTCCTTCTGCTGTTCTTAGAGAATTTTCAACAAATGTACCATTATTTCCTTGAGTCTCAGGTATCTTAATAAGTAGATGTTACGGAAAACTATCATACACTTTTAGATTCTTGAGAATAAGGAACACTGATAAAGAAATTGAATTACATTGTTATTATAAACCATTTTTGGCGGCGACATTGTTCCCGTTATCTTGAAAATGAAGCGACTTGCACGTCATTTGGTGTAAACTTGTTATATTAATACAATTCGTGAGAACGCGCACAACAACTCACCAAATATTCATCCCAATCTTTAGGAACGCACAGGAGACAAAGAAGAAAACAGTTACTTTGGTATAATTATATAGATATTGATTTAAAATCTAAACCAACGTTTCACAAGCCTGCGTTTGAATATTACAGATATATGAACTAATAAAGAAATTAGCACTTAAAAAAAGTTATATTGTTATAGTTATATTTTGTAAATATACAAGAAAATAGTTGAAAAATCTACTTAAATATGAAAAGAAAAGTTAAAATATATACTTCTAATTCTGTTGCAGATTTCCCACATTATTTATTTTATGTCCTGTATGTTTAACACATACATCTTTAAGGGTACATTTTCAATAAAGGTCTATAACATATTCACTAATTAAACTCTAGTAAATATCTTCTTAAATAAACTAACTCACAATCTCCTTTGAAGGCATCAATTCTATCTTATTTGTATTGATTTTTAAATACAAATATACTATAGTCGACTTTGTTTTTTTTTACGTTTTTGGTTTAATTTTTATAGATAAGAAAATGTCAAATGTATATATAAAATAAAGGATTTTTTAGAGCACTCATAAACATGTATTAATAAAAATATATCAAAAATTAACACTTCTGACTTAACAGTATTTAAATCATAATAACAAACACTATCTATTTATTTAATTGTAAAGCGGGTAGTGAGAATTTAGAATTTTAGTTTCAAAAAACTCGTTTACGTGGACAATCGTTATCATCAGTTATATTCAACTTGCTCCAGGATAGATACCTCTTACGAATACTAATCATGTATCATGTATATGCCTGTTATATTAATTTATTCGTAGTTATTCATAATGTACACAGGAAACTTTGGCTCACACAAAGATCTACTAAGGGTTTAAAATGCCAATAATTTCAGAGCGGTGTGGCCAAAATCTCACCTTCTCTTATTTTAAGTAACGATGTGGCCCAATATGGTGATACGCTAAGCCTAGTGGGGAAAAAGGCTCTCAAGTGCAGCTGCCGGAAAACACCTATAGGTGCTTGGCGGCAGATTTTCAACTTGAGCGTGATAGCTAGCCAGGCGGGCATTAGAAATGCCCTACCACCATGCTATGGTTTATCACGATGTTTTCCGTCACCGAAAGATCAGGCTCATTGTAGGGATTCGAACTCACGTCGGTCGCGAACCGATGTCCGTACATGCTACCACTGAGCCAAGTCAACTTCGTTTATTACCTTTTTTATGACACAAAAATGAAAAGGGATTTAGCTATATAATTGAATGAAGCATTATAATCATAGATATATATATATATATATACTAATAATATAATAAATCGGAAGAGATTTTTTGGTTGTTTGTTTAAGCATGCTAATCTCTGAAACAATCAGCCTTTAAATATTGATTTTTGTTAAGTAAGTTGAAAGAAATGCCGACCGACCCGAACTGCTTTATCCGCGTGCGCTGGCGAAATTGTTAGTGATACGTAAATGCAATGTTCTAAAAAAATATTGCTCCTCAGTACATCTAAAAATACTATGATACTTTATGGCTATCTCTTATACATAAGTCACAATAAGGTATTTTGTGACAAAATTGAAAAGTGGTTTATGAGCATTTATTTTTAGGCATGGAATATTAATTCTCACGAAGGAAAGTTACTTCACCACCAAAACAATTTTATGTAGATATACTTTACCCTTTATAGTTATTTGGAAGAATAGTTTCGGAGATATTGTAAAATTAAAATAACTCAATACTCGGCTCGGGTTTATGACTGTAGGTGTAATGGCGCGTACGAGCTGTCTAAGTGTGACGCATAACAATATATGACCGATAAAAGTATTGTCTATACTAAAGCATTTTTTCAATTTCAATCAGCGATTTGTTTTAAATTATACGAGGGCGAAACCGCGGGGCAGAGCTAGTTTATCTATAAGCCTTAAGGAATAACAAAAAGTCTTTCTCTAATTTTATTGATGACTCTTACAACTTTTGACGGTAAGGTATCCTGGTGTATTAACAATATCATCTTTATAATTTTTTTATTTATTAAGCAATGATGGCTCAATGTTGTCTTGTATGGAACCCGCGTCGATCGGTGTGAAATCTAATCCCTGCAATGAGCCTGAGCTTGCGGTGGAGGTTAACATCATGATGAAACCATCGCATGGTGGTAGGGCTTTCCCTAATGTCCTCTTGGTTAGCTAACATCCTCAAGTTGAAGATCTATCGCCAAGCTTAAGATCAGGTGAGATGGTGGCCAAAAAACGAAAAATACGTTAAAAAAATATTTTTGTACATAGAGATGCTTTATCTTTATCCTTCATAAGAAAAATATAAAATTTAATGAAGATGCTGTCTGTAAATGGATATTTTCATTTTTGTTAAATTGTCTGAATAAAGGATGAATCATTCTTTCATAGGAGCTAACCAAGTCCATAAAGGGATTGAAACTGGTGAACATATTGGTGTCCTTAACTTGTTTATAGTGAACGGTATTAATTGTCGGTGTCGTGACTCCGCAGCAGTATGAGCTGACCCGCGAGTGCGTGCAGCAACTGGCGGTGCGCGTGTCCGTCGTCGCGACGACACTAGCGCGCACGCTGCGCCACCACACGGACGCGCGGCTCGAGACGCAGACGCTCGCGGACGTGGCGCGCACCGTGCAGGCCGTCAAGCCGCTCGTCTGCTGGCTCGACCGGTGGCCGGGGGGAGCGGGCGGCGCGGGGGTCGCCGAGCGCAAGGCGGCCTTGCTCCGCATCGCGCTCGAGGCGGCCACCTGCGCCCAGCGGGACCGCTTTGCCGAGCAGCCCGCGCGCGCGGTCGCCGCCGCCGCCGCAGCCGCCGCCGCCGCCGCCGACTACCTCGTGCAGGAGGTGGCCGAGCCGGCGGCGCTACAGCCGAGCGCACTGGACGCGGTGTCGCTGCGGCAGCGCGGACGTGCGCTCGGCTTCGCGCTCGAAGCATCGTGTTGCGGGCACGCGCAGCTCGCCGACGTGCGGTTCGGCTCGCCGGCCCACGCCTCCGCCGCAGTGCACGCCGGCGACGAGATCGTGCAAGTGGGTACGCAGTGCGTCGTCGGCTGGCCACCTGACGAGGTGTTGGCGGTGTGTGCGCGCCACCAGGACCTCGCGCTGCGGCTGCGGCGGCGAGGAGCTCGCCCGGCGCTGCCGCTCCATGCGCGCCGTCGCCGAGACCCGCCGCTGCCGCTCCCTCTCCCGCTTCCTGATTCTCCACCCCTCAGGTAAGTAATCACAGTCTGTCTGTAGCGGTGATGGAGACACCCGTGTGATACTCTGTTTTCATAATAACATGTACATTCGGCAGCGAGCGCGGTGTTATGTCTGCGGTGACACCTGTGAACGCGTTGAGTGTGGGCGGCGGGGGCGGTGGGGCGGGCGTTGGGGCGGGGGCGGGGGCACTCGCCGCACCGGCCCCGCTAGCAGCAGGGGGGGCGGGCAGCACGCGCGCGGACTCCGCCGGGGACTCCTCGGAAGAGAGCGAGCCGCTGTCGCCGCCCGCCTCGCCCACGCACCTTCACCTCGACCACAACAGGTAAGTACGGTCACCAATAAAAGTAGAATTTTCCAAATATCTTTTTGTATCTTGGTCCTGATAAATGAAAACATTGGCTGTAGTGATTGATAGTGATGGTTATCGGACAGGATGTACCCTGCAAAGCGACGCGGGATGGCCCAGCGCCGGCACTCGGTCAGCGGCGGCACTCCCCGCTCGCGCAGACCTCACCACCACATGCACCAGGTACACGGCTAGAGTTTCGTTTCGTTTCGTTTAATCGAGTAGAGTAGTGAGCCAACCGTTCCCCGTGTTGCAGTTCTGGCAGGAGCTCCGCGAGCAGCAGTGGAGCGGCAGCGCGAGCGCGAGCCCCGCGCCCGGCGACGACGCCGCGCTCTACGCACGGGACAAGGTATGTGCTAATGTAGGTGCTGTTCACTGGTGCGCGTGCACTGCTACTGAGAACTGTATGAGTTGTTGGCGCGCGCCGGCAGGCGGTGTCCTACAGCACCGGGCTCGAGCTGTCGCCGCGGCCGCGCACCTGCCTCGGCGTGGTGCCGGACCGGCCGGACCCCCCGCCGGACCTCCCCGGTGATCGTGGACGCGGGAAACTGGACAAGAGTCACTCGACGCCCGCGTACGACTTCGACGCGTCGCTGGAGGAGCCCGGGCCGCTGGTGGCGCAGGTGATCCCCGAGTCCCCCCCCGCGCCGGCCGACAGCCCCACCGTGCTCGTGCACTCCGCGGAGAAGGCGGATCAAATTCTTGACTTCAAGAAGTCCAGCTCGCAGATCGGAGAAGCTATCCTGCAGCAGCGCACCCGCCGCGGTAACGACGAGGAGCCCTCACACATCAGGCTCGATGTCGAGAACGGGTTCTCGCTTAAGTCAGACGTGTTTGTACATTCGCTTGTCCGGAACGTATCCGATGCGTCCGAGTCCACGGACGCGTCCGAGTCCGGACAGCAGCACGCGAGGCCCGCGCGCGGGACGTGTCCGAGTGGGGGTCCCGAGGTAAATGTAGCAAGTTTGGACGTTGAAGGGACAGGGGAACGAGACGACTCTACCACGGAGAAGATCCTGGAGACGATAAATATAGCGATGATGGAGCACAGGCGGCGCTCTATTTTGGACGGACGAGCGATAGAGAGTGCCAAGGTCACCAGGTTGCCCACTGGAGATCGCGGGAAAGAAGATGTTGCAGAAGAACTAAGGATCAACACTCCCAGGTAAGATACATTCTTCATTTTCAATAGGCTATTTGACCGGTTTCTGGAAACCGTTTTAGATTTTTTAGTGGAATTAGTTGATTATTGTTGTGGTCTATTTCTTGAGATAATAGCAAATAAAACTTCGCTATTTGAATAAGCCGCCAAAATCTTTAGCAAAGTGACGTCATATGTTAATAACGTAGAAGGAGAAGCTAATAGAATCAGTCTTATTACTTTCCCTTTGACTACTAAGTGAAATCATTACATGCTAAAAAATTAAGAGAAAGAAGGCCAGGGATTTCCTGTCTATGTCGCTATAACAACCATACACCAACTACATAAATTAAAAAAAAATAGTGTTAGTTTTTTGCGGAAGACACAGCGTGGGCAGACCCGCCACAAGGTGGTCCGACGACCTGGTAAAGGTTGCGGGAAGCCGCTGGATGCGGGCAGCACAAGACCGGTCGTTGTGGCGATCTTTGGGAGAGGCCTATGTCCAGCAGTGGACGTCTTTCGGCTGACATGATTCGTATCGTAACTTGAAATGTGGGGAACGTGAAGTTCTCTCACGCACCTATTGATGGTTGCATAATACTTTCTTGTTCTTACGTTGCAATAATACTAGCCGACCATTTTCATTGTCTGCAATAATAACAACAACAGATAATCTACAGCTGAAGAATTATGTCTTAAATCATTTTTTTTTCGTTACTTAGGAATTGTAATCCATTAACATCGGTGACTACTGTGGGATTTACAACTCTTTGACAGTCATCGCTGTCATGCCGGCCTTTCAAATGTCTCTTCACGTTATGTTTGAAGGACTCTATTTTGTAGGAAGGCGGGAACACACCAGACGGGAGACAGTTCTACAGCCTCACAGTACGACAAAAATAAGACGTAGCAAATTTCTTTGTTCCTGCAGAGATGTAGGTTACCGTAAAGCTGTGGCTCCGGAGCCCAGCGCGTGTAGTTCTGTTATGAAAGGGGGATGAGGGAATGAGGTTAAACAACTCTTCAGAACACTCGGCATGATACAGACGGTAGAACACGCTCAGCGAGGCAATGTCCCTGTGCAGCTGAAGCGGCTCGATGAACTTAATAACGTCTATATCATTTACAATGCGGACAACCCGTCTCTGCAACCTGTCCAGGGTTTCGAGAAGGTATTTTGCAGACCCGTCCCAAAGGTGCGAACAGTTTTCCATACAATGTCGAACTTGTGCCTTGTAAAGCAAATACCAGCTGTTCGGGCGTGAACAACCATCACACCCTGTTCAGGATTCCGAGTCACCGAAATGTGACGGAGATGACAGTCCTGATGTAATCCCTGAAGTTAAAGTCGCTGCGAATATCTATACCTAGAATATTGAGGCTGTAACGCTTTGCTAGCGAGACGTTCTGAAGAGTGGGAGGAAGAGTAAACGCGCACACATAACTTTACTTGGCACTGACCCATCCAGCTTACTTGAACCCCATGTAGATATGCGGTGCAAGGATTGATTAACTTCAATGACAAGTTCCTCCCGTGTCTCTTTTCTGTTTCTCCCCGACCGCAAGCGAGTTTGCTGTCATACCATATATGAACAGTGCTATAATCTGCATAGCAGTGGATGTGACCCAAAGGTAACATATCATTGATTTGCAGAAAAAACAGAGTGGGCGAAAGTACAGAGCCTTATAGAACTCCAGCATTTAGCATCGACTAGAACACGAGTTCTGCGCTCATGTAGTTGGCCAGAGATCCATGTGCACGACTTTGGAGAGAAGTTCACGATGCCAGACCCTATTAAAAGCTAAGGCTACATCGAGACTAATAGCTAAGGCCTTGCCATGTTTATCAATCGCCTAACCCCAGCAGTGCAATACGTACGCTAGAAGATCACTCGTCGGTCTATTCTGGCGAAAGCCATATTGACGATTGCTTAACAAAGAGTGATCCTCCAGGTAGTGAAAAATGCGGAAAATAGCAATGTTGCGGAAAATTTAATAGATACCACCTCTAATTAGAAACGTAACTTTTTTATTATTTATTTTATCCATTAAGGAGAGGAGAAGAAAAGAGACCGCTCAGCCAATACAGCCATCTTGCGAGTTTTTGAGCAAATAAGTGAAAAATTGTCATTTCTTGTCATGCGTGTATATTTAGGTACATTCAACTAATTGTACATAATTTTATGGTTCTTATCAAAACAGAAAAAATCAAACCCGTTTTTTTAGGTTAAAATATAGATTCGCTGGATCGATTCAGAACTATGTATCGATTAAAAAATCTATTCTTCGTTTAATCGATCTCAGATCGCCATCCCTAGATGTGATATAGTCTAAGGAAGATTGTTTATTAACAATATCATTTGCTAATAGAGTATGGATGCTATTTAACATGTTCCGCCTCTTATAATTTAACCCCCAATTTAATTTATCAATGCATTACCTCCAATAAAATATATTTTTCTGCAACGAGTTAAAGTGTATTTTAGCTTATAAACATTATATCGTATAAGCTACTATTATTATACGCTATTTAGCTCATTATAAAATTTTATTTTACTATACTTCTTCCTATTTGGCAGTACTTTTAATTAAACTAAATGAAACAAACGGCTGCACTATTCGAAAATATTGCTATCTCACACTCGGTCTATTTGTTTCTCTATCTATGGTAAATAATCATGAAAATCGCAAATGAGTTAGCATTAGGCATTCTGGAGTTTTACTTTTACAGTGTTTATCAAAGATAATGAATTTTAAATGGTGTGTAGGGTCAGCGTAAACAAAACGTTAATAAAAACATTGGAAAAACTATTTGTGAGTGTCCAAAGAAAAGTAATAAAACGTATTACATATATAATATTGCGTAGTAAATTATGTAATATACGTAAGTCAAAGTTGTGTACGATTAAACAATTTGTGAAGTGTAAACTTTTTTAGCACCTTTTTATTTGAAACTCGATGAAATCTAAAAGCGACAGTAAAAAGAGAACTATATACATCTATAGGATTTAGTTTACGAGAGAATGAAATAGAATACATTTACATTATGCACGGTTAAGCATGTCCTGATTCTCATGATTGTAATCGTCGTCGGATTGGCCTAGTGTTGTGAGACAACTTTATACGCAGTACGCACGAGTGGTCGATAGTTCGAATCCCGCTGATTTAAGAATA
Source organism: Saturnia pavonia (assembly GCA_947532125.1). Classification (NCBI taxonomy): domain Eukaryota; kingdom Metazoa; phylum Arthropoda; class Insecta; order Lepidoptera; family Saturniidae; genus Saturnia; species Saturnia pavonia. The sequence continues at coordinate 258,889 of OX383901.1, forward strand.
ATAATAAAAAGAATTTTTAAAGTTCACTTCTGACACGCGTGAACTGCTGCACACATTTTTTAAAACTGATCAATATCTTAATAGTGATCGTAAAATATTACAATAATTTCACTAGATATTATAATAATACGAGGTATCATAATCGCAAAACACCAAGGAATGCAAAGGAACGGCAATCAATGACAAACAGCCAATCCAGTTTGTTTCCGATCAGTCTCGCTTGATCAAAAAAATAACATTTTACAATTGTTTTTTTTTTGATAATTAATTAATTATTCTTGAGTTATATAATATAAAACGCTTTTAAATTCCAAAATCTGTGCGGGGTAGCAATAAATATGATATTATTTTCCACACTGTCAAATAGCTTATCTGAAGGTTAATAAAAGGAGACTTTAAGCACTTTTTAGAATAGAATAATGATTGTTGTAATGTAAGTGGGTTTCCAGGTACACATATCTTCGCAGCGTTTCAAGTCGGTCGTCTCGTGCGGACACGCCCCCTGAGCCGCCGCCGCGCCCCGCCCCCGCGCCTGCGTCCGCGCCCCCCGCCGGTCCGGGGGCGCCGGGGTGCGCGGGCGCGGGGGCGGGGGGCGCCGCCGGCGAGTTCGGCGTGCTGCGCGCGTTCCCCCGCACGCCGGAGCGCAGTGAGCCCACGTCGCCGTTGAAACCCATCAGGCCCATCGATGCGGGACAGGTCTGAGTCTGACTCTTGCTATTTATTGGGCTTGCAGCCGTTTGTTTGTAGCTGTTTCTTTTTGGACCCTAAACACTATTTATATATCTTTATAAAAACCGTATAGTGTGTTGTAGATGTAGGAAGAAATTTTTGTAGAATTCTGCACAACAACTAAGTAATGACGCCATGCACAAACAAGAGGATGTGTCATGTCATATTTATGTATCCATTTTTTGGTTGTAATGAACAATATAATATTTTGTAGATTTCGGTGCCACTTCGGCATATAACGAAACACGACATCCGAGTTATACCGAGCGAGCGGCACGAGCTCCCCCCGCCCATCAACAGCGAGGCGGAGCCCCCCGCACAGCCCCGCCGGGGGGGCTCGCAGGGGGGCAGTCCGGGGGACATCGTGATGGGGGCGCACGCCAATTCAGATGTAACGCCCACGCGTGGGATGGCGTTATCACCTACTAGCGCCGTCAGGGGCATCTTCCCTACTTCGAAATCCAGAAGTCTCAAGAAAAAAAGTTCTATTCTTGCGAGTGAGTAATTGACAGTGTTGTATCGGACCCTCGTTATATCATATCAGCGTTTAGAACTACTCTGTATGTACTGCTGTGTATGTACAGTTTGCGGGCCCCCCGGCCCCCCTGGCCCCCCGGCCCCCCTGGCCCCCCGGCCTCCCGCCCGTATCTATCACTTCTCTAATAACATAACACGTTACTATTGTCACAGATCTTGTTTAACCGTATTTAGGAACATGCTACATGCATTTCAAGTTACGGTTATTACCATAGGACGGAATAGGCAAACTATATTTACTTAAATTAAGACCTAAACTTAGAATTTGGAGACTTCCTTACGACAAAATTATTTTTCTGGTTATTTGGCCTGTGTTTCAGGACATGACTTAAGTATATTGAAAATAATGTTATATGAAATAGGTAGACCTAAATTTACCTAAAATTTACAATTTATTACGACCACCGAATTTCCTAAATTATCCGGGAAATTAGTAATTTTTTTAATTTATGTTTTTTGTTATATACACTTGTCAACAGAAGATCAAAACGCCTATCCAGTTTGAATATTTTTATGCCCAAAAAATAATTAATGAAATTATTATTCTAGTATGAAATACGTTTATTCTTAGTTCATCCGGGGACACCTGTGCTGGAGAAAACTTTTAAGAATTGTAGGACTACAGTTTCCAGTTAAGTTTTTCGAAGCCACCTCTACAAAACCCGGTGGTCGTAAATTTTAAGTAAATATAGTCTACCTATTTCGAATAACATGATTTTTAATATACTTAAGTCATGTCCCGAAACCCAAAACCAAATGACCGAAAAATTTTAGTCGTAAGGAAGTCTCCATATTTCGTCTCTGTTCTTTTAAGTTTAGATAAATATAGTTTGCCTGTTCCTATCTCTGGTTATTAGATTCATATGAAATATTTTCATTTGTTTTCATTGTAATTGCACTGAAATTACAAGTAGGTAAAAATGAAATTGCTGTTTTATATACAAACTAGCGACCCGCACGGGTGCAATGCTGATACTAAATGTACCTACCTACCACAGAATGTCCTTATAAACAACGTTTACAGCTTTTTTGTCATTAGACAATACAAACATGTTTTGTTTAGAGGTTACTCTTGAAAGAGCGACATATAATTGACCATGGTATATAGGGCCGGTACCGCCGCACTTCCATACATTTTAAATCTGTAATATCTCCGGGAATATTCATTTAAATTACATGCTGTAAAGGGCCATATTGATCTATATTAAATGGACAATGTATTTAAGGTACTTAATTGGATAAGGATTAATGCTGTATTGCCTAAAATCACTTCGTAAATAAGCCATTTTTTCCCGTAAAATGTAAATGATAATAAATGATTATTGTGGGTTATCCTTAAGAGATAGACATATACCATCGCGGACTTTTTTGTTGACCTTTTTAAGGTGTACAATATTGTAGTACATTATTTTGATTTATCTTGTGGGGTTCAGCCAGCGTTTGCAATGTAAGCGCAAAAAATGTGTTTATTTACGACATCACTTAGAAACCTCTAAATTTACCAGTGTTTCTCTACAATTTTACACATGTATTATACATATAAACCTTCCTCTTGAATCACTCTATCTACTACAAAAACCCGCTTTAAAATCCGTTACGTAGTTTTAAAGATTTAAGCATACATAGGGACGGACAGAGCGACGCGACTTTGTTTTATACTATGTAATGAAGATCAAACATATTTTTTAATGAAGAGTGTGTGCTGGCAATTTTTGTTCATGCACCTTTACCATTTTAATGGAGGTTCATTGATGTATCTGCTATAGAAAGCCTGAAGACGGTAATTGATGAACTCTGTAAATACGCTTTCAAGCGTTTCATTGGATTAGAAATTTTTCCCTCGTAATAAACAATTGAAATTCGAAAAAAATGGAAATTGGAGCAAGGACTGCTGAGCATGATGGGTGACGGAGAACTTAACTCCTGTAGTTTTCATATGGTACATTGTGCGAGCGTTGTCGTGAAGAATGCGTGGGCTAGAACAATTAACAGGTATTGGTTGTTTGACAGCGAGGTTGTCCATCAATATTTTCAATTCTTCACAATACACCTCTTTAATAATTGTATCAAAATTCAAGATGTAATAAACAATGCCGGCGCGAATTCACCATACATTCACAACCAGTTTCTTTTAACTCGAATTAGCGTTTAGGATATGGCTTGGCTGCAACGCCCCCCCGCGTCCCCCTGCGTCCCCCCGCGTTCCCCCGCGTCCCCCCGCGTCCCCCTGCGTCCCCCCCGTCCCGTCCAACCAGTGCGACGGATGGACACGATTATCATAAAACAATTTAATTCCGAATCTCCTAATTTGTGTGCCTATTCAACTAGTTAAAGCAAGCTTCTACATGATTTTGTTGTTATTGTTCAGTGAGCTCATACAGCACTCATGTTCCTAGCGTTCTGTTCTACGAATTTGGTTTCACGAAATAGCTTATGCTTAGTTTAGCTTAGCTTTATCATTTAAGTTGAAGGCTGCTGCTAATTCTGACGTGAGTCGAGTTGAGTCTTCTGTCACTATGGCTTTTATTTCATCGTTATCGATTTCTTTTATCGGATGATAATAGTTACGCTCTTAAATTGATTGTCGAAATCGAAATCTCGAAATCGGAAGTGATTCAACCAAAAACATATTCCGCGTTCACGTGCGGTACGTAGTCCATACACCTCGTTGGTGTTGCGCTGGTGCTAGGACGAAATTCCTAATTCCAAAAAATGTCCATCATTTCATTTGTCTGAAGGCAATAAACTCCAAATTTACCAGACAGACTTTCAAACGGTTTTCTTTAATCGACGAAGTGGTTCATGAGAAAGGTTTATGGGTATAATTACTTAAGGTCTTCTGTAAATTGGTGCTGACTGGGAGTTTTACTGGCGTGTGCCGCGTAAACCAATAGAGGTGTGTGTGTAGAGCGGCGCGCGGTGCCGGCGCGGGCGCTGTCGGCGCGCGGCGCGGCGGGCGGCGCGTGGCAGCGCGTGCGGGGCGCGGGCGGCGCGGCGCGGGCTCGCTGGGCGCGCCGGCACCTGGTGCTGGCGCACGGGCTGCTGTACGCGTACCGCGCGCCCGACTCCGCCCGCGCCGCCTGCATGATCCGGCTGGAGGGGTTCACGGTGTGCGCGGCGACGGAGGTGCGCTCGCGGGACCACGCCTTCAAGGTGTACCACACCGGCACCGCGTTCTACTTCGCGGCCGACTCGCGCGACTCGATGCTCGCCTGGATCCAGCTGATCCACCGCGCGACCCTGCAGCCGGCCTCCGCCCCCGCCTCCGCCCCCGCACCCGCCGACCGCTACTCCGAGACCGAGTACTCGGACACGGAGTCGGACGAGCGCGACCGGGACCGGGACCGGGACCGGGACAAGTCCAAGTTCGGTTCGCTGAAGAAGCTGACGCACCGGTCGCAGCGCACCGACTCGCAGGAGAACGTGACGCACTCCTCCACCAGCCTGGACAGGAAGTACCTGAGGTTCTTCTCGAGGAACAAGACCAAGGACGACACGAAGGCGAACAAGGTAAACATCATCAAATAACCCTTCATACAATCATTTTTTACATTTTCAAAAGGCATTTCCTAGGAACATTAAAACGTTACTTCCATTTCGGAAAATATCTCAATTATTCAGAAGAACTGGCAACAAACTTTCTCAAATTTATCGTTTTTGCAATGAAAGCTTCCTTAGCACTATTGTGTTTGAAACTCGATGAAACGAAAAAGCGACAGTAAAAAGGGACAACCATATACATCTATAGGATTTAGCGTACGAGAGAATGAGATAGGATACATTTGCATTATGCACCACCAATGCAAGTCCTGGTTCTTATAATTACTGTGGTCGTCGTCAGATGAACCTAGTGGTGTGAGACGACCACGGTTCATTCGCAGTACGCACGAGTGGTCAATGGCTCCCGCTGGTTTAACATATTTAAAAATATTTTCTTAAAGATCATTATATTCTCTTTAAGGTTTCACTTCTGACGCGTGTTGACCGCTGCTTCTAATTGTATAATTATGTCTGTACAAATTCTAGGAATATAACATAATTTAAACTAGAAGTTAATTTTACAATTATCGATTCTTTTTTAGGGTTAAATATAATAAGTAATACGATAATGTTTTAAATCAATTGTGAGACGTGTTAGTTGTATAAGTAAAATGGCACAAATAAAATATAACAACAATTAAAATCGCATTCGGGAACTCTTGTATTATTGAATGGCTGACTCTAAACGACAAGGTTAATTTTCTAGTAAATAATCTTCATTACATGTTGCTGCAGCCAAATTAAAACAGAAACTACTAAATTAAATGTATAATGGTATTCTATGAACACAATTAATTTTCGATTCTTTGGTTTTATTATTTTAGTCTACTCTAGTTTTAAGTCACTTGAACAGTAACAATGCAAATAGTAACAAAAAAACCTAAATCCATAAAAATCATGTTTAACTTTTCATTGCGGAGTTGATGATTTTATTACGAAATACATTTAAATCAACAATAGTATAATTTCGCATGTTTTTCACAAAGCTGAAGTTGACAGCGACATATTATTTTTCTTTTTTAATAACCAACCTGTTTCATTGGCATAATGAGGTGATACTTAAACATTATTCGTTACATCATGAAAGATATACTACAAAATTGTACAAATCATTTTATAGAGGAGTTTATCAAGAATATTGTCGTGTAAAGTGTTTTATAGCGTTTATCAGTATCAATATAATTTTTTTTATAATAATTGCTAGTCGACACGCCTGTTGTCAGATTATATCATAATTAACACGATGTAATAATTTGTGCGTAGTGATGCGACGGCCCGCGGCCGCGCTCCCCGCGAGTACCGCACACTTGTAACGTCATTTTAGCTTCATCAGCAAAATTATCAGTATTAAACCATTTGTCCGATTTTTAATTTTATTGTATATATAATTTAGGTGGTATTATATTCAATCAATCGTCATCTCAAAAGGCACTCTCCCTTAGAGAAGAACTGACAAAAAACTTTAAGGTTGCTGTTTAAGACCAATCTCTTTACAATGACAATTAACATTCAAATGATGTAAGATTTCAACCAAGAACTATCAGAAATACATTACAAAATAATAATATAAATACTTGACTTTGGTTTGACATCGTTGTTGAAGCATTTTAAACACGATAATTATGAATTTGTAAGTGGCGAGTGCGTAGTAATGTAGACGGAGGCTGGCTCATGGCATGTGACGTGTGACGTGTGCGCAGAGCAAGCAGGGCGTGCCGGTCCCGACAGAGCAGTACCGCAGCTACCGGCGCGTGCCCGTGGCCCCCGAGCCGCGGCCCCCCGCGGACCCCACGCACTACATACACGCCTCGAACCCGAACCTGCTCGACTTCGAGAAGACCGACTTCGTCGCGAAGCCGCCGCTGCAGGTCACCAAGCCGAAACCCAAGGTGAGTCGAATGCTTTACGCGGCGCTCAAACTATTCATGGAATTCGGTCTACGTTTTTGCTTCTAGACGAAAATTGTGTAAAAGATTTTTAATAATAATTAATAAATCTGCAGTTCTTACTGGACGTGTATTTTTTCCAAATTTAATATAATAAATATTTTGCTAGACACCAAGAAAAATTGCCTTCTGTCTGGATTTAACACAAAGGCAGTTTTACTGATCTTAATGAAAATTTATATACGGACTGTATATGTCATTACCCAATTGTTATGGAATGATAATTATCAATAATACTTTTAGCATTCATAGAATATTATGACAGAGATGTTCATAGTTATATTGTATTCATTCTCAACCAATTTAAATGACATCTCTCACTTTAGATTGGAGTACAATAATCGTGTGTAAATTATTTGGTAATGATTTAAATACTTTTTATTAGTAATAAATTCGTTAGCTTCAGGTTGTGTTTCAAACTTTCAAAAATGTATTTTCTCATTTACACAATAAATTATATTGTGGATTTGTAAATGTACCTTTAATATTTAAAAGATGGTGGTCTCCCATTAAGTAAAACTACTTTCAAAGGCGGAAAAATCATGCGGACTGGTGACACTCGAGCAGTTCATGCTGGAGAAGCAGGCGGAGGAGCGCCGGCAGGTGTACAGCGAGCGCGTGCTGCTGGGCGTGCGGCGCGCCGGCCCCGCCCCGCACCACCACCACCACCACCAGCACCACCAGCCGGACCTGCAGCGGCAGCTGCACGACATCGGTAACTACACGGCTAGCAAGCACAGCCATACAGCGTGGAGCGGTGGCGCAGCCCAGCTAACAGGGGTCCGGGTACAGCGGCACGAGCTGCGCGAGATGATGTTTTTATTGCACTCGAAGTTTGCAAAGGTCCTACTGACCTCAAGAATTCGAAAAAGTTGTAATAATTGGTCGTTTTGGTTTCCAGTACCGGACGTGATCTACGGGGAGGTACCCCGTCCCCCCTCCGCCCCCACACAGCCCACCGCACACTCGGTTACCGGCAGCGACGGGTGAGGAGCGCTGTTAGTTTCACCCTTTCACTCTAGGTTTAGACACTACACATACTGAAATTTGTGGTGAACGTTTGCAGATACGAGAAAATAGTGTATACCGGGTCGGCGAGCCCTCCCCCCGCGCGGCGCGCCTGTCCCCCCGCCGCGGCGCCCCTCACGCCGGCGCCCCCCGCCCCGGCGCCGCCCGCACCGGACCGCTGGCGGGATTCCCTGCGCAGGAACGACAAGGTACCGCGTCACTAGTACAATTGCAATACGCAGTGCGTAATGCATAAGATTAATTTACTTTATAGACATTATAGTTGCATTTGTTATATCCAAGCACTCGATGTGAATAAATAAAATAGTGAGTTTATCGTAGGGAGTACCCCGCTCCTAGGTACCCCGGAGTGACAACGTGTGAGAGTGCTGTGGACTGTGTTGCGGCCATAGAGATAACTATTTCACTTTATTAATATAGTCCATAAAAAGTAGTGATTATTACTTGAGTTGAAAGTGACTAATAGTGAATGTAAATATACGATAGAATAAAAATACTTACAGGTGCACTCGGCGAGCGGGAAGGAAGGCGGAGCCGGCGTCCCCCCGCGCGCCGCGCCCGCACCCGCGCCCCCGCCGCCGCCCGCGCGCTCCTCCCCCGACAGGTATACTCGGACATGTACTACGATAACTGTTGCCATTCCAGTGGGGTTCCCCCTGAACTTGGGGGATATTTAATGGGGCAAAAAAAAGTAGGTGATTTGTTATTTTTGAACTGTACTAACTTTAGACTAAGTTGTGGTTTTGTATGGAAAGAATTGAGAGACAAGTTCCCGTAAAACAGGTCGGCCGGTTGAGGGACACGTGAATATTCTACTTTGCTTTTAGGTTTAACTAATAGGTGAGTAAACACAAGCAGTGAGAGGTGATGCGCGAGGGGCGAGGGGGCGCTAGAGGGCGCGAGGGGGCGGAGGGCGCGGAGCCACTCGCTCGCGTTGTCATATGTGCTAGTTGCATCTCAGTCTATTGTTTCCATATTTCTTATAACAATTACACAGTGTAATTCTAAGATTGAATCTAACACCGAATTCTGAAACTGTAAAAAAGTTCATGTTCTAAAGAACAAAGACACCGATTTTAAGGGTAACAAAAACCGCATTCATAGATTTTCAAAACACTTATACACAAGCTGAGTGTATATCCTAAACCAGCGGAATCCGAACTATTGACCACTCGTGCGTACTGCGTATGAGGTCTGTTCGTGTTACGCCACTAGAACAATCCGACGATGATTGCAATCATGAGAATCAGGACTTTTTTTTGTAAATACATTGTGGACAAACAGGCATACGGCCCGCCTGATGGTAAGCGGCTACCGTAGCCTATGAACGCCTACAATATCATAGGTATCACAAGTGCGTTGCCGACCTTGAACCCCCTACCCAAGGAGTTCTGGAAACCCTATTTACCGCAGGAACACAACACTAGGTCGTTTGGCTGCGATCTTCTGTAGGAGGTATTCCACCAGCCGGGCTGCCCCAAGTAGAGAGAAATCTCCAAAGAAATTTCTCTGTGCCCTGCCTCTGTTAACTTGTACTAACACTAACTTGCATTAACCGTGCATAATGGTAATATATTCTATCTCATTCTCTCGTACGCTAAATCCTATAGATGTATATGGGTATCTCTTTTTACTGTCGCTTTTTCATTTCATCGAGTTTAAAAAACACAACGGTGCTAAAGTAATTTTTACTTAATAAAAAAAAAACATGTTATTGTATTACGATAATTGATAGTGTAGCTTGTAAGTAATAAATGTTACTAGGAAACTCTGTGTCTAAAATAAAAAGAAAATGATGAATTTAATTATTTCGTTTTGAAATGTCCACAATAACAGCCATTTTCTTGGTTAAAAATAGTGTTCAACTCTTTAAGTAACAGTTTTGTCTATTTTGTAGAACCAAGGAATGAGTTTTATAGCTGCTGTTAGACTTTTGAAGTTGTCATGGTCGATTTGGAAACTTTAAATTTTAATGGGTAACTACAAAAAAAAGAGGAATGTACTGAAATTTACAACTTATACGGGAGAGGCAAGGCATGGGGATTGTCAGAAATTATTAAACAAAAGAAAAGATTTAGAGGCATTAGAAGTGATGGCGCTTACGTGTTTCATAATGTCTTCACCGGTGCCCCGCTGGAGCTGGCGATGCTGGTGCGATCCCTCGCCGGCCAGGCGGGCCCGCTACCGCCCTGTCCCACTCTCTCACGACGGGTCGGGAATCGGACGGTCTTTTGAGGTCCACTGAAGTGTATTCGTCGAGGGTGGCTCGGTTATTGCCTAACCAACTTACATTAGGAATTTGTAAAAACAAAACTTGAAAAAAAAAAAACTCAATTTGTGAGTCCGCTCTCTACAAAAAGTGTTTACGAGCACATAGCGTAAGGGGCCCACCGCTGAAGGCGGTCGGCCGAGGCGCGGCGCGTGAGGCATGTGAAAGGAACTTCTCCATTATATCACGTATGTTTGTGATTCTCGAACCTTCCGCGCGTCAGCCAATCAGAAAGCCGAAAAGACTCGTTTGATTTCGCGACTAATCACGCGCGAAGGCGGTTCGTCCGATATGTAGACAATAACGTGCGGGAATTCGATTTTAGCGTTATTACGTAATTAACAACAATTTTTTTATTCAGAATTGGTAAAATTCTTTAATTTATCGCGCGTCACGTTTTGCAATTTGCACGTGACAAATGTAACCACACAGGAAATACACTAGCATAGTTAAATCTGATGATTTCATTTCCACTAACCCATTTTTATTGGAAGTTATCATTTAAGAAGTCCGTTGTGATTAGGTTATTGTATGTTTGTGTTCAATCTTGTTGGAAATGCACTCGGATTAAGTTTTGATGTTTACACCAAACATTTCACGTAGGAATACAGTTCCTACACACAGGCAGACAAACATATCAGATATTTGATTACATGTTGTTCAAACGTCCATTATAAATTTTACAAAATAAAACCTTATCACGGAAAAGTGCAACACGACAGTTAAATTTAACCTAACCTAACGTCGCCTTTCCTGCAATAGTTGAATCGCAACTCGACTCTTTAAATAAAAACAAAAATGAATTGATATAAGCGAAGTTGTGAGGTTTAACTTCACTTGATTATTCCTTGTGGAGGTTACAGGTAAGAAGTATTACTAAATCAGCCACCACACCGTTGAAGGTCTAATACCGGTCGTAGAGACAATTTTAAAACAAATGAATTACTTGAGAATACAAAATGATGTAACAAGATCGCTATGTAACAGAATTGATTCTTATAATAATGGTAGTTATTCTAAATATTTACAAATAAAATAATTAAAGTTGTCATTTCCTTTTCCTTGGCAACATTTATTGCTTGTAAGAAATTAATTAAATGTGTAGATCCACACTATTAATTTAACGTAATGAACTAATATAAGTTAAAAGAAAATATTAGGCTCGATTCGAGGTGTAAAGGGTTCTTTTGTAAATCCATGAATGAGGTTTTTGTTGTCTTTAAAATTGTCATATTTTTCAGTATCATATTATAGTTCCAGAGTTTCTCACATTGATCCATATCAGTGTTATAAATGCATATTATAATTTAGTTTGAATGAAGTTTTGAATAATACAATTGGTTGCTGATCTATAAATTATCTGAACCTATTGTGCAGATGGTGCGTTTCGGGCGGCGCGGGCGCAGGAGGCGCAGGGGGCGGCGCGGGTGGAGGGGGCGGCGCGGGTGGAGGGGGCGGAGCTGTAGGCAGCACCGGCCCAGGCGTGTCTCGGCTGCGGCTGATGTTCAGCGCGCGCACCCAGCGCGACCGCCCTCAGGTACTGCGCTGTGGTCTTCATTGAACTGGAAGAGTTAACGTGACTGTAGAGGGAGTGCGTGGCGACGTCCTCGCGAGCCCTGCACGGGTTTAAACTGATTGATAAAGTTCATAGCACTCCTCATGGGTTACTTGACAGAGATATATACATGTTCAATATTAACTGTAGACATTAAATTTGTCCTTGTCCAGGCGGCGGGAGGTGCTGTAAGCGCGAGTGCCCGGCGCTCGTCCAGCTCGGCGGGCTCGGTGTCGGTGTCTCCGCTGCGGAACCTGAACCAGCAGTACCCGCACCTGCAGTGCCCGCCCACCTTCCACCCGGAGACGTACTCGCTCGCGGCGCTGTCCCCGCAGCACGGCGCCCCCGCCCCCGCCCCCGCGCCGCACGCGCCCCGCACGCCCCCGCCCCGCACGCCCCCGCCCCGGAACCACTACAAGTGAACAGTTATTAGTTAATCTCTGTTGGAGTTTAAATATTTCACTGTAGAATTAATTCAGCAGGAGCAGTCCGTTGTGCGACAACATGTAACACATATTGTAATGTACGACTCACACGGTCTCTCGAATGTCTGTATTTATGGCGTATATCAAATATATAATATTCGTTTTTTAAGCGTTAAATGGATTGAAAATATATTTTTTATATTATTATTATCATGTTTTGTGTATGGTGCGGTGCGGTTGTAGGCAGCAAGCTCGGCGAATTATTATTGTAACATATGAATTATTATTGAATTCATAACTATGTATAATTACTTTATTTGTATGTATATGATATATGATGCATGCCATCCTTAGAGGCGTTACTTTGATAAAATTAGCTAGTGTTAGCTAGTATTTTTTTTAAAGAGAGTTTCCTTTCAACGAAATAAGGAATTTATTAAAAATGAAGTTTGTACTATTAGTAAGCAGTGAGTGTGTTTTGGCAAATGAAACGCTTCAACAACATCAGTACATAGTAATAAGAGGATACACAACGGTTAAACGTTATCGGATATTATATAATTTAAAACGAATGGTAATGACAAACAGCAGCAAAACGGGATCGGTTGAAAAGCTCAAATTAAATAACAATTCAACGAGGCTCGCTTATGTTTTAGTAGTGTGTCCTACTAACTGTAGGCCGACCGCTGTGAGCGCAGCCCTCCCGATGGGTTGCGTGGGGCGGCGCGGGGGCGAGGGGCGGCGGTTATGTACGGATCTACACGGTATTAAGGTGATACCCTATATCTTAAGATCAATAGTTTATGTATGTTTTGCAACAGGGACAAATATGATAAGTAATAAATTTAATACACATGATATTATTATCTTTATTAAAATATTAGTCAAAGTGCAGTATATTTAAAAAAATTGCCCGTGTAATCTTTCCACGCGGTTGAAATGAAACTTGTATGAAATTGATAATATATATTGACAATATAATTGAATAAAAAAACGTAAAAGTATTAATCTTGTTGACTGTAGTTTGTCGTAATTTCATCTTGGCAAAATAATCTGATGTGTAGCAGTCATAACAATAAAACCGCGTAGGCTCATACGTCAAACGTTTATCGTTGCCGGCGGCCGGCAACAGACTGGCTCACTGGTCGGTGTTGTCCCCCCTCCCGCGCGCGTCCCCCGCGCCGTCCCCCGCGCCGCCCCTCGCCCCCGCGCACGCCGCTCGGAGGGTCGCGCTCACGGCGGTCTAACTACAGCGTCGATTTATTCACTATTCTAGTACTTATCCGCATTTATCTTAAGAATTAATCAGGTTCCTTTTAAACCAGTTGTGTATATCACGAAATTAAATAAATAGTGTAAGTATGAGTTGTGCCGGTACCGCGCTGTTCACGTGCTTATTCATGGTACCAGTACCCAGTACCCAGTACCAGTACCAGTAACAGTACCGCAACTATTTGAAGTTAGTGCGCTGTAAATCATTATGTGATATTTTTTTGTTATATTTTAATGAAATATTTTATGAGTCGTGAGCGGGAGCAGATTCAGTTCAACTAAAATAGTAAATCGATATTGTTCTTTATAAATATTATTCAGATAATTATATAATAAAGATAGTATATCGTTGAATTTATTTAAAAACATTCATATTATTATCTATATTTATCATTGTGACAAACTACTTATACGAGTTACTTACTTATTTTACAATAAATATAATATAATCAGCAACGACGTTTATTGAAATCGTTTTCAAGAAAATATTGACGTGTGACGTGTGACGGTCACCGTTCAACGATCCCGCTCGACACACTGCTGTAGTTTAGTTTAAACTATTCACGATACAATCATACAGTGTATATATATATATATATGTAAACGCGGTCGCGGTCGCGGTAAACACATCACCTATGTTTTACAATGCATTTTAATTCAATTTTATAACAATATTATGAAACCTATATTTCATTTCTATTAAAACTGGCTGATTACTATTAATCAATGAAATTATTAACGTAATTATTTTCTACACGTTTAAAATATTGATATTTGTGATATGAATTTGTCGTTTTCTTTTCGTTGAATTGAACAGTCATGTTAACTAGTGGATCGGTTTGCTTCGCCTCAATTCGTCCTCGCGACACTATCGTGTCATGTCGTGACGTGTCGTCTCGTGTCGCGTCGTGTCGTGTCGTGTCGTGTCGCGTCGTCTCGTGTCGTGTCGTGCCGTGTCGTGCCGTGTACGCACAGCTCGGCCGAACTCGCTCAACTAAATAGTATTTGTAGCGCAACTTATACAGTTGATAGTTAGAACAATTCGTGGTCGCTTGTTGTTAGCTCAAACTAACCGTAAGACATATTTATATAGACGTAGGTATACACACAGACAGACAGGGTGCTTCTTCCTGTACATTATACTATAATACAATCATTTTATTAAGCTTTATCCTATAGATGTATGTAGATAACCGTCTAGTAGGTAAGCGCGTACAGCAACCAGCAGCACATACACCCGTACCTCGACAATATACCCACTAAACGGCGATTGCATCGTCTGTTTGTTGCATTTAAGTCATTGCCTACTAACTAACTACCCACATTACCCCCGGTACATGTGTTGTGCTCGCGATATGTTCTGCTCGAGTAGATGGTTCCGTACATAATGTTTATTGTAGTGACGCGAACGGGATTCCGTATTGTTATTAAACGATATTTTACATTAATAATAATATACTTCCTATTAAATTAAGGCTATTATTTTGTATATCTTTTCGTACATTAGTCGTGATACAGCGACGTAGATTATTATGAAATACATTTTTCTATAAATTTTGTTTTTTATTTTGAGAACACTCCTAAAGAACTATATATAAGTACTTACACTGCAAAAATGCCTGTATATATTAAAGAGAAAACTATTACAGGTAAGAAGGCTTTACAAGTGAACGTGTAATAGTCGACCAACTTATAAAATGTACCTGGAGAAGTAATTTCATACAAATTCCATTGAAAATTACTTAAAGCCTTCAAGCCCTATAAGTGTGCATATTGTGACGGGCAACTATGGAACCCTAGAGTGCGCGTGACGCGACACGCACTTGGAAAATTTTTATAGTAGCTTGGCAAGATGGTTGTACAGTTCGCGATGCAATTCAGAAGCATCTGTGACCGCAGGAGTCGTACTGGCCTACAGAAATGCCTCTTCACGCCTCTTTAGAATGACCCTCGTAAAATGAAGGTAAAACACTGACCGGGAGGAGACTCCAAGTCTTCTTAGTTCGGCAAACAAAAATTAGTAAACTTAGATTTAGCCGAGATGGATACTGCATTGCTGTGGGCTGTGGCTTCGAGTACAATTCCGTGTAGCTCTACAGTAGAAGATAAAAGAGATAAGATATAATATAATGAGATAATATCAACAACTTTTAAAACTATTCACTATGATACAGATGATAAAATACGGTCAGTGAGGCAACGTCCCTTCGTAATCGTAGCAGTTGTAAGTTCTTAGTGTCATGTCCTTCACAATGCGGACGGCTCGTAGCTGCAAACTATCCAGGGCATCAAGGAGGTATAGGATTCAGTATGTATACATGCACGTTCGAACTTGAACCTTATGCAGAAGGTACGGCTGGCCGCACGTGAAAATCATCATTCTGTTTAGTATGACCAGTGTCTTGGATGTTGCGGAGATATCAACTCTGATGTGATCTCTGAGATTAAGGTCGCGAGTTTAGATAAACCTGACGGTTACCGGGTAATTTTTACAAAACCAGCCGTGTGTAAAGAGAAAATCTAAAGGATCCATTGTGTTTTGATCCATTTGAAAGCTTACCTGAGCCCTGGCTCAATAATTAAACCAATAATTAGTAATAGTTAATCGAATCAATTAAAAATGAAAATACCAGACATTTATTGTCACTATGTTATTGTGCCAATCGATAGGCTATATGATAAGGATAAAATCTCTCGAATAAACATTGTATCTCACAATTCCAGAAGGACATGAAATTTAACTTTCACTAACATTATGTATCTAACCTAGACTATTTACTTAAAAAAAATTAAGAAATTCTTCAAACTTTGCAATTATTATTAATTATTTCTCTGCACTTTTTTTATTAGACGAGATATGACAAAATTAGAAATATGTAAAACGTCCATGTTTTCTATCGATTCGTGTAAAAAAATCATGTACCAAAAATCCTACGAGACTGTAGAAGAGTTAAGGATTGAAGTTCAGAGTATTATTATGAACTTTCATTCCAAAACATTGCGGAAGGTTACACATAATGAATATCTGAGTAGTTTTTTTTTTTTCGAACTGACTATAGTGTTAGCCTTAGGGGCCCTGGAGCCTTTACGTTTTTTACAGCTTCATCGGGCTTGGGCTGAGTAGACTAAATCAGTATACTATACAAGCAAATGGATCTCATTACGAGCAATTTATCAGTTAATGTATTTAAATGTTGTACGTAAATAATAATTTTAATTAATACCTTCTTTCGGTAATACGAGTAACTTGCATATTCAATAGACATGTACCTAGGCATCCTTCATGTTAATTCGACATGTACGAATTTTTTAATTTCATGGGCTTCTTGAACTGTAAGATACAATGTTTATTCGAGAGTTTTTATCTTTATCATAGACTCTATCGATTTGCACAATAACAAAGTGAATGTTTATTTATTGATTTTTTTGTTAGTTCGATTCCCGGTACAGGTACAAAAGAAACAAAAGAACGTTTCCTTTAAGTAAAATTTGCTATCTTCAATGTTTAATGTACTTTTCCTCTCTTTCCCATTAATTTTTTTCGCCCTATATAGGTACACTGGCCGTTGTGTTGTCCAGTTTTTTTCCGAACTTGGCTGACCTGACATACTGTCGGTGCCGTGCATCCCTAGATACTAAATCTATGGTTAGTACAGTCGTAGTTAGCAAGCTTTGGTATATTGGATGACTTTTTGTTTCCAAAAGAAATTATGACTCTTTACTAACTTACTTACTAGTTCTAAATAGTGGATGCAGGCTATAATTTCAAGACTAAAGTGAACACATACATTTCTTATTTAATTAAAATCGCTGTTGCTACTCAATTGTAAATCTATTCTTGGTTAATTGTACGACTCGCGACACGGGAAGGAACAAAAGACGGAATTAACCTTTGTCTCGGAGCTTATAATTAACATAATTAATTAACCGTTGACTGCAAAGCGCGTGATTTAATAAGTCAAACCGAGGCGCAACGCTACGCGACGCGAGGGGCCTAATGTCCGCTTCTTCTCTTCAAAAGAATAAGAAATTGAACCTACTCCCCAGGAGTCTTTCTACTCCAGTACAATTTTTATTTAATTATTTATTTCACTTGGAAGACTCCTAAGTACCTTTGCTTCTATCTTTTTATCTATAGATAACTTCGGCTGGATTAACTTTGATAATGTTTTGCTTTGCCATGTGGGATCATTTATCAGGAAGATTTTTGTATTTCGGAAATTCTGGATATTTGTCCGGAACAAACACCGTACCGTACCGTAAATGACGGGGTCTAAGTATCGTAAGGTAACCCACATATGCATAGTGGAGACCTGCCGACGAGCGTGAGCTCAGCGTTAACCATAGATCATCAGCATGACAACGGCGATAGTTAATGCGACATTATCTATCGGAGCATACGTAGTTCTTTGACTGTTTGTTTCGTACATTTGATTGCCTGAACATGACATTCAACGCAGTTTAATAAGATATGTGGTTAATTTACTGACTTTATTAAGTATTATATTGTCAAGTATCAGGTATATCATGTCGGAGGGAACTGTAACGTGCAAGCGGAGCTCACGCGCGACTCCTGACATTCGGTAAAGTGCTGCGTAGTCCGGTTAGCGGTGTAAAATTTGCCTCGACGCGAGACGACAGCGCAGAGCTTCGCACATTTGGATAAATGCAAACAACAATTAAACGCACCTAATCGTCTTCCTACAATTATTTTCAATATGGTACATTTTCGTTTTATAATAAAATTTAATAATTACAGCTTATTTTAGAATTAGCTGTAATTAGAGTAAGCTCTACTATGCAAAAGTCTGAATAACTTGTTACGACGACACGATGCCAATGATTACAGTTGAAGCAATTTTTTAAGGTTAAACACCTCAAAAAAAGAAGAAAAAGAAAAAACGGAATTCTTATAGGATCACTTTCTTGTCCATCTGTCTGGCTGGCTGACTGTCTGACCGTGTGTCCAAACACTTTTTCTCGTACACGACTAGATATAAAGTTGAGATTAATATCATATACATAGGGTGCACTCTTCTACATCAAGAATATTTAAAAACTAATTATGACATTTGAATATGAAACTCTTTGACTTTAAAATGCACTTCGCTTCATCAATGTGTCACTTCATTTTAAATTTTGGCGCCATTTTAAATATTGCGTGTCTACGTTACCATGAATTTAACTCGTGAAAATTTTCATAACGACTTTAAGTGTAACTTGATACCTCAGCAGTGTCGCTCGCCTTGAAACTGCTTTTAGCAATGAAGCACCATGCAAGTCGACTGTTTATAACTGGTTGTTGAACAACGAAATCATCGATGCTGTACGCCGTATGATCGAAACAGACGGGCAAGTGACTTACTGTGAGATTCGGGCATCCTTAGGCATAGGCATGAATCAGATACAATCAATCGTACAAAAACATTTGGGTGTGAAAAAACTGTGTTCCCGATGGAAATGGAATGGAATTGTGAGGGCACAATTTAACTGTGGCTCAAAAACCGGACCGCGTCACTTGGTGAAATGCCATGCTTACCAGGTTCAATAAAAACACTTCAAATTTTGTGTGGGACATAGTGACAGGTGACGAAACATGGATTTATATCTACGATACCAAAACAAGGCATCAATCGATTGTTCGGATGTTTCCAGGTGAGCCGAAACCAACCAAAGTGACAAGTATGCTGTACTGGCCCAGTGTGGCAGATGGCTGAGTGGTAGCGTGTACGACTTCGCGTCGATTAACGTGAGTTCGAATCCTTGCAATGAGCCTGAGCATTCGGTGAAGGAGAACATCGTGAGGAAACTATAGCAAGGTGGTAGGGCTTTTTCTAATGCCCGCCTGGCTAGCTCGTCTCAAGTTGAAAATCTGTCGCCAAGCACCAATAAGTGTGTTCCGGCAGCTGCCCTTGAGGGACAGTCTTCTACTAGGTTTAGCGTGTTATCATCTTGGGCCACATCGTCACTTAACATCAGGTGAGATTGTGGCTACTACGCCAAACCTATAACGATAAAAAAACAGTTTCCGAACGCACAATATGCTCAACCAACCATAGGTGTGTTCTTTAACGGACTAATGTATGGCTGCTTTTGAATTGAAAAACGATAACGGAACGTGCTCTACGGAATAATAACGATTGTATTGTGATTATACTACGTTCAACACGAGGCTTTCGGGTATTTAATGCCTCTAGAAGTTTTCCCGAACTCGCGAACCGCTGAAGTTTGTATTCTACCGAGAACAACTAGAAGAAGTACGCCAACCTCAGTACAATAATACATCAACGATCTGGCTTCTGACCATCAATCCCGCTAGGTAAGTCGTGCATTGTATATGATTTGGCGGCTAACTGTGCTATTACATATATCGTAGAAATCATTTAAAAAAAACTAGGATTGATTGTTAATGTTGAGATTTGCTTTCACATTCAGTTTGGAGTGCTAGAGAAGGTACGTGATGGCCATAAGTACTGTATGCGCTTCGTCTCGCGTCTACCATATACCTATAATGTAATTTCAGATAGAAACGCGTGAGCGGGCGCGCCAGCGGGCGCGGCTAGCGTTACCGCAGGAGCGCTGGATATGGTGTTGTCCTGCAATTTGATATCTAGCTTGTAGACCATTTTTCATTCAAATTGCAGTATATAAACTAATTAAATATATTTTAGAGATCACAAATCAGTTGTTAATAAGTCTATCCATTTATTGTGTTAAAAATATCAATAATATACGATTTAAAAAAATCGACTGCTTTAATTAGAAATTAATCTAAATAAATAGGGTATAAATATTAAATTGCCGTTCTATATTGAAAAAATCAAACATTTTTGTTATATTAAATGTTTAATAAGACGTTGTACTGGTAATTATTTCCATGCACTTTTATGCCATTTTAATGGAATTTCATTCATGCATTTGCTACGAATATCCTGGAGACGGGAATCGATGAACTCTGTAGAGGCCCCTGTCACAAATAATCTAAATTAAGAAAAACATTGAAATCACTTGGAGCAAGTACGAGTAATATTGACGGCGAGTTTTGAGTCATAATTTCTGTAGTTTTGTCCATAATCACTTGCAATTCTTTACAATACACCTCTTCAGTAATTGTTGTGTCAGGTTTCAAGATGTAATGAAGAATGCTGACACGATACACTCACAAGTAGCTTATTTAGACTTAATTTGCGTTTAGGACATGGTTTGGCTACCTCCCCTGTGTCCAAACAGTGCGACGGACGTTTTTCATTATGATACATGATCCACTTTTCATAAAAAGTGATAATCCGATTCAGGATCTCTTCATTTTTGTACCTATTCAACTGGTTAAAGCAAGTTTTAACACGATTTTGTTGTTGTTCAGTAAATTCATTTTCCAAGCTTTTTATCAATCCAATTTGATTTTTTTTGGAACATACTGGCACTACCTGGAATAAAATCAAATCGTTTCATCGCCAAAGGCGATTGGAATTGCCTCCTACATTAAACGGCTAGATTTTTGGAGTTCTTGAAGACGCAGATATCTGAGAGCCTCATGGAGCTGCCTTTATTATATCGACAACAGATGTGGTTCCAGCTTGATGGGGCACCTGCGCACTTTTCCCGAACAGTGAGGGAATATTTAAATGCACATCATTCACCGTGGATCGGTTGCGGCGGTGTCAATCCAATTTGACGTAAACGAAGCCGTATCGTTATATCACTTACATTGAAGGCTCCTGCTAATTCAGACGTGATTTGTGATAAATGTGCTGCTACTACGGCTTTCAATTCATCGTTGGCGATTTTCTTTCCGGTTGGCCACGGGACCACGGGACTCATTGTTGAGATTAAAATTTCCGAAACAGCATTTTTCTCCCGACTTTTCTTTAAACGATCATCCCTCTTGTCACTTCTTTCTTCCAAACGAGCTGTGTCATTTGAGCAATATGATATGGGTAATATCGTATATACATGAAGTACACTTACTTCTCACTAAAAATTGAAAAAAAAAGATTTTTACATACATTTTTACATAGATTTTTACTACATATACAAGCTGAAACTAAAAAGTAGAACATAATATTATATTATAAATAACTGATTATAAACTGTAAATACTTATATACTTACTTGTAATCACTAATTTCGCTGACTGTCGTTTAGTCCGGAAGTAATTAAAATATTATTTTCTACTTTTTAGTTTATTTTTGTACATGTAGGTACTAGTTTTGAATTTAGTTTTAGTTTCTTTTGTTTTTTTCGAAAAATGATTTTTATTCACATTTATGTTTCGGTAGGCGTTTTACTCGAATAATAGCGTAATGTCGCCTCGCAGACAGAAACCACGTCGCGCTGGTTCTGTAAAGTTATTTTGATCAGTAACTCTATTTTGGTGATAAATTATTTTAATTCATTCATATAGAATAAATGTTAAAAAATAGCTTTGTTATATACAAAAACGATCCTCCTGCGTTAGTTGGCTGATAAAATATACCAAAAATACAATTTTTTGTCTCTCCTGTAAAATTCGATTTTACGATTACAACAATATTCGATAGGAACAGCGATATGGTGGTTAAATATTTTATCGATACCCTGGTGTTGAAGTTGAACGGGAACCTGTTGAGCGTTGATATATTTTGGCAGTTGCTCTTGAGAACTAGTCAGCTATGTTTATACGCTTGGCGAGTTAGTAATTAGTATCGTCATTTATGTAACTAGTAGGTACCTATAAAGAGTATCAGTGACGAGGCGTTTATCCAGTAGTCAGGCATATTTTTTAAATATAATTATAACTTTTTTCACAAAACTATACTGTTGTTATAAATGAACGGTGTGTTTCAAGAGCAAAGGTGAATGTAATAGATAATTTAAAATGTAATTAAGTGAGAATTCGCGGTTGACAGTCTGTGTGAATGCGCATAAACCGCACGAAATAAATAATATGTATTATGTATGTAAACGCATAAATTGAAGTGAGAAGCGATCGCTCCCCGCGCTGTGCGATTCCACACGACGTTCGACTCCTTTCGGGTTACGACTTACGATGCAGACGTTCACCCTCGCACCCTCGCATCCCTTACCATGTGATATTGAAGTATTGCTATATAAAATAAAAATAGATATTATTTGAGCGGGTGCATTCGCTTTAATGAAATTTTACTGTAACTCACAAAGCGTATTCTTCTGCTTCCATTGCATTTAACTTTTACGAGATATATTTCTTTGCATTCAGACATGACTAGTTTTTTCAAATACCTATGTCGATTTTATATTGATATTCAACTATATTTTACTAGAAATATTGCGCCCGTCTTTAAGGTAAACGTTAAAGAAAATAACTATAGTCCGTTTACACTTGCTAAAAGATTACATTAAAATCGAATTCATTATTTATTTAATATTACTCTAGATAATAACGAACTAGATACAGTCTGCTTATATCTATTTTTTAACTCATTCTTATCAGCAAGCAAGTAAATATTCTCTTGCTCGGTAATGACCTGTTGTTGAGCCGTTGATGGAAGGCCCGGGATTCACGGGAGTAATCAATACACCACTATATTTCCTATTTTACAGTCTATTACATACCTATTTTCTTATAGTTAAACCTATTTCATAGCTCCAACAGCTTTATGGCTATTTCAGCTACTTACGTAGAGGGATCATGAAAACGCAGACGTTCAGATTTCTTTACGATTTTCTTCAGCGTCTGCCGATAGTGTTGATAATAATTAGATCCATTTATGTATTTTAGGCAACTAACAAGGCATACAATTCACCAAACACGAAAAAAAAAAAACAATACAAAACATACTTAAATTAGAATCTAAGTATTGCTTTAATTAAAGGTAGCTCTGACATACAAAAATAAGTAGGGTAAATCAGTTTAAATGTTCATAAAATCAATAGAATTTAGACAAATAACATAAGTACTTAGTCACTACACATATGTTTCAAAACATGGTCTCTGTAGCATTTGTAACTCTCACCAAATATGTCTATGTTGAGATCTTTGCTTATGCTGTTGTATTGTTTTTAGATTCTTTTAACGCAAGAGAAGTGCCCCAGATTACTTTTAAAGGTTTTAGGTTTAAATGTACCATATGCTGTTCTTCTGGATAATTTATAAGGAGTGTTAATGTTTATTTGATTTTATAAATGAGGACAGTCTTGCATTCGATTTTACTAGCTTGTACAAGAACATATGGTCTACGGTCCTCCAAGGAATTTATTTCAAAGTTTTTAAGACGGTCCTGATAAGATTTCAGAGTTTTGGCCATGTTACAATGGGAGACTGCATGCCATAAAATCTTTTTTGTACACTTTCGAGACAATTTTTATGTACAAGAGTACAGGGGCGACCAGACAGTGCTGCCATATACTAAAATAGAACAGATGTAACTGTTAAAAACGAAAAATTTGGACTTTATTTGTTTGAACTCTTTACAATTGCGAAGTAAAATCTCAGCATTTTACAATATTTGGTGATAATTTTATATATATGTAAATTAAAATTAAGAGGACTGTCTATATAGACTGTCTATATACCTAGATCTTTAATACAATCAATCCTCTGCAGAATTTAGTGTTCTAACGAATAGACTAAACGAATATATATATATATATATATATATATATATATATATATATATATATATATATATATATATATATATATATATATATACTGTATGTATATTCAGCTGCTGGGAAGCTTCAAGCTGCATGGCGGCGGCGATGGCCAATGGACTTACATCTCTTGATAGTTACCGTTGTGTTGCGATTGCACTGCGTTTACCTCGTACAGATTTCCAGAGTTAGTATAAAAAAACTTATTTATAAGAGTAAACAGAACTATTTTATTAAGTATAAATAACTTGATGTCATCTATTAGACGAACAAGGGCAAAAGTTAAAAAAATATACCTGTCTAGATATTATTTTCATGTTTATTATTCAATTCTTTTGTAGATTTACCGTCTAGACCACTTACATTGAGTTGCGATGAGGGCGGCGACCGACGAACACCACTCTTCACAGATAGAAACTATATTCATACATTCATGTATTTTTCATAAGTTGTTGTACATAAAAACATAATACCTAACATATCGCAATACTGTACACTAAACATGTAGTTCCCAGAAGAATTTCTAGTAGATTCTGGTAGAGACCTACTGATATCTAGCAGCTGCATATGACAATACGCTTTTTTTCGTCAGCTTACCCACTTCTTAATATTATAGAGAGTTTATCTATAGAATAAATAGTTAACTCGCCAACGCTCAGTCGTCAGACTGTTATTAGCGCTGTAGCCGGCTGCAGCACACCACTCGATTGCTTCCCATCGCTGGTCAACCTTTTCAGTTCGTGATTAATAAGGTAATAACTGATAAGGTATTAGTTTCAGTACATGCACTGCAGTAGCTGGAGTTGTGTGTGATCCAGTCTGAGTGTACCTAATTCAGTAAGATCTATTCGGCCGGGTGACAGGTCGTGTACTTAGTAATATTGATGTCGGTACACGAGGGAGCAGTACATCGTATCATGGTGATACGGTTGTTCATACGTAGGTTAGCGTGGTAGGCGGCGCGGCACTGAGGCGTCTTCTATATTTGTGGAGTGGACGCGTCGTGACAACGCTTGCATTACCACAGGGACGAACTCAAAGGAATCCCGGGTACTCGAGCTCTACTCTTTCACTTCTTTCTCTTTTACTCGCTCGGCTACTCTTTCTCTTATTATCGCCAATATTAGCTGATTACCTTGAAGTATACCATAACTGTAGTGTGGCAGTGGCTTTTTAGGACTCGATTACGTACACGTGGTAGAAAATCTATTATGGTTACTACTATGGTAATAACTGAATTAGGCGAGTCGTATTACAAGAGCCTAGGGGCTCTATTGTTGGCCATGCTCAGTTTTAAGTTGTGAGTCTTATGAGATTGTTGTTCAATCTACTTTGTTCTTCGTTAATATTACGGAAGTCTTCGGATCTATTAAAGTTTTCTAATCATATTATTTAATGCTCTGACATAATTTATATATTTTATCACCCGAAAGTCCTTCTCGCTCAGTGCCCTTGCGTAAAGTCTATATCCGTGCAACCGCATTCATACATCGTGCATACATGTATAACTCAGTGCAGCCACAATCTCGACGATATCGTCTACATTTGCTATGTTACTGAACGAACAGATTTATTGAATTATAAAATATCTGCGTATTAATAATTCATTAGTATTGAATCAACTTACTACAGAGTGGGAAGTCGCTGTGTTTAGACATGTTTAAAAAACAGCCAAAAGCGAGAGCATTTGTCTCGTCAAACTTTTCAAAAATAGTGCTAATATTATTAACTAGCTAAATTAAATTGATTTTATTATTTGAACGAGATAATAGGCTGTTTGGACCGCAGCGTAGCGCTGCACCGTCTGACTAGATTGTGTGGGCGCGCACTCACACATACATACATACATAAATCACGCCTCTTTCCCAACGGGGTAGGCAGAGACCACGTCCTTCCACTTGCTACGATCCTGACATACAACTATCGCTTCCTCAACATTCATCAATCTTTTCATGCATGCTCGTCGGTTTAGGGTACTCTGGACCTGACCTTTCTTCAAAACGTCCCTGATTTGATCGTGGAACGTTCGTCTAGGCCTTCCTCTTCCAACGTTCCCAATTACACTCATCTTATAAATCTGTCTAGTCAATCTTCTTTCATTCATCCTCTCTACATGCCCAAACCATCTAACCATCTAACCATGCGCACTCACACACGTAGCTAAAATATTCGTTATAGAGGGTCGATTCGCTGTTGAGCGTTTTGCGATCATTAATGAATATTTATACGAGTGGATCTCGCTTACCACATATCGATTTAGGTAAAGTAAACAGAATTTGAGTTTAGTAATAAAAATAGGCTCAAGAGTAGATTGAGTGCCATGTGCAAGTTTAGTGGTAGTACCATGACTACCGCCACTCTCTGATTCTGATATGAAGAGTGTATGAATGTGTGTTTGCAACACGCACTGCAATAAAGAACCACTTCAGTTCAGTGTACACAAATAGTAATCAGGAAACAGTGACTTACCACGCGTAGAACGTCAGATCTGTTGAAGGTTGATAATGGATAGTGAGCTAGTGATCTTTAATCATCAGACATCCTATTTGATGCTTTCCAAATATAAAACGTACAATATTAATTATGTGCTAATAGAGACTTGTAATTGAACTACGATTATCATATAAATGAACGCATTTATTAAAATAAGAGTATATTATGAGTGATGATAATATTACTGGTACTAAAATGAGTTTATCCTACCGCCACATGCGACACACATCGGGCGCGACGCGTCGCGACACGGACGTACCGCGCACGCATAAACATTACAGCCTGTGTTTTTATGATAAACCGTACGATAGAGTTTGACGAAACAAATACGGCAGTAAAAGCATGAGCTCGTAAAAGTAACACCTTCAAAGCGACTCAGCCTCTCGTTGTAAACGAGCGAAGTTTTTCTATTTCCTCTTCTCACCTCCCGTTGTTCTCTCCTCAGGTCCGAACTTAGAGTGTTTTTCGTATGCAAAATGTTTTTTTTGTAACTTAAGAATGTCCAGGAAGTTTCAAATGCAAATAATTTGTTCTAAAAATAGGATACTGAGATGGTTATCGAAATTTCTTTGACAGTTCACAATAATCGTTAGATGCTAACGTCCCGACAGCGTCATTAGGAAAATAAATATTTGGCGAGATTACCATATCTAAAATACTAGCTGGTAGCTACTAGCTGCGAACTCTGCGTACGATTTAGACATTTAAGTAGGAAATATTTTATAATTTCTCATTTTAAAACATGTCTCTGGTACTTTTACTTGAGTACGATGCAAGCTATGCTAATCTATAGGGATGACTGTTCAAAAACGCGAAACACTCTTTATTACTTACAAAAAAAACATAAATATGAATTTTCATATTGTTAGGAGTTACACGACCGAATGGTTCTTTAAGTAAAATTTGTACACTGCGTGCACTTTACCATTTCATTGTAAAAGTAATATATTTGTATGAGTCAGTTCGCGAACAACCACAAGCGACTCAATACCACAGCTCGTTACCATCAGCGGCTGATTATTATAACCATTAATATAATAAACCATTTTACAAAACAAACCACCACCTTTTTCTACATCCCTAATTTAAGAAATAATGGGTTGTTCATACAATTTTTCCTCTTCACCCCTGTTTCACCTCTTCAAGTTTTATTTTCATGAAAAAAGGTAGCTTATGTTTTTTTATAAGGTCCAATCTATTTCTATACCAAAATTCATCAAAATTGGATCGGCGTTTATTCGTGAAAATGTAACAAACAGAGTTACTTTCGCATTGATAATATTATTTTGGATGTTATCTGTTCTTTGAATTATTAGTGGGAAACAGGACAAATAAAGGAGCGCAGCGCCTGCTATAAAAGCGTTTCAGGCCAACTAACAGTGCTAGTCAACTCGAAAACAAAAACAAAAAGTACGTGTGTTGAGTGTGTGGAGGTGCACTGTCGAGGAGGACGCTACGTCTTACCTCGTATATTTTGATTTATTGAATGTTATTTGTATTGACGAAGAAAGCATTGTTCTATGAAGTCTATGATAATCTTTCAATATTTAAATTTCCAGAAACACCTTCACAGAATAGGGTCTTCACCCCTTTATTATGTACGGATTTTGACTCTGTAGTTTTTATGCTCGCTAACGTCGGTTTGAGGCCGGGATGATAAATAGTGACGTCACCTGTCCCGGCACGAGTTATGAATACGAAATATTCTATTGTGCCGGTCAAGTTTTCCGGATAATTGACTCAGAATAGAATTCACACCATTATAGTGTGACGTACATTATTGGTGAAATGTAGTTATTGTACTTTTATATTCAAGATCAGAGTTATGTACATACATGTACATGTATATACGTATAACAAGATTACTTTTGATGCTATAAATAAAACAATTTGAGTTATTGATTTTTTTAAATGTCTTTATTACTATGGAAATAGGGTTGCCGAAAATACAAGTAATTAAAACTTTTTAAAATAAATTTATATATATTTGGTCGTGTTTTGAATGATAAATATGTTCATTAGTAAGTTTTAATGTACATTTTAAAATACAAAAATATAACCTAACAGTTTAAGATATCGTCAAAAACGTATTCATAGTCATCATACTTATAAATTCAATTATTATTTTATATTAAGACTAGCTGTGCCCGCGGCTCCGCTCGCGTGGACTACTAATAACCCTTTTTTATGCAAAACCCATTTTTTTATATTCGTGATTTATAATTTTCTTATTATGGAAATTTTACATTGTTTTCTTTAGTATTTTGGCTGTTGTTAATTGAAATTATTAATTACTAGCTGTGTCCGCGGCTTCACCCGCGTGTATGACAGAATAAATCGTAATTCCTTGAAACATTTTAATGAATGAAGATATCGTGTTTTTATTTTGGTAAGGACCAAGAGTCTAAAGAGTGAATCAAAAAATACATTGATTAAAATCAATGGAATAGTTTTTGCGTGATGCGCGTACACACGGCGAACATCAATCATTTTATTTATATAATGTGATTGATACTATATAGCAACTCTTATTGTTTATTGCTAGATTTAGTGGAAACTGATTTTGTTTGGCTTGCTTTGCTTTGCTTTGCTTGTTGCGCTTCATATTTTTTATTAGTAACACGAAATTGTAACCGTATGTTTCCATTATAATAATTTGATAATAAGCTGGTGTTTAAACCACCCAAATAATAAAATGATAATGTTTTCCTACAATACTAAATAAAGTGGGTACGCGTATTCATGTACGTGCGTTAGAAGTTATAGCTTTGAATAGTCACACTAGATGTTATGTGACGCATAACATCGAATGTGATTATCTACAAAACAAAAAATAAAGAGGTTTAGCAACTTTATAGCATAACGCGCCTAAAGAAGTATAAATTCAACAAATCTAATTTATCCAATGCTCTATTACAAGATTTTACATTCGAATAGAAAAGTATAATAAAACACATATTTCTTATAATACTGTAACATTTTTCAAGCCCAAATGACTCTACGGAACATTGCGCAAAGTCTACTCGTGAAGGTTCATCGTTACCCTTTCTTATAATTTGTAAACCGCCCGACAGCAACGAGGCGGCAAGCGAGCTCCGCCATGCCGCTTTACGTCGCCACAAATAACTCGGAATACCGAAGGTACACTCAGCCTCACTTTCTATAAGGATAAAGTCTGTAAAAATATAATCAAAATTTAGTCACAAACTTTTAAACGCATTCATTGACACACTACATGTAAGTAGATACTAGAATTAAATAGACTAACAGAATGATAACATAGCCTTGGCAGTAGGGCCGTTCCAGTAGTGCGACCGCAGTAGGACCCTAGCGCGAATTACTTATCCCTATATCTAGTGTAATGAATTTGAAAGTAATATAACATATAATTATTTGGTACAATTAAAACTCTAAACTGTTACATAAGCTGAGGATATATCAAATAGATTCAGGTCACGTTATGTAAATATGTACATATTTTAACTTTGTTTGATATGTAACATCCTCAGAATATTTGTAGCAACCCTCAACTTTGTACCTGGATCAAATTGTAAGATTTAATTAGGAGAAATATGTTAATAAATCAGTAAGTAATTTCTCTTCCTCAAATTTATCAGACGAATGAGATATTATTCTTTGTTTTATCTCTTTATTATTCTTTATAGGTTTAGTGTGTGACGTCAATCTCACCTGATGTTTAGTTACGATTTAGCCCAAGATGGTAATACGCTAAGCCTAATGTGGGAGCTGACTCTCAAGTGCAGCCAGCTGAACATACCTATTATAGGTTCTTGGAAACAGGTTTTCAGTTTGCGAGTGTGATAGCTAACCAGACGGGCATTAGAAAATATCCTACCACCATTGTTATGTTTCATCACGATGTATTCCTTCACCGAAAGCTCAAGCTCATTGTAGGTTTTTTTCGAACTATCTATACTGTTAGCCTTAAGGGTTTTGGAGCCATAGAGCCTTTGACAGCTTCACCGGACTTAGAGAGATCGCGGAAAGCACTCTGCCGAGAACTCGCTTTTCAATCTACGCCATGTCCGTACACGCTACTATTGAGCCATTATTACTTCTTGTCTCCACTCTTATCTTCGCATCTACTCATTTTAAACGCCTCGCTTCTCAGCTATAATAACAGTACCGCACCGTCATTAGTACAAGCCAATACAATTTTCTCCGTCACAATACTCGTGACACAAGCGGCTACAAGCGCTTGAGTAGTATTTATTTCTAATTATATTTTATTGTGTAATATGCGTTCACTATGACCCAGTTTTCAAAGCATATAATTAGGATTTAAAATAAAATTGAACCTTTTGTAAGTTCGATAAGCATTGTGTCTTTTATACTAATAACGAACAAGTAAAATACGGGAGGCCGTTCGAGTCTGAAGCGGGTGAACTCTTCAACTAATCATAACAAGTGATATTGTGCGGTTTATGTTAAATTAACTTGAATTATGACTCAAATGTAAGATGTTTTGAACGGCACGCGCCACACTTGCTTCCATTTCGACCGACAAACCACCACAAAACTGAACGCTCAACAAACTTTCTGTTTTAGATTTCAGCCAATTTTTAACTACATGAAAAGTTTTCATACTTTTTGTTTATTTATTATTGTTGTGTACTCAGCTTTAAAAAATATATTAAAACGTACATCATCTCGGCTTTAACAGATGCAGTTTCATGGTGAATATAATCTTATGGTGGAAGGATAATTGTGACTTGTCTTGTTTGAAGTCGTCACGCTCGGTGGATGTCGAGATTTACAAGTATGTTATTGTGGGTTAGCATTTCACTTCATAGATTACCTTGACATATATGCCATTCACATATAGAGGTACAGATCAGGTTTTTTACATACGTAGTCGGCTATATTGTTTGTTTTCATGAGCTTTACATGAAAATCGGTTACTCGGCCGTAACTCTCTTCTTTAATTCTAAGTTAATATTGAATACATATACAGGATTGAAAAAACGAATGTGACATGGAGGTAAAGTACATTGTAAATATTGTAGATAGTAAATTTCACTTAAAGGTAACATTAAGAATGTTGTTTTTTAAAATAACATAATATATATATATATATTTATATAAAATAATAATATAAATGCATTCACAGATTTTTAAAGGCTTACTTTCCGGGAATTGAACCAACTAAAAATGTAAAAAACAATCATTCACTATGTCATTGAACTGAGCGACAGGGATATGATAAGGATAAAATATCTTGAATAAACAATACATCTTAGAATAAAAGTTGACCATTAAAGCAGGACAACTAGACTTCGTGTGGGATTCCACCCTTATGTGATAGACATTCCCTCAAATTGCACGAAGCGTTATTCTTCGTCGTTAATTATGCGAATGCCTGAGTGGAACTCACACCCGAAGTCTGTCTTCTTGCTCAGAGGTTAAGAGTATTCAAGCGAAGAGTGAACAAGCAATTGATAGGTAAACACGATCCATTGTCTACCGCATTTTTACTTACTATCAGGTGAGTTCGAGACCAAGCGCATACCCATACTCCTTTATAAAAAAATGTTGTAATGATTAGTAAATTATATATATAAATGATAATATATATTGGTGTTTGTATTGTGATTATAACGGCGTGGTGCGGCGCGGTGCGGTGCAGCGCGTCATAGCGGTCAGTGTTGTCACACAACGAAAACAACAACAAACATTTTTGGTTTCATTGCGCACGTTATTGTTTAGATAAGGACAGAACTAGGGTTTTCATTTGAATATACGAATTATTCAAATAATAAACCAGTTTGAATATTCGAATACTAAAATTGAAATATTCGAATATTCGACCAATACTCAGAACTCCAGCAATCGCGTGTTTGTTTAGGGTGTTTCTGTCAGTCATTCTTACAACCACTGCAAAATACCGATGGTACTTGGCTCATAGCGTTAAGGAGTGGCCAATCTGTCGGCCACTTGCTTTGCTTTAAACTCGACTATGAACGATGATGGAACCATCATACCACCTACCATTCCGTCGTGCGATTATTCCATGCCGGAAATTAGTATCTTACAAAGGGATGTCTGGCGGGGGCTGCTTTGTCTGGATGTTGATAAGTCGAGTAAGGCAGATGAATGAAATAACTTCATTTAGTTTAATTGCACAAATCTAGGACACGCCCCTTACCATCTCGAAGAATATTGAGGTCCTAGGTGTCAACATCTCCAGCGACATTCAGTTCTGTAGTCACTTAGAAGACAAGGTAAAACTCCGGTACTTCACTCCGAGGCAAAGTGCAGTTTTCCAAAGAGCAAGTTTGACCTCATAACGGGTACTGCTGTCACCGCTGGGCTGGAGTACCTATATAGATACTAGCTTGAGCCATTTGACTCAGCTCAAAGACGAGCTGTGAGGGTCAGCATGTGAAGCTACTGCTGTTGCAAGTGTCTATAGGCTGCGGTAGCCGCTTACCATCATGTATGATTTTTGCCATCATCGTTGTAAAAAACATATATTCCAACTTTCTGCTTATTCGTATTTATGCTTTTTCTAACTTTTTTCGAAAATGAAAAATTATTTGCAAGTTTTTTGAGTAATTAAAAAGAAATCTTATAATTTGTAATTTTTTCGAACTATTCGATTCCAACTTTAATTAAATATTTATATACAAAATTGGAATCGATTATTCCCAATTGAAATCGAATATTCGAAACTTAAATCGAATTAATTATTTGAAATTTACGAATTGTTCGCAATATTCATGAATAATTGGAATTATTCGATTCGGCGCCATTCCAGTGCTATTCGCACACCCCTAATAATTTTCTATACCTATGATTCCATTCAAAGACTATCTATCTAAAAACAGTGGATTTTTAAGTGGAAGTGTGTATATAATCAAAAGGTGCGTGTAGTACTTTTAGTCAAAGCACTCTAATTCCGATTAGATCCTACATATTTATTTAAAAAAATATTTTGTTTGTACTAATTAGACATTAATTTCAAACACTGTCAAATAAAGACATCATTATTAAAACAGTTTTTTTTAATATTATTCGAATATTACCCGAAAAAAATAATAATATACGAATAACAAATTGTTCGAATATTTGCAAGCCCCCAGTCACAACCCTAACCCTTTGTATTTACATTTATTATTATCTCTCGTAACTCTATTATGACAAAATATGAAATGTTTAAAATTAAATGACATGTTTTGTGTTATCTATACTAATATTATAAAGCCCAAGAGTTTGTTTGTTTGAACGCGCTAATCTCTGGAAATATCAGTCTGGTTTGACGAAATATTTTTGCATCTTATACGTGATGACTTGTTATTAGCTAACAGGCTCCTTTGCTGTTTTTATTTTGTTATTAAGCTGTTAGTCATCCATATTAATAAATAAATAAATAAATCTCATAGCTTATTTATTAAGGAAGGGTATAACTTTGCATCTTCACGCTACGAGCTAAAGGAGAGGAGCTGTAACCTTGAACGTCAAGCAATCTGACTATAGGTATGGACGGGAACTGAGAACAACGACAGGCTACACAGGTGTGTTAGCGGCGGCGCGTTGAATGAATTTACCGCGAGTTTAACCGTGGGATTCAGCTAGTAGCTTATATATTATGGAAGCCAGTACAGGCGAAACATTGTTTGTGAACATAATACAAAGGTATCGTATAAAATGTTCGTGTATTAGGTACTTACAAGCGCAGTAGTCTAATTAAGAAGAAATAAGAAAGACGCCTTTAATAAGTATTACATAAAGTTATCGAAATCTATTGAACCACGTTGCTTTGAAATATTCTACTACTGGTGTTCATCTCTGTGAGTCTTCTGAGAAGGAAAGTAGCGCCACGGTGCGGCACGGTCTGGAAACGTGATGTGACGCGACGCAACGCTGTGAGGCCACTTCGTAAGCTAACTTCGCCGTAACAAATTTGTTTACCCTCAGGATCCACTCGTAACCTGTATGTGGATTGTGGTGACACACTCAGCGCCTACCGCTTAATGACACGTCTCACAATACTGAGCAATGTTAAACTTTTCAATGTTAAAAACGTATCGATTAATGCCATTATTAAGTGATTTATATTGAGTGTCCTGCGACGATTTCAGTATTCTAACAAATAAGTGTTGTAATTTTTCAGGGAGTTTTTGTAGCGTCTCAGAATTTATGGTTCATATTATTATTTACCAAGCTTTATTATGTAAAATACCACTTATATTAGATAATATAGGGTTAAAAACGACATGTATTAATAAAAATGATAATCACTTCATGACACAGTAAGATCTCGCCGAAAAATCGAATGTAATAAGTAAATATTATATTCATCGATTACAGATTAAGTTATAAAGGTAATAAAAAATAAATTTTATATGTAAAATTAAACCGATCAACAGATTTTGATGAGATTTTGTAAATGGGATATAAAGGTCATTCCTCAATTCATAAGCTATATAAATTGTACATAATTTGCGTAAAAATGAAATTAAGGATTGAAAATAATTACTGCGTAAGATACGCTCGCGACGTACCG
Organism: Saturnia pavonia; assembly: GCA_947532125.1. Classification (NCBI taxonomy): domain Eukaryota; kingdom Metazoa; phylum Arthropoda; class Insecta; order Lepidoptera; family Saturniidae; genus Saturnia; species Saturnia pavonia. The sequence continues at coordinate 293,825 of OX383901.1, forward strand.
CTATTCTTTTTTCTAAAAGTGTAGTATGAGAAATTTTAGATAGGCTGGGAATAATTGATTAAAATGTAATATGTTTGCAACTTTGAAACAGACTGATCTAGTTGTTCCCATGTTTCGATGTGTAGTACAGATAGCAAGCAAATTGTCCTCGTGGCGTGACGTCGCGTGGTAGTACGCTAGCGTAACCCGGGTGTTTGTGCGCAAACAAACAACAAGCGAGCGCTTTGTAATACTTATTATTACTTAACTTTGTATCACTCTACGTCACGTCTCATTTTTGTATGCAAAAACATTTTTTTCGATAATAATATCGAATAATTAAACATTTAATTATTATCTAAATGCCAATAATACAATGACGTTGTTTTTAATTGAACTTCTAATATGTTTTATTAATATTAACGTTAACTTAAGAAAGTATTAAATAACGTTAATAATAATTAAAATATGCACTGTTACGCATGTTATGTGCACATTTATATCTATGTATATCTGCAATTTAGCATAGTATACTTTATAATTTTATCCTCCCACAGTGAGCTACAATACATTTATAGGACACAGGACTCGCTTCTTATCCCTAGAAAATAAACGATTTATTTAGTACATTCTTAAAGATTTGTCTCCAGTGTAGTAAAATTTAATGATCCAGTATTTTATAAATAATATTTTACTTCATTATTTATAATGCAACAACTATTGACATCGTAACGAAAAATAAATATTGATATTATGTAAAAACATTTTCCTGATAAATAAAAAGTATATAATTTAATGATGTCAGTAAAGTTCTACATAATCAGTTTTATTCATTTTAGTTATTAATCTAAGGGTTACAAGAGACGTTAACGTTATAAGAGACGAGTAGAGATGTTCATTGCTTGAATTTTACCCAGAGGCTTTACACGTGGCGAGCGTCCGCGACGCGACGCGACGGCGCGGCGGCGGCGTAGCGACAGTGCAGCGCGATCCGTACCGGCCACACAAGTTCGAAACTACACGATCAGTAAGCTAACTAACTTAATTGGCTTTAGAACGTGGTGAATACCATTTCAGATACTCAAACTGGCCATGTCAAAAATTAAAGCAATGTTGATAACGGGTAAGCAGGACGAATTGATGCATTTGCCACGGTAGTCATGGGATAAAATTATAATGACGATCCGGGCGATCGCCACAGTTTTTAATCTGCTCTATGGCACGACACGATGCGCTACGTAAGTGTAGGTCGTCGCGGCGCGGTGGGCACACCGTAGCCTGTAGCCGCGTAGTGCCGCGCGTCGCTCCGCTCGCGTCCTGCCTAAACAGTTTATGCAAAACGAGGAATTGAATAAAGGCAAGGATCGTGACCCGGCGCCGACAAGCTCGCCCGCCGCCGACCTACACACCGTAACAAATCTACACGGTCAATTAATCTGTTATAGGCTAACGACAAATTCACCCCAACCAGATATTAAGTGAAAATGTTTTCACGATAAATTTAGAACGGAATTTGTTTCTGAAATACAGTTGGGCACACCGATGAGTGCTCGGTGGTAAATATTCCAGTTTAAGGTGTTAGCCAAGCGAATATTTAAGTACTAGAATGTGCAGTACCGCTAGAACATGCCTTAATCGTAGTATGTTTCGACGAGACAAAGTCCAACAGTGACCATTCAAATGTATCGCCTCTACTCTGACTGGACGCCCTGCCCATTTCCCTTTAAGTAATCCAATGCTAATATTCTTGAATTGCTTTGGCGTGTTCCTTTATTGTTGTACTTCATACTCTATCTGACAGTGTTTTCCTCATCATCCTCTTTTCTATGCCGATCTGGCACAATGCGAGTCTCCTGTTATGGGCTTTAGTGCTTATCGAGGTTGGATAACCATACGTGAGTACAGGTATTAGTATATAATTATTAGTAAAGAAAATTACATTCGGTCTGTGTTCTCGGTGTAAAAGACTCCGAGTAGTGGCTCCGATGTGAATGTGATGCGATATCCAGCGATATCATTATAAACTATACAGTTGCTATTTTATCATACTAGTGTATGTATGGGTTGGGGAGGGGGGGGGGGTGTAGGGTGCGACGGCAGGGTATACGTCGCCGCATAGCGAACGGCTAAAGGTTATCATATTACACGTCGATGCCATCGACCGAATACGTATTGAAATATTCCGTCAAAAGGGTTATTGCACAGGTCACGTAGAACAGCTTGTTTATTGAGAACACAAACCGACATCAGTTAAGTAGAATTTGTCAGACTCGACTAGCAGAACGTAATTACATTGCATCTGATCATAAGTTAGTACAGTACTAAGACAACGGTGACCGCCAAAATTTTCTAATAGTTAATGCCGTTAGTACCAGAAAGCTGGATATGGATTCGGTATCTGTTGACTTTGAATATTATCATAGTGCGTTTTTACTTTGCATGCAATGGTATCCGATAAAGGAGGCTTGCATTTGTTCGACGCTATTAAGAGTTGAATATAATTTATTTCCTATTTACTTGAATCGATGTGACAGCTTAGATAAAGTGTGTGTAAAACGTACGACGCGTAACATCCGCTCCCTATTACATTGGTGTGGTCAGGACAAAAACAGTAATCGACATAAGCAAAAAAATAATAAAGTAAAAGCAAATATAACCAGTGTCCTTATTATTCATTATATTTTACTTTACATGTGTTATGGGCTTGAAGTCAGGACAAGCTATGTGAATGTATGTGTATTTCGCGTCGCCACCCCGTGCTGAGGCGCGCTGCACCGCGCCGAAATGTGTTTAAAAGCGTACCTGCTGATATCTATTAGCAATGGTAATGTGTACATGGTGAAGATAAGAATTTTATTAAATTTATTATATCCTTCAAAATATTAAATATCTGCGATCAACTAAGATTAATATATAATTGTGTGTATTTTCCAAATATATTTAATAAATTGTAATAGTTTTCATACATTATTTTAATGTTACATTTAGGAGACAAAAAATAATATCTTTAGTTTCCGCGTGTAGATTCGCGGTGCATGAGAATACATTTCGTAACAGAAATGGTTGAGCAATCCAACGGTAGAACTGTTTTTGTGAATCAAACGGCATCCTATAAATCTATGAAAAGAGAATTTACCGGTGAAAATGTTCAGCGCATAGCATTGTGAAAACTTTCAACTTTTTTACACAGTTTTTGTTTTTAAGTGTAAATCAACTATTCAAGCTTTACGTATTTGATGTTTGTTTTTTATTTTTGCAAACCCGGTGAAGCTGTAAAAGCCGCAAAGGCTCCAGGGTCCCTAAGGCTAACAGTATAGTCGGTTCGAAAAAAACAAATCTTTGTTTTGTTTCTAATATTCTGAACAAAGTTATCGCATGCTTATTATTGTTTCTTAAGACCGATTTCCGAAACGCAACATGCCAAAGCGTGCTACATTGCTAGGTTTTTTCCATGTATATGGTGACCGCGATCGAGACCGGTGCATGTGCGCTATCAGCCGAGCCCGTTAAAATGTTATTAGGAACCTAATTAATTTTATAGGTCAGTACAAAGTGTCTTTGATTGATTTATTTCAAGTCAGTTTGAATTAGTGAAATCACCTTTTAATTGTTTTCGTAGAAATCCCATGGCTCATATATTTTAGTGCACGAATGAGTTTTAGCACAATCATGTATATAATGTATAACATATACGTGTATGTTAAGTAGACAGTTGATCGTTGGAATTGTATCCTTTTTTATCTCCCTGCTGTACACTCTGCCGGCACGAGTAATTGCAAACAACGTTCACAGAGAAATAGTTATTAGAACATTATTCTGCCTTCACTACATACAAACTTCATAGATCGCGTTACCTATCTGTCATATTCAAGGCGTAAATTTTAACTGTATCCTTGTTAGTGGGGTGGGCTTGTACCATTCCCCCCGCGCACCTACCGACATCCCCTCTGCCCCGCACTCGGACAATTAGCATTTAGATTAAACAAATAAACGACGACACCGTGACCCGAAAGTATTATCCGCATTATTTATAACGTAATTTATTTGAATATTATACTATTTTAATTGGTAGGTACGTTCGTCACTAGCGCGGATATTTGTACAGGTTGAGATATTTCTAGTGGATTATCTCGACCAGTTATAAAACGAAAACTAAAATTTCTGATGATGGAGTTCGCGCTCCAAGAGCAGGAACATTTAATATAATTATGCGGACATCCCAGGTGGACGACCTTTATGTTGTATTTTTTTTTAATTGCTCGGTTCGTTGGTTGTATTGTCCCTGATGGTAAGCACAGTACAAACCAAATACAACGGCGACCATCAAGAGATAAAATGCATCGGCGGTCGCCGCTGTCATGTCGGCCTTCACGTCACTCTTCACTCGAAGGACCCGATGTCATAAGAAGGAGGAAACACATTGGCCGGGAGATTGTTCCCCAGTTTTACGGTACAACAAAGATAATACATAGAGAACTTTTGAACTAGTGTTTTCTCAGATGATAAATTCTTTTGTTGTTATATAAGAACTAGGGCTTTCTAGTAATAATTGCTAACGGCTTATACGCCTCTGCCATAACCATGCATTTATTTATATATATTTGTTTAGAAAATATACCCTATCATGGAAATTCAAAAGTGACGTAAACAAAAAAAAAGTGAAGTAAACTGTGTTTGTACGCGAGTTCACATTCAAAGTGATATAACATGCACAAAGTCACATGTTCGTTGTAGCCTTTGATGTCGTCTCTAGCAGTGTCGCCCGTCCCGTCCGTGCGCCGCGCTACCCACGGACCTGCTTCATTATTCAGAGGTCAAGTGACAGGACACTCTAGCTAGAGTCTCTCTTAGCTCCGTGGTTACAGTCACTGTGAGACGTGACTGACCAGCAAAGACAACAGCATTTGTTCGCTATCCGTTTCATAAGTGAATAACCGGATAAGAAAATGTTTGAATCACTCGTTTATTGCTTTGTAAAGTTCTTATAATGCTTTTAGTTCTCCTATAAAGTATTTTTTTTTATTTAAAAGGTGCAAGGTCCAGACACAATATTCTTTTCCCGATAAGAAATTCAGGTTAGGTTAGGTCTAGTTTCCAGTTAGGAAACTAGATGTCGCTGAGAGTATTAGACATTGTTTGATATTTTTATATTGTTAAAATTAAATTACACCCATGCACTGTGGAAGAAAATATTTACTCGCAATTTAGACAAATTATACTGAGAATACAATTACTTCAATATAATTATGAGATTTTAAGTTCGTATTAGACATACAGCGATATCCTGATAACTATTTCATTACTACGATTATGGCACACTTCTTTGTAAGAACAAAAAGAAGTACTGGCTGAGCATTTTAGTAGCAGTCACCAGCAGTATCATCTTAAGAGAGGAAATCGAAACAGCATAGTTTAGATTACCAACGATATATTTTCTAATTTAGTAGGCTTTGATTGTATACACATCTAGATACTGCGTCGTCCTGAGGCCGATATCATTTTGCTAGTCTATATAGTGTGCAATCGATGCACCATGAAAGAACTATCTACCGTGGTAATAAAACAACTGCGAATCTTACGGTTAATCTGCCTGTAACTATTACTGCAACACCCGCGTTGCGTGAAGTGCCTAGTCGATCACTATACTAAGGATGACTCAGGATCCTAGTGCATTCAGAGCCTCTAATGTCGCATGCTTGGCGTCATCCGTATCCCCTCAAAGTCCCCTCAGGCCTCATGAGGTCTCAAGCCCAAACCTCAGCCTCGTATGGTTCCAGGCCACTCTGGTCTCGTTTTTCTCCATCCTCGAGACATCAACTAGCTAAAAATTGTACTTTAAACGTGATGAGAAAGAATAATTACGACTTAGGCTTGCTTAGCGTTATCTCCCACATTCCAGGCGTTGCTGCGACCATTCAACGCCTCACCCCTGCTTTTCTAAACACTCCGATTTCTCCGTATAGAGAGCGAGATATGAGAAAAGAAAAAGGAGATTGTAACAATACCATCAAGGGCTCGGTCAGAATCATGGTTGCTTTATTAAATCATCAACGACGCAGACTGATAACAATGATTCGAAGGTGCTTGCTGGGCAATGTAAACGAACACCGTGGGAACAAAGCTTTATATTATCATTATTTACTAAAGGCGGCTAACGTATATTTATCAATGGGTGTAGACTATCGTGACGCATTGCATGTTAAATACGTTCGGCGCGCGGAGTGCGGACTGCGGACTGCGGCGGACATTGCTCTGATCGAACGAAATAAGCCAGTATACAGGTATATATTCTTTACTTTCATATCATTATTATAGATGTATTACATTGAGAGATATATGTAAAATGTACTTGTAAGAAAGTAAGAAAGTATTTATGTAACATACACTCAACACAAATATAATAATACAAAGAGACACAATAAATAAGTATTGTATGGGTCGAATAGGTTCCTCTCTCTGCATGAGGCTGCTGGCTTACCACTTACAGCTGTAAGTACTGCAGCGCTGATATTCTCGTAGAGAAAAATCGGGTGTAATAGATCTTCCGATTATGATTGTAATTATAATAATTTTTCACGTCAGCGTCGTAAGTTGAGTGACGTAATCCAAGCCTTCCTGTGGAAAGTTGCAGAATCATTTATAATTGGTATTATCTATACATATAATAAAAGTCAACGTCTCTATCTGTCTGTCCGTTTATGTTCTTTTGATGCGAAAACCACTGATCCGATTTTAATGGATCTTTTTTAATTCATACCTAGTTATATTATCTGACCAGATTATAGCATATATTTTGTTAGATAAAGTAACATACGAAATAAGCACTGACGATAATGGATAAAACACACTTTTTGCATGGGCACTTAAATGGCTAACACTGAGTGAACCATAAGAAATATATCAAATTAATGTACCACATAATTGTAGATCTTAAAAAACGTACAAAAAAGTCATAGATAGCATATATCTATCTTCTAAGGATCACCCACAGTAAGCATTCTGTAGTCCAAGCGAGCGGAGCCGCGGGCACAACTAGTATTTTTATAAATAAACTTTATAACGGTGTCGAGCCGAGTGGAGTCGTGTGTAAAAGTTTATCGTAAATATTGATCCAATTTTAATTTCGTGTTGTCCTCATGAAAATATTGTTTTATATAACACTAGCGCTAAACTTTATGTTATGGGAACCGAATCATCTGCCGTAAGCTTATTGTAAACTTCACAAGAGGCTAAAGCCCCATCGAATGAGCTCGATTTCATTATGTACCTTATCACCGAGGCGTAAGAGTTACTCAAACTTAATCACAAGAAATATCCTAAGTTTCCCCAGTTAATATTTGTGTTACATTTTAATAGAATACATTTAATACAATCATAACATTAAATGTTGTTACAAAGTTCAGCAAACGTTCAGAGTTCCACCGAGTGAGGCTCAGATACCTACTCTATGGAGGGGAAAACTGTTCGTCCATTTGTTTGTTAATGTGCTAGGTGTGGAACTAGTCAACGTTTTTCTTTATACAACTAAGTTGGCAAACATGCGTACCGTCCGCCTGATGGTAACCGGTTTCCATAGGTACTCGTATAACTAGCGTGTTGCCGACCTTGAACCCCTACCCCACGGAGCTTTAGAAACCCTACTCACCGTAGGAACACAGCACTAGGTTATTTGGTTGCGATCTTCTGTAGAGTGGAGGTATTCCACGAGTCGTACTGCTGCAAGTGTAGAGAGAAATCTGTAAAGAAATTTGTCTGAGCCCTACCTCTCTTATGTTATGAATTCTTTAAAATTATATTTAAGTAATTTCAGTCAGACCAATGACATGACTAACAATTCACCACTCATCCGAGTGCTCCGAAGTCTTCACAAAGTCTCAGCATATCTTCCCCTAGCCAACTTATTTGCTGATGAATGAATGCTATAAAATAATTATGATTAATAATTTCGATGATATCAAAAATACAACACAAGTAATGATAAAAGTGAGAATAAATTCAATATACAAGTGAAAAGTTCTATTGTGCTGCAGGTTGCAACTTATATATATTTTTTAATATGGCATAGTTAAGGTGATTCATCCATAAATAACCCATGATCCCATCCAGCGTCCGTTGGACGACAATGCGGTCGCGTGATGCATGAGTCACGTTCGTGTCACACTCACGTCATGGTCGTGTCAGGCACGCGTCATGGTCGCGTGATCGCGGCGCTGCGGAATGAGATATAGCTCGCGGTGCACGTGTCCGGTTACATGGTTCACTAAACTTCATACATTTTATAATAAAACTTTTTTTCTATAGGTTTACATATACTATAATGTAAAAATTTACACATAAATATATAAAATTACAATAAAAATACAATTACTAAAAACGTTATTGTCCAACTATCTACTCAAATATTTTTGTTTTTCCAAGCTCCAAGCTCGGTTAATTGTCTCCATTAACTTCACGCGGTAACGACTTATCCGATTTACATGTTTTTTTTTTTATTTTAATGTATAGATATGTTATGTGGCTAGGTTATAGGATACATTTTGTAAGATAAAGTAACATATAATAAGCAAAATAAATAAAGGAAATAAGCAGTGATGATAATGGTGAACCAATTCGGAAAAATGACGCATTTGGGGTGCTTAAATGGCCTACGTTGAATAAACCATACGGAATATATCAAATTGATGTTCTACATAATTCTAGATCTTAAAACACCTACAAGAAAATCAGCGACAGCATATATGTATCTTTTAAGGATCACCCTCAATAAGAATTTTTGTCTTCCGACTTTTGAGCGGGGGCAGCACGCTTCGCGCGTGCGCTCGCGCAATCGCGTTTTGTAGTGCACGCGAGCAGAGCTACGTGCACAGCTAGTATTATATAAAAGCATAGTATATGTAAAAAAAGATTTCATGATATCTGAAAGCTGTGTAAAGAAAGAATTGGCTTTACAACTTTAATAAGAACTAAAACAATACAATAATATACTTACTACACTGACAATATGACACGTTTAATTAAGTTTTAATACATTAAATTCAATTTTCATAATTTAATTATTATAGGTTAGTTTAGTATAAGTTTTAAATAAGGGTTGATATTAGTTCGTATTTCTAGCAAAAATATACAGTTATATAATAATTTTAAATGAAAAATGGTAATATAATTTAGGTTGTCCGTTTGGAAGATACGAGGGAACATTCTGTTCACAATTTCAGAAGGGTAAGCCTGTCTTGCTTATTGACAATGACACATTTTATTATTATTGGGTCGGTCGCGCGGGCAGAGCGCTACGCCACGCCGCACTCCGCCGCGCCGCGCCGCGCCGTCCGCCGCTCGCCGCCGCGGTCCGATATATTGCCCTTTCACAATATATTTTATCTTTTATAAAAACACAAACATAATAACGATCATATTTTTCCGGGGGACGAGCGACATCGGAATACTAAACTCTTTCAAATTATATTATATTGTGTTCTACTTTTCTCTACATATTTATGTCTGCATTTTATTTTTGTTTTATGCTGTTTTTTTGTGTTGTAGAATTATTAATACCAAAATTATAAAGCAGTTTTTAATTACTTATGAATTGTTTTAATGACGGTAGTTGACCAATATAACGAACATCTATGTACAGTCAATTATGGCATAAAATATAAAATCATTTGTGTTAGAAGATCGACGCAGATCACAGCAGCACAGCAATAGGTACGCATGCACGACTTGATAAACTTGAGTTACACAATTCATATGAAATTGCGGGCGAGTTATATGAGATGTAAGCCTTACATAGCTTACTACAAGCCTTACTTATTAAGTAAGAATTACTTAATTATTATAGTTCAACAACAATAATATATCTAATATGTTTTACAATAAAAATTAAAGGCTACACAGCAATAACGATTGAAATTAGAAAATAATTTATGCATATATATCCTAATCAATTAAGTAATAATCAATCCTAAGGTAATTGTTATAATAAATACTTGGAATGGATATAAGTAATTCATAGAGGTATTAAACAATTTTAAGGATAAACATTTTTGAAGCTTTTGCTTAATAATTTTGTTATATTTTCCACTTAAAATAAGCTCTAGGTTTAATAGAAGGTTATTGCGTTTATACAAATACAGTACTTAAGATTCACTTCATAGTGCATTGTGGTATAGTTGTTTATAGAATGGATATAAGTAATTCATAGAGGTATTAAACAATTTTAAGGATAAACATTTTTGAAGCTTTTGCTTAATAATTTTGTTATATTTTCCACTTAAAATAAGCTCTAGGTTTAATAGAAGGTTATTGCGTTTATACAAATACAGTACTTAAGATTCACTTCATAGTGCATTGTGGTATAGTTGTTTATATAGGGCTTAATATAGAAAACAATAAATAAAAATAACAAAGTCCACCGTAAACAGTCATAAATATCTATTACACACATAGTATTAAAAGAATTCAAATGTAGGCACGTTTAATGCGCATTAAAGGAATAACTTCTCAACTAACGTCCATTTAAGTTGAAACTAAGTGGGACATTAACATCAGTGGAGGTAAGCTGCTTACAGCGCTGCTTAGCGGGGACTTCAGCGGAGTTATAATAGTAGTAATCTGCGCTTTAACGCTGCACCGTAGTAATTTACGCTAGTGCTTTCGCACTACTACGGCGCGATTGTGTTTATGTGAGATACTGGGTCCTAATTTGAGACTATATACGGTCTTATTTTGAACTTATACAGTGACAATGGATAATCCCGCAAAATAGTTAGATCGAAAAGAATCGAACTCCGTCAATACATAATTAACTAAAATTAATTGTCATAATTCACTTACACGTCGAGAACATTGTAAGTCTTTCGATAACCGATTCTTTGTTTCGCTCTTGCGTCTATAAACAATATGTTTGATTCTCTGGCGTTACCTTTTACGATACATATCGTTCATTAATGGGATTAACTCGGTTTGAGGGTTGGTAGCTCTTTACAAGAAATTCTAGGCCGGGAAAAAAGCTTTGTTTTTGCTAATATTTTAAACAAGTAATGTAGAGTAACTTATTCTATTGCTTTGCTGTATTATGATTATTACATATATAAAAAGAGTATAAGTAAAATTCTAGTATTTGCAAAAAAAAAACATTTACATAAAGTCTTAGAAAAGACTTCAACGGTATATGCATAATTCACATATTTTACATGAGAAAGTTGGCCGATTTGAAATTATTAGAAGCAATATTCATCTGTGTCTACGCCGTGCACCTATTCATTTTTTTCTGTGATTCGGCGGGTGGATGGCCGGCACGTCGTCATCTGAGAGTTTTTTTAGTCTCACCCGCACACTATTTGGATTCTCGCAACGAACAAGAGTACACGGTTGTGTCGCGTCGAGCAAACTCTATAATTATTAATCTATTATATTTGTAACAATTTTATAACAATTCAAGATTATAAAGTATTAACAGATTAAGAGGTTTTTCATTACAAAACTTCCAAATGTCCACTAAGAGACATAAACTGAAGCGACCGTGACAGGACACTTTTGCAAAATTCGGATTTGAGTACGAAGAAAAAGAATTCTCATCAAAGGTAATCTACCAAAAATTCCTCGTGGAGGTCTACAGACGCAAGAACACTATAATAGCAGACAACTAAGCCAGCTAAGTCGGTCAGCAGAACGCGCCGCGCCCAGCCTTAGTTTCTACGACGTCGAGGTTCACCGTCAACCTGTCCACGCAAGTTCGAGAATTCCGTCAACATCTGCGAGCAGCTCGTGTACCTATTTGTGCCACAGCTACCAGCGAGGACCAGTGCAGCTAGAAGCAGCCGCCTCGTCTATCAGTTAATTGCCATTCCTATAGCTTACCCAAATACCCAAACTTATTTTCCTATCAAAAGGGTCGCTGTTTGGTACATTCTACTCGTGTTTTATTAGTTTAACAAAATACCTTACTATTTTAAAGCGTATTTCAAGTATTATACCGTAAGATATCTAAAATAATAAAATTAAAATTTATTGTTCATTTCAATTACCCTACATAACAATTGTAAAAATCTTAAATTCATTTAAATAACAGTAAATTTATTAAAATAAGTATGTGAATATATAATATTTCAATATCTAAACATAAAATAGTAATTATATTCCCGATATTTCAATTCTACGGGGTAATCTGAGGCACTAAACTTAAACGCCCACTCAATTCGTATTATTATTCTAGTTTACAATATTTTAAATATTTCCGGTCGACTATTTCAGGGACTCCTCCGTCACGCGCAGCCTGACGCTGCCAGCTACCGCTAGCTGTGTTCGGGTGACGCCGCGCCGCCGCCGCGCCGCCGCCGCGCTGTTGCCGCGCTGCTGCCGCGTGGCTGCGTTCGGGCCCCAGGTGCCGCCAAAAGCGTAACAGATAAGATTACAAACATATAACCTTATTCCTTCATTTGGATTGGTGTTACTGACAAGATTAGTCAATCAACTATATCAATTTTTCTAAGGTTCCCGGTGCTTGTTTATTGTGCGATTATTGCTATCAATTAATAAACAAGATGTCTTTAAGCGAAGATAAAGACAGTAGTGCAAAACTATTGAAAGAACTATTTGCTAAACGAAGATCGGTCAAAGGTCGTTTAACGAAATTTAAAAAATATCTAGATATGGTATGCTCGTCAAAATTATCAAAAATCCAAGTTAAAGAGCTAGAAATAAATATTGGTAAAATACGAACTATGTCTAGCAAATTCGACGAACTACAGGATCAGATTGAGGTCATTAATTGCGAAAATATGGACTCTGAGATCGACGAACGCGATGAAATTGAGCAAATCCTTGCTTCACACCTTGCAATTGCTGAAGAGCAACTTGATAAGTATAAGAATGCTTCTAACGATTCCGATTTGCACAACACATCACATCAATGTCATCACGATCAGTCGTCTCACTTCCATCAAGTTGATTTTAAACTACCACAAATACAAATTACAAAGTTCGATGGTTCTTACTTCCACTGGCTTGAGTTCCGAGATACCTATTTATCACTTATTCATCGTAATGAGCGCATCAAGCCCATCCACAAGTTTCATTATTTAGTATCGTATCTCGAAAACGAAGCCGCGCGGATTATTTCTAATTTAGAAATTTGTGAAACTAACTATGAAATCGCGTGGCAGCTTTTGTGCGATCGTTATGATAACAAGCGCCAACTTATAAATCAACACCTCAATTCATTATTATATTTTGAAACAGTACAGCAACAACACAAACGTGAATCGGACAAATCACTGAGGTTTCTAGTTGACCACGTAACAAAAAATTTACGAGCATTATCAAGTTTAGTTGAACATACCGAATTGCTTGATATGATAATTATTAAAATTCTTATACCAAAATTAGAAAATCGTACCGCCATGAAGTGGGAAGAACATCGTAATAGTTTGTCTGATATCCCCACTCTAAAGGATTTTAATAAGTTCCTAACTGATCGCGCTGACGTGTTAGAAACTATGTATCAAAACAAGTCTGATATACCCAAGGCCACACAATCACGCCAGAATATCAATAACAATTCTCGTAGTACAAAATCATTTTCATCTACATTTCAAAACACAGGCTCCGTCGCTAAGCAGTGTGTTGTCTGCAAAGGTGATCACTGGATATACCACTGCCCTAATTTCCTAGCGAAGAGTGTTCAGGAACGGCGAGATGAAGCATTTAAATTGCACTTATGCTCCAATTGTTTGAGAAATGGGCATCGTGCACGTGATTGCAAGTTGGGTCCCTGTCGTGAGTGCAAGCGTAGGCACAACTCACTCTTACATTTACCTAATTCCAACGATACTAGTACAGGTAATTCCAGTAAGGTCAGATGCAATAATTCTAACTCAGATCGCGGTTCAACAGGAATATCGGTCAATAATTCTATCAGTGACAATTTGACAGAGAACCACATTCTTTTGTCAACAGCCATGGTTAATATTATTAATCCTCAAACAAACCAACAAATTCGAGTGCGTGCTTTATTAGACTGCGGAAGTCAGTCCTCATTTATTAGTCAGTCACTCATGAACAAGTTATCATTACAAGCATGTGCTATAAATAACGTTAACGTTATCGGTATAGGCAACAACTTAACAGAACATGTGAATAAAAGTTGCATTGCCCAATTAAATTCATTTAACAATGACTATAGTGTTGTACAGTCATTTTACGTATTAAACAAATTAACAGGTACTATTCCTAAACAATATATAGATATTAGTCAATTAAACATTCCAAAAACCATAAAGTTAGCTGATCCTAATTTTAATCAGCCTTCGGCTATAGACGTCTTGATAGGTGCGGACCTATTTTGGGACCTATTAGGATGTGGTCAGTTAGCATTAGGTCATAACATGCCCAAGCTACGTAGCTCAAAACTAGGTTGGCTTATTGCCGGCCCTATATCTCCAAGTATAAGGAATCGTTCGTCACCTAAAAATATTCCGTGTCATGTTTCAAATAGTGATAGTGACGAATGCAATTCCAACATCAATTCTCAATTGACAAAGTTTTGAGAACTAGAGCAAGTTCCAATAGCAAACCAATATTTTAACAAAATTTAGCAGTCATGCTTCAACTTTTATTCAAGAGTATTTTGAGCTAGACCTATTAGAGGAATGTCCGACTATTACTCCCGCTCCATCCTCCATCCGTATTTAAACAAACCAATGAAACTATAAAGACTCGTGTTGTCTTTGATGGATCGGAACGAACTTCCTCAGGTTTCTCTTGGAATGACCTACACATGGTAGGTCCTAATCTTCAAGTCTCAATCTTTTATATTTTGATTCGGGCTCGTCAGTAAAAGTATATTTTGACACCAGATATCGAGAAATTCTAAATCTAGATAAGTTTACATCATTTTTAAAATTGAGAAACGTATTTGCATATGTCAATAGATTTATACATAACGCACGACACAAATGTACTAAACACAAAATATTAGGTAAATTTACAGTTAGTGAATTAGAATCGTCTTTTATTAGTTAAAGTAAAATTGCTCAGCAAACTTCATTTTATCCAGAGTACAATCTTTTATTAAAAAACAAACCTTTAAGTAGCAAGTCAACTCTTTTGTCACTTTCACCCTTTTTAGATGATGACATGGTGATGAGAGTCGGTGGTAGGTTGGAACTATCTAATTACAATTATACTAAAAACATCCTATACTTTTACACGCCTCTTATCCACTCACTAAAATGTATTTCAATTATGAACACTTACACAACATGCATGCCGGACCACAGCTATTGCTGGCCTGTGTCAGAGAAACTGTGTAGCCTATAATCGGTAGGAATTTAGCCCGCCGCACAATTCATAACTGCGTCAGGTGTACACGCATTCTGGGAAAAACATTAACTCCCATGATGGGAAACTACCTGAACAGCGCATCACACATGATTTTCCACTTCGTACTGTTGGCGTTGACTTCGCTGGTACTTTCCTCACTCAAAATAGAAAGGGTCGAGGTGCACGATTAAACAAATGCGTGCACCTGGAAGCCGTCAGTGATTTGTCTAAGGATGCGTTCATCATGACGTTACGCAGGTTCATATCAAGACGGGGCAAGCCAGCGGAGATATTTTGCAATAACGGCCGCAACTTCGTTGCAGCAGCTAAAGAAATAGTTAATTTTATTAAAACTAATCATGATTCTGTAGTTGATTTCGCTACTAATGAAGGTATAAGGTTTGTGTTTTCTCCCACGTACGCTCCACATTTCGGCGGCATCTGGGAAGCCGGCGTTATATCCGCGAAATACCACTTAAACGCGTTATGGGGAACAATCATCTAACGTTTGAGGAAATATGCACTCTGTTCACACAAGTGGAAGCTGTGCTTAACAGTCGACCTTTATGTCCACTCTCCCCTTCCCCTAACGATTACCATTTCCTTACTCCAGGTCACTTTTTGATAGGGCGTGCCCTAAACGCATTGCCTGGTCTATCACCGGAGCAAGGTAATCAGAACAACCTTCAACGTTATATGAAGCTTGAACAAATTAATCATCATTTTTGGCAGCGCTGGCAAAAGGAATATGTAGCAGAATACAGCAGCGCTCCAAATGGGGTACCAAAGCAACCACATTGAAAGTCGGAGATTACTTCTCAAGGAAGATAACGTCCCACCACTCAGCTGGCAATTGGGA
This sequence comes from Saturnia pavonia, assembly GCA_947532125.1. Lineage (NCBI taxonomy): Eukaryota > Metazoa > Arthropoda > Insecta > Lepidoptera > Saturniidae > Saturnia > Saturnia pavonia. Next base: position 309,984 of record OX383901.1, read on the forward strand.
CGTATCAGCCACCTATTTCCTGGTTCAGACGGTGTCACACGGGTCGCAGACATTGAGACTACCAGAGGCTGCTTCCGGAGGCCTCTTACTCGGATCTGTCCCTTGCCTTCCTCTTCATCGGATCACGACTGAAGAAGTTGAAAGGAGCCTTTCAACGGGGGGGAAGATGTCTACGCCGTGCACCTATTCATTTTTTTCTGTGATTCGGCGGGTGGATGGCCGGCACGTCGTCATCCGAGAGTTTTTTTAGTCTCACCCGCACACTATTTGGATTCTCGCAACGAACAAGAGTACACGGTTGTGTCGCGTCGAGCAAACTCTATAATTATTAATCTATTATATTTGTAACAATTTTATAACAATTCAAGATTATAAAGTATTAACAGATTAAGAGGTTTTTCATTACAAAACTTCCAAATGTCCACTAAGAGACAATCTGAATTCGTATAACAGCAGTATATTTGTATGAGTTTATAATTTTGTGGTTGTTACTACACTTCTCTGGCGTCGCAATTAATATAGCTGTTTTTATACTCCATTCCCAGGCATAGTTTTATCATCTTTAAGTCATTATCGTCGTACTGCTTTATTCACATCTATTTAAGTTTTTAAACAGAGTTCCAGGCTTATTCGATTCCTGTTTAATTCCAGAACGAATTATTTCTTACAGAATAAGACTTGACAACTAGTTCTATATCTGGAATTGTAATATCAGATCTAGGTCTACCATAGTTAAGGTACTGTTAGTTATTAACCAAATGCTATTTTGTGGAATTATTTTCCCATTTCTTGGAATATATAAGAGAAAATATAATATGTTTGAATAGGGGGTTTAGTACGTGTCTTATTATTTTAATTACTCGACGTTTTTAACACGCAATAAAAATATTTTATCATGTGTACAAAACGCGATACTTTAAAAGTATTATACGTGAGAAATTCACGTCACAATACAGTCACTTGTATCGCGCGAGCGGCTGCTTGGCTCAAGGGCTCCATGACGATGGATCGGACCTAGTCTTGAGTTGCCGCAGAGGAGGGTGGTCGTGGCGGGTGTGCGGGCGCGAAGTTAACCGTTCGTCCCCTGTGGAGGGAACGGTGGTTTCGCGGGCGTGGGCGCGAGCACGCATATGTTGCGGGAGCGGACGCGTAAAATTTGTTAGCTTTCTCCATGTCGTCGTCGGGATAGACAAAAAGATTTCGCGGACGGCGTTTGTAACGTTGGACAACGGGTATCGCGTGGTTAGGCGTGTAGTTCACAAAGGACTTTACAAGCGGGTTTGGATGGTTCGAAGCGCTATCGAAGTATCTCCTAGCGAGATATTTCACATAGGCTTCTAACGAGGGAAGCCTCATGTCCCTGTGTAGGTCCATGTTCCTAACGAAGGCTGGAGGGTCAAGCAGGCGACGGAGGAATCGATTTTGTACTCTTTGCAAGCGGGCAAAGTTGTGTTTGGACATATGTGCGAACGCGGCGCAACTATATGTCAAGATCGGACGGACGCACATCTTGTACAGTGTAAGCTTATGTCTTATGGACATTTTGCTTACCGAACTGAGCAAGGGTCGTAAACGGGAAAGGACCCAAATGGCCCTATTCCGGACTCTAGTGACGTGTGGGTTGAAGTTAAGCTTCGAGTCAAGGATGACACCCAGATATTTTGTCTTGGTGGCCCAAGGGATATTTCTACCGAATAATGTTAGAGGTCCTACCGTGCGTGGTAATCTGCATGTAGTCGGTTCGAACATAATCGCGGCACTCTTAACCGGATTAATAGCTATACGCCACGTTCGAAACCACTCTCCGAGAGTGGTTACGGCGCGTTGTATTTTGTGAGCGAGAAAAGATCTGTTCCTATTTGACGCGTATATGACTGTGTCGTCAGCGTAGAGCCCTACCTCGACCTCAGGGGGTTTCGGGAGGTCGCTGACGTACAAATTGAATAAGCAAGGTGCCAGAATGGAGCCTTGCGGGACGCCTGAACGAATGGGACGTGCGGTGGAGAGTACTCCTTCCACTCGGTAGTGGAAGGTGCGGTCGCTTAGGTAATCGCGGACTAAATGTACTAACCTATCCGGGACTTCTAAATGGTGTAGCTTGTGGACCAGTCCGGCGTGCCAGACCTTATCGAAGGCCTTGGCTACGTCGAAAAAGACCGCAAGCGTGCGGGCGGGAGCGATATTGCTCTTGGCGAAGTTACTCGTGATGTGCTCCGTGAGGCGGTGCACTTGATGTGTATACGAGTGACGGGCGCGAAAACCGAATTGTTCGGGCGGGTATAAATTCTTGTCGTCTATAACGACCTTGAGACGGTTCAGAAGGATCCGCTCATAGAGTTTCCCTAGGGTGTTTAGGAGACTGATCGGGCGATAGCTATCGGGAAGCGAAGCTTTTTTGCCGGGCTTGCGAATACCTATGACTATAGCTTTTTTCCAGACGGCTGGAAAATAGCAGTGGGCTATGGCTGCATTGAAGATGCAGACCAAAAGAGCTATGAGGTGATCAGGAAGAAGTTTGAGTACTTCATTCCTGATACCATCAGGACCGGGAGATTTCCTAGGCTTAAGGCCTTTGATGATAGAACAGACCTCATCTGGCGTGACCGGGGTTAACGTTTCCGCGGGGGGAATCAACGTGAGTTCCTGAACGGCGGTCTCGATAGTTTCGATGTGGGTAGTGTCTACGTTGTCGCAGTTTGGGGAGCACTGGCTCTCCAAGCTTGCGGCAAGGCATTCTGCCTTATCGTCGCTATCGAACGCGAGTGGGAGATCGAGGCCCCTTTCGAGGGGCGGCATCTGGGCGGAAGCTTCTAACTTCAGAGAGCGGGCGAGGTTCCAGTAAGCCAGATGGGACGGCTTGAGACCCTCTAAGAGGTTATCCCACCGGTGACCTTTGTACTCTCCGATGCGAGTTCTAACCTCTCTCTGAAGTTGTCGTAACCTACGGGTGTTATCCCTCGTCGGATAAGAGTCATGTGCACGTGTCGCGGCGTTAATTATATAAGCAATTTGAGATCAATTTCTACCAGTTTTAAATGAAATAAATTCTAGCAGTTTAAAATAAACTTTATTCAAGGTAAACACGATGGCTTCCGCCGTGAGGTGGAGCTAGTTAATTCTGAGCAAGTGTCAGATGACACCCCCTAGTCGGTGTCCGTTACCAATCAACTAACAAGCACGCCACTGGACTTTCTGTTACTTAAAGTTTATTTATATCTAATATTATTTAGTAGATATGATTACATTTTATTTTATCTTCATATTTATTATACATATATTTATGTTTATTTCTTCAATCCTCTAAGAATTATTGATATTAAAATATTAAGTCACATATATTATACAAAAAAATGAAAAGTATTTAAGTTTATCATCTCCCCCACTAGGATTTATTATCACTTAACATAAGTTGAGATTATGGCCAAACGATGAAAGTTATAAGTATAGAAAAACCACTAATTAGTCGACTACTATACATAAAATTGGAAGTAGTGCGATCAAATACAGCGTTCAAAGTTATAGGGTTCATATTGTTCGAACACTGAATCTGATTAAACCAGATCACGGTGATAACTTAGTGATTGTCTGATTAACCTCTAACTTCAAGTAGAAATCTTGTCGCGCATTATTATATACCAGGTACTAAATTTACTCAAGTACAGGACATAATCCCTGATGGTCCCGTTCAAACACGTAACCGCCGAGGGGTATATTCTTGCTCGTTGTAAATCCACGGCGGTGACTTAACGACGACATAAATACCACCGGGGCGGGGGGGTGCGAGGTGAGAGGCGAGTGGTAATTTACCGCTTAATTGCACGACATCTATTAATTGCAGCGAAAGCTTGCTGAAGTGTTTGCATTTCAGTCATTTTTATAGATGGGGGAGCGAGCTTAAAGGCAAAATATTTGTAAGTACCTACATGGTTTTTTAAATTCAAGATTGATACTGGACAAGTTTCGCTCGGTTTATGTTTGGGGGTATAATTGGCCAAAGATGCAAGAAACGCAGCTATATTGTCACTGTTGAATTGATATTAAGCATGGAATAGTAATGAAATGGAGTTTTCATTGATATTATGTTACTTTCATAGAGTCACTCATCACATGGTATAAGTAGAATATAAATATAGTTTAAAAGCGACAAAGGTTCAGTGGCGTCGCGTTGGAACACCGCAGCACCGAGTCGGTCAACAATCCTATAATGAACCTGAGTTATCGGTGAAGGAAAATATCGTAACGAAACTATACCCATCTGGATAGCTACCACCTTTAAGTTGAAAATTTGAAACCAACCATAGATGTGGTTCGTGAGCTGCACTTGAGCGTCAGTTCCTCTAAGCTTAGTGTGTTTATCATCTTATGATTTTGGGTCGTTCCAACGATACGTGTAGGGACATGTCAACAGGTCGGTATGACATCGACGAATGCCGATGAAATTTGTGTCTTCGACGGTCGCCGTTGTTTGTAAACTGTACTGTACTTACCATCAGGTATTCAATTACAATCGATTACAATCATTTTGCCCATCTAGTATAGAAAAAGGCGAAATTTTGCTGAAACGCTAAGCCATAAAAGAATTAAGAGAAAAACGAATTCCTTTTGAATAACTAGTTTTATTTTAAGATGTATGTATTAAAACTTTATCACTTTGTAATTACTAAAATATATTTCCATAAACTATCGATTATATCAACAATTGTATAAAATTAATGTTATAACATTTTTCGAAGCATTCGGTAATTTAAATTGGGGCAAAAGATCTGAACATATCGAATGGTTCAATTGTAACTATAATATATGGCAATGAATTTGGAGTTTCTAGAACCATACTCTTCAAATTACTTTCTCTTGCTTGAACAAGTACAGCAATACATCAGGTCGCAGGTATGACGTCGGACTATATTGCCCTCATATAAGAGACGTTTAATTTAGCTAATGGAGCCGCGAGCGTGCCGCGTGCCTTCGCTCGAGATGTTCATTTATTGTACTAGGGACGCTAATAACGTATACGATGACATATTTTAAACATGTAAAATATTTTGTGAGATAATATCTATAACAATAATTGTATTGTATTGTATTTATATAGTGTCACCGGATTAAGAGACGCCTGTCGGTGAGTCTACCTCAAATGGAGTAGCAGTTAAGATAAAATCGTCATTTATTATTGTCAGCGAACTGATAATAGTTAGTGCCTCGGTTGATACTGTTTTTGATGAAATTTAAAGTGACGATGTATTAAAAATGGACAAGTCATTCATAAACGTTTGATTATTTCTCAAATGCGACTATCACTTTTACTTCGTTGAAAATCCCTATACAAATAAAACCTGCTAATAAATTGTAACTCTTGCTGCAAGCCTAAAGTCTATTGCCGCGGTATTAGTAAGTTGCCAAGATGACAGTGTTTGATAATCACTTCATTGAAATTTCATACGAAATATATTTTCTCGAAAATGTAATGTCGTTAGTATACGAGAATAGGGGCGGCCCGTTAACATGACGCCAGAGGGATGTTCATAGAGGACATTTAAACACGCGTCACTTGTCAGTGTCGCCGCCGCATCGCGTCGCGCCGCCCTGTGCCGCGCCACGCCGGCTTGTAAGTATGATTGCTTGTTTAGTATAACTTTTTTATTTTTCTTTATAACATTCAAACATTCGTTTAATTACATTAAGCATACGGAATAAGTTTAAGCACTTCTAAGGCTCGGTTGCCCATTTGTAAATTGTTTTTATTTAGTTTTCATCTGAAAAAACCTTTCTTATAGTCCGTGAATATTTACAATTTAATAAAAGGGGATTTATAAAAATTATTTAATGTAATAGTTGTGAGCATGTTTCGGAATAAACTTCAACGACGTGAAGTTGCTCCCGCACGTACTTCAATTGACAAAAAGCTTTCGAACGCGCCGTTAGTCTTTGTATTATTAAAAATTAAATATTTTACGCTATGCATAAAGTTCATTTTACGTCCACTAAAATCAGTAGCATGCCATCGCATCCGTCGCTACAACCATGTTTGACAACTATAAGTTAGGCAAGGTAATCTAGCTATTTCGAATACTTTTCTGTTTATATCTATTATTATTTCTTTGTTCTTCATTATTTACTTTAATCGCCAATATTTTATCTGTGCTGAAGTATTTATTCGTTCTATTGCTCTTTTTGTACAGTTCTCAAATGATATTAATGGACTAAGGTACTCTTAAATATAATCTTTAACCTAGTCTATTCTTACTCCTTCTACAGTAATATCATGAGGTTCTCAATCGTTAGTATTTTTGTTTTCGTTGCATTTAAAGATTAAATTTTCTGGCTTTTGACATCTAGTGCTTTTCTAGCAAACATCAGAATATCATCTGCGAAGTGTAGATGGCTTAGATATTCTCCGTTCACTATTCATTTCGAGCACAGCTGAAATGAATTTTTGGAGATAATGGGTCTACTTGTGGAACTCCCTTTGTATCGGAAACTACGCTCCTTCTCTTTCCAAACGTATCGTAGACCTCCACTTTGAATACGTTGCTGTGTTTTTTCTTCTCCCAGATTGAATCTATAAAATACATGGACTATAATTGTCCATATTCGTAACATTTTTCTATGATTTGAGTTAAATTTGAGTAAAAACTTCAACGTGTTCCATTGCTGTTTTCTTTGTTGTGAAAACTGGTTTGATTTTTTGGTTGATTTTCATCAAGAATCTTTATTAACCTATTTAACAAAAAAAATGCAAATATTTTATACAAGTTTGTCATTAAGGACATCGCGTTGATCGACGTGAGTTCGAATCCCTGCAATGAACCTGAGCTTTCGGTGAAGGAAAACATCGTGATTAAACCATAGCATGGTTTTAGGGCTTTCTCTAATGATCGCCTGGCTAGCTACCACCCTCAAATTTTAGGTGTATTCCGGTAGCTGCATTTGAGAGCCAGTTTCCTCACTTGGTTTAGCGTGCCACCAGGTGAGACTGTGGCCATAACGCTAAATATATAAAAGAAAAAAAAATGCTAATAGGCATATAGTTGCCAATATTTCCGATGTCTCCCTTCTTGTGTAATAATGTTATTATTTATTTAGTATTTCTTGATTTTTATAAATGTTATAGGTAGTATACAATAACATACTCTGGCATTAATTTGGAGTGCAGTGTAGGACTGAAAGACCCCATATTGAGTGTAATATTCATATAAAAGTGTAAAATCAAATTAAAAATATACGATAAATGTTATATTGGCCCAGGGACCACAACTGAAAGCAGGGATAAACACACTCCGCTCGGTTCCAGCGAGTTAGCTTAGACTATGTTAGGACATGTTCATTTTCCCCAAAACAATTTCTGAATAAGCTTCCCTCATAAATATATTCATCCTTCCCCACCGGTATATAGATACTATGTGGATATTTCCATGAATGCTGTGGCGGTCTGTAAGAGTACTTTTTCCTATTTGAAAAACTCAAGCTTATGAAAAACAAGTGATATCCTAAAAGGTTGGGCAAAGAGGTCGTGGAGGTGACGCGGTCTCCCCAGCGGCGGGAAGCACGGGGGGACAGGGGGGTGGACTTAGCGTAACGCGCGGGACGGTAAGAGGTGCAAATGTGCATCTCTCGAGATGAGTCGCTTGAGTACACATCAGTTTATAAGTAACTTTCGTGTTTATATAGTGTGGAGTAGCACACTTAATTATTATATTATATAAGCATTTTGTATAATAGATAACGAGTCTCTACCTTCGACTGATTAATTAATTAATAGTGTTTATCTACACACAGTGTTTTTTAAACAAATAAATTATGGTATCAAACGAAACTAAAGAAAATTGTCATTTTTATTAACTTAGCGAGCGAGGTATACTTATATGTTTGTCTGATTTAGTTTTAACGCCTAAGTACGTTAAAGAATAACTTACAGTTTCTTGATACCGACTTCAGCAATAGCCGACAGGTATACAGATCCATCATCTCAGTAAGTGTATATTATATTGTAGCGCTGGCCCCGTAGACGTTGTACCGCCCTTTTGAATTCCGCCGCGCTGAATTTACCTGACTTACCTTGCTGCTTCTACGCATATCCACCTTATTTGATTCCATGGTGAAAGGGTGCTCGAAGTCTGTACGGTGATGCTGGCTTACAAAATGATGTCGTGATGAAACGACTCTGAGCGTGTTCGCCTCGCTGAGCGTGTTCTACCGTCTGTTCGTACCGTGTGTTCTTTGTTGTTTCGTGAAACTGTGGAACCATCCCCTGGCCAATGTGTTCCCTCTTTCTTACGATATCGGATCCTTCAAGCGTAACGTGAAGAAATATTTATGCAGGCCGGCAAGCCAGCGGCGACGGTCGATGGTTTTCGATCTCTTGGCGGTCCCCATTGTATTTGGATTGTACTGTGCTTGGGACAGTGCCGTCAATATACCGAGCTAAAATAAAGAAAATATCACCTAACGATATTATTTATTTATTTAGCACGCAAACAGAACAATAACAAAATTTAACTAAAATTACATATTATCACACACAAATCAAAATACAATGTAATTACTCAGGTAATAGGCCTGCATGACATTTAAATACATATTGAAATAAGGATAAGTAAATGCTACTAATGTTTAAACATTTCAAATTATATACCTATAGATTTTGTATTTGCATAATATTTTGTAAAAGTCGTTACAATAAAAAATATATATAATTGTTTAATCTCAGATGACCTTGTTTCTTTCCTCATTATGTTTTAAAAATTACCAGAAATCAAAGTTCACTCCACAGTTATTGGCATCTGGCAGCACTACGGCGTGAGTGTTGCACTCCCCGCTGCCGCGCCGCGCTGGTGACGTTTTGTGGACGATGGGAATACACCTGGCTGAGGATCCTACAGGTTGGTTAGTTGTTTCTATACATTTTCATTAGAGATACATAGGTCTATTTTGATTTTCAATAGCAAAGTTTTATGGAGTCATAAATTAAGAAAAGTAATTTTCAAATACCATGAAGGCCTCCATCGATCTCGCGTGGTATCTACGAATTTGACATGTTCTCGGCAAAGAATTCGTGAAAGCTCCGCGCTGTTTTACAAGAAGCATTTGTTTTGTCTTTGTAATTTTCTTTTCTATTACCTACTACAGAAAAGCATTGTATGAAATTGAAAATTTATTTGAAAATAAATATATGTTAATTCTTTCTTTCACTTTAAATAGAACCTTAATTTATATTATTTCATTCCGTGGTTAACTTAATATTAAATTTAATCATTATGTAATAATATAAATTTTATGACACAAGTATTACTTAATAAAGCATATGTAATAAAACAGTTTCCAAACCATCTAAATAACTCCAGTGAAAATTTTATTTATTCCAAACTACACAAACGACCCAATTAGGAGACAATACGTAAGTTCTCATTTTTGTTAGCGGAGCGACGTTAGGCTGTGCACACACAATACGTTCATTACGCGCGGGGAGTCACGCGGTACGGTGCGGCGAGGAGCGCGGAGCGGCGCGATGGCCAAACGTCGCGTTTTGCCGCGCAACGCTAATTTCCCGCGTGACCCATAAATTACCGTGCAGTTTGTCGCAAAACTCGCCGCTATATATTATCTTCTATATTAATAAATATGTAATATTGTTTGTATTTTTTTTTTCAAATTTTCTTATAGACATTCTATATAAAGGATACTGAGCACGAATATGTCATTAAAATTTTCTGTTATCAGTTTGTGTGTCTGGATTTAACTCAAAAACGGCTCGACCTATTTTTATTAAATTTTGTACCCTGGAAGGATTTTATATCATTCCTCAAATGGTATGCTATAATAATTGTCAGTAGTACTTTTAGAATACTTTATAATTACACTTGTAACCATAATTTATATCTAAAATCATCAACATCATTGTATAACTTGAAGAATTAAATAATATAGTAATGTAAATAATCAAACAAATTATTTTTTAAATACAAAAATATTTTTCATGTTTTGATAACAAAAAATGTGGACATTTATTGTAAAACAGAAAAGCACAGTTTACATTTTGATATTATAATGAAGTTGTAGATACTGATTTATGTATCGAACGCGTAACAGTTCAACAGAAAAGTAACCACGGAAGTGTTTACTCGAGTTCTCGACATTACGGTAACGACGTGTTGTCGCACCCGCGTTGCGCCCGCCGCCGCGCCGGTCCCGTGGGCACACGACCGCTTAGTTCCCTTCTTGACCAATAGGAGTCCTTTAGTGTTGAACCCACAGAGTAAATTAATGTTATTGTGTAACATATTTTTTGTTTTTATTATATAACCTGTTCTTGTATAAATGTTCCACATACTGAATTTCTTACAAGTTGTAATCAGAGTTGGATCCTCTGATAGGTAATACATATATATCCCTTAATTTACCGCACCGCGCAAAAAATCTGTCGTCCATCCATTATAATAGAGTTTAACTGAAATCTTGTTAAATAAAAAATATACAAACGGGTGTACGAAATGAAATGGAATTTAGTAGCCGAGAACTGCGGCGAGGTGCGCGGTGCGCGGCACATATGTTTTTATAATTAAATTAATATGAATTCTATAGAATTATAAATGATAACATTTCTTTGTTAATTAAAACACACTTTATTGTCCATTGACTGTAACGTATTATATAACTCAACGTCTCTCTGTCAGTCTGTCTGGCCGTTTATGTTCTTTTCACGCGAAAACCACTTAACCGATTAACATTTTTTTTAATTCTTAGCAAATTTATCTGGCCATGTTATAGGATATATTTTGTAAGATAAAGTAACATACGAAATAAACTGTCAGGATAATGGTGAATCTATTCGAAATAAAGACGCATTTGTAGCACTTAAATGAGCACTTACGCTGAGTTAAATATAGGAGATCATCATCATCATCATAAATCACGGCTCTTTCCCAACGGGGTAGGCAGAGACGTCCTTCCACTTGCTACGATCCTGACATACAACTTTCGCTTCCTCGACATTCATAAATCTTTTCATGCATGATCGTCGGTTTAGAGTACTCTTGACCTGACCTTTCCTCAAAACGCCCCCGATTTGATCGTGGAACGTTCGTCTAGGCCTTCCTCTTCCAATCTTCCCATTTACACTCATCTCATAAATGTGTCTAGTCATTCTTCTTTCATTCATCCTCTCTACATGCCCAAACCATCTAAGCATCCCTTTCTCAATCAGTGTCACTATATCTTCTTTCACACCACAACTTTCTCTTACTACACTATTTCTTATCTTGTCACTCCATTTCACTCCTAATCATACTTCTTAGCGCTCTCATTTCTACTGCATTTATTCTACTTTCATCTTTTTTCTGCCACACCCAGCTTTCACTTCCGTACATGAGTGTTGGAACTAACACTGCTCTATGCACAGCCATACGAGCTTTTCTAGAGATTTTCTGGCTGTTCATAAAGGCGCGTAAGGCCCCATTTACCTTACTACCAGCATTAACTCTCCTTTCAATATCACTTTCACACTTTCCATCACTAGTAAACATTGATCCCAAATATACAAATTCATTCACTTGCTCTAGTTTGTCTCTACCAATCCGGATACATACTTCTGTCATGCTCTCTTCCTTTTCAAACACCATAACTTTAGTCTTATTTGCGTTTACTTTCATTCCCTTTCTTTCCAAAGCATCATTCATAATAGTCACCATCGCTTGCAAATCTTTAGCCGACGATGCAAGTAATACTTGATTATCGGCGTAAAGAAGACGTTTGAAGAGTAACTCATTCACTCTCAGTCCCCAGTCACTCTCTTTTAAATCTGTCAGACAATTATCCATGAATAAGTTGAACAGCCATGGAGACGCTACACATCCCTGTCTAGCACTCTTTTGAATATTAAACCATTCAGTGTACGCTCCGTTTATTCTGACACAAGCACTGGAATCCCTATAGAGGATTTAAATGCTTGTATCAGACTACTGCTCACCCCATGCAAAGATAATGCTGACCACAACTCATTCCTCATCACTTTGTCATAGGCCTTTTCCAGATCTAAGAATGCACAATAGACTTTTTGCTTTGTGGCCAAAAATTTTCTAGTTATGCACCGTAAGGACTAAAGACCTGATCCGTACATCCCATTCCCTTTCTAAAGCCCGCTTGTACATCCCATATTCTTTCATCTGTTTCTTAGATGATAGGAGATGTATCAACTTAATGTGCTACATAATTGTAGATCTTAAAAATACATACAACAAAGGTCAGCGATAGCATATATTTATCTTCTAAGGATCACGCACAATAAGAATTTTTGTTTTCCGTCTTTTGAGCGGGGGCAGCACGATCGCGCGTTTGCTTGACTGACGGCACACGGGCGGAGCCGCGGACACAAATAGCCATATCATAATATGCATTACACTATTACTTTTTAAAAAGGCCCAATGCATCATAAGTATTCTAGTAGTATGTATGAAACACTACCAGGTAAAGTACAACACGGCACTTGGTATATGTGTATAATGTATGAGTGTATAATAACTCTGGTATAGTAATGTTGGCGTGTGTCTCTGTCTCGGGGTATGTGAAGGTAAACATTTTCGCAAACAGACGTTCAAGAAATGTTCTTGTAATGGAATAATATATTTGTATAAAATGTACATTATTGCATTTGTAATTGACAATACGTCGCGTTGTGTACACCCGTGCCCTTGCTCGGGAAGTGGCATTAGCCCAGCACATTTATAAAAGAATACCACCGCCAGATATATATCTGCAACGAAGCAGCAGTGTTCACGCTGCTGTGTTCCTGTCCAAAGGGGTGTAGTTGGTAGTTTGCATGGTGGTAGGGTTCTAATGCCCGCCTGGCTAGCTACCACCCTCAAGTTGAAAATATGTCGCCAAGCACAAATAGGTGTGTTCTGGCAGCTGCACTTGAGAGCCAGTCTTCAATTAGGTTTAGCGTGTTATCATCTTGGGCCACATCTTCACTTAACATCAGGTGAAATTGTGGCCACTACGCCATACCTATAACGATAAAAAAACCTGCACTGGCACATGAGAGTCGAGTCGTTGAAACAAGCAAACGAGCAAACCTATTAAGGACTGGTTACAGTTAAGATTCAGTTCTTATTTAGGTTGATTAAATATATAGCTTATAGGCTGCAGTGAGTATTTAACATCAGTTGGACTGCATGTCTGTATGCTACTTCATACCATCATTTTTATATACTTATTTTATGTCTTAATTTTATTATACGACTATACTTTTTTACTTGTTTATGGCAAACAACTCTAGTAATCCTACTCACAGCAGGAAAACAACAGAAAGTAGTTTCATTCATATCAATTTATCTTAAAATAGAAATCCGAACAAGTGTGTTATATAGTATTATATTCATTTAAAATTCCGTCAGTTAAGAATTCCAACAAGACAGTTGCACAGGGAGTCGGGAATACGCAGTGAGATCCCGGCGGAATCCCGATGGAATCCCGGCGGCGAGATGCCGCGCGCTCCACCAGTCGGCACCCGTTCAACAATGCAATACGACAAATGAATCGCTTAGTGTGTAAATACTGAATTCCATGATACGGCAGGCACTGAGAAACTGTACGTCTGAACTGATTCTGTTAAACCTGATTTAACTAACAGGTTTGCTTCAGAAACATTGGTAATATTCCCTTTATATTGTAATTTGTTGGAATCTTAGAATAATGTGGCAACACACAATATAAAAAGGAAGTAATTATTGTCTATGTTAGAGTCTATTGTCGTTGTCATTACTGCTGACAATGTAATAAGTTATATGTAGTTAATATGAAAGTTTATAATAAAAGGCGAAATAAAAGATCTTATAACGTGAAAAAGTGTTTAATTATCTGCGACAACATCGCAGAAACAACCAATTCACTTTGTAATTTTACCACTAATCAAGATTATAATAATTATTGTTATTATTTATTTATTTGATGCAATATAAAGATATTTATTTCGCAAACATTTCAGGATATTCGTCGTAAGGAAATATAACAAAAAAACACTATTAACGGATTGTTAATAGTGTTGTGAGTACCCAGTCTTGGATATAAACGTGTAGGCTAAATAGTCTGTCAGCATGACTATAGGTATATACACAGATAAACTGATAAAAGAACTGGTACAGAGTCAACTGATGAAAAGCAACACTGACAAAATGTACTCACTGACAAGTTACAATGTATAGTTGTATGTTGAATTTTATTTTGTTGTGTTTGAGGTTCAAATGTTGTTGTTATACAGCTAGGTATATGTTAGAAGGTATTATTTTTATAAAGTTATATATTTTTACCTGCGTCAGAATATATCGTAGGAGACGGTCTGAACCCGGCAGCCGGCGCGCGCGGATCAGCGCCCAGCGAAACGAAATATATTTGTTTTCAATATTTAATACACATGACGGGAACAGGGTTGTATTCTGCAACTCAATAGTAAATAATTATACTTAATTTTTTAACATCTGGTATGGAAGGAAACCTTTGCATTGAACCTTACTGTTTATTATATATTAAAAATATTTAAGTCAGGTTCCAACATTAAGTCGTGATTGTAATTACTTTTTGGCTGGCTGGTTTTAAAATATACATAATTAAGGTACAGTTTAGGAGACAAAGCGTTTTACAGCGCGTGATATATGAATTTGGGACTAAACACATTGTCACGTCTTTATAAGAAAAACGCGGTATCTTCATAAACAATAATTATGTGTTCCACGCGAACGGAGCCGCGGGTACAGCTAGTATTTCATAATTTCATTACCTTCGATTTACTACTAACAATAAGATTGTTTATAAAGCGGCGTCTGTCGTACTAATGGACGCCGAGATGCATACGCCCGCCCCATTTCTCACTTTAGCAGCCACTTGTGTGTGTGCAAATTTACTTTACATTGTTAATTACTAGATGTGATAAACCCACCATCATTGGTTTTCAGATGTGGAGCTGTGTGCACCGTGCACGGAGTTGTGACGTGGGTAGACGGACACACGCGGTCCCGCGCTGACATGTCGCTTTGCTTACCCTTCACTGACTCGCTAGCCGCATGACTTTATTCGTTCACAGGTGCCATACCTTTAGTTTCAGCGTTTCGAAGTAGGGCTCTACGCTGACGACACAGTCATATATGCGTCAAACAGACACAGAAAAAATCTCGCCTGCGCAGTCCAACGTGCCGTAACCACTCTCGGGGAGTGGTTTCGAACGTGGCGAATAGCTATTAATCCGGTAAAGAGCGCCGCGATTATGTTCGAACCGCATACTTGCAAACTACCACGCACGGTAGGACCCCTCTCATTATTCGGTACGAATATCCCTTGGGCCACCAAGACTAAATATCTGGGTGTCACCCTCGACTCGAAGCTTAACTTCAACGCACACGTTACTATAGTCAGGAATAGGGCCATCTGGGTCCTTTCCCGCTTGCGACCCTTGCTCAGTTCGGTAAGCAAAATGTCCTTAAGACATAAGCTCACACTGTACAAGATGTGCGTCCGTCCGATCTTGACATATAGCTGCGCCGTGTTCGCACATATGTCCAAACATAACTTTGCCCGCATGCAAAGAGTCCAAAATCGGTTTCTCCGTCGCCTGCTTGACCCTCCAGCCTTCGTTAGGAACATGGACCTGCACAGGGACATGAGGCTTCCCTCGATAGAAGCCTATGTGAAATATCTCACCAGGAGATACTTCGATAGCGCTTCGAATCATCCCAACCCGCTCGTAAAATCCACCGTGAACTACGTCCCAGACAACTCGATCCCCGTTGCCAAACGTTATAAACGCCGTCCGCGAAATCTCTTTGTCGATCCCGATGACGACATCGAGAACGCTAACAATTTCTACGCGTCCGCTCCCGCAACATATGCGTGCTCGCGCCCACGCCCGCGAAACCACCGTTCCCTCCGCAGGGGACGTACGGTTAACTTCGCTCCCGCACACCCGCCACGACCGCCCTCCTCTGCGGCAACTCAAGCCTAGGTCCGATCCATCGGCATGGAGCCCTTGAGCCAAGCAGCCGCTCGCGCGATACAAGTGACTCTACAATCACTAGCTTTCACAGCCATACATGACACTGCATTATACACACATGCACAACACACATAGGTACATAGGTTCTGTAAGGGACCTTTTTTTTTCTTTTTTTGCCTAGTTAGATTAGACAAAAATTTTCAGACCACTAAATACACATACACATGTTCCTTCCCTCCTCCCAGGGGGCAGAAACATGTATATATGTATAGTTAGTTTAGATCGAATTACGGATAGGGAATTAGTCAGATCGCGACTTAATTGCATACGCGCAACAGTCCGAGCCGAGGTTCGGCCACTTTGGCACCCTCGGATGTTGTTGCTTAGCTTTCGTGGCTGAGTGCCCTAAGCGCTCGCCCCCAAGCCCGGTAAAGCTGTAAAAGCCGTAAAGGCTCCAGGGCCCCTAAGGCTAACAGTATAGTCAGTTCGAAAAAAAAAAAAAAAAAAAAAAAAAAAAAAAAAAAAAAAAAAAAAAAAAAAAAAAAAAAAAGTTTCAGCGTTTTCGCAAATAATATAAAGATATTGATATTTTTATTCTATAATTTTTATCGTCCTTTTTTATAAACAAATGAAAATTATGAACTACATTTGCAGGGTTACAAATAATAATTGAAGCTTACTTTTAGAAGTTATTAGATTTGAAAGTCTCATTAGATCAGGCTTTGGCGTTCTACCTCTTGCTTCCCGTCTACTGCGTACTCCACTGCCACACTCTGGTTGAGTGATCAGTAGTGACTGCAGCGTGCACGTGTGATTAACTTAACCGTTCAAGTTGTTATCCGGCATAGGTATATTAATTATTGAATACCTACCTACAAAAAGTTTAATAAACACAGGAATATTTACCTGAATTTATTATATTTTTAAACTAATGTTAGTAATTAGTTTAGTGAAGCGTGACTCAAACTAGTTCCTTAAATTACTGGAAGGATTTAAAACTAGAATGGATGTTTAAATATCTAAAGTATTCCGGAAGATCGCGTGAAGAAAAACTACCTTCAGAGGATAAGAACACCTATCTTACCTTTTCTCGTTACCGTACCGTATCGGGGAGGTAATAAAGTGTACAGTAGTGTAACAAGGCTGCGAGGTGAGTTTGCCGTCGCGCGCTCGCACTGCATTACACATTCAACTCAGTTTTGCTAAGTTAGAGTTGCGTTATCGTGTCTGAATTCTGAAATTTCTTGTGTTCATGTATTCAAAATGCATACGCTTTTGAAGTTTGTTGAATGAGGGTCTTTTAACAATCTTGCTACCTGTGTTTTAGTGATAAAAAAGGTGGGAGCTTCATTTCTCTGCCCTTGTAAATACTGTAAGGACCTAAGTTTTGATACTCGGTATTTATAGCCATATATCTGCAATATATCTGTCACCGGATAAGATACAAACCATTAGTTTATAAAGAAAATAGTAAGATTGTAAATTGTTGATAGTTTGTCATAAGGCACTAAAATTTTCAATTTAACGCTTACATTTTTGTATGTTTATAAACTAACTGAACTGCATTAGCAGTGAATGGACGAGCTCGGCATGTGATTGATTGCAGTCGCCTGTAGCGCTGGTTCGACCAAGGTCTGTTACGTAGAGCAATCAAACCTCATGGAGCTGTATGCAGTGGCTAGGTGTGATAATTGTGATTTTGCAATTGAATCATACACAGGTTTTATTACATTTCAAAACTTCAATATCAAATTAACAATAAAAATCAGGCCTGATAATTATGTCCTCAAAAGTCTTAATCGTTAATAAATAGTGTATACTCATTTAGGATAACATGTTAAAAAATGTTTTACGCTTTCGTGGGTAGTCCTATATCACCAGAACCATAAATAGGGTTTTAGTTCCGGACATTCCTAGATAAAAGTGCCGGAATCTTTTCGAATTATTGCACAGATTGTGGAAGTAAGTATATCGTGTCAAACTTATATTTTCTAAGTAAATTTTAAACGGAAATGATTTTATAATGATAACAATAAAAAAGTGTAGTCTAAAAATTCGTATCTTGAATTCTTTTTTACGTAAAGAAAGCGAGCTTTTACATGCTTCGGCAATGTTACTTATGAAAATGAAGAGTTAATAAACAAAACAGACACTGTTACAAATGTTTGAAGCTGGTGACTGGGAGGAGCCGACGTTCCGCTACGCTCCATTGCTCTATATATTTCACGATGCTCTCGTGAGTGAATACGGGTGGAAAAGAGCACGTTTCGGTATCTATTACATATATTAAAACAGCTTCTTACTAAATGCATATGAAAGGATACACGGTACCTATGACAAAAAACCTATTATTAAAGAATTTGTTTGTCCGTTTAAAATTACGCAAAGATGTATCTTAGTTTCTACAGAATCAATTTCATAGAAGCAAGGATTGATAATATGTCTTATTTAAAATGCTTTTTGAGAGCTATGCTGTGTGGTAGTACCTGATAATTGTGTCTAGCTGGATCGCGACCACCATACACCAGGTATAACACCCGTGATAGTGGTACGTTTATGCTTGTCACGTTCCATGATCAGCCGGTGTATATCCAGTAATCAAGCGGAGTGGTAGGTATCTGTACACTATTGGATCACGACCACAATACACGTGGTGATAAACCAGTCACAGTGACTTTTTTTGGTTTGATGCGTTTCGTGATCAGCTAATGTATACGCTGCCCAACGGCTTGCAGGCCAGCAATCATGCTGGCAAGTAGTTATCTAACGATGACCGATAATGGAATGCCTCTCTCGTTGTTTTTCATATGTACTTCGTTTACTCTTAGGCACACATTAGAAGACTCTCAACTGATTCTTGAGACGATGACGCTACTATTCTAGTTAACTAGATAAGCCATAGAATAGATAAGCCACTTGAGTACTTAGCACGTGACATCGTGCGGCAGTGCGTCGTCTCAGGGAGCTGAGAGATGTGTGGCGTTCCAGTTCTAGTGTTGTATTGTGACGTTACTATGCCGGGTGTTTAATGATTAATTATGGGTGGTCATTATGTATGTAAAAGTGTGAACCAATAAACTGTTTGTATAATATTTCTTTATAATTTATCGAGTTAAGATCATAATTATGCATTCTGTTTGCCCAATCGCTTCGATTTGTTTTCTTGATTATATGGTAAATGAAATCGGACGTACCGACATCTTCTGATCTGTGTCCTTCCTAATGGGGTATGGACTAGCGACGCTGTAGCGTCATACGACGTTGCTGTTGGGGGGACGACGCCGCCACCCTCTTACAAACGTCATCAACAAATCGTTTAAGTGTGTGTGACGTACATTACATAGCATTAGGTTATGAGATGTTGACCGATCTTCTCGCGGTTGGTTATTTTCTTTTTAACATTTTATCCCATTAACGTGGTGAGTAACAATTTGGTTATTAAAAAAAATAGGAATCATCCGCTTGGCGCCAGACTGCACACTCACCACTTCAACTTCCCACACCACAGTCAACTTGCATAGTGCTTCATTGCTAAAAGCAGTTTGAAGGCGAGTGACACTGCTGAGGTATCAGCTACACTTAAAATCGTAGTTAATCACGTTATGTAAATTTTCACGAGTTAAATCTATGATAACGTAGACACTCAATATTTAAAATGGCGCCAAAACGTAAAAACAAGTCGAAGAGTTCCTTTCCAAAAGTCGTAATTTCTTTTTAAATATTCTTAATGTAAGTGGCCAATTCCGTAAACGTTTAGTGCGTTCTATGTAGAAAGCTGTAATTTGGTATAGGTAAGCATATTAATCACGCCTACACGTAAGTTGAGGATGAATTCTTTTTTCTCGTCTATCTCATGTTTTATTTACAAAACGTAACGTGTGTGATCAAAACGTAATATCGTATGTTTTCACCGCGGCGTCTAAATTATGACATTAGTCATTGGCACAGTGAGCGAGTACGCGTCTTCAACTCCAACGTATTATTTACACTACGTAGAACAAGCAGCATTTATTAAGTAAGATCCTCTTTAGTATGTTGGTATAAAACTACCGTCAATATATTAACATAAATACGTATATTTTAGTTTTTTTTCAATTTTAGCAGGGCGAAGTGTCATCTGCGTAAAGCTACCGGCCTATTCAACCGCAAGCATAACACAGTGTTGTGGGATCAGAATCGTGAGTTCTTCGGCGCGACGCCATAACGCTTGAACTGAACCATGAAGTGGGTTCCAAGCCTGGTAAAGCTGTAAAAGCTTTATGTGGTTCGTTAATATATCACAATGTGTATGTAGCCGAGTGGATTGCATAATTCTAAATTTTGATATCCTTAATGCAAAGGTATCAGGAAATTGTACGATCGAAATTGTAATAATGGTGTCAGGGATACATTAGCGGCATTACACTTAATATTTAGCTTACCAGAATAATTATGTAGTGTGTATTCAGCGTATGGTCTGATTTAAATTTGGAAGTTAATCTTATAAATTGGTTCTGTATTGAAAAATTATAGGTTTCAAATGATTGGTATTATGTTTTCATCTCTTTTCTATTGGTATTCTTTATTCTCTGTTGCGACGGTGTACGTTTCCATCATGCATTCATAAACTACAACATATTTATGTAGATATTTATCTACTTTACGAATTGGGTATTTGAATATTTTTTTTGTGATAAATGGAAAAATCATATATAAGTTTTATAACAAACTGTTTCTTTTTCGCAATATTTCAAAATAATAATTAATGTTTGAATTCAGTACCGAAAACGCGCCGATCGTTCCCGAATAAATCCGAGCGCGTGTGACGTCACAATGTTAATTTCTACTCATTGCAGCACACAACTGTTACAGTGCTTTGACACTTAATCTATGAAATTATTATGACATTATAACGTCACAAAGTTTTGCAAAAGTAACAAAATACCCTTTCACTATGTTCAAAGTATACGTAAAATATCTTATTACTGATCAGAATAAAACGCGGAATTACATTTGGTTCGTACCGTGCATTGATTAATGAGGGAATCAGCACCTCCACTCAGTGGACTACACTCTGCACTGTACACCATGCATGGAAATACAGTAAGGCGACTAATAGCTGTTGTTTTTTTAGAAGCCGTTACACGCTCTTATATGTTGGATAGTTCAAAATAAAATACTGAATGGTATCATCGAACTTGCTAACTTTTATATGAACTTGGTAGTGAGTAAGGAGAACGTGTGATGAAAACAGAAAATAATGTAGTTTTTTATAATACAATTCATCTTACTAAGCATATCAAATATAATTTCCTGGTACTTTTGCAGATGACAAACGCAAAATCGATTTACTGATATAACACGAGTCATGCAACTTTTAAATTTTGTTCCAATTACACAAACTTTATGTTGTATTCTGACATCTGATTACAATACTTAGCATCATACAATAAAAATTTCATGTACCATGTAATCAAGTATTTAAAAGCTTAGAGTAAAATAAAGTAGTACTGACAATATTAAAGTATGTATTATAATTTATTTATCAGCATTTCATTAGCGGTCGGTAAGATGACCTACAGTACAGTCACTATAGAGTTAGCGGGATCACCACTGCGGGCATGCAGTCGCAAATTTATCTCGCAAATGCCCCATTTAATTCACCACCGGTCTGTTCTGCTCTGTTACCAGTGCTTATACACTATATTACACTCCTCTCACTCTGACATAACATGATAAAAAGGGACGGAGTACGGGAGTTGAACGTAATTATGGATTGCAGGTTAAAGTGGAGCCTCGATTAATGATTGATTACAGGCCATTAGGGTTGTGCTAAATAATACATTTGATTCGCATTTATTAAAAAGTACGTAATCTATTTTAATAAATCTGAAGTTTTCTTTTTACATGACGTATTCTTTTTTTTACTGATCACGAATATGCCCTTAAATAAATTGTGTGTTTGTTGTTATTAATCCATGTTTTCCGACATGGTTTCAGAGTACACAATCACTGAACTAAATGCACTTACATTTCAAAATATGCACAGAAAATATGAATTTTATGGCTTGAATAGTTTGGAAAGTGTTGCAAACTTGAATTGGCTGGTGGAAGGACACGACGCGATGCGCCACGGCTACGACTTAACAAAGTGAAGGTAAATAAACTGCTGCAAATCCAGGGCTTGGCTATAAGTAGATGCAGATTCCAACACCGGCTGCCGTCGGCGGGCCATCTATCACTACTAGTAGAACAAGCGTTTATATTGAACCCATGCAACCAGCGGAATAATTTATTTATATATTATAAAAATACTCATTTCTCTTATGCTATAGTTTGTATAAATGACGTTCAATTACTTTACAATGAATCTGTATTTTATGGAATTTTATATAAAAAAATAGGGCGATTTTTTAAAATATATGTTTATACGTTCAATCTATAATGTTGGTAAAACAGTTGAAAATTGTTTAATACTTAAAAAATTAGCGGCTGGTGGTTAGCTTCCAATAAATGTAGTATGTAAATAATATTAAAAAAAAACATTACATTTGATAAGATTGCTAGTATTGCGTTTGTTCCATAGTTAATATTTTTCAGAAATTATAATTTAACGATTTAAATTTTTAAAGGTAGCATTTAGCTAAATATAAATTTAGCTCAAATTACGTCCCTTTGAAAACAAATGATATGGCTCAGCGTAGATCAAATAATGGAAAATTATAATAATAAAATAAAGTTATTTGTGGTATGTATATTAGTTTAAGCATTTAAATTTGCTCCAAACATTGTGGTCTCAAAACCTTAATAATGTAGGTAATATGGAGTGTAGAGTATAAAGAAGCTCGTTTCGTGGCTTCATTGTTACGTAACGGCTTAGCGAGCTTTTAATAAATGCCTTGTCTTCGCTCAGCTTTATAATTTCTCGATGATCATAAGCTGCCTATATTGTTATTGGAATGGGAATTAAAGGCAAATTCTAGGCAAATAAGGTTCTTAATACTTCCTTTGAAGTGATTTGTCTTTACTCATACCTCTTGATATGTTCACCGTTCTATTCAATCCATCTATTTTTCCATTTATCTTTCCATAATTCTTAGAGTCGATAAGTGCAAGTCGCCATATGGTTAATGTGTACGGAGTAACAACAAAGTCTCAACTATTTGTCAGGCTAGGATGAAATAAATTAATAATGGCCTTTGTAGGCCCATGCCTGTATACTAACGTATAAGACACTAGTGATTGAATAAACACTGGTCGATTTGGCAAAGAACTGGACTGAGTCACTAAGACGATTTTTATTCTGTGTATAGAAGCTTTGAATTCGGTTTTCCCGGTATCATTATTGATGAATATTTGAAATGAAAAATGATGGCACGACGTTAAATATGATTTCTGACTTGTCACCGTCCGCGTCGCATTGCAAGTAAATCTGTTTGGAGACATAAAAATAAAAATACCTTGGAAACAAAACCCTTAATTAAGATCCTTCATGATGCGATAATGTACTAAGAAAATGTTTAGTCTATTGTGAAGTAAAATTAATTTAAAGCATAGTTTTTTTCATAAATAAATTACTTTTAGAATAATTATCTCCTTAGGCACAACAGGTGCAAAAAAAACTTATAAAAATAATGGTCGGTGTCAGCTCCGACGCTTGACTGAAATTAAAATGTTTTAGAACAGTTCTTTTGGAATATACGAGTATACAGTAGGCAAAATCAAATTATTTATATATTATTGCTTCTGTAACTGTATATAAGTAAGTTGAGTATATGCCTATAGACGCGTTCAGTGTAAGAAGCGGAATATGTTGCGCGGAAGAACAACATAACGACTTCAATTACTGTTAATACTCTCATTCTTATTTACGTACCGCGGGCTATATATGAAAATCTGTGATAGTGGTCAACAGTGGCTAGGAGCAACTAAACAATATTAAAATTCGCAACAAAAAATGATAATACCAAAAAATTTAATTCAATAAGATAAAAGAACATTTAATTTTCCTATAACATTTTTTTTTTGGGAAATTTGTTTTTATATTAGTTCTGCTACGCTCGACACCGAGACTTGGTTCTTAATAATATAATTAGTCACCATAAGTTTATGACTAGTTCTGTACTTTATCAAAATTTACGATATAATAAAAAAAAACTAGACTATGCTTGACATATACGTACGTCTGTTAGTGATTTTATACGTTCTGAACGACTTGACAGGTTGAGCTCATCTAAGTGGCCGAGCCATTAACTACCTGTATGCTGCTCGCTAAGCTATAAGTAGATACACGATTTGGAGAACGAGCAAAGAGTGTCACGCCTACATTATTTACAAGACGCAAAATAAACAACTGAAGAATTTCGGAACATAGGATAGAAATGTACATTGTGTTCTTAGTTTTTTTTTATTAGTTAGTGTAGACGAAAATTGACAGATTACTAAATACATATATACGCATGTTTCTTCCCGCCTCCCAGAGGAAGAAAGCATGTATATGTGTATAGTTGTTAGTTTAGATCGAATTATGGCTAGGGAATTAGCCAGTTTGCGACTTATTTGCAACTACGGTAACAGTCCAATCCAAGTCGAGGTTCGGCCACTTAGGCACCCTTAAAGCTTGTTGCTTCGCTTTTGCGGCTGAGTAACTTAAGCGTTCGCCCCCAAGCCCGGTGAAGTCGTCTGAGGCTAAAAGTGTAGTCAGAAAAGAATGTAGTTTAACATACACGTGCTTTGATAAATACAAAACATACAAGAAAGCCTGGGTGCTATAGCTAGTCTTTACCTCGGCCAAGTGAGAGGAAAAGTTAATTTCCCCTGCCATTATAAATTCATGACTTCTTTTTGTAGCTAAAAAATAAGTTGTTTGTTTCGACACCCGGCGCAGTTACCCTCTGGCCCTCACAGGGAGCCGTGTAATTGCTACCTGTTGTGATCGGGGTCGGGGGTGGGAGCAGGGAGAGGGTTTGGATGCATTAATTTTTATATAATCCAGTTTCATTTCCCACTTTACGGTTTATTACCTTTAAAGACATCGTTTTGACATATTTATTATTTAAGAATTTATGATTTATGTCTAGAAACTTGTTATATATTTTAAACATTTTTTTTATCGATATTGGTTTGGCGTTGTGGCCACAATCTCACCTGATGTTAAGTGAAGATGTGGCCTAAGATGATAACACGCTAAACCTATATGAAGACTGGCTCTCAAGTGCAGCTGCCGGAACACACCTATTAGTGCTTGGCGGCAGATTTTAAACTTGAGGGTGAATTAGAAAATGCCCTACCACTATTCCATGGTGTCCTTCCGATGTTTTCCTTCACCGAAAGCTCAAGCTCTTGCAGGGGTTCGAACTCACGTCAATCGACGCGAAGTCGTAAACGCGACCACTTCACATCATTGCTTCATATATAAATAAGTTATATGTTAAGTTAGCCGGCACATATATTATGTACACTTTTAGATAACTTTTATTGACCTACATGCATTTCTGTTTGATATAGCGTAGTTGTAAACGACACAAAACCGCAAGAGATGCGCTGAAGCGGTTACGAGACAATGCTTTTAGCGAGCCGACGTTTCTTAGGTCGCATCGTGGACACTGAAGGTACACAGTAAATATACATTCAGTAGTGTCAGTATACATACTGGCTTTCAAAGATAAGATTATGAATACTTATAGTCACAAGTAAAATTTTGAAATTAATTTCTGATTTATATATATCAAATAGTTTTTATAGGTCATATTTTTTTCTTTTTCACTTGAAGTACTCGTATGATACAAAGGTGCAGTGAATTTATTTTCATTGTTTAGTGTGAAAAACCATTCCATTGTTATGAATTACGTATACAGGTTTTTTGGCAGTCGCAACACAGGAATGAGGCCACACAAGTATTTTTAAATACAAAAATTACTGACTATATTGGTGCACTGTAATTTAAACACTTGCTATTGCCGTCAAATGAGGCGTAGTCACTCCCATAATCGATTCAATCGAAAATCAATTGTGAAATTACACACTCACACACACACACACACAAGATTAATACACAGAAGATAATTATTGGAATAAATGTTTATTTTTAAAAGTGACTAGAAAGTTTAAAATAATTTAAATATAAACTTACACAAAATTAATATAGTTTGTAGGGCAAAATAAAGTTTTATTGACGTAAAGGAAATACATTTTTATACTACATTCCACAGATTTGAGAAAAAGGTAGATGGAGCCTAACAGAACACGAAAATGTCCCTAACAATTTTAGTATTAGTATTCAGTTGTGTCAATTTAGAAAGAAAACGCCATGCAATGTCCGCGCCCCGTATGTTTTAATATTATAAAAAAAATATGTCGTAAACGCTAAGCCTGACAGTGGACTTCATCGTAAGTATAGCTATCGGAACACACCTATTGATGTTTAGGGACAGATTTGGACATTGGAAAATGCTATGGTTTCATCACGATGTTTTCCTTCACCGAAAGCTCAGGCTCATTGTAGGTTTCGAAGTAATTGACTGTACTATCCCTGATGGTAAGCACAATACATTCCAAATACAACGACGATCACTGAGAGATCAAAAGCGGTCGCCGCTGTCATCCTGGCCTGCATAAATATCTCTTCACGTTACGCTTGAAGGACCCGATGTCATAAAAAGGAGGGAACTCATTGGCCAGAGGATGGTTTCACAGTTTCACGGTACGACAAAGATAAGACATAGATAATTTTTTAGTTCGTGCCGAGATGGAAGTTACCGTAAAACTATGATTCCAAAGCCCAGCGCGTGTTGTTCTATTGTGGAAAGGAGAGAAGGGAATTAGCTAGGAACAGCTCTTCAGAACACTCACCATGATAGAGACGGTAGAACACGTTCCTGCAAAGTTGAAGCGGCTCGATACATTGGGTAACGTCTGCATCATTAACAATGCGAACAGCCCGCCTCTGCAACCTGTCCAGGGCATCAAGGAGGTACTTTGCGAATCCACCCCAGAGGTGCGAACAGCATTCCATACACGGCCGAACTTGTGACTTATAAAGAAGGTACAGTTGACCAGCCGTAAAAGCCCGTCGCACCCTGTTCAGGATTCCTAGTCTCCGAGATGTAGTAGAGATGACACTCCCGATGTAATCCCTGGAGTTGAGGTCGCTGCGAATATCCACACCTAGGATATTGAGGCTGTCACGTATTGCTAGTGAGACGTTCTGAAGGGAGAAAATAGAGACTTTTTTGAGGAAGAAATCGTTTTCATCGTTTTGTTAGTGTGATTAAAAACAGTACATATAATAAAATTAATAAGGTAATATCAAGTAAAATATATTATGTAGTTATTACAAGTCCCAAGGGTTGTCCCATCCCTTGTCACGTGTCGGGCTAACTGTCCTCGTTGTGGCACTTTACAAATTACTAGATATAATATTTTAAGGTGAGTTAATATGAAAATAAATGTATACACATGTATAGCAAAACATTTACAACACGTTTAGAAGGAACACTACCTTGAGTCATATTAAAACAGGAAGTTTGCTTCCTGCAGTGAAGCTGCAGTGTTTTGAAACCAGACATCGTGATGAAGAGGTACACGTTTTGATCGCACGACAGTTTAAAATAAATTTATATATACATTTTTTGTAATTTTGTAGGTCGTGATCCCACAGTAACTGCCTGTGGAACTGTAAATTAATTTTACAAAGATTAAGCAAATAAGAAGACAGATAAAAACATTTACAAAAAGAAAATAATATCAAATAGGAATATCAAAGTATAACATATGTAATCCCTTAGAGTGTTTAGTTGGAGTTACGAGCGGTAGAGAGGACTTACGAGTATCTTTGCAACAAAATTATCTCATGCATCGTTCGTGAATCTAGTTAATCGCACAAACGAGTCATTAAAAAAGCTCGTTAGAGTGCCCAGCGAGGGTTGCAGGGCGTCGGAGGGGCGTTAACGGCCAGGGGGAGGGCAACGGGACGCGCGACAAATTAGCATTTATATTGTCTAGTTGTAGTCGGAAGCGAGCGACGCGCGCGCAACTCCCACGTTATGTCTTCGCTTGTTACATGCGTCCGCAATGTCCGCATTCACACCGTACTGTGAAAATAAACAACGTTTTAATTATTCACCCACTTTAGATTCGCACGTCGAATGATTTTAGTCATTTGGCTTTACTATATTTATCTTACAGTTGTGTTATTATAAATTAAATTCTCTATGGTACTCTCAATACATTGTAATAATATTTAATTGATATAGTTGCGAGTACAAAATGCATGAAAAAGTTCATTGTTGTAAATTGAAATTAGTTGTCGGAATACGAATATTGATTGCAATAAAATATATTAGATAACAATTATTTTCACGAAGTTAGAACTTTTCAAGTGTTTTCATTAAACATTTGCATATTGTTGTAAGACGTGAGTATTATCTATTTTATAAATACTATCAGATACGAATTCCATTTATAATTTTTTTAAGTTTCTTGCTTCATCTGTTAAAATATAATTACTACTAATACTCTATGTTTACAAACAAAGTTTTTTTAAAGTGTAATTAACCCAACACATACAACTTAAGGTAAGGCTAATAGCTAATGTATATATCAAGGATATAAATACATTTAATAAGCAAAAGTTCTAAATATACCAGTGTTATCATTATAATCTGTTGCGCTTCGGTTTAAGTGACGGAACAGCGAGTGCATTTTCCGGCGCGTTTCCCGAGCACGTAGTGAAAAGAGCAAGCGCTTGTCCACCGGCTGTTTATTGCCGTTTTCCTTTATATTGCCTCCGTCAACAACGAGCTCTTTGTTTGTCTTTACTTTATTCTTTAACTTAGGTGCTAAATATATTGGATACTATGAAAATAAATCTCTTCTAGTGACAAAATGTTAAGGTTAGAGTTTGACCAAAATCACACTTGAAATGAAGAAGAGATATTTTGGCTCAAAGATGGCAAAATGTTAAATCTATAAATATAACTGTCTCTCAAGTACCTACAGCTACCAGAATTGCTGAACTAACTTATACAACGTGATGGGAACATTAAACAATTTATATATTGTCGCATGATACAAACATGCATATTATATTATTCCCTCACAGAAAATGTCCTAAAAGTCCACTTATGAACTTAAGAATATATTGTAATAAAGAGGACAGGAAGAGCGATACTAATATTCATCTAATCAAACTCTAGTATAACTAAGCGAGGTCATTTTTAAGTAGGAATTTCTTTGAAAATATCGATTGTGAGAAGATTTATCATCACTTAACTTCAGTTTGCACCTAATTTCTACCTTCTTCGATGTGGTTCTTTTTTTTACAAGCTTTTATTGCTTTTTTATAACAATAATATTGTATGTTGTGCAATGTTTCTACACTCAGAGCCCTGGTTGTACTTAGCGACGGTTGTCGGTGAGGTGCTGGGCAGTCTTCTTGGAAGACAGTTAGAGAGGCACATTCATCTACATGATACACAATTTGGATTTAAATCTGGTTCGTCTACTGAGAGCGCTATCTTGTTGAGCAGACTGTCCAATACTACACGTAATGGCAAACATCTGTGTATGCTTGTTTTCTGGACTTGCCAATTTGATCTGGTCTCTTATGATATATTGTGGCTAAAACTATCGGGTGAAACTGAACTACCCGTGGAAGTTATAAGCATCTTTAAATATTGGTACTTAAACCAAAGAAATCATGGTCGGTGGGCAGACGCGCGATTAGTACGGCTTGAACTGTGGTTTTAAGCAAGGAGGCTTATCTTTACCCAGTCTGAATTATTAACTCATATGTTAAGCAGCACTCAGTCGGTTGTTCTGTTGGCGGGAAAATAGATTAATAACATACGCTACGTTAACGAAATGGTGCCACTCAGTCTGCCAATCAGTGCTCTTAGAAAGTTATTGAGCATTTGTGAGCGGTATGCGCAGTCCCATGGCCTAAGGAACAAGGCCACGAAGAGCGAACTGATGTTGTTTAAAGTGAGGAGTAAAACACCTTAAACTATTCCACCAGTAAAATTAAAAGGCACTGCTTTATGCACTGTGACTCAGACTAGGAACCTCGGACATGACATCACGGATCAGCTAAGAGTTACCAGGGCGCAGAGAGGTTGTGCAGTTTGTGGGTTGTGTAGGTATATGTAGAAGGCCTACAACACTCTGTACATACAGTATAATAATGCGTTCAGGAGGTTGTTGAGGTATTGCCTCAATTCTGCAGCGCGTCAGGTATGTTCGCTGAAGCTAGAGTCAATGAATTTTACGCCATAATGCGTCAAGGATCTGCCTCGATGCTAAGGCGGTTCAGAGGTAGTCCTAATAGCATTCTGAGCACACTAGCTTGTAAGATAGGTGGACCCTTTTCGATTAACAGGGTTTCGCTACATGTACGTCAAGGTATACATATGATTAAATAGAATACTACCACTACCACCTAAATAAAATACTAATATTATAACAAATCATTATAAAATGGTTTAATTTCGAATCAAATATTAATTGCTAAATGTATATTTGTTCTATAATTAAGTACTTACCCTTGTTAATTGAAACTGTTAGTCTTCCTAAAATAAATAATAATTGTGTATCTATTATCTAATATTAAAATAATTCTGATTATTATTAGAAGGATATTATTTTCATATTAATAAACATGTGAAATGATATCGACTAAAACTTAATGAAATAGGTAACTAGAATATATAAAACAGACAGAAAGGTCTCGAATTAAAATGAAATTATGAAATCGTGTTTAGTTTTGAGTATCTACGTGCCCGAGCACGTGCCCGAAAACAGAGTTTCATCCCCTTAATTATTCTAATTTAACATGCGAGAAAATCTTGTACCACTGAATTATGAATAATTTGTGCCGAATACAAATTTTAGGAACACGCCAACTTGAAAGATACTTTTCTCTCCTAATTAGCTACTAATGGAGCGACATTGAGTGTATTATTAAGGATAAAGCTATGAAAAAGCCAAATATTGTTTATTTAATCCAAAATATATAAAAGTTATGCAAAAATAAGCTCAATGATAATTGATTGTGGAGCTATATTGGAGGGAACGGAGCGGATAAGCCGCGGGGGAGTTTTCTCTTCAATGTTTCCCAGTTAATGGCCTAAGTAACCCAGTTATCAACAGTCTTGTCTAATACTTTTGTCTAACAAAAATTGATGAAATTTAAACTTTTATTCAATTACTAACTGTTATCCG
Source organism: Saturnia pavonia (assembly GCA_947532125.1). NCBI lineage: Eukaryota > Metazoa > Arthropoda > Insecta > Lepidoptera > Saturniidae > Saturnia > Saturnia pavonia. The sequence continues at coordinate 341,158 of OX383901.1, forward strand.
CTCGCTTCACAGAGCGTTAATTAAATTTTAGTCATGATTAATAAAAGGTATTTCGTTTTGGCCTCTACCCTGTATGGGATGGTTTTTTTCAGTACTTCAGAAGGTGATTTCGGGTAGGTGATGATAGACTGTACACCTCGATGCTCAAGTTCGAGCATTTTATGTAGTGTTCGTAGACAGCCTCCTCTTCACTGACGACGCTGCTTTTGTTGTCTACGGTCATCTTCAACTTCAGAGCCTAATAGACAAATTCGTTAGAGTATGTGGCCCTTTTTCGATGTCAATCAATGCTGACAAAACAGTCATTTCAGAACAGACAGTGATATTGCTTAACTGGGCACCTTTGTCACTGGTCTTTAAGTTTTGCTACCTAGGTGGGCAATTGTCGAGCATTTTCTCGCTTGATGCAGATATCGACTCCCGCATCGGCAAAGCAGCCTCTTTGTTCGGGAGGCGTTGTACGAAGGATTAGAAAAATAAACACCTCACGGTTAAAACAAAAATAGTTCTTTACCAGTCATGTTATTATGTGTTATAATGAATATTAGACAATGTAAGGTAAACAAAAACGCAGATTGTACACATTTCGAGATGACTCACAACTGCGTAGTATCACGGCCAATCCCAAGAAGAAGCGGATACGATAGCTGGGGTACGTGCATCGGATGAAGCTGACTCGTTTGGCAGGGTAAGTTTTATGGATAAGTTGCAGGTGCAAAGATGTCTGTTGGACGGCCCATGTTCTGTTTTAAAGATAGTTCCGAGCGTGATATGGTTACATTTGCAGCCATTGAGAGGAGCTGGCTGAGGATCGTGCTATGTGGTGTCGCTTCATTGATGAAAGTCAATCATGGCACAACGACGCCTGGATTCAACTATAAAAAAGAAAAATGCATGAGTCATCACAAACTGACCTCCAACCCTCGTCCATCTAGGTGTGCATACCCTTGTTGTGAATGTGGTCGAGTTATCCTGTTTCGCATCGGTCTTTTAACTTATGAACGCGGGTAGTGCCGCGCTGCTACTTAAATCATCTATCAAAGATGAAAAGGCTTATAACCTATTTATACTTGGAATATTTGGAATCCGTCCATTCGTCTCACGTTCAAGAGTAACTGTAGGTCATACATCCAAAAACACTTTTACATAAAATTTATAGTATTTATAGATTTGAATTTATAATTATGCCCATTTAAATTGAAATTCCTCTTGTATTATGTTTTGTTTCCTATATTTAGTATTTCTTTAATAATTGCACGGCAAAGTAATCGTACTATACCTGCTGTAAAAGCACACTACAATCCAAAAACAACGGCAACCACCGAGAGACCAGCAATCCATCTCCGGTCGTCGCTGTCATACCGGCCTGCAAGCCTCCAGGCAGCTGGATATACACTGTCTGATCACAAAACGCGATAAACAAAAAAGGGAGTCACTCTGACGAATTTATCATCATTTACATGATTATATTTTGCTGCAGCGCTTGATCATATAATTATATCAACATTTATTCTCGATTCTCGAAACTCCGGTTACCGGGTGTTGAATAAAATGACATTTTTTAGGAAGGGAAAATCAAATTTTTCTGCTTACCATTGCTAAAGCAATTTGTGATAGTATGTATATGAGTTTTCTTTGATGGATTAGAGTTGCGAATTCATGCAAATCGAGTTTGATTGACAGCATAAACCATGCGATTACTCGGGGCTTGACCCTCATTACCATTTTACAAATAATCTACAACGATCACTGTCAACCTGACAGTCGGATCCCGATTACGGTTTACACGCAAAATGAGGCTATACGCTTTTATTGTTTTCATATTATGTGAGGTCTCAGGGTATGATGTGGACAATATAAGTTTTGCGGTCGATTACTTTCTTTTAAAAAATGTTAAACAGCTTTGTCTTTTTTCATGTCACCAACGTTACAGTAAGTGTAATTTGTTTATACAAGTTAGATAATAATACAATGTTTTTTGTGCATGCATTGCAGAAGCATTCGTCAATGCTAATGTTTTACCTCTAACGAAAAGTAAAAGCCATTGCCCATGATGGAGTAAAAATAAAATAGTGACTACCTTATAAACACACACTAAACAGATTTTAAAACGACTCCAAAGTTACGTTCTGTGTGATATTATTTCAAAATCACTTTATTTTTGACAATAACAAAAATATGTCTCGTAAATTGACGCAAGTTAATAAATAGAGAATAAATTTTGTGAAGGTAGTATTTGAAGGTAAGTAACATATAATCCAAGACTGAGAATGATTGCAGAACTTGTATCAAATTTATTCGATGTTTCGTGAAATACACACTGACTAGTCTCGAAACACCTTGCCGTAGCGAATCTCGATTAGCGATTAGCTCGATCCAGGTAGCCAATAGGCCAAGACTTAGCTCTAACTTACGGATTCTTCCTTTGGTTTTCGAAAGTTATTATTTGAGAACTTTTACAGCGCTGAAAATAAACAAAAGTTAATTTGTAGGTAACAACGTAATAGCAAAAAGTTTATTCAAAGCGAAAATGAGGGTAGCTGTGCAAAAAGTTAAAAATGATCAAAACATGAATATCGAAAGAGTTTTACAGCAGTGGAATGTGGACGTTGGCGTCCTCATAGATACGCAGTGCTATGGCTTTAAAAGAATACTTGATAAGGCAAGTTACAAAAAGTTACAAGTTTTAAAAAATATTATTGTCTTCATTTATACTACCCTACTCACCGCAGAAACACAGCACTAGGTTCATTTGGCTGCCATCTTCAGTAGGGTGGAGGTATACCACCAGTCGGGCTGCCCCAAGTAGAGAGAAATCTCCAAAGAAATTTCTCTGTGCCCTACCTCTCTTACCTATGTTTATCTGAAAAGACAGTATGGTGTGAACATTGCATATTAAAATGATGTATCATGATACTGAAAATATGTAGAAATCGATGTATTGTTAAAAAATAGAGTATTACTTTTAGGCTTCAAACTCAAAATTTTTCGACGCTACACACGTTTGGGTCGTTCTTGCAACTGGGGCTAATGACACCACCGGGATCATTGAAGATATGTTTGATGACGTAGACCTTAGTATTGATGCTGATATCACCGTTGTTACCGGAAGTGGTAATAATCATACTAAAATTTGTTTTATTATTATCTAAAGTAAGAGTTTCTTTTTCCGTTTTTATCTGGTTCTTTGGATACCATGTTTAACAGCCTTCAAAAAAGGGTGGTTATAATTCGACACGTATGTAGGTAATATTATTGGAATTGCAATATATTTCACATATAGTAATCTGTTAAGGCTTCAATACATATATACAAAATTTTATGGGTGAATTAAACGTCTTAAAAAAATCCTTTATATAAAAACATGAAATTAACCAATAAAACGATATCAACGGCCAGCTTTATTGTTTTTGTTAATATTGCGAATTTTCTTCTTTTTAAATTTGATAGGTGGTTTTCTTAAGTGCTGACTGACCTCAGAAAAATTGTAGGCCCGTAACTTTTTCGTACCTACTTTTGATTTAGTTTTGTTGGTTATGGTTGTGTTGGTATATAAAAATATTTATTATATTAATATTTATATATCTTGAGTATTTTTTCTGAACTCCATTTAAGTTTTTAATAATTTTTTTAGTTATATAAGAATTTAGATTATTTATGTGGATAAACTTCTCATTAAAGTAATATTTATAAAGATTTCTCCACATAATGCAAACCTTTGAACTTATCTAAATTATAAGTTTTATTACAGCGGGTTCCTATGAATTAACAGACGTTTATAATTTTGGCAAAATTCAAGGGAACCCTTTGGAGAGAACGCCTGTAGGGACATGGCAGCGAGACAAAGGTTATTCTAAAATGTTACCCTTATTTTCATCAATAAAACAAGTAAATACTATGTGATATCAGTCCGGTTACAGAGTCACGTGTCTGTGAAGGCATTAGAACAAAGTTTTATCTTCATGTATTTATGAGTGGGTCATATCTCTGGGTTTAATATCTAGAAATGTTGCATGACAGTTTAATGTTGTAGGCATCTGTTATCACATACTTTTAAATCATTCTATCCCTAAGAGAGTAAATGAGTGTAAAAGTTTTTTATGGAAATACAAAAGATGCCAAGTAACAGCTGTAAAAGTCCATATTAGCAGCATGTTTGGACTTTTTATAATATTGGAATATGAAAGGTGTGCTATGTTTAAAATTAGAAATATAATTTTTATCCTATAAATTAAACTTATTTAATATATTATTTAGTATAATATGTATAAAGAATTAACTTGTAAATTTATATAACTACCAAGAAGACAATTTTTATAGTACTTTAAAGCGGACGAAGCTGCGGGTAAAGCTAGTCAAGAAATAAAGCTAAGTGAGTACTTAAAATTTCAGGTGTAATGTTGCTAACAGCAGGGTTTAAGTATTACGAGCGATGGAATTTCCATAATTTAACACTAAGAGCAATTTCAGTGGTAAGTAATGTAGTATTACTTGTTGTGGTGACTCCAACTCGAGTGGAGGTTACTCTTTGTTTTATATCCTTCTCTATACATAATGCATTGCATTGCATTAAAGTTGATAATTTTTATATTTTTGGAATCAATTAGAGTTGTGTATGCATGCATGATAATCTAATGGTTATGGTATTCTTAGTTTGGAATCCGATGCTCGTTCGAGAGATTGTATTCAAAAAAACAAACTGAACAGTAATTTGGAGAACCCGAAAACATTAATTACAAGCATGCATGTCTCACTAAAGTACTGTTTATTGGTAATCATAGATTTTGGAGCGTCCCGAAGTGTTTTATCCGGAGTTGTTGTCTGACATTAAATACACACCGGGAGTGGCCGCTATGACGAAGATTGCGTCTCAATTGTTGAATATTCTCAGAGAACAACACAATTTTACGTTAGTAGATATATTATTTAATAATAAACTTCTCACATAGCGAGTGGCACCTTGAAGAAAGAATACAATTGATCAAAAATGCTTCATTAAACTTGTGAAGTAGAAGTAACAAATAAAATCAGAGGACTTTTTAATGGTATGGTAAACAAACATACAACCTAACAGCTGTTACGTGACCAGTGAAGCCTATAGCTATTTATAACTAAGTTCAAACAAAACTGTAGTTGGTCAAGAGTAAAAAAAAATTGGGACCAATAGATGCTACTTCCGAGAACTTAGAACGGCTCGTGTTCTGGTGCATGTTGTCAATCATACTCTTCGGTACCCAGCAGAGCGAGCAATGATGCTTTGCAGTAAAAATTAGTTTAGTGGTAGTGTTTCCATACTCGAACCTCGCACATACCAATATTAATGTTATTATTTACACAATGAAATCAAAAAGGGTTACTATCTTTTGCCTTATTAATTTTATTTTAAAATATTGTGTCCTATGTTTAATTTATATGTAATTTGGCTTCAATAATATCTATAGTTTATCTATTTAAAGTCCTGGAAGACACGGTGAAAACCTAAACTACTACCATATAAATGGCTGAAAGTTTTCCGTACAAATAAATGTAATCGCAGTGTCAAGCTTCACTAAAGTAAACTAGGTCCATTCTCTGACAGGTCCGCGTTTAAAGCTAGCTGAAACTTCATTAGCTGATAATTGTGTTCATGCCTTCCAAGGTTCTGGAGAAGTAAATGCTATTGTTTCCATTTACTTGTCTAAAGCCGTGCCGCGACGCCGATGGACGAAGCAAATATTAATACTAAATACAAATAGCTTTAGCATGAATAGTTTCATGAAGTCAATATTTAATATTACGTAATAGTGATGATATTGAGTAACACATTTTATGAATAAAGGATGGAATAACAGAAATAAAGAAAAACAAATATCAGGTGTATTGAAAACACTGAGAAAATAGGGCAATTATTTTTCAAAAATGTTTGTGTAAAGACTACCCAACGGATTTTGATTGCGTTTTTACATTGTGGATAGGTTGAGATTCCAGAAGAAATATAGTTTGGAAATTATTAAAAAAGTTACGGAAGTCGGTAATTTCGTGACGTGTTAATGCATAACGTATCAATGGATAATAAACAAATGAGACTTGGTTCCCTCGGTATAAAAGTATAGTCTGAATATTAAGGAAGATTACTCATAATTTATCGTACTTAATGATTCCAGATTCAATTATACAATTGCGTCTCGTTGGATCGGTTCACCTGAACGAAACTCTACTTTGGTAATAAATCCTTAATTTCTGTTCTTAAATATTTATTTTATCATACCAGTACTTAAATTCCTTTATCTTATACTATTAGAATTTTAAAAATACACGCTAGCTAAATAGTTGCAATATTTTTTAACTTTATTTCGACTTGTTTTGACATTTTAAAGAATTTGTAATTTAAGGGAGGTTGAACCTGTAAATAAAAATTTGCCATGGTAATAGAAATAACCAGAGATATTATGCTGTAACTTGGTTCAATCATGAATAAACATTATTATCAACAGGCGGTGTCGAATGCTCTGTACTGGGGTGAACAAGATATATCCAGCACTACCGCCAGGATCTTCCCTCATTGGCTTGATTGGGTAGACATTTACTTTCCACCGGTCACAAATCTTGAGTAAGAATAAGTTTTAGCTTATTTTGATTATTGTTCGCTAGAGCATTTACCTATATTACATCAATTTTCTATGATAAGGCACCATATAAAGAAGATATAATTGTGTTTCAGTACGTTCTACTTGCTAAATCTATGGTGATTCGATTGTATGTTTTGAATTCAATGATCGATCAAAACTTTATCTCATATTTGTTTTTGTCTTTATTATGTGGTTATTTAATACTTACTGTAGAAAAAAATGTTGGTTAACAAGCTCTGCCATAATATTCATCTTCTTATGTATACAATTTTGTGGATATCTTTCAGAACCAAGTTTTATTACGTAATTTCCGAAAAAGGAGTCGGTGATTACGAGAACCAGTTCCTCACGCCGATGTCGTCAGGTGTGTGGTGGTGTTCATTGGCGTCTGGACTGGTCTGTGCATTTGTCCTCGCAGCAGCGGCTAGGCTGGAAAAACGACAGGAACCTTGTTTATATGCGTTCTTTAGTGTTTTTGCTACAAGTTGCCAGCAAGGTAAATCTTTCTAAATAAGAGTAGGAGTATATTTTAAATTATTTTTCTGGTCAGTATTAACCCACATTACCATGATCTAATTTATTATATAAATATTACATAAGATAACATTACATTATAAATCGATACTAATGATTTACAATAACATATTTTTACCGATTATTATTTATTTAGATTTTGAAGATGGTGTTCAAATTTCTGAAGCGGAATCAAGTCAAGGTAAGATTTTTTAATAGTATATGATGTAAGGAAATATATGTACAGGATACTAGTACTTTGCAATACTCTTTTATAGGCCGTCGAGGAACTTTCCTCGTAGTTGGTCTGACCAGCATGCTTCTGTATAATTACTACACCAGCAGCGTTGTGTCGTGGCTTCTAAATGCTGCTGCACCGTCTATAGCTAGTATGGATGCCCTTATAAACAGTGATTTGGAACTGATATTTGAAGACATTGGATACACAAGGGGATGGCTTGATGTTAGTATAGCATTTATACATTTTTTCGTACAAATCATACTTCGTTCCCCAGGGAAGAAGCTTGTATAATATAATTTAAACATAATATTTGTAGTCGGGTATCGAGGTTAATATTATATGTCAACCTAGAACAATTATAATTAAGGGAGAGTTGTCATAATTTAATTTAATATCTAAAAATGATACCGTACCCCAAATGGAGGCTGGAATATAGTCTCTGTATGGTATCTTCGCAGGTACCACAATCGGCTTTATTACGTTCATTTTCATTTTTCAACCTTATCAAATTTGTCTTTATTTTATAGAATCCTGGATTTTTCTACTACAGCGGATACATAAATGCAAAAGAAGACGAGCTTCGTGAAAGGAAGGTGACCATTGCGAAACGTAAGCTGGAGCCACTTCAGCCTGTAGAGACTGGTATAGAACTCATACGTACAGGCCGTAAGTAAAATCTTTACGCTTGTGGCAGCCGGTTACTATTCAAAATAATCTCTTATGATGCTAAATCTCGCTTTTGATGTTATTCACTTTTATCATAATAGACTTTAAAAACATCAAGTATTGCCGCTGGTCATTTTGGTAAATATACATCCTTACTTAAATGCGAAAGTGCATTTATTTGTTTGTTACTCAATCACGGAAAAACGGCTACATGGATTTAAATGAAATTTCGCACACAGACAGCTTATAAGCCGGACTAAGACATAGGATACTTTTATCCTGGTAAAGGCCCAATTCTGAAGTCCACGCCGACGAAGTCGCGGGCACAGCTAGTACAATAATAAAGAATATGTGTTATTAGGTTACGCATACCACACGGAACCATTTACTGCAAGTCAGGTGATATCTAGGCGTTTCGAAGAACAGGAGCTATGTGAACTGGGCGCTTTACCAATGATGTTACCAGCCCACGTCTATATATATGGCCAGAAGAGAAGTCCATATAAGCAATTCTTTGTTTGGAGGTACTTTCAAATTAAAACTTCTATATAGTCTAATATTAGTACTTATATAATTCTTGGAAAAGTATTGTAGATACATATTAAAAGGCTTTTCAAGTAGAAGATATGTAAAGTGTTTTCCTCGTATAGTTATATTCTAAGAAGAAAGCTCTCAATAGTGTGGTAGATTTCTGTCATACTTTTTGATACCTTTTTTATTTGCCAGAGTTTCTTTAAATCTATAGTCGTTAGTTGAATTTATTTTATTATTTCGGTAAATACCAGTGACAGCGGAAACTCAATGCGAAATTTCATGGTTCTTACCTGGCAAATGAACATTTAAAAAAAAAACCAAATATGAGTACATTTCTTGATTACATTTTAATTAATAATGTTAATTATAAAAACAAGGAAAAAAGCGTAAGCATATTCAATTAAAATATTCTAGTAGTATCATTATGTATAGAGAAAATAAATTACAGTAGTTCCTCGGAGTTCATCGCGGGCAAGTTTAAGGCTAAAACCTATGAATTTCTACAGAGACCCTTTTGCCTTACATTACAATTACTTTTATAATATTTGTAACAGTTTAATGCGGCTCCTGGAACGAGGACACGTCAGAGCTTCCCAAGCACGCTTCGCTGGAATGATACCGTCATGTTCAGGTCGTATGCCTAGAGCGCTCGCTTTAGGACAAGCAGCACCTGCCTTCATTTTATTAGTCGAAGCTGTATTTATCTCTATACTGATATTGTTGCTTGAACGAATGTTGTCCAGGTAATAAATAACTTTAATCATTTTGAACTAAGTAACGACTAAGTGAATCCACATGCATAGAATTGAATAAAAATGAATAATGCCGTTATTACACATAATACGTACTGGCTTTAATACATACGAACAATTTAAAATTACTTGAAAATTTGTTTTAAAGTAAGAGTGAAAAAATAATTGATGTAAGAAACGTTGAAAATTTAATTTTGCTTATAAAAATATTTTACTAAAACTTGTTTTCTTTAACAACGAAAAATATTAATTTCTACATGAGAGCAGAGTTAGTAAAAACACGTCAAATGGATCTCTCCAGACTGATCATGTCCATATTTCAGGTACCAATACAAAAAACGGTCGCTGCCGAGCGCACGAGACGTGGAAATGGTCAAAAAATGATCCGTTCTCTATATTTCAATCAATGATCATTCGCACAACGCACGAGGAGCTTTCTAACAGAGCGCCTAATCTTGCAAACATAAAAAAACAATAAAGGGAAGTGTCTGACGCGGCCTCGAGCTGTCAACACAGTGTACAACAAAACAGAAGAACAACTCGAGCAAAACGTTTTATTGCACGTGCACTTTTAAAACACTAAAATGATTTCAAATCTGTTCGAAAATTAGGAAACTATATATTTTGTGTCATTTCAATAAAATACAACATAAAATTATTTTTAATGAAAATCTTTACTGAGTCAGTAATATGGTTTAGTCTTTTATTTTTTTGCGAAAGCCTTCATTAAACATAAGACCGAAGTTCTTTATGGTTAAAAGTTTGTTAGCAAAAACAGAATCTATTGCTAAATAATATAATAAAAGGAATTATCTGTACTCCAACTGAAGCTGCTTCAGTAACAGCATAGCTACAATACTCAATAAATCGTCACGGTGCAATATGACCTGTATTCTTGAAGACCTTATACGCTCAGTGAAAGTTATATGGAGGGGTAATATATTTGTGGCTATCTTGCTGGCCCTGCTGGTCCTACATGCCCATAATTTAGATACCTAATATTACCAAAAAAATTAGGTAACGTTGGTTCCCTTTCTTGACTTACTGAAAAATTTTTAACTGTGGTTTGAGTAATGGAGGCGAGACGCGCGGGCTATCTAAATCGCGCCGTTATAAATGATGCGATCAATTCTTGTTTACTCCCAAAGGAAGCGCCCTTATTCAATTCTCAACTCATACTGCTTAGCGTCTTGTGTGAATTTTAATACTGTAATTTAAAATTGAAAAAAGTAAATATTTAATAAACATTGTATTTCTTAAAAAAACAAAAACTTTACTAACCCAAATAACTTACATATATTAGAAGATATGATATATCATGAAAAAGTATTGAACTCAAGTTGGCAGGTTGAAGATTCGGCATATACCAACGGGCATTATATATATATTTCACGTAAAACTAATTTAAATTTATAGTAAGTACATTAGCTATGTTTCGTATCGTAGTACCTATAATAATCTTCATTGGGCGGTGTCACATCGAGATGCATCGGTTGCATTTATATTACATAAAATCGCAGCCAAATCACCTAGTGTTGTGTTCCTGCGGTGAGTAGGGCTTTCAGAACTCCTTGGAGAAGGGTGGGTTCAAAGTGAGGTAGGGCACAGAGAAATTTCTTTGGAGATTTCTCTCTACTTGGGGCAGCCCAACTGGTGGAATAACTCCACCCTACTGAAGATCACAGCCCAATAACCTTGTGTTGTGTTCCTGTGGTGAGTAGGATTTCCAGAGCTTCTTGGGAAAAGGGAAAATCTATCATTCTGTTATTTCGTTATTTAACAAACTGTGTATAACAGTGAATATGTTCATCGGTTCAATACATATCAAACTATCAGCGACTTCCTTTATCAGTCAGTGTAAACAGTCTGAATTATATTATAAAGCGTAAGTTATTTCGGCACGCTATCTGTATATAGTTGTGATAAACAGGAATTGTATTTTTATTGAATCACGCAAAGCACACAGGTCCGTTCCTTCGGAATGGAGCCCTCGAGTCGGCAGCGATACTGTGACACTGCATTTACTAGCTATCAACATACACGCATGACACTATATTTAACATATGCACACCACCCTGTTTCTGTAAGGGACCTTTTTTTTTTGGCTAGTTTACATAAAAAATTACAGATCACTTAATGTATACACATGTTCCTTGCTCTCTCTCATGTATATAAGTATAGCTAGTTAGCTCGAAATTTTCTACGAATAGGGAATTCTTAAGATCGCAACTTTTTTGCATGTTCGGCCACTTTGGCACCCTTGAGCTTGTTGCATCACTTTCGCGGCTTAGTGCCTTCCGCGCTCGCCACCAAGCCTGGTGAAACTGTAAGAGCCTTCTGAGGCTTTAGGGCCCTTACGGCTAATAGTGTAGTCAGGACAGTATCGTGCAAGGAAATATAGAAATCGTGTAAAGGTGTTTCGCTGTTTCTCTAATTTGGTCTGCGACCTTATGCTGCTTATAATCGTTTGCATCTCATGTTCTCTTTCAAACGCTTTATGGTCTTAGAGAGTGATTTATTAACAAAACGGAATTAGATTCTTTCAAAAATTTTAGCAAAAAAAAACGAAGACTTGCTTCTTCTTATTCCAGTCACACTGAAGAAGAAATATTCTCCGAGCTCTAAACAGGTCAGGCCACCCGTTTATTTAGTTTTCTGAGGCAACTTTGAGTAACACAGTTTAGATTACTGTTGACTAAATGTACGTATTATACTATGTAAGAAACTTACATTTTCCCTGTGGTAACTGGTGGAACGCTTAGTAACAAAATGAGTTGTGCCCTATAAAATAGGTGGGTGTCTCCGTCTGTCGAGCGCGCTCCAGCTCGACATGTGATAAAGCCGGTGCGGTTTCGCGGGCTATATATCACGCGCCCTTCGCAGTATACACACTGATAGAGCGCACTTTGCCCTTAAATTTACTATATTTATTTAACTAAAAAAAGTGTACATATTTTCTAATTCTCTAATTCTAAAATAACACTAAGATACGAAGGAGTTTATATAAGAAGTTATAGTAAATACATCTTATATTAAGCATGATATAAAACTATTAGCAAATATTTAACAAAATAAAAAGAAGTATACTCAGTTGATTCAGTCCAATGTAGTAACATGATAAAGAAACGCTAACTCCCGTACAACTGCTAAAATTTCGCGACCGTTTTTTTACTAGAAGTAGTAGGTAGCCAGGCGATGAAACCCAAGCACATCTCGAGCTCCGATAGCTACCGCTACCGCGTCCCGAGCACCTATTCAGCCCGTGCGAACCCCTCTGGCTCCATGGGCCCCCCTAACCAAACCACAGCCTCATAAGGCTCAGGAACCTTCAGTATCCGGTAATGACTTCGGCATAGACTGGATGGCTAAGCTTCTTCTTGTACACGACATACAAGAAATCATCGCTTTCGACAACTGTAGACTGGAGTTCGGCCCCTTTCAATCGATTAAAAGCTTTCCAAATGTCGCAGCGACGTTACAACGTCTGGCCCGCGCCCCTGTAAATAAATAATTAAAAATGGATAGAATTAAACCTAAGAGTCTGAATCTCTCCTTTTTTAACGCTCGAAATCTCACTCCTCAACGTGATCTCATAGCCACCTTCTTACGAGAACGACAGATAGACGTGTTTCTTGTACAAGAAACACTGTTGAAACCGAGTAAGCGCAATCCCTCGATTGCGAACTACCAAATTGTTAGAAATGACCGTGCTCGCGCCAGAGGTGGCGGCACCCTCATTTACTATAAACGTTCCCTCTACTGCATGCCAGTAGATCCTCCCGAACTTATCAATATGGAAGTTTCAATCTGCAGACTAGGCATGACTGGCCATCCGTCAATCACGCTTGTGTCTGCATACCTGTCGCCGAATAAAGCACTCCTCCTGTCTGATCTGGAGGCTGTCTTTTCCCTCGGCGAGTCGGTTATCGTAGCAGGCGACCTTAATTGTGGACATACTATATTCAATAGTTCGTTTAATACCCCTAACGGGGGGAAACTCGGTCAATTAATGGAAGTCCTAAACTTTGATGTCTTAGCTCCTTTCGAACCCACCCACTATCAAGATAACTGTCGTCCGACAGTGCTTGATATAGCCCTTCTCAAAGGTGTCTCTCTCCAAATACGACTTATTCAAGTCGTACACGAGTTAGACTCCGATCATCGCCCGGTCTTACTACAACTCGGTCAACCATTTGACCCTAAGCCTCCCACCGTCACAGTGGTTGACTACGCGAAACTAATACGGTATCTTAAAGATAACCCCTCCTCGCCTAGTTTAGATAGGATTCCAGACGAATTAGAGTCGATAGCGGATGCTGATTTGGCGATCGATTCCTTGGTCGAACACCTCCAAACCGCCGTAAGGGAAGCCTCGAGAGAGGTCCAAGCGGCGAACGGACGCCGCTTTGTACTCCCTGACGACGTGTGAGCGCTGATCACAAAAAAGAATGCTGCGACACGCGCACACGACTCATACCCGTCTAGGGATAACTGCGCACGGTTACGCTCACTTCAGAGAGCGGTTAGAACCCGTATAACCGAGATCCGGGGTGTTAGATGGGATAACCTTCTAGAAGGTATCAAACCGTCACATCTCGCTTACTGGAAACTCGCTCGATCTCTGAAATCCGATCTCTCCATCCCGATGCCACCCCTTGACAGGGGCCCCGGTCTCCCTCCCGTGTTCGACAGCGTCGATAAAGCCGAATACCTTGCCGTGAGTCTGGAGAGCCAGTGCTCCCCTAACTGCGATAATGTAGACACTGTACATATCGACAATATCGAATCCTCGGTACAGAATTTAATCGCAATCCCCCCGGCAGATAGCCTAACTCCGGTTACATCTGAGGAGGTCTGTTCCGTTATTAAAGGTCTTAAACCTAGAAAGTCACCCGGTCCCGACGGTATCAGGAACGAAGTACTCAAGCTTCTTCCTGCACACCTCATAGCACTCTTGGTCTGCATCTTCAATGTAGCCATAGCCCATTGCCATTTTCCAGCCGCCTGGAAAACGGCCACAGTGATAGGTATTCATAAGCCCGGCAAGAAAGCTTCGCTTCCCGATAGCTATCGCCCAATTAGTCTCCTAAACACGCTAGGGAAACTTTACGAGCGGCTTCTTTTGAACCGCCTCAGATCAGTTATAAACGACAAAAACCTGTTCCCATCTGAGCAGTTCGGTTTCCGTGCCCAACACTCGTGTACACATCAAGTGCACCGACTCACGGAGCACATCACATTTAACTTCAGCGAATTCTACAAAGCACGTCGTACACTTGCGGTCTTCTTCGACGTTGCCAAGGCCTTTGACAAGGTTTGGCATGCCGGACTAGTCCACAAACTACACCAATTAGAAATCCCAGACAGATTAGTACATATCATTAGCAATTATCTCACTGACCGCACCTTCCGCTACCGAGTTGAAGGTGAACTTTCTCCACCCCACTCAATACGCTCAGGTGTCCCTCAGGGCTCCATTCTGGCGCCTTGTCTATTTAATCTGTACATCAGCGACCTCCCACGTCTCCCTGGGGTCGAGGTAGGCTTATACGCTGATGACACGGTCATTTACAGTTCACTCAGGCACAGAACTCACCTCAGATCGCGCGTCCAACGCGCCGTAACCCAACTCGGCAGGTGGTTCCGTAAATGGCGCATAGCTCTCAACCCTGATAAGAGTACCGCGATTCTCTTTAATCCCGGACAACTACGAAAGACACTTGAACCCCTCCACCTTTTCGGTGTCCCGATCCCCTGGGCTACCCAGACTAAATACCTGGGTGTCACCCTCGATAATACGCTTAGCTTCAGGGCACATGTCCGTAGAGTCCGAAACAAGGCTGCTATGGTCTTGGCTCGCTTGCATCCTCTGCTATGCTCGGTAAGTAAATTGTCTCTTAGACATAAGCTTACACTCTACAAGACTTGTATCCGACCGATCTTAACATACAGTTGCGTAGTATTCGCCCATATGGCGAAATCAAACTTCAGCCCCTTACAAACGTTGCAAAATCGGTTTTTACGCAAAATAGTTAATTCCCCATGGTTTGTTCGAAACGAAGACCTCCATAAAGATATGGAACTTCCTTCGATCAAATCTTACATCAAAACTCTCGCGAAGAGCTATTTCGACAGAGCTTCAAACCATCCGAACCCGTTAGTAGCATGCGCCGCAACATATACCCCAGTCCCAGACGCCCCGAAGGCAAAACGTAGGCCGCGGAACATATTTACCGACCCCGATGACGAAATCACGGTAGCTAACGCGTCATACCCATCCGTCTCTTCAAGTCAAGCGTGTTTGCGCCCACGGCCGCGAAACCACCGTTCCCTCCGTAGGGGACGGGCGGTTAACTTCGCTCCTGCACACCCGCCACGACCACCCTCTCCAGCGGCAACTCAAGCCTAGGTCCGTTCCTCCGGCATGAAGCCCTTGAGCCAGCAGCCGCTCGCGCGATACAGTGACACTGCATTCACTAGCTATCGACACACACACATAACACTGCACTTCACACATGTACAACACTCAGGTACATAGGTTCTGTAAGGGACCTTTTTTTTCTTTTTTTGGCTAGTTAGTTTAGACAAAAATTACCAAATCACTAAATACATATACACATGTTCCTTCCTTCCTCCCAGAAGGCAGGAACATGTATATTTGTACAGTTAGTTAGCTCGAATCTCTATGGATAGGGATTCAGTCAGATCGCGACTTTTTCGCATGATCGGCAACAGCCCAAGCCGAGGTTCGGCCACTTTGGCACCCTTGGAGCTTGTTGCCTAGCTTTCGCGGCTGAGTGCCTTCCGCGCTCGCCCCCAAGCCCGGTGAAGCTGTAAAAGCCGCAAAGGCTCCAGAGCCCCTAAGGCTAACAGCATAGTCATTTCGAAAAAAAAAAAAAAAAGAAAAAAAAAAAAAAAAAAAAAAAAAAAAGCGATGAAACCATTTCGATGCAGCGAAGAACATCGACTTTAAGAGTTAGTCTTGAGTCTGTCAAGACTCATAATTATTTGAAAAATAATATTAAGCTTGTCTTATTATACTAATTCTATTTAATTATTTTGTTCTTATATTTATTATTCTAACACGTGTGCTCTCATAGTGATTATTCTAAAAACACAACAAACGCAACGCTCAGCTGAATTTGTGACTTGCCTCATTTCATTTAGGTTTCTTTTTGAATGGTTTCTGTCACGTGGCAATAAAATTGTTGGGTCACACAACGGGGTGGAATTAAAAAGTAAGTTTCCGCTGTCATACTAGCGAGCTATAACAGTCCTGCAAACAAGAAAACGAATAGACATATTATTACCTATGTACATGTTATATATATACATTGATTACATGATATCACTGTGCATATAGAAGTGTTAATAAAAGTGATATGAAATATTTGTTAATCTTGACGACCCAGCTGGAACGATCCGTATCAAACTTCTTGTTTCCAAATTATGGTGATCAACATTTTGCGGTGGAATTTAGTACAGGTTACCTTCACTTATGATTTTTTTAAATATACAACTAAGGTAGCAAACAAGCCTAGGCCCTGCCTCATGGTAAGTAGCTACATAGCTTATGTATACTTGTAATACCATAGCCATCACTAGCGCATTTCCAAACTTGAACCTCCCCTCCAAAGGAGCTCTTTTTTTCGAACTAACTATACTATTATTAGCATTAAGGGCCCTGGAACCATTAGAGGCTTTGACAGCTTCACCGGGCTTGGATTCCAAGGTGCTCTGGAAACCCTTCTTACCACAGGAACACAGCACAAGTTTATTTGGCTGTGATCAGCTTTAAAGTAGAGAGAAATCTCTAAAAACATATCTCTGTGTAGCTTACATGAATGAATGAATGCCAACTCTACCACCGGTTTGGAAAACATTCTTCATTGAGAAGAGCCGGCAAGAAACTCGATTGAGTATATCAACCTTTTTTTTTGTTCCATTTTTTGGGGTTTTGTAGTCAACAATGTAACATTTTTTAATGGTCTCTATTATAATTTATATCATTTAATAATAATAGAGAATGCGTGAATAATATAATCTTGTTTGCGAGCGGTACCAAAAGGGATAGTTAGTTCTGTAAAAACAAACAAATCATAATCATAACCAAATCCTCACATTTCCTGTAAATAACTTTGTATTTATATGTTTTCAGAAGTATAATAATTATATGTTAGAGGAGATTTGTTTGAAGTGGAATGTGATCGTAGATAAGTATAAAAATCTATGTCTATTCACATAAAAATGATGTTTAAGTAAAAAGTAGTAAAATTTATTACTCAGGAAAAATCCCAGTCATTTAATAATATTTTAACAGAAATGAATTGAATAGGGTCCCAATTTTTTTTGCTTGAATCTCTTTCTATAGTTGAGCTCAGATAGGAATCTTATGGGGGTCAAATGAGTATAAATATAAACTTAAAATACTAGTTAATTATATTATTGTAAAGTTGTTAATTTCCATTTATATATTTACTAGTTGTGCCTCGCGGTTTCATCCGTGTTAAATTTATTTGTCCAATTCTCTACCGCGCCACCGCCAACTCATCCGTGTAGCCTATTATTGTTCTTACTTCCCGTTCTTGACATTCATGGTTACTACTCCAACCCTTAGAGTCTATTACGTGAAGTTATATAGCCAATTCCTTTTCCATTAAATAGGCTATAATTGGTACTATTGGCTGTCAATCAATGGCAATCATTGGTAGTTCCAGAGATTAGCGCGTTTAATTATTATTTTTTTAATTTGTAATAATGGTATAAGTACATGAATCTTCTTAACGTTATCCACGTTTTGTACAAAATTTGATAAAGAGGTATGCTGCTTGTAGCCTGGAAGGTGGGCAATATTACATACAATGTTTTACAAGATATCAAATTGCCACAAATGTGCTGAGATTATTTTTTTTACATTTTTGCTTACCTTTAAATATATTGAGATGTGTGGATGATAAAGACGATGGCATTGGACTAAGAGCCTACCCTTTTTTTGTTGATGTTGAAAAATATACCAGGAATTTAAAATAGTACTTGTAAAACCGTTGACAATCAAGCCTTGGCAAAAAGCTTTAGTAAAAAAGTTGCAACCCACTGACAATCTGTATTTAAAATGCCCCCCAAATTAAATGTAAGTACGTCTCATCACGTAGGTACTTAATGTTATTAATTCTTTATCCCATCAAGCATAACGATCCTTAGGCGTAGTCTCTTTCACATTCACGTAGAGATAGTATTACTGGAAAAAAATATAAAAAGTATCCGATGATTAAATTGATAACGTAGCTTTTTTGTGCGAGAGATTGGCCCAAACGAGTCTTATCTGACAAAGCCCTTTCGTGGGACCCTATAGAGGGTTTAGGATGTGAACCCTTTCAGGGGTAAGATCAATGTGGAGTGCTAGTGTCTAAGCGATGAGAGAATACACATATACAAAATAATTAATAATTTTTAATGATGTACATATTGTTGTGGTCATATAATTAAGAACGATTTGAAGTGTGAGTTTTTTTTTAATAAATCATTTATATGTAGTTATGAAATAGCCACGTGAATAGAGCGAACGGGATTAGGAATACAGAAAATTGCTATTTTTTTTACAAATTTTATTTATTTTCTATGGTAACAAATTCAAATAGTAATGAAGCTGGATAAATAATTAAGAACGATTTATTAAAATGCTCGAGAGTTGATTTATATGAAACTTTGTTTAAATAAATCAAATTAATGTGAAGTTCGCAAAGAAAAAAGCATATTAGTAAATTGTAAACTAAAATTAATAGTTAGTAGCATGTCCACGGCTTTTAATTACTGCTTTACACCGACGAGGCATTGAATCTAGAAATTTTAAACATTTCGCAAGAGAGTTTCATTCTTCGAAGAAAACGTCGTAGAGCTCTCTTAAAATCACCTTTAAGACTTGTACAGCACTAAATGGCGCCAGAATTATACGAATAGTGACCTACACAGATTGTTCTCTATTTAAATTTTAATAAAAAAATAAACCATTCAGCGTTCTTAATTATGTGACCAGCCAGTAAATAGTAATACTACGTTCAGGTCCATGTGTATCAACGAATGTACCGCTAGTACGTAACGTCAATTTTGGAATGACTTTACATTTAAAACCCACTAGTAGTATTAACTCATTTGATTATAAAAGTAAAAATAATTTAGACGCTAAGACATGAATGCTTATTAAAATCATATCTACCCAAGTACTCGCCCGTGACTACATTTAAGTTAATTACAATAATAAATAAAAAATAAAATATCCTCAGATCATATAACTCAGAGATAATGTAGCTTTCTACTAGCAAAATAATTATTGAAATCGGACCGGCAGTTCCAGAGGAGGCTATCCTACAAACACAAATTTAACCTTTTTACAATAGTAGTATGGATTATTAAGAAATAATAAATGATAAGTTATAATTCACTTTTGCTTTGCACTACAACGCCAAAGACATCAGATATCGTGGAGTCTCACGAATAGAATCCGACAAAGTGAAAAGCTGACGCGAGTTTCGGCCGGGAAGCGCTTCTCGAACTCAAGAACTTTTCACACGACCCGGTAAACAACGACAAACCCAAGGATTTATGACTTTACTAAGCTCTGTGTATACATTAAAACATTTCTTTACGACATATCTTTTTACGGGTTCGCACATACATTAAAGTATCAAATTGTGTTACCTGTATCTAGCCGATGTTTGGGATAGCTGAATACCGTTCTCAGGGTATTTAGGTACATACTATATTGTTTACATCAATCGTTCATGTTCAATCTCATGCGTGCCGTTTGTCATAAGCTTAAATCAGGCATATAGAAAATAAACCCAGCAATTTCCACTTTTACTGAAAAAAGAGCTGACATTAATTTTATTTACAATGCTCGCAAAAGTTAGGAATTAGGTACATACATACTAGTTATAATAAGTGTATAATAAGTACAAATATAGATGAACAATAACGTTATTGCCAAATGCACATGCACATGCCACAATTCTTCCTCAATATAATATACTTGGTGTTCATTAAAATAAGAAAAATTTTAGTATTCAAAATCTATAATGAAATTTTTTTGACATTTCTGTTTTTGTTTCTATATATCTCAAATTTTCTGTTCTGATTTTAACGTTCCGTTTATGCTGTTAACCGCAATTATTTACGCCTATGACCGAGTTTAGTTATACGGGCTCCGATATCCCTTATTTTAGTAGATTTACGATTGATTTTAGGCGATGTCTTACTTGCCGCGCTTCACGGTGCGTTGTACTATTTCGTATGTACATCATTTCCTTTGCCATCAACAGAATTTATTGAGTCTCCAATACTATTAAGAAATAAACTATTTATGACGAGATATACAAGTCATGCGGTTGTATATAATCTGGTACTTGTATTACTTATTATGTACGTACGTACTTTGTTTTCTGTAGTATCACAGTAACATCATGATAAATAATATTATATTCTGATAATACGTGTACAAACAGTAGAACACCGCGTCGCACCACGACGCCGCGACGTGCTGTAGCGATATTGTACTGCGTGGCGTTTTACGATGATAATAAACTTTTCATGTTGCACGTTACTGAGAGCGGAATACCGTGAGTTATGGATATTTAAAGCGATTTACTGCCACTGGACAACACGTGAATTTTACTGTCCAGTGATTTCATAGTATTTCTATTGTCACTATTCGACGGAGGTTGTTCATTTGTGAATTGTATTAGGTCAAGTATTTGTTATTATTGCTTATATTTTTTTTTGATGTTGCATGAATAACTTCATACAAAAGTATACTATAAACGTTTGAGCGTGTTCGGCCGGCGCCCGGCTCGCCGGATCTGGTGTAACATAAGCATTCTGAAGTCTGCATATTGTGACGGACAACTACGGGACTCTACACTGCGCGTGGCGCGACACGCATTCGGAAAATTTTATTGGCATTGTCTTCTTTAAGTACATCGTATTGTTAGTATTATCAAATAAATTATCATATAATTAATAAGAAAACAATTAAAAGATACTTCACTAAGTTATAAACAGAATGTTGTTGATTACATTATGCCGGAAAAAGAAAAACCTATAAGGTGGCGAAATGGTAAATTTACATATTGTTTTGAATGCCAATCGTGTCACTAATTGTAATAATGACATGGTTCTACTAATAATGACCTATATTTCTATAAGATTCCATAAATCATGAATTTACAACGATCTGCTTACTCAAATCACTTAAAACAATTTTGGTGATCAATATCCAATTACAATATTCAATCAGCGCAACCGACATATCTTATACAAACATAACCGGAATCGAACGTGGCACAATTTCCAATTACCTATCAAAATTCATACTAATACTTTGTTAATTTGAATCAACACGTTTCTTCAGGCTTTCCAATTAGTTCTCATCTGGAGGAATTCACACGTTCCGTTTACCGAGAACTGAAGCCGATATGCCCGATGGAATTTTAATAAAACATTCTTCATTTTTAATCGGATCGGGTTTTTAATTATATTAAGAATACTAGTATAATGAATTTTATTATGATCCAAGTTTCACTGATTGAAGGGCAGTAACCAATTATCTTAAAAAATATCTAAATCCCTAGACATCTCTAGATAGTCTCGATACTGGCGCCATTAGCGACACTAAATAAACAAATAATGGCGCGTTGCTCAGAATAGAAACACAAAGCGCTGCATCAAGCGGTAGCGGCCGCTGCAGTTTATTAATCTCCACTGAGCGCCGGGCGCCGGGGCGCTGCCACTGCTGCAAAGCTAATAACAATACATAACAATGAGTGCACAGAACAGCAAAATAATCACGTAATTACAGCTAATTGGAATCCTATTTCGCTATACGTTATGGTTGTACTTGCTACACATTATGTTCTAATTTATATGTAAATGTAATATTTTATAATTTATATTCTTTGTAACATATTTCACTGTACTTTTTTGTTGCGTTATAAATTAGCATTTAAAAACAATAACTGCTTATAGCGACGTGTCCGAAGATCGTATTACAAAAAGCGTCTAGAGTTCTCAGTGTCGCCAGCCGCCGGAACATATTTGTGAAGGAATTGGATAAGATATGTTTGCAATCTGCTATGGTATGCAATTAAAAGCCTAAATTAGGCGACACAATAAAATGTCTTTGGAAAGTATTGTGATTGGTGAACTATTGTAAAAAAAATATACAAAAGTAAATAGAGTACATGGTTCGACAGAGATATATTATAAAGCAGCAATGCTGTTGCCATTGCGTTCCGAACCCAATAGTGTACTTAGTTGGAAACATAGACTGACGTCTGGCAAGCGAGTCGTTTCAACTAAATTCTCAGGAGTAACTTGTTATAGACCAGCCAAAGTTATGAGACTACGATCATCTCTGCGGTTGATTATGAATATCAATAAGCTGTGTAACACTTTACATCTTTATATAACGTGGACTGTGTGCCATATAAAAGTAACCTAGAATTATAATTCAATAGATATAGTGCTCACCTAGAAAGTAGCCATCCGAAACGAGTTGCTATCTTTCGGTCGGTACCCTGCTGGGTTTTCATATCACGAGTACGACCACTATGTCGTAACAAGATGAAAATGTTCACACACATCCTTTCGGTGATTGAGGTCGGATGAACTCTATTTAATAATGTTTTAAAGCAGTAGAAAGTTGCGGCAAAACTTTTGGATGTTAACATGATTAACGAAGTCGCGGGCCATATATACCTATTTGGTTAGACACTTAATGGCTTATTTTATACAATAGTTAAGTTACATGAAGCTGAATAATATCGTTAATGAGAATAAATTAATGCGAAGCTTAAGCTTGGACTTAAGACACAAATTGATCAATTTTTGAATAAAGCCAACTATTACACATACGCTTAGAGTTTTCTTAATTTTCATCAGTACAAGTCTGGTTCGATTCTTTAATCCTATAAAACAACTGTTCACTTTTATATGTGTTTACAAATGAGCGGATCACTTTTTTCATGCGCGGTTTTAAAATGTTCCGCGGGCTGGATGAAAAGCCGATCTGGGCCGGGCGTAACCCATATACGGTTTAAAGTGCCAAGTACTGGGGTTAAATTACATTTTTTTGTAGTTTGTGATGTTTTAAGTACAGAAAATTTATGTGATGATTTGGCGAAAGGCTGTACGAAGTAAATGATTGCGAAACACAATTAAACAAATACTCCGGCCTGAACAAGAGTATTTGTAAGTACGACAGCTAGAATTCTACACTCAATGTACGCTAATGATTGCACGCAGAATTTACATTTGGACTTTATGGATAATTAAAATTAATTATGAACTTGAAACGGAATTCCGCATTGCTATAATACGAGTAATGTTAAATAATCCATATCTATTGTTGTCAATCTCTCTCTGAGTAGTCCAGATAACAATATATGTATGTACAAATAACATTTGTAGAGTTATTAGTAATTTTATTTAGTATGTTGATGAAATGTTGATTATAAATTTTTATATTTAATTTTTGAAGTGTTAAATAACTTCCGAGTAATTTAACATTAAAAAGTATATATTATAAATATATTTTCATTTATTTTAATAACATTAAAACATTGCGTATACTTCCCGTGCGGACAAAATGTTGAATAATTTAAATACGCCATGTAAATATGAGAGTTGCCAATAAAAAGAATATAAATTATTCCACTGAAATTTCACGGTGTATAATTAAACATTACTTTATTTGATTGACGAAGGCGTTACTTTGCGGAAACCCATCGTAAATAATTATCCGAAATTTCTTTGCTACTTCCGCCTGCAATATATGAATAGTTTTCAGCTACCTACAACATAAAATGTTTGAATTAAATAAATGTGTAAATGAATGTCTTAAATAAATTAAAATAATAGTAATAAAGATGATAATAAATATTACTATTACTTTAATCGAATTAAAACTAATTCACATTGTTATCATTGATGGCTAGCTTCATGATATTGTTGTTTCGCGTCCACATTGGATAACAATGTTAAAATTATTTTTATTTTATTCAGCCGAATAAAGTACAATTATTTTTATTTAGAAGAACAATATTAATTTTGAAAATGAAATTTATACTACAGTATTAAATAAAATCATTATCTATTAGGACGGTGAGTTTTAAGATGGTCATACAAATATACTGCGGTACACCTAATTGAATAACAACTTATGATATGGTGGTAGTGGAGACGTAGTGAACGTGTGCAATTCTGAATTTTAACCACCAACACATATTAAAATACCTCTTAAGACTCGATTCCGCAAAATTTGTCGGCCACTATATATTCTGTATGGGCAGCTGCTCCTTAAAGGCTTGCTTAAAGGTATCGGCAGCCGTAGGTTAGCGACCGTGGAAAGATCTTCATTCCTAAGTTAAACACCTACAATTCATGTTGCCAAGATCCTATATAAAATAATTAATAGTACCATTCCGAATACTCAATTTATGGTAACACAGAAAAAGAAATAATTCGCGCGTTTCCCGCGATCTGAGATGGCCGCCATTACGTCTTGCGCAACGTTTGAGTGACATCGGCGTCGTCGGATTTAATTTAGACACCTGAGCCCGCCCGATGCATTATACATGAACCACTTTTTCCACCACATTCATTTGAAAAGCGACATTTCGCCTTTTGTATTTTAATGAGCCGAGATAATATTATTTTTTCCCGAATTCTCAGGCAGATTGTCGCGGGTGAGTTTTCTTTGTAAATATGTTTCAGGTTGATTATGTATACAAATATATGGATTATAAATGGCTACATTTTTTTATTATTATCTTTGACGCTTCCATTGATGTGATACTTTACATAAGACTTACCTAAATAACATAAGCTTCACCTTCTTAAATAATTCTAAATTGTTAAAAATGGAGGCAGGCGGGAGCTACATTTTGTCAGTATGCTTATTGGCATAACACTGACTAGAACACTATGCTACCTTTACAATATGTTTTCATGAGCCCGAAATTACAATAAATACTATCACAATAAAATAGGAGGTCTTGAACGCATTTATTTATTATCCCTCGACATGAAACACTAGCTTTTCTTATTTATTTTAGGTACGCAGCCACTAAAGGTCAATAGTACTTTAGCGGCACGGCGCGTCGCTGCAGCGGAGCGGCGTGACACGAAAAATATTCTTTCTATCTATACTACAATATAATAAAGCGGAATTTTTTGTTTGTTTGTTTAAACACACTAATCTCTGGAACTTCTAGTCGGATTCGAAAAATTCATTTTGTGTATGATTACCAGATTCACGAGGAGTAGTATAAGCTATCTAGAATTAGTCTAGACCTCTCAGCTAGCCTTAAATATTGAGTTAAGTCGGACGAAACCGCGCATCTTAACTGCTTTATTCGCGTGCGCTGACGTAATGGTTAGTGATACGTAAATACTACATCTTAAAAAAAAGTCCGCTATACTATATGCCTATCTCTTATACCTGAGCCACAATAAGGTATTTGTGACAAAGTTTTATTGAAAACTGATGTATGATCATTATTATTAGGCCTGGAATATTAGTCCTTACAAACGAAAGTTGCATCCTCATCAAGACAGTTTTATGTAGTTAAAGTTTGCCCTTTATAGCATATTATTTGGGCGACAAGTTTGGGAGATAATGTAA
The DNA here is from genome assembly GCA_947532125.1 of Saturnia pavonia. Classification (NCBI taxonomy): domain Eukaryota; kingdom Metazoa; phylum Arthropoda; class Insecta; order Lepidoptera; family Saturniidae; genus Saturnia; species Saturnia pavonia. Next base: position 367,147 of record OX383901.1, read on the forward strand.
AATTAAAATAAATTGACACTCGGCTCGGGCCTATGACAATACGAGTAGATGTAGTGGTACGAAAGAGCCGTGTGAGTTGTGACGCATAACCCTGGCCGCCCGATAAATATAATGTCTATACTGAAGTATAATAAATCATCAATCAGCGGTTTCTTTTAAATTATACGCGGGTGAAACGGCGGGCACAGCTAGTTGATTTATATGTGTCAAAACGACTCGCCGAGCCGCTAAAGTTCATTTTGGCCTTAATTGTTGGAACGACAAACATACCACCTCCCATTTGTAACTTAAATCCGAAATATCATTCTGGCTTCAAAATAAAATGGCGTAATAATTCATTACTGTTAAAACAATCGTATTAATCGAATTTCACTAATTAAATCTAATCACTCTTAACTAATCAAAATTCGAAAACACAATTTAATATATTTTATTTTTTTGGATATTACAATAAAGAGGTGGTAACACACCTTATATCATAGGAGATATGTATAACACTCAATTATACATAATATATTTTGATTAATAACTCTTATTTAAATTCTTTCCAGTTCTAATCCGCCCGTGAGGTTGAAGGTCCCTGTCAAAATTTCAGCACTGCAGTGCTCGTTGGCTAGACGTTTTGGGATTAATTAGGCTATTTGGCCATATTCGAGTCTCATTTATTACGTCTGGTAAATAGTTTATATAAAATGTATTTGTGTGGTGAGTGTTAGTTAAATAACTGTTTTCTTTCAATCATGAGCTCGAGACAAATTCTACTTGATAGAGATATTTTTTATTTTAATTCTTATTTTTACTAGCGTATGTGACATGGTGATATGCTCGGCGGTTGTAATAATAATAGTGATACGCTATGCGCGGAGAGAGAGAGAGCTGTCTCCAAAAACAGAAAGTAGGACTTTCCTAAACATTTTTAATCTGAGTTTAGTAGCTAATCAGGTGAGTATTAAAATTTCGGGTCGTAACTTACGTAACTTAAAAAAAAAACAAGACATCGATGGTAACCAAATCTATATAAAATAATATATTGGTAAAAACTCTAAAGCTACTTTACGGCTAAACGGATGTCAAGCAAGAATAGTTAAGGGGAGTCTTAAAAGGACACGAACACTATAATAAGCAACTTAATAATTAATCTAGGTGTCACAGAAAGCCCCTTTGTGTCAAGCGTACATTGGAAATGAAGAAATAGCCAGACACGTAATCTTGGAATGCAAAAAGCTGACTCAATACCGGATTAAACACCTTGGTATACCGAGGCATCAGGCGACTGGTAAACTCCCTGGAAGAATTGGGCTGGCACGGTTGAAGTTAGTACCATCATGCAAAATAGGTGAAACACTCATAGACGTCGAGTTGCGGAAAATAAGTCAGTGAAAACCTGACACCTGGTATTTTATTGGTAGCTAGGTGATATTTATTTTTCACTAAAATAACATCAAATAAAACAATTTTAATATGAATGTAATACCTACAAATAACAGGCAATAACAACTCGAGGGTAAAGCGTGACGATGTTGTATTTTCAATTTTGGGGGATTATAGCGAACGGAGCACGCGGTCGGGCTTATCCTCCACCAGCGTTGGGCGTGTGGTGTGACGCGCCATGTAATCCGTATCGTGACACCGTCTCTAATAACAAATACATTTTCCAGCAAAAACAATGCCAAAAATTATTTACATTTCTTGAAAGGTTTGTTAAGAAACTGATGAACCTTGGATAATGCCGACTGTTTTTTGTATTTTATATACGGTATTTTAAATTGAAGGAATAATAAGAAATCGTATTTATGAAGAGTCGCCGTGATGCCGGGCTGGAGACAACAAGTTAGGAGCCAGCGCTATCATTGGACGATCGATCCCATGAAGTTCCGCATCTAGTGCATCCGCATCATATAGTGAATTACCATCCACTCACAAATATTAAATTGGGATAAATTGTTAAGAGTATACGGAATTAACATTTAAACAAAATTAAAATTTCGCAAGATATCTACGTAAAAATGGACATTGTGCGATGAGCCAATTAAGTTTTTACTGATGAAAATGTAATGTAACGTGGCAGTGCCGGAATGACATAACATACTTCCTGAGCCTTTGAGGCATATCGCATTCAACATGAGGGGTTATTCTCATTATTAATATGATTTGTTGTCAATTAATTTAGGCCCAAAAAGTTCTCAAGTGGCAACCTCGCACCGGAAGGCGCGGCATGGACAGACCTCTATTTTTTCTCGTGGAGAAACCCGTCATGAGTACACACTCGCTCGAAGGAATGAGTGGCTATGTGAGACTCTTACTAACTATAACTACACGGTGCATCGTCTGCCGCGCTAATGTAGTGTCACAGGAACGCGACAGCTTGCACCGCGACACCCCGGCGGAAGGCCACCCTCTGACGGAGACAGTCTGGTGCAACGGAACTGTCTTCCCGTCCGTCGAAGCAGTGCAATGGAAAATCGGCCCCCGACCGAACTCCCCTTGGTTCGGCCTGGCAGAGGAAGGAGACAAATGAACGCACCTAAACCCCCACTCACTCGGCGTTGGGTTTTCTATAGAGGTCTACTCTGCCTCTGCCATATGTGGTTTAGCACATGGTGGGAGAAAGGAGGCGAATGAACGCACCTCTTCCCCCTCTAGTTCGGCTATGATTTTTTAACGAGGTTTTCTCTTCTGCCGTCTGTGTACTAGTAGTACTAATGACGCGCACTATTGACTCAGGCGTGACCCTGGTGCACGGCTGTCCTGGTTCATGGGCCTCAAAAAATTATGTCACTCGACTAAATTTTAAACAAATTCTTCTTATAACGAACGATTTTAATCAGAATTTTACCATACTTTCATATGTTACTTACTTGTACTTATTTGTATTAAATACATCAATGGGTGTCAGAATTCCAGAATCTTATAGGTAGAGAGAGTATGGAAGAAAAAGTTTGACTTTCGACCTGAATAAGATATAGATTGCGCTCTAATCTTACTTTACAAATAACAATTCTCGAAATTCAAGGATTTCAAAGAAGGACTCGAAATCTTAAAACCATGTTAAACAGGCTATCTATCAGACTTTTACATAATAGAGATTGTGAATATCGAACGATGTTGTAAATAGTCACCTATTGAAGTTTTAAAGTGTCTGAATGTACCCTCGCCGGAGGCTATTTTTATCGAATGTCGTTAAAAGCCCGGAACGAGACGAATCGACTTCGAGATAGCTTTTTTACCGATTTCATCGATAAGTTAGAGCTCAGATCGTCTTTGGAATGTTCGTGAAAGAAAATTCTTAGAATAGTTAGAATTGAGTTCACGAGCCCATGATGGAAAATCTGGCAATCTGCCTTTCTATGTTCTTGTCAAGAGGATAGAATTTAATTAAGGTGATTGAAGTGTTAAACTGAATCGTAACCTACGTGCACATAGTGAATGTCTTCTGTGCATCATGAGTCATGATACGGAAGGTTTTACCGAAGATTTGTAAATATTGGCATCGCGCTGGTGAATATCGAAGAATCGCTGGCAGTAATGAAGAATGAAGAAATAAATATACTATATACGCCTCAGTTTATTAGAATTTCCCGTCGTTTCTATAAAATATTTATAAAACTTATTATGTACCCTTTCTTACGGCTTACCTTAGAACAGTGCAGATGTACACAGTATGTTAGTATTATTAACTGAGGTCTTCACTAACCAACAGCTCGAGCGACAATGCTTTCAAGCCTTTTTTTTTTTTCGAACTGACTATACTGTTAGCCTTAAGGACCCCGGAGTTTTTGCGGCTTTTACAGCTTTACCGGGGCTTTCAAGCCGGTCGCTGTCTAATTATGAGGTGCGTGCGGTCACAGAGCCCACCTGTTGCTATCACGTTCAGTCCGGGTCAATAGTACAACGAATACTTAGTCATTAGTACGGATTCCATAAATATATCTACACGATTCTTCGACTTATATTGTATCTTATTTAATATGTCATGTTGGTACAGGAAGCCGGTCATTGTAACAGTTATTCGGCGTCTGTTACAGCGGAATCAATATGACCAAATTGTATCTTATCGTGAGAAGTACTTACTGCGGTTCGATATGAAAAGGTGAATAGTATTATACAATTATTTATTTATATACCTAAATATTTATTCAAATTAATTTACTGTTATACTTTCAACTGCGAAACGAGTCGTCATAGATAATTCAACAAAAGAAGCCTTAAAACTTTTTAATTATCCGTCTATGGCATTATGTTTTGAACTTGATTAGTTTGTATTTAGTTTCAAATAATTTGTTATTATTCATATATTTAATAGAAACGTTTAAATGGAAAATTACGATATAATTCTTTTTTTTTGTTTATTGTGCTGATGTATAAATATACAAACCGAGTTTATGGCATAAAGTTTAGCCATATTTCAGTAGGAGCTAGTTCACACTAGGTCGGACCGATAGTTTTCGGCTGTCAACTGTCGGTGTTCACATTATACTGACGATCAAACTGTCGTTCTACCCTAATGTGAACACCAACCTACTTTTATCGTTTACCGGCTCGTCAAAAAGCAATTATGAGTTGGCTTTCCGCGTACAATGTATGACGACGACGTTCTGGTTATCGTGTGGTTTATCGCTATGTGTATGGTGGTCGCAATCGCTACCACCCTGCTTTATTACTGCATATTCACCCACTGATTCCGGAGCGCGACAGACCAGAAGAAAATCACTGGTGGGTCTATAACTATGTGTATGGTATAGTAATTATTAATAATAATATTTTTGCCCCCCATATAATGTATTACAGGTGGCGGCGAGGACGAGGGTCAAGTAAGCGCGACTGGTTAATGGTTGAATCGTGGCGGAAATGAAAGTCTGGTAAATTTTTTCGTTACCGACAGTTTTATCAGGATACTCTAATGTGAACACTGCTATTGGAATACATAAATACGAATATGAATCCGACACATTAACTGTCCCGATAAAACTATCGGTTCAACCTAGTGTGAACCAGTGGTAAAGAGAGTTTAAACCGATGCACGCAGAGCGTCCAAACCTTCAGTCTGATTACGTTTTAAATTCAAACTGCTTGTCTTTGTCTTGCTCCATTTATCCTACGTCATACTGTCAGTCTGCTTTTTTAGCTTCAATGGAAAACATTCTGTTCGTGGTACTTATTACCTTAATTTGTAGACCTGGAATTAATGTCATTTTAGGATCAAGAGATTAATACTGATCTTGTGTAATTAAAGTATAATGAAAATCATAATATTCCAAAAACAATATAACATCGAAGTTATTTCAGTTTTAGCAGCTCACAAAGATTAATCGGAATACGACGATAAATTAGTTCTCGAACTCTTGTAAGTCCGATTCACACTCACCTAACAATGACAATTACTAGCATTGATTCCACAACTTTAAGTCGCTATTGTTGTCTGGTGAGCACCAAAGTTGCGAACTTACTTAGCATTTAAACCAGAGCGTCTATTATAATTTAAGTGATAATAACGTCTTTTAAAATACTAATGTATAGTTAAGAACTTATTGAGTGAGGAAAATAGAGAAAAAAGAAACTGAAAAAGTCAATGTGTGTGCTGTATTACGTACGTTAGAAGTTATATGTACTACCTTTTTGTAACAAAACAAAAATAACTACAAAAATGTTATCAAGCGTGCCATGAACATGATGAAGCTAGCTGTCAATGATAATAATGTGTAGGTATTCATTTTACCGACTTTTTTATTGTGGTAAAATAATTTAACGGTGTATGATTAAATATTATTTTACTTTGTACAACGTAAAAGTATTTTAATAAAGTAAAAATAATGTTTATTTATATAAAACCAAATAATTTATTACTAAATAAAATTAAAATCAGGAAAATGAATGTATATTATTATAATCATAGAAGACTAACTTCGTCATATCGCGATTCCGTCAGTCACATGAAGCGCGTGTAACTGTCAATTTTACCACAAACTAAACGCGCCAAAAGAAATAGAACTTCAAAAATTATACAAGAATAATATTTTTTTACATTACAGTTGGGTGTGAATCGAGTTTCACTGATAAACGGACAGTTCGAGCGCAGCTGTTGGTCATTCCATATTCTAGGACTTAGCAGCTCAAAGGATGCTTCGGACAAAGACTAGTTTCGTTCTCCTGTAAATAGTAACTTTACTAACGCTTAGTTCAGTTTCCGGACTGTTATTATTACATACATTATCCGTTTTAACACGAAAAAGACAGATATAAATAAATAGGAAATTGCTTAGAAAACAGTTTACATACAATTTTCTCTGTGAATATTTTAGATCTATTACTTTTATGTCTTAGTTACTGTTATTTAATATTTAAACTAAGTATTTATATCTTCAGTGATTATATATTAAATATAATAAAGAATAGTTTTATAAAAATATCGTAGACTTCTTTAAGACTATGGAAATGTTTTTTTACATCTCGGTAATCTGCAAGACATTTAGCATTTTACTATGTATATGAATATGTAGTAAAAAAAGAGTATATTATATCGAGGTACGAGGTAATACAATAAATATATGTAATAATACAAATACAGGAGCAACATTGACGTTTTCATGTTTGCAAGCACTTCATATTCCCAGTACTACGGTTTATTTTTCCCTTCATAACCGCTGTCAACCGATTGGTAAATTATACACGGATCTATAGAGAAGCTTCTAATACATTACTTCTTGACTTTACTTTTTTTTACTAATTTTGGTAAATAATTTTCGTTTATTTTGTATTATATTTATTTATATTGTTACTCCGATAAAATTATTCTGTCACCATAATTTTTTTCAGCGAGCTCAGACCAAAAGAAAAATATAGATGGATCATGTAGGTGAATCAACAGGTGAATCCTAGTGCAGCTATCTGTGTGCGTAGCGGTATTGTCGTGTATAAGTTTATGATTGTGTTCATAGAATTACCAGAATATGTAAATAAAATATGAATCCTTCTATGTAATTTATGAAATAAAATAAACATTAAAATTATCGTCTTTTAGGATCGGTTTTACAAACATTTAAATATAACATGAAACAAAATTAGAAACCTTGATTTTGCATCAAATTTCGGTAATACCTGTTTCTGTTTTGCCCCTGCACTTCGAACAGTGGTATCTAATTTTGATGACCAAACAAGTGCTTTTCAATCACGTCTTATGGTGCAGATGCAAAGAGGTCTGTTAGGCGGCCCATGCACCATTTTAAAGATTGTGCCAAGCGCGATACGGTGGCATTTGGCATCCCAAGCAGCCAATGGGAGGAGCTGCCGAGGATCGTATTACGTGGCGATCGTTACAACTTTATTTTAGTCTCGAAAGTTGCAATATAGTTTTAGGAAAAATAGACGCATTTTGACAACGTCTTACAACTCTGTTGCAGAGAATAAAATATGTAGATTTTAATAAGAAAGTAAGATACGTACTTCTAACTCTTATCCATGAAATGGTAGTCTAGTGTTTGTTATTTCATATGCTGAAGTGTTTTTACACTTTTTACGATGCAGTACGACATTTTTTTTAAATTGTTGTATCTGGTCTTGTGCTGTCGACTTCGGCTTGCGAACAATGCAGACGCAATTGTATTCTTTATCTATTTGTTATTACTTCAGGTGGCTTCACTCGTGCGTTCTAAACGTGACTTCTACATTATTATTTTGGTATGAGGCAGCGACTATACAAAAAGTGCATTTAAATCTAATATATAATTATATATTACAAATGTGAAAGTACGTTTATTTAAATGCCTGTCCTTCAATTACATTCAAATGGCTGGATGAATTCTAATGAAATTTGGCATATCGGTAAGTCGATCATATCATGGAATAGGACATAGGATACATTTAATCATTCATTATTTAAGTATAATTTACGCCATCGATATATATGTACATGAATTACGTCCACCGAGAGAGTCTTAGAATATATCTCTAACACAATTTTGTAAATTTTCGTATGAATTTGTAATTTATATTGTTCATGAGTTGTACCTTACCGTCTATAATCCTACTCATAAAACTTCTAGAAGTCAACGCGATTAGATTTGACATTTAGAGAGTCGGAGAATAAACGTGTAAATAAATAAACACAAAACTAGCTTATTGATGAAGTTTAATACCTTCAAGGCGTGATAAATAACTGTAAGATCGGTAAACTAAACTTTTTATGATTGATCGTAAACCCCGTTTCAGGGAAAGCTACCTTTGGCTATAAACAATACAGGTTTAATATATATCCGCCAATGAATTTTAAAGTAGTCAGTATCGTCGCTTAGTTGACAGTATTGTGAAATGGTAGAGAGTGTCTGATTGAGACCTATAAATGTTTGTGTGGAGATTACTTTTCAATTGAAACGTGCCTGAGAAGCCGGTCGTGGCGTGGCGCGGGGCGGCGCGGCGCGGCGTCGTGCGGATAGCGGTGTTTGAGTTCCAATTATCGGCAGCGACTGTACAAATACCGCCGGCTCGTGTTACGACGTGCATATTAGATGTCTGTGAGCTTCAGGCTTTGTTCGGATCCCGAGGGATTTCAGTTTTGTGGTTAAATTATAATTCGCTATTGACGAGTTTTATTGCTTGTTTGCTACATCATTTTCATAATCTTTGTTTTAAATTCTTGTTTAAATACAACTATAAAATTATCTGCGTTTAGAATGGTCGTCAACATGTAGTGAGCTGGCGCGGCTTGTTAATAGAGTCTTAACCTTCAGGAAGGGACTTTTACGCAAAACTAGGTTGTCTATGGGCAGTTAGTATTATACATTATTAGTGTATGTAATGGCGACGACAACTGTTCATTCGTTCCTATGCAGATATCGTTATTATTACTGCATACTGTACTGTATTGCATTGCACTGTATTGGGCAATGTTGTTAAATAAATTCACTTGTTATAGTAAGTAAAGTATTTTAATATGCATTAAGTAGGTAAACATGTTATTATCAATATTATTGATATCAGATTTATAAATACTGTAAATAAGTTTTATTTATGTAAACTTCAAAGTTAGTTTTTATGTTCTACCTTTTCCAATTTACACAGAAACATTACGGAGCAATACATCAAAATATACATTGAGAGTAAGTTAAGAGGACGTTTGTGAAATATTAAAAGCATAACATCACGTTTAATAGAGAGATGGACGTCAATTTGCGACCCGCTTCAGCCTTTACGAGACATTCGGCGTAAACTGTTACCGTCGGGTGCAAGACATAAGCGAAACAATTATAAATTAATTTTAGTAATTGTAGTAGGCATTGAAACTTTACAGTATTTTGGTTGTAATCAAATTTCAATGCGTAAGAAGATGCTCTGTATTGTAAATTGTGATGTGATTTGATTTGATTGTGATACGTTTATTATTAAGTTATTCTTAAACGTGAAAATAGAGTACGATTTGATATTTTATTTTAATGCATAGATATTATAAAAATACATATGTTCACAGCAATAAGTATAAATTACAACACCTCGACAGGAAATCACTCGCCAAATTACCCTGCCCAACTATTTACAAGAGTGGTTTAGGTGACGAGAAAGCTTCTATAGTCAGAAGGTAGTACAATACGAAAACGATGATTGTTTGAATGAATTTCACCTCGCTCGAAACTACTTGTGTTATAACGAAATAAATAAATCGCTCGTGTCTCATGACTTTCTAGCTACTTAAATAAAAAAACAGTATACGCGTATATTGAGTAAATATGAAAACTGACGCCTTCGAAGTGCGTACACTGACATCACTTCATCTATTAGATAATAATATATATCATCTGTATAGGAACATATATTATGTAAAACACATATTTTATTAAATTACAACATTTTCTACCTGCTTGTGAAATGACAGTACTATATGTGATAATAAATAAGGCATTTTCTAATACTCGCCTAACTAGGCGAGCTAACTACCTAACATCCACGATTATTAGACAAGACAATAGATTTATAACTAAGTACTATTTCACTGGTTCTGGAAGCTGTACTTGAGAATCAGTCCCCTTTTTTGGCTTAGTATATTAACCACCATTGATCACACAAGTGACGGTAAAAGTTTCTTTATATACCTAAAGGTAAAGGTTAGCTTTGCGAGTGGCTGCGTAAACTTTTGTCATTATTTTTATCCCATAATTTTATTTTTACTAATATTGACAATTCATATCGCCTATCAATTAAGGAATGACATCTATTTCCCTTGTACAATTTTCATCACAATCGGTAGTAACTTAATAAGTTTTTTAAACTATTTCTAGAAGTATTATTAATGTTTTTGTTTTAGTCGCAATTATGTAATAATGTATACTTCTCGTGTACAAAATTTTGTCAAATTCTATTGAAATATATTAAATTTCAAATTTAAATTATAATTAATTTAATGTTATATAAGTAATATAAATTATTTAATTAATTTAATATTACATTATATTTTATAAAAATATTGTTGACACTTCTTTTAGCATATCAATCATGGAATGACTTCTACTTCCCGTATACATAATTTAATCGGCTAATTAATTAATAAAAATGTTTTTTTTTTACATTATTTTTTACGCTTCCTAAAAGTTATATTGACAATTCTTGTAACATATAATTTGAACAACGACATAAACAACCTGTGTTAAAAAAAAAAAAACAAAAATCGGTCATGACATACATACAGACAGAGATTTTTTTTTGTAAAATCATATTCGTGATCAGTGGTTTTTATATACGATGGCTATCGGGAAATTTGAAAAGACATTACATGCACAGACAAGACTAACGATTTATTTATACAGATGTAAATGATTCGAAATACGGCTTGCCGAAGACAATGATTGATTTTCACTATGATTTAGTCAGGTACGAGTCACAATACAGATAGGCATAGGAAGTCTACTGAGAATAGTTCATTATTTTGCTTTCTCACTTATAGCACAATTTTCGTATAGGCAACAATTACATTGGAACAGTTCGGATTTCTAGTTGTTTCGGGGAAACGCTTGCACCCGCCATACATTATTATTGTATCAGCACCTTTTATGTGACAGTAAGAAACAATCATATTATATTTTTTGTATATTTAGTTGCTTGAACAGGATCCCAAGCGCTACTTTCGAATGTATGTAATTAAAATCAAGTATGGTGATATTTTCAAACTGTAGTTTGACTATTTTCTTCAACACTTTGTATTGCATCATTGAAAGCCATGGACATTATATGCATTGACGCTCAGTAGGGAAACTGTCTCCTGAACGTTTATGTTTACGAGCATGTTCAACATTAATACATAAATCCAATGTCGAGATATTTAAAGCCCCTATTACATTAGACTGGCCTATCAGTTCTTCGCGCATGATCACCCAAGAGATGTCATAAAAGCGTTAAAGAGTCTATTGATGTTAACTCACCTGTATCGACTTGTATCCGTGTGTCCTGTTGGTAGTTCCCACGGATCTCCGTTTACTGAGGCCCGTCGGGAAATTAATACTCACCGCCGCGCCGCGCCGCACCGCGCCGGTTACCGCGGGAACTTCGCATCGAGAACACCTAGCGTAGAGCCGTTAACACTGTGAACTTGATATTCTATTGTTTTTGTAAGATTTTATTGTCAAATACTCTGGTGCTTACATTAAGATTATAAGTTTATTCAGAACTAAAAAGAGTGTTTAAGTAGCACCCTTGATAGAATTATGCAGGTAAGACTCATGCGAATGTGACTATTAAGGTCAAAGTAGGAGCGAAAGTGTGAAACGCGTCGTGTTGGCTTCTATATAGACCTGAAAAATTGGAAAAAAGCCTCCGATAATCGTGACCACTGGGAGAAAGATGTTTTGACCCTTTTTTTATATCATACATTATAGTAGATGGTTGAACATACTGGTTTATTTGCGAGAGCTATTCATAAGCGCCTTGTAGTTATTCCCGTATCTTCAGAAATTGTATTACAGCATTAGAATATGCTGTTATCGTCACTATAAAACCTTTTACATAAAAATAACTGTTAATAGCAATTGAGAAGGAGTTAAAAACAAAGTTGTAGTGGTGTTGACTGCAGTATGATCACTGCTACTTAGCGATAGAAATGGGTTTGGCGGTTGTGTTACTGCAGTCGAATATTCCACGAGTACTACCGCTCTTAATATATATCAACTTTGAGCACAAGACCACTTAACACCTATGTAATAAGAAGCATCAGTTTACTACACAATAAAAAATATTGAGATTGTATCAAGTTCAAAGTGTAAGTGGTTGGAACGAGGAGGCGTGAACCCCTGGTATCATTAGGCCTAATTGGCGTTATCTTATAGCCCGCGAACAGTACGCGCTTTGTATACGGCGTCTTCTCGACTGCTCCGCGAAGTCTCTTTAACTCAATTACTTCAGTTCGCGTTAACAATATGAAAACACTGGTTCTAAACGAAATATATAATATCTATTTACTAGTTTGAGCTAAATAATCAATGTTCTATTCAACCGAGGTCCAGGAACGGGACTTTGTTTAGACTTTTTTTCGTAAATCCCAAGTTAAGAATGTATATTTTCTCTTCGCACTTATTCATAACATGTAAAGAAGGTTGTTGCTGTTTCGTTCTGACTACATATATAGAGGCAAATGAAACTTATTAAAAAGAAGAGGTGTAAGAAGCTAACACCGCCGCGTGCTACGAAGATAAACAGACGACCAACTATTTGTCCGTAGCATATGATTTTTGTTCTGGTCTACTATTCTACTGGGTATTTATTTCTACGGTAAAACTGTATTTTGTTTTTTTCTGTTATAAAGTCATGTCTGACTAGAGCGAACCTGTCACGGTGACTCGTTTCGAGGGATCACGTTAATGCATCCGCTAACGTTATACAAGAAGATTATTCAACAGTCTTTGCAAACTACCATATTGATCGATGGAAAGTAAAAATCAGCGGCCTGGAGCATTCGCCACAACATAAGTTTGATAAATGTTTAGCATAATTAGGGGCACAACACATTTTTGACTAAATTCGAATCGGGCGCAGATGCATGCAAACTCTAGTCAATAATAAATTTTCGGCCCAACTAAACGTGTTTTCAATTGGCCAGATATGCATAACCAATCGTGCCTTATAGAAATTGTCTAGCTTACATTATGTATTGCGACCCTAGGGGTAATAACAGTTTAAAGCGCGTCTTGCCTTATACTGAGAGTGTTCAGTACTGTACGCGCTTGTTCCTATGATGTTGTTATGTATTTGTATAATATATCTATGGTACAAGCTGGTAGAATTTAAATTCTCGGCAATATTGGTAATAAATGAAAATGTAATAGGGGGTGTCAATTAATGACAAGATACAGAAACATATCTAGTTTGTATATCAGAGATTCTACTTTTGTGTAATTTAAAACCACACCATATTATAATTTGAGTTTTATATGTACCTATGTCATTTGGCAAATCTTAAAATGTTTAATTATATTATTATTATATATTGTAATTAATGTATTATAATTATTCTGTTTTAAGTATTTGTAGGTAGTCTCGAAGACTCTTTCAATATTTTATTTTTATTAATAAGTATTTTTATATGCTACTCTCCACCGATCTTTCTACTAATATCTACCGGTCATTTTTGTGATTTATTAATATTGAAGTAATAGGTTTTTTTGCCACGTTTAGTAGAGGGTAAAATTCAGCACTGCGCGCGCACCGTGTGACAGAAGTGTAACATGATGAAACTACTGTCAATTATATTTTTATTATTGTAAAATTATGTTTGCATAATTATTTATTTTATTATACACAGTTAAATTATTTTTACACTATTAAAAGAAGTCAGTAAAATGAATTTACATTATTATCATTGATGGCTAACTTCAGAAAAATTGTAATCTGTTACGTGCGTCTTATTTATTGAAATATCTGATAATAATGTAAAATATGTGAGAATTGTAAAAACATTGATAATAAAAAAGTACAGTTTCAATCATACTTATTACGGTATCCAGGACCTATGATTTATGGCGACCCGTTTAGGTAAAGGCTATTCAAGACGCCGTAAAAAGAAACGCACGAGGCGGCTACCCATTCGACGATATTGAGGCCCTCTCCTATCAAACCTTAATAAAACATATAGGACTCGCAGACGGGGACCGCCGCGAGCCGCACCGCGCCGCGCGCCTTGCCGGTAGCCCAGCCGAGCCAAGGCTACCGGCGAATAATGCTATATTGATAGCTGTATTGATTCTTATAGATATTATTATTGTTATCCTACTTAAAATTATAAATGTGAAAGTTCGTATGTTTGGATGTTGGTTACTCAACTACGTCAAAATGGCTGAAGGGATGAAATCCGATTGGATCGAATTGGATGAAATTTTTCACACAGAGTTATTAACCTGGATTAACACATAGGATTTTTTTTTATCACAGTAAAGCTATTTTTTTGTTGAGGGGCGCTGCGGTTACATTACTCAATGATAATTTATTATAAAATATTATTTGGTTCCTCTCTGATATATTTCCAGCACAGATTATTATATTAACCGTTCTAGATCCTTCCTCAGAGATAGCAATAAATCGCCAAAGTACCATAAAAGAATCAATCTCGGCACGAATAAAATAGTTCGCTACGTCATAACTTTGCCGTACTGTAAAGCCGTGGAACTGTCTCCTGACTAGTGTGTTCCCTACCTCCTACAATATGGGGTCCTTCTAACATATTAACTTAATGAGACGTTTGAGCAGGCCCGCTTGCCAGGGCCGACTAGCGATGGTTAGTAGATAACTTAGCTATTGTTATTGGATCGCACTTAGCTTACCATCAGGAACAATACAATAATTTTGTGGTGCTACAATAAAAAAAACTGTTCATTGTCAACTTTTAATGGAGACAAAACGTAGAAAATTTAAATATCAGTATAAACAAAATATATTTACATTGAGTAAAAACTTATCTATATGAAATTCTAAGTATGTAAGTATGTGGATCTCGTTTATTCATAATTCAAATGTAAATATATAATTATATGAACATATTATAAACACATAATTAACCCCGTGCTAAATGCAAAGTATTGTAAACAGAGTTTTAAACGTGTTTTATGGTATTATGTTGCTCCGAGTAAGACATTGTCTTGGAAAACTTTGCTTGTTTTGTATCGTACGAGCAGAACAGTATTGCAACATTATCTTTTAATTGTTAAAACTTTACTAGCAGTAAAGTGTGATCAGAAAATAGTAGTGTCCACTTAAAAAGCATCCAACGATAATCTGTTGTGAATACCAACAGGCCTCATTGGTTAACATGCGGTGTATTAGAGCTAGTCACTGTGATATGTCATAGGTTCACTCAAAATGCATTACTAACAAGTATCGCATGAATCTGAAGACCCTTATTTCACAGAACAAGTGTATTTTTAAATATAAATCCGGATTCAAGTAGCCTTATGTGTACAAATATTACTGGTTAAGTGTGCCAAACCTCAAAATTTTTGGTTCTCAAGTTTTTATATAATAATATTCCTCATAAAAATGTGTAATATTTCAAATACATAAGGTTTAATGCACAACACCCGTACTGTATCTCCGCTCGTAACGTAACTCTTTAACTTCTCGCCTAGAAGTTACTGACTGATTACTTACAGTACGAGTATTACGCGTTGTGTCATGAGAAGAGGCTTGGAGTAAGTAACGCTGTGCCTACAAGTTACATTATGGAATCTTTGCTTACATGCAAATATGAATAATTCTTTAATATAATTTCAGTAAGTACTTATACCCTTTTCATATTGTTTTACTTTTTTAGGAAGGAGAACGTCGAAGCTTAGTGCTGGCTTGTAAATACTTTAAGCTTTACAATATCGTATACACTGTCTAATACTTTATAGTTCTTCTTAGGTTCATGAAGCCGTGTTTCAGTTGGGAAACATAAAAAAAAATTAATTTAACTTAAAAAACGCTATATTTGTAAAGTTACTCTGATATTCGGAATGTAATGTGTAATTTTTTGTAACAGAACCGCAAAGTTTCAAATCAGAGAGACAAATCTGCAACTTTCTACATATAAATAAATCAGGGTTGCGTAGAGCCGCAGGCCTCAATACGTCAAAGATAACCGAATGTGAATAATCGGGGGTAGTCGGAAACAATGGTGATTTGCATTTATAAATGATTCATGCGACGCGCCATGTTGTAAGAGAAAACATACCGAGTGATGGTTGTTGGGATTTTGACGATTGGCAACCCTGCGGACTAAGGTTCCAGTGTTAGTGAAGAGCTGTGCGGATTTATTTTCCGTACATTGTGCTATGTTATTGTCAAAAATAATTGAAGTAAACTTCGGTTTTTAGTCTATAATGAAGTTCTTGCAGGTTCCTTTAGGTAACATATTTTCTGAACCGCTGGTAATTGTATCTATTTTACGTAGCTTCTCACAGCCTGGATAAGTATATCGACTGTACGCTATAAATAATAACATATCCCATTTTAAATCGGATGAAACACTATCCAGGTTTTGATAATCGATTTGCTGGTACTGGTATTACATTGCTTTCTACGTGAAACGAAGTACTTTCAAGGTGCTAGATTGGCTTATCACCATACATGTTTCACTTATTCCAGGTACCTTCCACTTCGACTAGTTCACAAAGCTGTAAACACCTTTGTAAACAGACCTCTCTTTGACTCTGAGACAGAAACACGCTCATACTCGTACATTCACTTTCACACATAAAAATACAATGGAAAATGAGATTTTGTTGCTTGTTTTTTAATTATCAAGGCGATATACAAGAAACGGAACGCCTATATTACGAGTACTATACTATACTAAAGTTGCTATAGAACCTGAATCACTTTATTTCATTTTGAAATATTTTAAGTATGTAAAATAAAACAAGAAAATTATAAATAATTCGTTCTGTATATGCCAATCAAAATAAATACTTTTTAATTATATTGACACGTATCAAAAATTTAATCGTAAAAGCAGTTGAGTTGAGTTACATGTCACGGTATAATTAACAGGAGCGGTTTCGCTTCAGCACATCACTAAATCACAAGGCGATACTCAGACAAACATGAAATCGTCCTGTGTAAATAGGTATTGTGAACCAAACTAAATATTTCCCTATCGATACCGTCCATTGAAGTTGATTTAAATTTATTTTCTACTACTAAACGTTTTCAAATAATTCAACGCGTTTATGCAATATGCATATGCAAAATAAATTATGTTAGTGGCTTCTTGATTGGGTGCATAGATTGTTATTGAGTATTTTACTGTGTATAGTTCAAAGTATTCGTTGTTTTTAAATATATAATAAAATCATCAACGGTGGCAATATTGTGCTAATATTTCCGCTTTACAGATGCCTCGCGAGTGACGTTTGCGAGCTAAATTTAATTTCAAATATTTTACTGGCTGCTTAGGCGGCTGAAGTACGTACGTAATGCATAAAACATTTTCTTACTCATGCGTCTTCTTAGCCTTTTCGTTGAGGCTGTAAGAGAAGCGTGGCGGAAAGCAAAGCGAGAAGCAACAAAACCCTGAACCCTGAAACATAATTATACATTTTGTTTGTTTTATATTAATTTTTAGATTATATCCGTATTAAAATTATACTGAAACATATTTAAAGTACTTTTTATTTGTTATTTCATTGCATTGAAATGGTGGTAAAACTGACCATTTTTGCAACATTTTTTTATAACTAAACTTGTTTTTTTTTTTTAATTCTAAATTTGTTAGAGGCTTTTACGCAATTCGCATATGTCAGCCTCAATCATGTTTTAGACAACTACAATACGTATATATTTGTGTAGATATACTTGTTTTGTCGCGTTTAGTAGAGAGTACAATTGAAAGAGCGCGCGCTTGATGTGTCTGACATTAGTGCAACATGATGTGGTTAGTCATCAATGATAATAAAGTGAATTCATTTTACTGATTTTTATTTTATAATCGTATAAAATTGATTTAACGTTTTGTAAATTAACATTTTTACACAATTAAACAGTCAATAAAATAAATTTACGTTATCATTTATGGCTAACTTCATCACGTTGTTGTCACGCGGGATAGATAACATTTTTGTACTTATTTTTTTACTACAACAAAGCAGTATAAGTTGTTACGTACAGTACAGTACATACAGTACTTTTATAATAGCACGGCAAAGTGTAAGTAAGCACAGAGTAAACCAACAAGATCGGCGACCAACTAGAGATCAAATATCCATCGGCAGTCGTCGCTGCCTGTCAGATGTCTCTTCACGTTATGTTTGATAGGAGGAACCACCCTGGCCTGGAGACAGCTTCACGGTCCGGCACCATATGACGTACTTCATTCGTATTCTTATTATAATTTAACTGTAAAGTGATCTCGTTAAAAATATTAATTATTGCAAACATCATATTATTGTATTAGCTGTACAAACGTTACTCAGTCAAGCAAGTAACTCCACACCGCTGGTGTAGTGGCCACAATTGAAGCGAGGCAATATAAAGCTTTGACGATCTTCTTTTCAGAATTTCAAGTGATTCTAAAGACCTTGAGAGTTATACGACGAGTTTGCATACCGTGGACGGGTCTGTACGTTGCCCTGCCGCCGCCCGCTCCGGTCGCGCCGCCGCGCCGCCGCGCCGCCGCACCGACCATGTCGCAAAACTCATACGTATATCTATTTATAGATATAAATTCTTCATCTTTTGTTATATATCCAAGTCCAACGCGAGAGTTTTTAAAATAAACAATATCAAAAAAATAATTTTAATCTTCCAAACGTTCTGAACTAAATGAATTTTTAATATATCAGTCAATTTTCATGTCGAGATGTCGAATTTTGAGTTCTATTGCCTTCGGTGCTAAGCATAATATAAATTGAGAAACTGGTTCATCATTTGTGGTTACGTTACTTAACTAAGTCTAAGCTTAAAGCACATACTGAAAGACTGTGGGGGCTTAAAGGCAGTAATTGAATCGGTCCCGAACGCGATTCCCTGCTGAGACATGTATTTGCATGTGAAATGCAAAGCTGCATCCAGGTTATTATAGTACGTTATACTCTCGCAGGGAAAGCAGGGGACATAAAAACAATAATTTATTTCCTGTCTCTATCTATACGTATTATAAAATTCAAAGTCTCTCTGTCTGTCTTTTATTTTCTTTTAACGTGAAAACCACTTATCAGATTGACATATTTTTTTATTTTAATCCATACATATATTATCTGGCCAGGTTAAAAGATATATTTTGTTACATAAAGTAACATACTAAATAAGTAGTGACGATAATGCTGAACCAATTCGAAAAAAGAATTAGAGAAAAGAAGCGTTTGGGCCGATTAAATCGCTTACGCTGAATAAACCATAAGAGATATATCAAATTGTAAAGAATTGTGTATAAGAATAAACTAAATAAATAAATAAAAATATTAATGGTAATAAAAACATTAAAAAATAAATAAACTAAACTAAATTGCGGTTTATGTGCCACGGATTTCCAATTTATTATTGGACTAGCTGTGCCCGCGGCTCCACTCGCGTGAACAACAGACATAGGTGGAACGACCGCGCAAATTGTGCTGCCTTAAAATGCTTATTGTCGGCGAATGTTGGAAAAGTTTTGATATTCTTTCATATGATTGGACGGAGGTACAGGGGCGAGATAAAAGTGTAGGAGGATGCGGCTTCCGGATATCGGCAGTCTCATTCGCTATGCTTTGTGTCCGCTACATTGTGCCGCTGTTCTCTTTCGTATTACTCCATTTCAGTGAATAAGCCATATAAATTAGATACCTTTAATATTTCCTTCGTTCCTCAACATTAACTCTCTAGATTTTAATGGACAGGTCTTTGAGAGGTTTGAATGCAATTATGTTTCGAAGTACAGTTAACTATATCTGACTAGATCGTATGTGGTGCATATAAGGTTTCTAAATGTTGTCGGCAATGGATTTCTTAGCAATTTGCATCACTTATTACGTGACTATTTCTATTACAGCAATCACCGCTGTTTCTAAATTAAAATGTACTTAATTACGCAAATGTCCAGATCAAGGATAAAGTTGGTGGGACACGTTAATTTCTGGAAAAATACGTTTAATCTGTCAACGGTCATGTTTTTTTTCAGACACAAACATAGTATAAAATTTACGAATCCTCTCTCATTGGCTACAATTTTGAAATTTAATACACGGCTTTTATCAGTTTACTTTAGAAGTATCTAGCAGTTTAATTATCGTTAATGATTTTTTCGTTAAATATTTACCTTGACAATATAATTAAATTTATCAATTTAGTCATATCATTAATAAAAATAAAATTAATTAAGGTTAAGATCAAAGAAACCGTGTAATTGTCAGTTTATCCTTGAAACACGTAGGTAGGTAAGCGATTTCCATCAATCTTTTATTGCGTAGAAATAACGCGACAAAGAATCAAATAAATATTATAATCTCTCGCGTAAACCGACACCTCTCACAATCCCAGGATAATACTTTTCAAGTGGCGGGGAAAATATTATTCGATAATTTCGGAGAAAACAGGGAAAGAAAAACTGCCGCACAATAAACAGGGTGTATTCAAATGAGGGAGCGGCCTAGGGAACGACCGGGGCGGGCGGCGGGCGGGAGGCGGGCGCGAGAAAACAATGATAATATTACAAACTTATTTAGAACGGGGCCAAAAAAACCGCTTCCAATATTATTATTTTTTTGTTTCATGTTCTCCTTTAAGATGAGAGATTTCTTTAGAGTTTTGAAAAAAAAAATACTACAAAGTTGGCAAACAAGTATACGGCCCGTCTGATAGTAATCCTTTACCGTAGCCTAAGGATGTTTGTAATATCACAGGTATCACGAGCGCGTTGCCAACACTGAATCCCCCTACCCCAAGGAGCTCTGGAAACCCTACTCACCGCAGGAACACAACACTAGATTATTTGGCTGCGATATTCGGTACCAATACACCCTTAAATACTTTTATCGTTTACATTGTAGATCGAGGTAGCACGATAGCTGTTTTTAGGAACATATCTTGAAGATACTTGAAAGAGAAAATAAATAAATTTTATCTACTATTTATAATAATTTAACACTATTTGTAGTTGCAATTATATACAATAAATGAATGAGGATTACTTCATAAAAAAATATAGTATAAGAAAAAATATTTATGTAAAATAACTCGCCTTTTTTATAGCCCCACCATGGAGATCTCTTTCAAATAAATTCGGGAAAAATTGCGAACATCTAACCTTGAATACATACGAGAACATACCAAAAGAGTTTGCGACCGTTTGCTTTCCTTATAGGTAACACATTGTAGTATTTATTCCGACTGTATATTATTATGTGGAGGGAAACAGTTAAACTCTTTAAAATGTTAAAAACTTTTATTTAAATTCATGAAACATGATTTATTGATGTGTTTAGGTAGCTGCACTCGAGTACCAGGCTCCTTCCATTCCATTTTCTGCTGTGAGCACTTTCTGATCAAGAACTATCATAAACCTCTTTGTTATTAGATATTATATTGAAAAGATATTTGTTGGCATAGAATTTTGTTAACTAAAGCAATTCAACTCTATAATACCGATGAACTAGTTAGTAGACTTTAGAGGTGAACTCCCGTACCTATCCACTAATAAAAAACCAAGTTCTATTGCAGTCGGAAGGGCTAATTAATGAGATAATAAAAAAATTGATATTGTTTATATATCTAACTATAAATTATTCAATAATAGTCGTTAAGTAATGTCTACTTTTTAGCTAATAAATCTATACAGCATAATATAATTTACTAAAAGCAATTTTTATTTAAGGACACTTTTTTATTTCCTTCGCTTGTCAGGTTTAAATAATTTATGATTCCAGGCCGTCGGTGGAAAATCGTCAGTCTTGTGAGAATTTTTGGAATGTCATAAAGAAATAAACTTCGGCGATAGAGTCACAATTTAGTGAGACTAGCTTGTGCATTTCTTATAAACTGCGATGCTAGAACAGATAATACAATTACAATTTAAGAATAAGGATGAACGGTACAAATGTATATGACGGGGATAGTTTCGGCTACACAATAATAAATCGAGTAGAACTCAATATCATATTTATCACAGAACGCATGCTTTGAAAAGTAAAATAAGCTTGAGCCTCAAGTTAAAGACGCAATATTACCCGTTCACCACTAAAACCCCATTTACTGTGGTCCCACAATTTCAGGAAATACCCCTCACTATTTCGTAGAGTATTGGGATCCTGGATGTTAACATCTCTAGGGACGTTCAGTTCCGTAGTCACTTAGAAGACAGATGAAGATGGCGTCCAAAGAACTCAGTGTATTGAACAGATCGAAGCGGTAAGTTTTCCCCCATATAGAGTACTATTGTCATCTCTGGACAGCAGCACCTGGGCTATTTGACTCGGCTCACAGACCAACTGTGAGAATTGTTGTTGATCCTAAACTGTCAAACGGTATTGAAATCTTTAGTCTGAGGAGAGAGACCTCGTCTCCTTGTTCGTGTTCTATCGTTTGTGTAATGGGTTTTATTTCGAGGAATTGTTCGACATGATGCCAACGGCTATCTTCAACCATCGCATCGCCCGCCATCAGCAGGGATTCTTCATCACATATTGGAATCTAAATGATTTCGGATAGTCTAGTTTCAGAGTAGTTTTCTTCCGCGAATGCTCCGGGTGTGGAATGAGCTCCCTGCTGAGGTTTTCTCAGGGGACTACAGTGTGGGATTTTTCAAATTGAACAGGTTTTTAAAGGTTCGGCAACGTACATGTGATATTTCTGGTGTTGCAAGCGTCTATAGGCTGCGGTAACCGCAGTTGTTTGCCACCATTGTGGTATGAAAAAAGTAACAAATACGTCTTGATGTAATCACCCTCAAATTGAAATATGTACTCCATTTTCCACTTGAAAGTTCGTCTCTTATCCATGCTAGATCTTTTGTGTGTACTCGAGTGAAAAAGATCATATGAAAGTTTATAAAGAAGAAATTTAATATACAGAAGATTTAATAATGAAACTTTAATAATTGGAAGTCAATTTGTGACCGTTTGTAAGATTTTGTTCACTTGCCACTAATAAAATAAATACACACATAAAAATCTCAATTTGTCGTACTGCATTTTGAACATTGTGTGTTGCATTTATGATCTTCTATGAAACTTCTGTGAATTATATACTTGTTCCGTATTTTATGTTAGATGTTAGCACAAACTCTTTTCTCCATCTAGTATTATTATTATTATTTTTTCTCTTCAAACGGAATATATCTGTCAACTTACAAACAAAACGCACTTTTATGTTCAACAAGTGCTGCCCTCTACAATAAGTAGTATCTGAGAACCCCGCTACTAGCCAGCTGCGCTGAGAGTGACTGCTCCGACAAATAAATATGAAATATATTAAACAACCTGTTAATTTTTATCAAGCCTAGTGTGCCAGTGACTAAATAAAGTGCCTTAATTAGCACCCAGCGATTTCAGCCACCAACTCAGCCGGGTTACCCCGAAGAAGAGGATCTCCAGGTGCGAGTATGTGGTGGATACATCTCCGTATACGTATTTTCTATACAATACTTTTTTTGTGCATTGTAAGTACTATATATCATATTCAGGTACGATGATTAGGATACAAGATAAATATATTTGAACGGGAACATTATAAATAGGTTGTAGTACGAAACAAAACCCGAAATAGCCACGTTTTATAAGTTAAGTGAATATGCTTATGTCGTTTCACTGTGACGGAAGCCTGTTGAATACGTTTACTTAGGTTTTATTTATGTATGTTTTTAACTAAACATTATTTTAATGTTAATTAGAAGGTTAGCACACTTATATAATGTTATATAATGAAAAAACTAGGATTTTTGATTCTGACAATGTACTTTGTTTTGTAACGTGATCCTAAACCAGAAACTTCCATTATTAACAGAATACCCCACTGAGTACGCATATTTTATATATATAGTTTGTAATTTAGTGATTGTTATTTAGAACAATGACATATGTATTCAAATTATTATAGCTTTGTGTGAAGTTTACATTGGAGTGAAATTATTGATGAAAATAAATCTTATTCTAACTGAAGAAATCATCAATGCATAACTGAGCCAAATGTCTCTCAATGGGAAATAGCCTGCACTGTAATAAGGAAAAGTAAAATTTTTACGATCCCTCGGGGGAGCCGTGAAATTATAAAGAAGCCAACTGTTACATTTAAAGTGGATTGTATTACTTCATTTTCCTCATGTCGCCAGACAATCAGCCGCGGGAGATTACACACGTAACCGTGAAAAAATAGCTAGCAATAATATACCACTTTGTTCACTGAGTCACGCGCGCGACGCGACGCTTGGTTCCTGGAGGTCGTTTCACACAGGCCGGAATGAGTGCCTGATCAGATATTGATGACATAAATTACTACGGTTTATAAATATTTTTAAATGGAATTTACATTATACGTCGATAAATAATGTACCCAAATAAACAATACATAAGACACGCAGAAACTACCAGTCCTAAGGGAAAAATCTTTTTTACATTAGATAGTAAGTTTATTTAGAAAGATTCTAAGTGATATAACTTCATGCTAGGATATTAAAGAGAGGACCAGTAACCATAATCATCAACCAATCTGGCAAACTAATATATGCATGCACGCATCATGTGTGTATAGTCGTATATGTTTGTCTTTGTAAAAAATATAATCTAAAATTTAACGCATTACACAACGAGTTAAATTGAAAGCATGAAAGTAAGTAAGCCTTAAAATTAAAAGGTATTATGTTTGAATCATATGAGATAAGTGTAACTAGTTTGTATTCTATGAACTTAATAAACATATTTTAGAATAGCTTGGAAAATTGACGGCCCTGGCCCTGACGGTAAGCACAGTACAATGCAAAATATATCTTGCACATGTCTATGCGTAAATATATATATCTCTTGATGTTACAGCTCTAGTACCTTTAATTAATACTTGTAATTGTTAAATTACTAATGATGTATTATATAATGTTACAACCTTTTTCAATAAGTATAATAAGTACTAATATATTTATTTTTTTCCTACAAAATACAAACATAAACTGTACGAAACTACATAAATATTATGTCGCCGTCGCATCGTGTCGTGCGATATCTAACTACCTATTTTCTTATAGGATGATTCTGCCGTATAAACTTACAGTATTTTATAAGAAATTGACTTTTGAGGTAAACTTTTCTATATGTTTCAATAGAATACAAAATGTTTTGGATTACCTCAACCTTTAGGCTTACTACACTACAAGTTTTCTCCGCAAATAAACTAACTCTATTATTTATGAATGAATTCAATACGTGCTTGCTTCGAAATGACACCAGATGCCTCAAATTACGATCGATTGTCGAATCTGCAAATTTTAGTATTTTAGACCTAGCGTCCACGCATTACTCTGGTAACTCTGATTCCCTCTTAGATTTCATGATAACATTATGTAAACCTGTTATCCAATTATGAACAATACTTGGCGCCAGCCTTCTCGCATCATGATATAATATTTACCTCTCTTAAAATTAAGACAGCTAAACCTATAATCCTCTTTCAATTAATTTGGAACATCGACAAGCTCCTTAGTGACACTGTTAACATTAACTTGACAGCGGTAGAAACCGTACCTACAGTAGATGAGAAGTTTGTCACGTGGACAATTAAATAAGTATAATATACCAGAAAATAAATAATTCAAGGTAATGGCATGAAATTCGAAATAGAATAATAAGTGTATTCCGAAGGCATTAACATTAAATGAGATATAAAAACAGAGTACCTTATTAAAGTCTATTAATGATAGTAACACCTTCACCGGTAAGAAATGTCCAAGTTTTGAATATATCCGTAACAAATCTGCTAGTAAAATTCCGTCGTGAGAAGCTTGTGTTTAATTAGAACTCCATTCTTTTAAATTTTTAATAACTGCATCCTCAAGCCAGCATGAATGAATGCGTCCGCCAGGTTTACCATTCGTTTGATAATAATTGTTGAGTAAAAGGTTGCAACTCCTTCGAATACCAGTTATAATTCGAGAGGTCTCTTGTTATAACAAATAAGTTTTATAGACTCCAGACAGGTATGTGCGAGTCAAAACAATAAATAGAATAATAGTTATAAATAAACTTACACAAATCTCATTTAAGATTGTACGTTTTCTTTAGAGATCCATCCGCCTCTCTCCGTACAGAATCCATCCGTCATGTTTTCAATTATTTTACCGTCTTGTTCATATTTTAAATTTAAAAAGTTCTTCAGCCAAAATACAATATATACGACCTACTTATTCGATATATAAATCGTAAAATAAGTTTGTAATACAATATTTAAAATAATAAATTACCTATAGATGAGATGCCTTCGGAAAGGAACATAAACACAATAAATAAATAAATGAGGAATCAAATAAGGTGAATTAAATATATAATGAAAAGATAAAAATGATTGAGAAAACAATCATTACAAGTTACATTTCCTAAACACAGCTGTTGTTGATCTTTTCGAATGTCACGCTCCAGTTCATCCCATAAAGATCAAGCATTGTCCTGCTCCCAAATAAAAATAATGTAATAATTGAATTTCAGATCCAATACGTAGTTCCACGGCAAAACATAATCGTGCCTTTCGTAAGGTCTTAAGGAACAAATGTAGGTAATCTTCTATGCCGTAACGTCAAAGGTTGCTATGTTTATGAGCAACTTGAAGTATTTTCACCTGCTGGTATATGTTTTTTTTTAAGTCGCTCGGATTATTTAAGCCCTTGAATATGGATGATAAAATTTCTGTTTAATTGAACTTGTTTAATAAACATTTTGCAAGTGCTTCTAAACTCACGCCGCTTGTTAAAAATTTTATTCTTGCATTTCTTGCTCGTTTAAACCGTCCTCAAATTGTACTTTTTGAGTTTTCCGCAACTACTAAAGACAAAATAATAAAAGTATTAAAAAAAACACTTCACGTGTAGGGGAGGTAACCTAAATAAAAAAATTTAAAGGTTTTCTTTTACCACTTCGTTGGCGTGATTAATATGTATACCCATACCAAATTACAGCTTTCGAGTACTAAGAATCTCTGAGCTAAACCGCGGATAGACAGAATGACATAGTGAAACTATATGGGATCCTTGTTAACTTCGGAACCCTAAAAATTGACAATTAACCTATAAATAAACTTACGTTGTTTTTTGCGAACATTGAAGTGTCTGACGAAAATTACCGCCGTCGGAAAGTGTCTGGCATCTAGCACTTGGATTTGGACTTGGATGTACCTTTAGCACCTGGTACCTGTAAACTGGCCCAAGCTAGCATTTTGTTACTTAGACCATTTTGTTATTTAGAAAATAAGTAACGCCCGGCGCCCTGGGATCTTGGACCATTTAGTTCGGGATTTTAAACACGCGTGCACTGGCAGAGACTTATTTCAAAAGTGAAAGTCCCAGTCACCCCCAACATAATCGTTTATTCAATTATATGTACCTACATATACCAATACAGTACACTTATTGTTGTGAAATAGGGCACTTAATTTAATTTCTAAAATAAATGAATAAGAAACAGTACGACAGTGTCTGGAATATACGAGAATGATGGTAACATCATTTTACATAACATATGAAACCTTACACGTATAGTGAGTTTGAGCGTTCATATTTTGATACATACTAATCTACGGTGACACCATATTTTGATAGTTTCTAGTTTCTTACGAAGTTCCTCTTTGATGGGTTTGTGCTTAGGCACTCTCGACAGAAAACGGTACAAAGAACTTTCTACTGACCTCGAGTAGCTGGAGAGGCACTAGACGACTAGAAGATGAAAAATAATATACATATTCATTCTT
The DNA here is from genome assembly GCA_947532125.1 of Saturnia pavonia. Classification (NCBI taxonomy): domain Eukaryota; kingdom Metazoa; phylum Arthropoda; class Insecta; order Lepidoptera; family Saturniidae; genus Saturnia; species Saturnia pavonia. The sequence continues at coordinate 395,005 of OX383901.1, forward strand.
GAAGTCAATAAATACAAATATGTATAATAAGTTACAGTTGAATGAGTTACAACTGGAACACAATAAAAGAGGAATTGATCATAAAACTGTTCGTAAACTGCGAAACAACTACTGTGCGAGGGAGTGCGGTGGAGTGCGGGAGGGGGAGGCAAATAACCGGTAACTCTCTCGGTTACGGGTGCCGGTGTAGGGCTGTCACATGTCCGGTGCAGTCGCATTTGATTTGAAATATGTTTTAGTTTATAACTATTATTATTACACAGTATTGTACAGTAATTATTATTATTTGTAAATATGTAAGTATGCTATATGTTTTTGTATTTATTTTATTATATGTATTTAGTTACATATTTATAATTAGGTATGTATAATACAAGACGCTTATACTTTAGCATGAGCTTACTTTAATTAATTTGCTCTGCCTAAATGTTAGTATTTCCATAATACTGCTGGTTAGCTCAAACAAAATTCTTTATAGTATTAAGCTCGTCAGTGTACGAATAAAATGTGCAATAAAGCATTAATTCTTTCAATCTTCATTTATTCTTTCATCCATCATTTTTTTACTTAATTCATCTATTATATACATATAATAAAAAGTTGTCACTTTGTAATGTCAAAAAAAAAACCAGCTTTTTAGTAAATGCATATGCAATTCATATACGTTATTTAAAACAAACTATCAATTTTTAAAATTTGTATCTGTCTGTCTGTTTTTTCTGGCTGAACTCCGAAACGGTTGGACCGATTTTGACGGAATTTTTACTTACTTTACTTATAACCTGATGTTATAAGGAGTAATTTAGGCTACTTTTATTTTAGAAAAATAATTTGGGTTCCGCGCAAAAAAAAGGCTTTTAGTAGTCCACGCGAGCGGTGCCGCGGGCACAGCTAGTTTGTTTATAAATTTCGCCATTCATTAACTATGTTTTTATTGATTAATCAAAAATGTATTCATCGGAAGTCGGGGAAGTTCTTTGAGGACGTCAATTGATAAAAAAATATATCGACAGGGTTGATCTCGTAGTCAAAATGGTACGTACATGTTTTCACGGCGAGGTGGGGATACTGGGATACATTTTGTGGACATTTAATTTCATTTTTGGTATAATAACCGATCAATTGTATGTCTAGTAGGTATCCATAACCCCTTTGGATATATCGTAATTTGGAATTATGAGTGAGAAGTTAGTTTTGTTATTGATTATAATTTATTTTGTAGTTAGCGGACATCCTTAACATGATCGCGTTCCACAACACTGGCCAGTGTCGCATCGCGATCTCAGAGAAAATTTATACGCCCGGTGGGAAATTAATATTAGGTGTTGGGACTGATGCGGTGAGCTGCGTGTTACTTGACTCTGGACTCTGTAAGGAACGCTTCAAACTTCACTAATTACACGTAAATTTGTCTACTCTCCCATGAAAACTCTTTTGTAAGCATTTGTTGTGAATAAAAAATTTCATATAATAATATTAACACCCGAAAGTACTTCTTTTGTGCTTATTTAAGTATTATTGTTATTTTTTACACATTTCTGCACACAGTTGATTACAATTCTAGATTCAGCATATCTAATTATGTGATGTGTATATAGAAACGGTGACCTTATTGCTGACAGCAATCTCTTCCAGGCCTTTGGATGAAAATGTTTCAGAAAGAAAAATAAAGATAGTACAGGTGTAAACGTGATATGTTTCTGCGGTGAGTAATGTTTCCAGAGCTCCTTGGGGTAGGGGGCTTTCAGGTCGGCAACGTGCTATTGATACCTCTGGTATTACTAGCGTCCATAGGCTACGGTAGCCGCTTATCATCAAGCGGGCTGATAGCTTATTACCTGGATTAACATATAGGATACTTTTTACCACGATAAATGGCATGGCTTATCGACTGTTATCAATTTATTTTTGTGGATATATTGATTTTTATTTTTGTCTTCGCTTTAATATCTACGTTTCAAGTGTCTACATAATTTAGTAACGTTTGCTTTCTTGATCAGATTACATGTATAGGTATACATCGACAGCCAATATGAATAACGCCATAATTTTAATTACAATCAAATACAGATTTGATTCTACCATAATATCTTAAATACTATAGGATACTTTTGAAGTGCAAACTTCTTTAGCACCGTTGTGACTTGAAACTCGATCAAACGAAAAACGGACAGTAAAAAGAGACAACCGTATACATCTATAGGATTTAGCTTACGAGAGAATGAGATAGAGATTATGCACGGTTAATGCAAGTCCTGATTTGCATGTTTATGATCGTCGTCGGATTGGCCTATTGGTATGAGACGACCAGACTTCATACTTCAATTTCTTCATAGTTCAAATCCCGCTGATTTAGAATATTTAAAAAGATTTTTTAAAGTACATATGTTTTAATTTTTTTCTGAAGGTTTCACTTCTGTCACGTGTGAACTGCTGCACACATATATTTTTTTTATCTCGGTAAATGACGGCTCTCGGTAAACGACTGTTATCAATTTATGTTATTTTTCGACATCTACGCAGACGAAGTCGCGGGTACTGCTAGTATCAAAATAAAGGGTCGAAATCTTGATTTTGTACATGAAATGAAGGGCCCAAGGACTTTTACAAACCAATTTTCAACTAAACATATCTGCCATCTTGATTTTTTTGAAGTGAAACTTCTTATGCGACTTCCAAGCGATAAACGTTAAACGTTTAACGCACATTATCGGTCTCTCCTCTTTGTGTGAGCTAGAGCGAGAGAGTAAATGTCGGTGTGTATGTATATTGCACACTGTTTAAATAAAATATAAAACATCTTTTAAAATGAAGTTTCACTTCTATCGTGTGTGAATCGCACACACACCTTTTTTTTCTTATCAATGAATATTTCTTAGCGCTCTTTATTTATTTACTTTTGTTTTAACTTACCATACCTATGCTTAATGGGTCCGATATCGTAAACATTTGAAATTTTTGACATCTTGGATTATGATGGAGATATTTATTATCTATACATATAATAAAATTGGAGTGTCTGTTTGTAATGTCAAAATAACAGCTTATATTTATGCATATGAAAGTATACATGAAACCATAACATACATATGTGCGTATCGCGAAGTAACTTAAAACGCTTTTTAAGATAAAAAGGAGTAATAGGTTTAAACTGAATATCGTAATGTAGCAACGAAGTATGAGCGTTGCGATGTAGACTAACGCCATTTGAACCTTGTGCGAAATTTTGAGACATAGTCATTTAATGATGTATGTAAACAAATTAGCCTGTAATCGACCCACTAATGAGATAAAAACTCAGTCTGAGTTAAGGCACAGGTATAATGCTGATTATTGATATATGAAGCTAACATGGTGATGTCGGTCGTGAACACGGCCCAATTTTTCATCATTTAATGAATTTAATTAACTTGACTGCAGTTAAAATGACTGCAGTATACTTTTTTTTGTTACTTAACTAACGACTGAAAAATAGAAAATAGAATTCGAAATATAAAGTAAAAATAATAATATATACGGTGCATTAGAATGATTCATTGCGAACGCGTCAATGTGAGCGACAAATTATATTTCTCATGGCATGTCTGCGGGCGGTGAGGCGCGGTGCGGCGTGGCGCGGCGAGGTAAGCCCCGCAGGAGCTGATATCAACAGAGACTAAGGATACACGACGTGAAGACACATTTGATATAAAGACAGAATTGAAAAAAATATTTTGTATTCTATGCCTGTTTACTGCAAGCAATCCGGTAAGCTGTAAGCAATTTAGGGTAGTGAAAACAACGACAGACTATGGGTGCGATGATGGTATAAATTTCAGCACTTACGTCGTCGCCGTACGATGTGCGCGCGCATCCTAACAAATCTCTCCCATCATTTTTTTTAATCCTCTAAAGAAGTATAGTTTCAAAAATCACTTTATGAATGAAAAAGTTTTGATCTAATAAAAAATGTTTCACTAAAGATGGGTTACTAAAGATTTTTGGTTATTTCTAATTATACTTATTTTAAACAATACATATAATTATCCCAAGTAGTATCTTGCATAACGTCCAAAAGTTACTAGTAAATTTAATGAGACTATTATACAAAATCTAATTTATTTGCCTATGTGTGTTAATATGATGTGCGTTCAGTGTATTCAAGCTTTTACCGCAGAGGCCTAGTCGAAAACAACGTGGCAGGTGCGCTTCGGTATGCCTTTATACAATGAAATGAGACATAATTGTGTTTCAAATGTTCATTTCCAAAATAAAACCTTTATGCTGTCTCCGGAGGGCGCGGGTGGGAACAAATGCCCGTGTAAAATAATTTCAGAGTTATATTCAGAAAATTGGGAATTGCTATGCATTTAGTTACGTGTTTATTTAATAGTTCTGACTTAATTACCAGTCTCTCGAAGTAAAATTGTGATGTGCAATAATAGGTCTCAACTTCACAGCACATTTACTATATTTAATTTTGCTATGTTTAGCAATCAAGTGTTGCTAACTACGATGTTACATTAACATTTTCATTATATACATTTTTCTTGTTACACAGCGGTAAAAAAATTACATACATGATATATTTTATCATTACCGTGCATTAACACGATACTATTGATAATAACGAACTCTTTGACAGCCGATACATAGCTCACAGAAGAGATAGATGTGTTAGAGAAGGTGGAGGTGTATTATTAATTGCAATATCCCAGGAGGTTCATTCATTTAAATTATAAAGTAAAGAAAGTAGTCGGAAAAATCTTTTTGTCGACAGCGAATTAAATAAAAGCAGCTTATTAACAATCTGCAGTGTATTTGCCGTCACCCATTTAGCGGGAAATCTTGATTAAATTTATATACATTGTTAACCGGGTTTTTAAAACAGTTAAGAATCGTTGTATATTTGGGAGATTTCATTACGTTCACAATTGTCTGGACGTTTATTATTGGAAGTATATGGTAACCTAGTAACATAGAATGATTGTAAGAATTTTGAATACTAAAGAATAATATAAAAGCCAGTATTATTATAACACAATCTAACGACAAAAATAAATGAATAAAAAAAAATGATTTTCGAACTATAAACAAATCATCCCTTCCCAATACTTTTTTGACTGAATGTATAATTAATCATCAATTAGCGATTTCTTTTAAATTATACGTGGGTACATAGTACATCAATATAATGCCTTCCTGTTACACACATTAAAACATCTCTTTTAAACAGAGTTTTCATGCATAATTAATTAATTATGATTAACTGGCTGTGGTGTAAATAAACGCGGTTTCCCAGTTATTTTCGTTTTTTTGTAGGGAATCCCATCCAGGAGTTTGGGCCAATCAATGTTGTAGTTCTAAACATAATAAATAATAATCTTATGTCAAAAATATATCGTCGTTAGGGTAAATCAGTTAAATTGTTGGTTCTTTATATTTATTGATATTTTTTATATTATAATTTATAGCCATTATTTGAAATGATTTTGGAAAACTATAATACTTAATGAATAAAGTTATATCCTCGCGTAGGGGCAAGTAAAATGCACCATGTGTCTATGCAGTCGGGCATCACTGCTTTATCTACAGAACCACCCCAAACCCATTTCCACCGTAAAGCAGATGAGCTCGTGTTGGTAATGGCAACACGCACTGGCACTGGCACTGGCACTCAGTCCTCAGGAGTAACAAACTATAATGCCTGGCCTCAGTTAGGAATCCGATATATCAGAGGTCACATTTATAGGCTGCAATGAACACTTAACATCATGTGGACTGCAAGCCTATTTGCTATGCTATACAACACAAAAAATGTAAACAAATATTTCTACAAAGTGCCACCCGGATTTTGGACCTATCAATCACCCTTATTAACCTTGATGCAAAGCTAAAACGAAACTAAATAATGTTGGTAATTGTTTAAATAAAACGTGATGTTTTTATAAATTGTTTATATTATACAAAAAACGTAAAACATGTTTATTCAGACTTATCAAGGGGGGCTTACTATTAACTTTCAAATACTCGTATAATGAAACTCTTCCCTACCTTTCACTTACTGGTAGTGCAGCATAAATGCATATGAACTAAAGTTAGTAATATAGAAAAAGAAACGGTTGTTACTTTAAAAAAAATCATATCTCTTATTAGACCCCTGTGTATAATTATTTAGTTATGCAGAAATATATGTGAATGAAGCATGTTAAATAATATAATTAGCAGGATATGTAAGAGAGCGCTCTGGTGGAGAGGTGTGCGTGATTGACAAACCTGCTGCAGTGCTGCCAATCTGTTTAATTAGTTCACTGAATTCTGTCGATGCAGGCGGTTGTACCCTGTGCGCTGTCACACCGTTTCACAAAATCACAAAGATAAATACTGTATATGTTTTTTTTAAACGCCTGAATAGACAGATAGAGATCTATTACATTTTTCATTAAAACGCAGTTAAATTGACATTAATAGTTTTTGTGTGATCACGTTGATTACTTTTCCTCCAATATAATTAAAGAAACCTAAAGGAAAATAAAGAATCCTTTTTTTCCTTTCAATTGCTAACCCTAAGTTGTCCGTTCTACCTTTAAAGGGTTGTAGTTTTGAAGCGTATTAGGTAAGCAGTTGGAATTTAACTGAATATGTATTATTATGAGGGGGAGAGGGATGTATTCTAAAAAATAATATTAATGATAATAATTTTTAATTCTAAAATAAAATCAAACATTTCGCTTTGAGGAAATATCAACGTAAACGCAACTCTGTCATCAGTCATTAGGTAGGTACTACAAACCAGTCACGAATTTCGTGTCGTGCATGATTTTAAGCCACAGCTCATTGTAGTCGATTTTTGAAATGAAATAAGTATTTTGATGTTTGTCTTTGAATAGCCTTTTTTTAAGATGTGGAACTACATCATGTAATATTAGGTCAATACCTATGAAATTGCCGTTTTGTATGAAAAAATTTGAGCGATGTTTTTTCATGTATTTTTTATTTGTATTAATCGAAGTAATGCATCTTTGCCAGCGCAGTGGTAGTTTATTGATGCCCTTCTTAAAGAAATCAGCTGGTCGGGAAGCAACAAATTCTTCAAAGGCATTTTGTACTGCCTCTCGGGTATTGAATTTTTTTCCCGCCAAGAAGTTATCCAAATTCTGGAAAAAGTAGTAGTCTGTAGGCGCAAGGTCTGGTGAGTAGGGCGGATGACGGAGAACTTCCAACCCCAGTTCTTGCGACTTGGAGACCGTCTGTTGTGCAGTATGAGGTCGCGCGTTGTCGTGCAGGAGCAGCGAAGACGAGCGATTGACCAATGCTGGTTGGAGATGTGCCAGCTTCTCCATCATTGTGTTCAGTTCTTCACAGTACACATCTGCAGTAATGCTCAACCCGTTTGTTAAGAAGCTGTGATGAATCACACCGGCGCTAGACCACCAAACAGTGACCATCACTTTTCTAGGGGTAAGTTTTCGTTTAGGGCATTGTTTAGGTGCTGAACCAGGATCCAACCAACTTGCTGAGCGCTTGCGGTTATCAAACAGAATCCTTTTTTAATCGCAGGTAACAATGCGGTTCAAAATTCCTTCATTTGTGTGTCTGTTGAGCAGTGCAAGGCACGTCTCGACGCGTACTTCGCGCTGGCGATCATTGAGTTCGTGGGGTACCCATTTGTCAAGCTTTTTTACCTTGCTTATTTGACGCAAATGGACCAATATTGTTTTGACGCTAACGTCGAAAGCTGCTGATAATTCTGCCGTAGATTGTGTATCATCAGATTCCACAATCGCCTTTAATTCGTCATTGTCGACCAAAGTCTTCGGACGACCGCGAGGTTCATTTTTCAGGTCGAAATTCCCAGAACGGAAGCGAGCAAACCAATAACAGGTGGTGCGTTGGTTTGTAGTGTTAGCTCCGTAAACGTCGTTGATGTTGCGTGCCGCTTGTGCCGCGTTACTGCCACGACGGTACTCATATTCCATAATTACTCGAATTTTTAACGTATCCATGATGACAAAAAAGATTGAATTGCGATGAAAATGTAACACTAATCAATAAACAAATGACTACTTTTGGAAAAAAAAATCCATGTTTTTAAAATAAAATTAATTTGAAATTAGAATTCTTAGCCAAACAAAAATTATTTTGATTTGAAATGGCCAGTACTGCAGAACGGCAATTTCATAGGTAAAGACCTATTATAAATATTTTATTTTTATTGGTGTATATTATGAACAAATTAATGTTACGTGACTGTCTGATTGACGCCGATGCACTTGTATTATATTAGAGCTTCGCTTACCCACACAGAGAGCGCTCGGATCTCTAGTTGTGCACACCTCGCGTCCTGATGTATGCAACGGTGCATATTAAGCGAATGTACTTTGATGTAACATACATAATATTATGTGTTACATTGCTTAAATTAAGTCGTATTCTATTTGATCATAGATCGAAAGTGTTCATATATATCATATTTAGTTGTGTACTACTATAGAAATTAATGTACGCGTTAGAACACATCACGGCTTAATAAATCTAATAACACGTTTTCTTTGAACATATGACAAAAAGAGAAATGTAACATTACTTAAAAGAACATAAACGGACAGAGAGACAGAGAGACGTTGAGTTTTATATAAATTTAGTATAGATTAAAAAAAAACACAAATAATAAAAATATACGTACAAAACTTCATATAAAGTAAACAACAAATTTGAACGCCTCGGACGGACTGAGCTATACGCCAGTTTAAAGAATTTTTATATAGCATCATGTAACATGTATTATTAATATTTGTTATTATATTTAGAAAATATTATGTTTAGATCTATTAATTAATTTAAGAAATGTTTAATTTGTAACTAAGTATTCAGTTTAATACAATTTACATTACAAATTGCGGATGTACTCGTATGTAAAGTAGTTATTAGCGATATCAATATCGGGTAAGTAAGCATCGACGTTATACATTTACTTATGTACTCTAACTAGCTGCGCCTACGACTTTGTCCGTGTGAAATTTGGTGTATGAGAAAAAGCAAAAAAGAATACAGGTATATAGGTTGTAATACGCATGTTTCTTGCCTCCTCTCAGAAGAAGGAAACATGTATATATGTGAAGTTAGCTTAGATCAACGGATAGGGAATTAGCCAGTTTGCAATTAGCTAATTGCAATTATGGCAACAGTCCAAGCCCAGGTTCGGCCACTTTGACACCCATGGAGCTTGTTGCCTCGTTTTCGCGGCTGAGTGCCTTCAGTGCTCGCCTCCAATCCTGGTGAAACTGTTAAAGCCGTTTGAGGCTTCAGGGCTCTTATGGCTAACAGTGTAGTCAGATCGAAAAAAAAGTATGGGATTAATAACACCCCTTTTAGACACTGAGTTTTATTATACAAAATATGAAGATACAAAAACGTTAGTGACGGAGCGGAGCGAGGGCTATGTCTAGCCTCGTGAAAGGGGCGGCAGGTAACAGAACGAGAAAAGGGCTTGCCGGTGAACGCTCCGAGGGATTACTGATCCTTTGCGGGGTTTCGACTACCTGTGCTCGAATCGCTCAGCGTCGTTACAAACATGTACACTTAAGACATAAATGTCTTAAGTAAACAGTTGAACATTACATTAAAACATAAACAAAAATATTTATATGAAAAGTAAATCGAGTTGCTATAGGAAAGTTTCTCTCGAAGTATTAAGACGCCACGACCGCTTTCCTCTGCGGCAACTCAAGCCTAGGTCCGATCCATCGGTATGGAGCCCTTGATGCAAGCAGCCGCTCGCGCGATACACTGACTCTACAGTCACTAGCTCTCACAGACACACATGACACTGCATCATACACACATGCACACCACATAGGTTCTGTAAGGGACCTTTATTTTCTTTTATTTGCCTAGGAAGAAACATGTATATATGTATAGTTAGTTTAGCTCGAATGATAGGGAATTAGCTAGATCTCGACTTATTTGCATACGCGCAACAGTCCGAGCCGAGGTTCTACACTTTGGAACCTTCGGATGTTCTTGCAAAGCTTTCGTGGCTGAGTGCCTTAGGCGCTCGCCCCCAAGCTCGGTGAAGCTGTAAAAGCCGTAAACGCCCCAGGGCCCCTAAAGCTAACAGTATAGTCAGTATGGAAAAAAAAAGAAGTATTAAGATACAGTTATGATAGTATTTCTATGTTTGCTATTCAGGAGCATCCAGCATGGGTAGTACTGGCCCTAGCCCTTTTTGTCTTTCCAGGCCCTTTTGTGAAAGTTTTCATATAATGTTTTATCTGTGTTAAATAAATAATGACTAATTTTTCAATAATTAACGCTTTTATTAAATGTAAATTCCCTTCTTGTTCTTAGTCGTACACTCCTGACGGAGTGCTCGCGGTCATGGATTATCTGATAGATTGGCTGCGGTTTTTGCGAGACTTCTCCATCTCTCTCTATTCTTGGCACTGTGTGTACATTTAGTGAGGGAACACTTCGTGGACGATTTAATGAGGTCTCTCCATGTTGTGGGTGATCGGCCGCGAGAACGTTAACCTTCTATTCTGTCCTTTACCATTAATCGTTCCAATGGTTTACGTTGAGAATGATATGTCCAAACAACTTAAGGATTCGCATTTACATAATTGACGAAAGTCTTTGTTTTTATACGAATCACTTTCAGGGTGGAAACGTTAGTGCGGTGAGCAGTCCGTTTTACACACAGCAAGTGCCTTCAGCGCCACATCTCAAGGGTCACATTTAAAATAAATTATTATTTTTAAGTTTTGTTATTCACAATTCGCTTTATGGCACGGCTTGCCACCTGACGCTTGAGCGACTGCTCTTTTCGTTCTACACCAGGGATGGAAGTCGGTACTAGGTATGGGTGTCTGAGATGTTAAGAGTTTCGTTTACATCCAAAAAGATTCTATTCTTCAACTGCACTATACAAACTACAGAACATTTTACACTAACTACAGAAACTAAATAACAATTTCGCTTAACCTTACCTGTAACCTGTAAGTTTAAAACTTTTATAGTTCTTGTGCAATATTTTATAACTTACCTACTGATATTATTTTGGCGTGAAAGTTCCTGAATGTTCCAGGGACTAATAACGAACTTTGCAGCTAGGTAGGTATCTGTTAGACTTGGAATTATTCTCGACGTGAGTTTCGTAGGTGGGGCGTTTGTTGAAAATTAACTTACATGACGTGCTTTATTAAGATGTTTGAAAGGATAAATTTGAAATGTTAATAAAGAAGTTCGTAGTTAAGCGTAACCGCGGAATTTGTTTTACTTAGAATGTTTTTAGTAATATCTTTAGGTATTTTCTTCGTAAAATGTTTTAAATTCTTTTGCTAGGTTTTTTATCTTATCGTAACTGATAAGCCAAATTAATTTACTTGTAAAAGTAAAACAATTTAATATTTATTAACAAAGTGTCAGTAATAAATTTTTTATTGTATAATATGCTTCCTCTAAATTAGAACAACATATTATTTGTATAGATCACTTGCCTTACTAAATCAATAAATAAATGTCGTTAACGTTATTTCTGTTGGGAAAGTCGAAAGATTTATTTGCCCATCTGATAGCAATTCAGGTGAACTATCCAAAGTTAATATAGGTGCCATTAGGAGTGCGAGTAGAGACTCCGTGCCGCGCAGAGCCGCGCCACTTCGACATCAAATGTTCCGAGCGTACATACATACAACTCTGCAGTTAGCCCGACTCCCAGCGGCTTTTAAAGCGGTACCATGCTATTCCCTCGTGTACTACCGGCTTTAGTTCATATACCGTAAATTGTCCACATTTATTCCTATTACTAGAGATGAGAAGACCACAATAAATATTGTATGTCATTAGTTAATCAAATGTCTCTTGATATCTGAAAATGGTGAAAATATATGCATTGAATCTAGGCCAAAATATATTAGTGGGATACACTAAACGGCAGGGTGAAGCAAACAATAATATTGATTTCATATTATGTAATATGTTTTGTGAATAGGAATAATAATAATTGTTTCATATATCAACGCTACCTCTTATCATCCAATACGAAACCTGACGCGAGACAATAAATGAATGGCAATCGCGAATAGATTACGTCAATTGCGAAGGGCCAAACTATGTCGCTTACTGCAAACTTACTACGTGTCGGGTGCCAGCCGGGATCGAGGGGGGCTAGAGGAGAGGGGAACGGGTACTGTGTCCTGAGGGCTCTGCGATTTTTTCTTTATATACAAACCAATGAAGTACAATTATAATCTTTGTTTTACAAGTAGATACAAATAAAAATATTACAAAATAAATAGTACAGCTTCCTGTACTTATAAAAAGGCAATAAGCAGACAGTATACAGTTAAATTGGGGGTCTAGAAGCATGATATTTTTTAAGCCATAGTAGCTTATATAACGCAGTTAAGCACAAAGGAAAATTATTCCTTTATGTAAAGGGTTAAAAATATGATGCTTACTGAGATGTGACATATAGAAATCTCAACGGTCTCCGGACTAGATTTTCAATAAACAGATGAGTTTTTAGCAGAGAGCTCTATGTTAATCGCTAAAATAGAAACATTCAAATTCAGTTGTAACATCAAGAACTTCTTAACACATTTTCAAACTATATTTACGTATTTTCTAAAATACGTTTCTGTGTTTAAAATCGAGAAATATTAAAAAGAGAAATCATGGTTATAGAATCAGCTTGTAAAATCACGAAGAATATGTAGGGATATAGTTTTCAGAAATTGCGTTACTTAGTAAAACATGAAATTTTATTTTTCACACATTAATTTTATTCCTATCTATAGGTACATTAGATACCATAGAGACTTCTACTTTAAACAAGTTTCTTGCAATTTGTTATGTATCATATTATGTATAACATATTTTCCATTATACTCGACGCGACGTAGTGACTTCGAATATTACAATTGATTTTATAATATTTTCTCTAAAGTCTAGAACTAATATCAAATTGTTATATATACCTAAGATAAGTTATCAGACTATACGTACATCTGTACGGGAATCACAAAGTGGTTAACTTACGGTCGCGGCCGGGTCGATCTCCACTTACCATAAACACTTATAAGCGTTTCATTTCTAGCTACTTCACAGATAATATAATATAAGTATTGTGGAAACACGACACGACGCCGACACGATGACGCGACGTGGTTACACGACAAAATAATACCTATTTGTGTTATTATGCTGTATGTTGCTTTAATTTGTTTTGATGTACACCATTTAGTTTCCGTGTTACTGTTTTTTCTCTGGTTTAACATTGTTTTTTCGGTAGGTGAATCTGAGCTGGCGTAGAAAAGCGGTAGGTATTCTAGTTTTTACTTGGTTCAGTTCCGCTATGTACTTAGGAATTCAAATTCAATTCAAAATATTTCAAATGCGTATCTAAGACTTTTCTGTGTTCAGGTTGTTACAATATTGATGCACTGGGAGCATTTAACATCAGATTATCGATCAAATGGTTGCTTATAAGATAATGTAACATCAGTAACAAATATTTTTTTAAATCTGTTTTTACAATTTGGGTGGTTTTGTTACACATACTTTTAGAAAAATGAATATTCATAATCTTTAATGTAGGTACTATATTATTTACTGTGTTATTTTTTATTCGAGTTCGGCAAAATTAATGGTCTGCACCTGATGAGGAATAATAGTATACAGTCTAAGCAAAGCAATGACCGCTGAAAAATAAGGATTTATCGTCTTACCAACAGTCCGCGTCTTCATTTTAGCGCTGCGGAAACCACTCGGTGGTTGTGTAAATCAGGATGCATCAAAGTGGTTCATTATCATTTTTATAATATGTACGTACTATATAGTTTGTTAATTCTTTAAACCCAGATGAAAATGTATAAAGATAATTCCCAAAATAATTTGTAATAATCGGACATAAATCACAAAGTTAATTTAATTACAAGTTATAAGCTCAGTGAATAACTTCCATGCACCTGGGGAATACAGGCCGTAGTAAACTAGCTCCAATAACAATAAATATTGATAACATGTTGTTTACAGGCAGCGGTCCGTGAATACCACTGAACTGTTGTAACTGAAACAACCTTTGTAAATGCGTAGCGGTGCTCATAGTGTGCTAATAAAACCGTCTGCGATCCTATTATTTGCATATGATAGGTTTTTGGTGTATTTTATCGAACGGTTAGTGTGTGATGAATATTCATCTTGTATTTACAATTTCTAATTATATTTTGTAACAATGCTTTTTTCTATATACGTATATAATGGACAACTGAGTCGAATGCAATAATGAGCCACTTGGGTGCACCAACCTGATCGAACCTGATCGATTGAGAAATGTTAATATCTACTAATAGGACACGATGTACTGTATACTAATAGAATGTAATGCAGTGCGGAAAAAGTTATAGGTTTCTCTGCGTTTCAAATCGCAAATTTATGCTTTTGACACGGAAGAATCCATACATAATAGGTATGCTTAGAGAAAAGTATATCACACTACAGGAGAGTATGTAAAAATTTACACATTTATACACACCGCGTAAAACACAGCAAAAATGAAACGATGTCTCGGGGAAATAAGGTCAATTTCATAGTGTTTAGGATCTGAGCGGACCCGTGTCAGCGTGACAGCGTGACAGCATGACAGACAGACGGACAGATTAACCCCGCAAGCTGGCGGACTATGACGATCAGATGTTTCTAACTGAACCGAAACGTTTTCACAGAGTATTGTTAACTCGTTTCTTTTAACAGTTTATTCGGGTCGGATTGGTTACATTTGTGTTTGGCATACAGACTGCTTTGTGTGTGAGTCACTGCACACAGACTATCCATCATCGAAAACAATTATGTGTAAAGCATATGAGCACACGTTACCTACCCTACCCTACCAAGCGAAAGCTGCTTGGGAGCTGGATACAGACTCAATTGCAGGATTAACTATAATTAGTTTTAACGACGAGATATTATAAGAATCCTCTAATGCAATTGTTATATTGACATTTAATAGACCGAAATTTGTTATTACGGGTCAAGACAGTTGTGACAGTGTATATTGTTAAGGATTATTTATCTTGTATTAAAATATGCAAATAAGTAGAATATTATTAAAATAAATAACAGTATATTATTAAAAGAGTGAGACGAGCATAACGCATCACCGATGAACTAACTCGTCAGCTTACATATTCAATTTTGAAGTTCTAATGTACTGATGAATTTATTATGTAAGTTGTATAAACAGAAGAAACCGATGCGAGAGCGAGTCACTCGCGTCGCTTGTGTTCGTACACTTGGCTCTGTGCGGGAGCGGTTAAACAGAACGGTGGTTCTGCGGCTACATGCGCCGTGCATTCGTGAAACTTGCCTCCGTCCACAAAATAGAAAGAGAAGATGCATCATGAACGACATCCTTGTTCAATATACTTATATTATTTACTTTTTTATTATAAAAAGACAGAAAAATATTATAAAGAGCGAGATTGTATATAGCGTAATGATTGCCGGCAAAGGTAGCTGAAAAACATTACCGTTAGATGAGACCCAACGGCAATACACTTACGGCACATCGCTATGTGTCGCTGTGTCATTAAATATGCTTATTCTTTCTTTCTATAATACTATCAAGCTATGTTCCTAAGGATTTAAGTTCTTTATATCCTTGAAAACCTCTTTCGCATTCTTCAGATTCGTCAATTCAACATGCATGCTTCGGCTTACATTGTCATTTTTTTATCTTAATTTTTTTACTCGCTTATCCTCCACTCGTCCAGACCAACGAAGCTTAGCTTTTCACTTTATTTTTGTTATAATCTCCACCAGATCAGCCGTTTTATTTCGCTTCTGATTAATTAAACTTGAATGAATTTTATTACTTTGGAAGTTAACCATAGTAAGTACTTTTGTCGAGCCGAGAAAAATGAAGCAAAATCAGAACAAAAAGTAACTACCATTGGCAAGTAGTCCGGTTCATGCACGTCACATTAGTTTCATATTCACAAAATACAAATTCAGATATGTTTATCTCGCTTTGGTCCTGTTTAACCGTGTCGTTTGGCTACATGGCAGAACGATACAAATAGCGTCAGTTTTCTTCACACAGTACTGTACTGAAATGAGTAATTGCATAGAGGACATGTTTATTCTTATAATCTTGGGATGTATGAAAAAAATTGTGTTCTTTAAGTATAATAAGTTTGCTGGCCTAAGAAAAAAAATACAAATAAAAAAAAACTCTCGAGTTACCTGTAATTAAATTATTAACATTAAAATTAGTTACGCAATGTACTCAGTGAATCGCAAAAGAACTAAAGAACGTGTGGTTTCGGAACTCAGCACAATTTAATTTGTACATTAATGTTGCTGTGAACGAGCTGGTGTAATTGTTTTATGGTCTAGGGACTTGTTAGGCTTGTTTCACGGCACTTAACAAAATATGTTATTTAATGTTCCAAAAGTAGTGAAACGTTTTAAAATAAAAGTTTAATTTAATTAGTCTCCAGAGTGGCGAAAGCTTTACGTATGTTGTGGCTGCGGTTTAATTAATGTGGTAGTGGTGTGTAGTTAGTATACAAATTCATGTTCAGTTAACGTAATAATGTGACGTATTTTAAACTGAACCTGCGAGTGTTTTCCAAAAAAATACATATTTTTTCAATAAATTGCTCGTTACTCTTTTTGTGTCTGACTGTTTATAAATATTATAAATATATAGAAATCCGGGGAAGGTTTTTTTTTCAATTAATCTGTCAATTGCGACATATTGTTTATTCTTCCTTTCTCGTTTTGGTCCAAATATAATATATATATATTAGAAATACGTACCTTTATCACATATTTATATTTTAATTAAACGTGATAATTATTTTTTCCTATATTAAATAATTTTTCAATATAGTAAATCGAAACAAGTTTTCAAGATCAACTTATCATTCAAAATAAATTATACACATTAAGAAGTAAAAATATGTTTAAAGTTAAGGACTTCTTATTTATTTATTCTTAATATGTAGGTATAGTATGTGTCTAAAGTGGCGATGCAGACGAAGATGACAATGATACTCTGAGCGTATGGATCGGGCTCACAATTTCAGCTGCCGGAACACACCTAAAATAGAGCATAGCAATAGACTTTCTACTTGTAGATGGTAGATAGTAGAAGCAGTGATGGCTCAGTGGTGGTGTGTACGACTTCGCGTCGATTGACGTGAGTTCGAATCCCTGCAATGAGCCTGAGCTTTCGGTGAAGGAAAACATCGTGAGGAAACCATAGCATGGTGGTAGGGCATTTTCTAATACCAGCCTGGCTAGCTACCACCCTCAAAATAAAAATCTGTCGCCAAGCACCAATAGGTGTGTTCCGGAAGCTGCACTTGAGCGTCAGTCTTCCACTAGGTTTGGCGTGCTATCATCTTGGGCCACATCGTCACTTAACATCAGGTGAGATTGTGACCACTAAGCAAACCTATAAAGATTTAAAAAATATTGTCAGACGGGCATTAGACAATTCCCTACCATCATGCTATGGCTTTATGACGATGTTTTCCTTTATAGAAAGCGCAGGCTAATTGCAAGATTCGAACTTAACACGTTTACAAGCGTACGTACATGAGCATAATATAATCATTTTGATGCTTTACGTAATGAATATAGACTGGTTGTATAGTGTGTACGGAAACTCGTGACGTCACGGGGTGCGCAGTTGACTCGCTGAGACTTGCAATAAAACTTGTCTACTGGGAGAGAAGCCGCCGCTATTGCCGCAAGCCATATGCGAGTAGCGGGCTAAGCTTAAACATTTATTATAACATTAGCTGGCAGCTCCCGATTTCGTTGACTTGAAAATCTTTTTGGTGTTCCACTGGAACTGTATTTCGTATCTAGATTAAAAGTTGGTATTTATTTCTTTCTTTCTTTATTGCTGCGCAGCCCCTATAGAAAAGCGTAATTATATGTAGCTTAGGTTCTTCCTTGGGTTCTATCCTACATTAATAGAAAAACTACGAAAGCTATATAAAATATACTTATTTGTAGAAACAATATGCGAGCCATCTATTGTGAATGGTGCTGTTACAAATATTTCCGCAAATGCCAATGTCAAAAGTACATAATTTGACTACGATCAGATAAACGTTACGTGAAAGCATTATGCGCATAATGCATTGCTCCTAAACAGGTAGCCAAAACCAAATTTTTGTATTCGTACTATAAGTACATATATACATATATAATTTGTCCGGGTGTTTTATAGTTCTGTATGTGTGTAGGCCGCGATACCTGGCTTCGCTGCTAGATAACATTTTTGTGACGGTAAGTTAGTTAAAAACTTTAACGGAATGAGAGCGGACGACGCTGTGTCTTTTTTCGTAATACTTTTGAATATATTATAGGATGTGTGTACGAGTGTTGTGGCAGTTTAGCGGTGCACCGCAAGTAGAGGTTACAGCAGCCAAGGTTATTGGTTTGCTTCAAATGGTTTAATAGTCTGGATTAGTGTTAATCCAGGTCATCCTGATTTATTTATTTTTTTGGTGATACGCAGTAACGTCATTCTTTGTTTAAATAAGATACGATACGAAATTAAACCAAACTTGTGACTACGCTTGTGACTTGTTGCCTAAAATCGGTACATGAACTAAAAGCTAAGTGTGTGCAAGCCGAACTTTGCGTGCAAAACTTTGCAGTCACAAGGCACACCTCTCTAATTGGGTAAATATTCGGAGTTCGGTAAAGTGGCCGAATCATACATGAACAAATTTGCTTGATAGTCATGGTCGCTCTTAGCATGAACATTGAGGGTATATATAAAATATCTTCGATATTTTTATCCCAAATGATGTATATTATGAAATCAACTATGTATGTTAGGATCGTAGCAAGTAGAAGGACGTGGTCTCTGCCTACCCCGTTGAGAAAGAGGCCTGATTTATGTATGTACTTATGTATGAAATCAAAATGTTACTTATTATAGTATTCCCAAATGACATTTTAATTTGTTATGTTTAAATACAAAAAATATATTGTTTTTTAAAGTATAACATGTCCTTTATTATACAAGAGTTTGACACTTTAGCGTAAAAACCATAAAATTAGCATACAAATAGCATAAGAAGGTAAGGACTACGTGGTAAAGCAATAAAAAATGTTGATATGTCGCCATATAGGAGGTAGGTACTCGTATACTTACGCAGCGAACAGTTTGATAAATGTTGCGTTTACTGACGATATAATAAGTATTAATTGATTATATTAGTTGTTGATGTGTAGCAGCAAACAGAAGCTTATCGTAGGGGGCTGGTAGGAGTGGCTCACCTCGGACGTCAGTTTTTTGAGTCATCAAAATTTAGCACTAAATACAATGATAATAATATATTGTTACTGTCCGAGTAAAAATATAAATTCGAATAAATTGTTTACGTGAAATATAACGGCATTTCAAAACCCACGGGTATAACATTTTATTGTAATAGAAAATAAAAATTGAAAACGTTTCATTTCATATTTTAGTTACAAGTATCTACAAGTTTTTATTTAACTTGCAGTGTAAGTATATATACCTATATATAAGTATGTAAGTGTGAAGGTATATAAATATGTATGTAACATTAGAATTAGCAAACTACTTCCTGATATCTAATGGAGATGAAATTTATCATATGTATGTAGTTTGGTGACAGTGCAATATTATGGTACAATGAAGCTGA
This sequence comes from Saturnia pavonia, assembly GCA_947532125.1. Lineage (NCBI taxonomy): Eukaryota > Metazoa > Arthropoda > Insecta > Lepidoptera > Saturniidae > Saturnia > Saturnia pavonia. The sequence continues at coordinate 414,687 of OX383901.1, forward strand.
TGTGATGATGTAGCCGGGATGTAGGGACTGGAATACCTTGATGGCAAATTGTAGGACAGAGGAATTGGTGCTAGTAAGTTTTTTTGCCATGAGTACTTTCCATTACACTCTAAAGATTGCCTCTGGAACAACTTGATGGAAACTGCGAAGATTGTTGGGTTTGGGTTCGTTTGCTTCGAATAGAAATACATTTGTAGGTGGTGACCACAGCCTATCGATTTAGCCGAAAACTCTATATCCAGACTTTTGCTAACGTTTTTCTGCTAATATCGTAATTCTTCAAATGTTTCATTCAATCTTGCTTCTATTTTTTCTTCGTGATCGTTATTCATTTTAGTTTGTCGCTTTATAGAAGTTTTGCTTCGAAATGTTAGGATCGATGATCTGTCTCACTAAAATTAAAGAACTCTGAATCCTAGGAGTGATCGCTCTAAACTATCAGGGAAAAACATATAATAACAATGCTCTAGAGAAAAGAGAATGAGAAACTTTTAGTGAAATGTTAATATCCATAAAGAAATAAAATTGAACTATAATAACTACGAGTATGACCCGTGTAAATATTTCACACATACTACAATGTAAAAAATCTAGCGACTGCCATGTTAGTTAAACTGAATTTTAACAGATGACGCCTCCTCAGTGTTAAAAAATGAATTCTGATACTAAAAAGTATAAAATATAATTATATATATATATATATATATTTAAAACAAGCTTTTATTTTTAAATGATTGAATTAAAAAGTAAACATTTTTTTCAACGAACAATTTTTTGTAACAATATTTTTTTTTCATTTATTTTACTTTTTTATTTATTTATAACACAATAAGTTTATTGTTGTTTAAAAGTTTCTTAAATATTCAGTACATTTTTGAGCGTCTTGGACTCAAATACTTAAATAAGGGATGCGGTGAATTCTGCCTTCGATCCGGGCGGCTGCAACTCACGCTGCATCTCTCCCTATAAAAAATAACTCGAACAAAATAAACTGTTATGAAATGTTAGTAACTGATACGATCATCCTGAATGTAAGTATATTTATAAGTTTTGGTAAGATATGTGCGAAATTGACCCCTATATAGTGAACACAAAAGTTTATAGTAAAATCATTAACTATTCTTTGTATGGTCATTCTTTTTAATTGTTCTGTTATCTAAATATGTAATTTAAAATGACATAGTGAGAGATAGAATGAAAATGAATCGCAGACTGGGCGCACATTCTATCAAAAATTTGTACTCGTGTATTAATTATCAGTAATTTTATTACTATTCATTTACTTTTTTTTTTAGTTAAGAAGTGGTTGTGTTTTTTCTTCAATTATTGTGTTTTAACATGACAAAGTGACGTCACTGTACTGTAAATAACGGTGACCAGTGAGAAATCTACAATAGCTCACCAGTAGTTGCTGTGATGCCGGCCTAACCAAAATTGAATCACTATTGAGTTTTCTCTGAAAGTCATTGAAACTGTCACATACAGATACAATTTTCATCCAAAATAAAGATTTAATATCAAAATCACATGTCTTGAATATGCATGTTCTTATAAAGGTAGTGGCATCATGCGATTCGATTCGATTTAAGTTAAAACAAAAGAGAGTGAACTTGAGGCGTTACGTGGTTGTTTGTTCCCACCTCGTGGAACCCACGAAGCTAATATCTCTAAACAAGCTCATAGAAAACTCGTTAAAGTTATCCAATCTCAGTGCATGTTTGTTCGGAAACTTTAACAATAAAATTTGATCTCGGAATCTTGTCGCAAATTAAACAATTTTACAATGACGTCGCGCCTGACTGGGTAGCCTGGTAGGTAGCGTAGGTACTTCTACGGCGTTCTGTGTATCAAATATAGAATGGTGTTTGTGCTGAGATAAAGTCATACCATTGCTTATCCTATTGGCTATCTACTAATGACTATTGCTTATTAATTTACTTTCTTTAACCTTTAGCACCTTCATTAGCGAAATATGCAGATAGAACACGCTCTCGTTTAGGTAACTATAAATATCTTTAGCGCGTTGCGTTTGGGGATTCAATTAGTTTAGGAGTCATCTCGTGGTTATAACGGACTGGACAGGCAAAGAAATAACTCCTCCTGGATTTCGCCTCTCACCTTTAACGCTATTCTTGCCTTGTCTTGTACAGATTAAAAATGTAGTAGGTATTATTAGCTAAGAATATTGATGTTGTTAAACAAGCTGGTTTCAAAACTAATCACATATAAAAAGTAATTGTAACTTAACGGTGGTTTGACATCTTCCAAAGTATATGGTAAATAAATATCTCTTATTCGAGCGTTATTAATATTGCTATTTATATGTAAATTTCCAGAACTTTTCCAATAGAAGTTGCAACGCATTTCGAGTGCACCATCACCGGTGCTGAGAGCGACGTTGTTATCTTTATTAAATGATATTAGTGCATTAAAATCAATACCTGTTTTACCTGCTCTCTAGATAGTTTTCGAGTTATATTAATTTTTTTTATCACCGATTAGCAATGGTTTGTGGGCTCATGAAGTGTTTATACTATTTCCGAATGACTCCTAACATGCATTACTTCTTCCATCCCACTGGTTTGTACTTATTATTTATAAGAAGCCACAATTTTCATTAATGCATTGCATTCTAATCAGTTTATTAAAAAGCATCTAAACTCTTGAGAAGGATATACAAAAAGACATACTCTTGTTATGCCACAAGAAAAATTCCAAATTTACTTTAATTTGGCAAATTACCTAATAACTTTAAACATAAGAGTCTCAAGGTATTCAAGAAATGAGCGTTTACGTTGTAAACTCATTTGCATAGTACAGTACGTTTAAACAGAATGGCTTGCATCGCGTCATGGTGTACGTCGCTGTTTTTAAATAATTCCACAACGAGCTAACAAGTAAATGTATTTTATTTCGGCAAAGTTTTTTATCGTGATTAATACATTTAAACATACATTTACTCATATTGTTACAATTATAACACTCTTATGACACAGAAAGTTTTGAAAATGTGAACAGAAAGTGTTATTTGACTTGTCATAAAGTGAAAATAAGTTATAATCCATGCTAGTTAAATAATAAATGGAAAACATACATAGGTTATGATCTCTATTCGAAATTTCGACAGGAATATAAAAAATTTAATTACTTTTTTTATACTACAAAGGTACCAGACGAGCGTACGGCCCGCCTGATCGTAAGCAGCTAACGTAGCCTATGGACGCTTGTCTCTCCAAAAAAATTGTTTGTGCGGTACCTCTCTTTGAACCCACCCTTCCCCAAGGAGCTCTGGAAACCCTACTTACCGCAGGAACACAACACTAGGTCATTTGACTGCGATCTTCTGTAGGGTGGAGGTATTACACCAGTCGGGCCGCCCCAAGTAAAGAGAAATCTCCAAATAAATTTCTCTGTGGCCTACCTCTCTACTATAAGGTACCTAGAAACTTAATACTTTATATCTAAATTTACATATTTTTTTCATAATCAACATTTCAAAAAAAAGGTGTTTGTGCGATTCACACACGATAGAAGTGAAATTTCATTTTAAAAGACATTTTCTATTTTATTTAAGCAGTGTGCAATATACATACACACCGACATTTACTCTTGCTCTGGCTAACACAAAGAGGAGAGACCGATAATGTGAGTTAAACGTTTAACATTTAACGTTTGACGTTTAACGCTTGGAAGTCGCATAAGAAGTTTCACTTCAATAAACAGACAGCATTGCGTGCTCCTTCAGCTTGACTATTTAACAAAAAAAGTAAAATTTCATTTCGTGTAAGACACACTGCAGTAGATGGAGTAAGTTCCGAGTTTGCGCAGCACGTGTCTACCTTACCGACTTGTTTCATACCGAAAGTTACTTGAATGATTACTTACATGTCATTTTGTTATTTATCTACATATACATTATACATATAATAAGCTTTATTGATATTCAAGATAAATAAATAGATTATGAAGTCAATACTAAGTTGTACAGTAAGCTAAATAAATCTTGTAATACTAACCTGTTGTATTAGGGAATTACTTCTGCATAAAGAAATTGAGATGTTTAATACCACGAACGCCAAGTCGTATTGGTCTTCTCCAAGACTGAGAAATTATGTATTTTTCCTATATGATAAGGTACTACAATATTTGTTTAGCGTCCAAATTTACACAAGTTATTTTCTTTTGCCGTCTTACAATCCACCCACCTATTAACTTGAAACTCAACTATTAACAAAAATTCGGAAAAAAATCATTGAAAAATAAGTGGCAACGAATTGATAATTAACTGGTAATGGTTGATAATTACGAATACGGTGATATATTTTTAACAAAAACCAAGCATACCAGTAAGTAATAGTAAGCGTACTAGTAGTGTAAGCTGAGCAAACAAGGCACAAGGAAGCGTGTAGAGGCGGACGCGCAGAGAGCGTGACTGGCGCTCGTAACTATTCCTTTGACATAACAAACGTACATAAAATAAGTGCACCTAGTTCTCAAATTGCACATCTAGTTACTTACGCTTCAGTATTGTAATGCCGATACACCGTAATATTTCTATTCTCAAATTGAGGCTACAATTACATACTAAATACAGTACTAAATGTAGTATGTAATACATTACAAGATCGAAACCATCACTTTCTTCAATTAAATTTAGTTTTCAGATCCAAACTTATAACGAATCAAATTTTCTTCTGTAATTATTGAATTACATATTTAAATATTAGTAACACTTTTTTGTATTATCACCTTCGAGTGTCGCCGGCTTGGTATCATACCCGAATTGAAGATTGCCGAGGCAATCGACCTAAATGTCGGTTCATAATATTAACTATTAGTTTATTGATGCATCTTTTGTCGAGAATGTACAGTGTATAATAGATATTTTATATATGTTTTTATATTAGCCTTTCCAGTTCAGTCAATAACCATAAAGTCGCCATAGAAGGCTACCAAACTGTCCAATAGGAACAGAAACCGTTACATACTTTAATACGATTATATGTTTTAAAATTTAATAGGGTAGCGTTTGACACCAATCTCACCTGATGTTAAGTGACGCTGTGCTCAACTTCGCCTGAAAATAGGGCTGGCTCTTAACTGCAGCTACCGGAACACACCTATGAATTCATGGCGACAGATTAAAAACTTGAGGGTGGTAGGCGTGTATTTCATTACATCTAACCGTTATCACTGATTTCATTAAGTTTTAAATTTATTTTTGTCTCAGCAAGCAAAACTACTCCATCGGATGATGAAGATCCATTGATATTTACCGTAAACCAGTACAGTTTACGAAACGACGATGAAAACTTCCAGGTAGATAAATGCCTGGTGTCATAGGACGATCACAGTGACATCAGTATTCTTTGACTGCACTTCAGTGTAGCCATTTTGATGCTTTAATATACGTAGACTAAGGTCTGAGTGTAGCAGCAGTCTTTTCAAAACAGCTGAAAAAAGCGATATAAATATTAACCAAAGGAGATACACTTAAGTTAATAAATAATGATCAAATTAGACAAGAGCAATTCATATTTTTAGTATGAATATAAAAACCGTAGGAACACTTGCGTATCGCAAAACATAATTTGATGGCTCGCACTGGGGAATCCAATTTGTGCGCGCGGGAATCAATCTTGGTTATGTGTTCAGGTTCGGTTCGCGTTCGTGCAATAAAACGTATGGGTACTTGGTACTCGTACCGCGAATTAACTCTTCAGAAACTTGCTTAAGTCTTGTATTTCTTTACATCATTGCAATATGAAATACCGTCCTCTCTATCCTTATTTTTCTTAGTTAAACGAGCACCGGCCACTAGACTTAATATTAGAGAAAAAAAAGGTTTCGACGTTAAATAACTATTTTTACGCTATGTCACTACTAGGATAAACAGAAATTATCGAGCATTATTTTCTCCGTCTTTGTAAAACTCTTTTGCATAGTTCACATTAATTACTCTTTCCATATATTCCTGTCAGTTACGACTAAACAAGCACTACAAAACACAAAACAAAATATGTTCCAATAAAAATAGTTGTTTAAACATACTGTATAAAAATGTCTAAGACTATATACTCGTATGTACATATTATCATAAATAGGTGTAATTAAATATGTTTAATTGAATAAAAATATGTTTTATTTGACCTCACACTATATTACATTTTTGCGGTCTTAATCTAAGACTTAAAAATCTAAAAGCTTATATAATATTAGCTTGCCCCGCAAATGTTGTTCTGGAATTTTCACTAGTTAATAGCTCGACTACAGCGCCACCTATCGCCTATAGCGATAATATGAAAACATTCTTCATGAACCTCTTCCATCATACCAACTTTCATGGTGATCGGACAAACGGTGTTGGAGTTTATCTCATATATATATTTTATCGATATAGGTTTGCCGTAGTGGCCACTAACTCACCCGATGTTAAGTGACGATGTGGCCCGCTACAACACGCTAAATCTAGTGGAAGACTGGCTCTCAAGTGCAGCTGCCGGAACACAGCTATCGGTGCTTGGCGACAGATTTTCAACTTGAGAGTGGTAGCTAGTGAGATTTTATATATATCTCATATATACCGATATCCATTTTTATATATAGGGTAAACTTACTCGCCCGCAGATTTTATCCTGACCTACCGTTTCTGGTAGTTAATGCGCTATGTATCGCTGTATGCGCTATGTATGTAAACAAATATATTATGTGAATATGAGCTCAATCGTGCAAGTCGTTCAGAAGTTATTACTAACAGACGGACACAAAAATTTTATATATAGATAAGGCACAGGGATTAACTAGGGTTCCATGAGTACCACAATGTAATGATAAAGTTAAGAAAGATAACTCTAATGTCGTACAGACGTTAACCTTAAAAACTCGGTAAATAATAACGTCGTTGAATATTTTCTTATCTCGTGTGGAGACGACACGGGTAATACAATGAGAGATACAATTATCTCGTGAAATTGTCTTTAGTTGAGTGGCAGACTAAGCGCGAATATTGGTTTGCCCGTGAAAAACCCGTTTAATTATTTTTGAGAGAAATCCAAGTTATTTGTTGTTCACTAAAAAGCAAGACGTTACGTCTGTAATCCAACTTTGTGTTTCAAAGGCTACGTGAAATATATATTTTGAAAATTATTAACCTTGCAATAATAAACCAAACTTGTATTAATGACGCATTTTTTTACAAATTATCATAAATATCTTTCGTTATGAATAAGTAGTAAAAACTTACTAATGCTGTCCCGCTGCTTCGCACAAGTTTATAACAAAGTAATTACTTTCGTCTTCGGTATATTCGGTTAAGCCACTTTTGAGTTAAATCCAGACATAAAACACACAGACGAAAAAAGGCATATTCATGATTAGTATCCTTTATAATAGATGTATATCGGAAAACTTGGAAAAAATTACGTGTACAGACAGATCTAGAGATTTAATAATATACACTCATTTGTTATCTTATAACTTACCTAATTTGGGAAGTCGTTTGTAAACGAACATTTGTACGTTGATAATCTTTCGGACATTGCCTGCAACATTCATTTCAAAATTACTTCGCTCAAACCCATAAAGATTTAGTATAACGCCATTCAGTTACTGGGTGCTCGTATGCTCAATGAAAAAACTTCTGCCATCTCATAATAGACACGGCGACTTACAGTATACATGTATATAATCAACTCACATTTAATATTTTGAGTTTGATCTTATTCTTTTATAAAGCGTTTCTATCAAGGTATAGCGAAGAATTGTTTGACTTTTTCTTGCTTTCTAGAAATGTCACGATAATCAATGAAGTAAAATTGTTCATAGATACAAGCTTGTTCATTGATTCGATTCTTGGTATCAGTTATTCATATTTCAATGGAGACATTTTTGATGTTTAGTTTCGAATCCGGCGTGTAAATGTAGATAGATGGGGTGATCGTAAACAAATATTTAAGTGCTTTCTTTACGAGTAGGATGGCAAAGAAGCATACGACTCGCCTGATAAAGTGGCTACCGTACCCCGTGGATACTTGTAATACTATAGGCGTTGCCGACCTTGAACTCCTTTCCCCAAGTAGATCTGAAAATCCTATTTACCACAATAACACAACACAATGTTATTTGGCTTCGATCTTCTGTGGGGTGAAGGTATTTCAACAGTCGGACTGTCCTAATTAAAGAGAAATCTCCAAAGAAATCTGTGCCTTACCTGTCTTAAATACATAAGAGATATTATTAATTATTAAACCTAATCAAGTACCAACGAACCTTTTAAAATTATCGTATATTTACTAATTTTAATATAATTGGGTGTGGGCTCAGGCTGAAATAATACGTCATCGACTGTCGTGACCATTAAGCCTTTACAGTCCTTAGGGAAGAGACCTTTGTTATAATATTATTGGGTCAGTAAGACATATTGGATTTCTTATAAGAGGAATAATGTCGTTATAAAGCGCGTTTTCAGAATGATATAACAACTTTGAATTTAATTATACTTGAGCAGTTGAGCAGCAAAACAAACAACCGAACATAATTCATTCGGAATCCAAGCTCTCAACATAACAAGAAAAGAAGCGAACCTTTCACGCGAACGAGCCTACTTAGTAATTAACAAGTTATTTGCATAAGATCCTCTCTGACTAATAGCTTACATTAAAAAGGAAGAGTTTTACGAGAGGCCAATTATTATGATGGCTTCGTTAACTTACGCCAACTTTCTAAAGAAAATAATTGAAAAAGATATTGTAATATTTGAGTGCACGTAGTTCCCTGCTTCAAATACACGATTTTATATTTATTGTTAATTTGATTACATATACCGCCACATTTACACATATATAAAATATGAAAAATATTTGTTTGATATAATTAATTCTTAATAAAAGAGATCTTATTACATATTTTGATTTTTTGCATATAAAGATTGTTATAATGTACTCGTATATAAAGATAATTATTAGTTTATTAGATCGCTCATTAACATCTTTAATCAGTCTATATCAACCTACTTTAAATTATAAATTTCCATATTATAAAATCCCTAATCCCTAACCTTTTGTAAAAAACTCTTATTAACTACCACAAGTTGAGTTTGAAACATTCATATGAAACATTAAAGAGAGGTAGGGCACAGAGATATTTCTTTGGAAATTTCTCTCTACTTGGGGGCAGTCTGACTGGTGGAATACCCTACACAAGCTTGCAGCCGAATAACGCCGTGTTGAGTTCCATGGGGTAGGAGGGTTCAAGGTCGGCAACGCACTAGTGATACCTATAGTATTACAAGCGTTCATAGGCTACGGTAGCCGTTTACCATCAGGCGGGTAGTATGCTTGTTTCTCAGCTTAGTTGTAAAAAAAATGGGAATTAACAAAGTAAACAATAAAATGACTAATAACAGTACATATATACAGTTGTAGTTATATCAAATGCCAAAAAATACTGACCAGTAGGGCTTTATTATAATCTGTTTGCGTTCAGTCCGTCTGTCGCGTTTGACATGGGTCGGAACCTCGCAGCTGATATACTACCCCTAAACATTCATTTTTATTTATTTTTTCACTGTATAATTGAAACCTTAATATACTTTTTGTGTCTTATTAAAAATAATAGTACAAGAACAATGTTGTTTTACTAATTTACAAATGCCGCGGTGAATACACTTTGTAATTGAGTACATAATACGGCTACTGATTAAACTGTAAATAAGATTTTTCACCACGTATTTATTTATACCATGAAACAAATAATTATTTAAATAATAAGGTATCTGACCACTATGCGGATTAAACTTTTTCCAAACACTGTAATAATGTCTTTTTTATCAATTACGTTTCCATATTCAGATATTTTTACAAGATATGTACCAAAAAAATTCAAATGAAACTGTAATATTAAAACTCTTATATTTTCCACGCTTGTTATGTTATTTTTCATAGCGTAAAAATAAACAAAATTTCATTTAACACCTCCTCCTCACTTAGGCAGCGTGTAAAGTAATCATTTCAGTAGTTATTATAATAAACAATATTTCACTGTATCTTTGCAGTAATGTTAAAATATAACAGATATTTGATAGTATTTATAATTTTAATGTATGATTTATTAAAAGCAATAACGTCCATAACCGCCAAAAACGTTTTAAAAGAAATGATTGTAAATGATTTCAAAGTTATGAATGTAAGTGCGAATAGAGAAGATAAACGTTCTAAATATACAATAAAAAATGTGTATATTGAAAGAAAGTCAAAATATGGTACAACCCGTGAAACTACACCTAAAAAAGGAGTAGTGTTATCCAATTTTATTGGACAAAAAATTTCTATGAATGACAGTTTTGCGATAAGTAACCGTATTCATAAATGGGAAAAAATGAAAAGAAAAATGAGATTTACTTCAGTACATCAAATAATAAATACAACAGATAAAAGAAGAAGAGATGGTTCTTCAAGAATTTGTGGTGTAGATTCTTATGAAGATGATTTATACGGATGTGAATATTCAGATGAAAATCAGAAGGAAAAAAAATTAAATTTAGTGGAGCTACAACAATCTTCAGAGAACCAAGGAGAAAGACCTAAAGAGGATACAACAAAATCTCCAAAAAATGAAAGTATCCAAAACCAAAACAAAAAACCCAAAAAACATTTTCAACAGATAAAAGAAAACAATTCAAAAGAAAAAGAAGACTATCAACCAAAATCTGGCAGCCAGCAGTCAAAAAGTCAAGGTTCTCAACACGAAGAAGGCCAAGAATATTCTAAAAATCATGGTCACGAATCGAAAGCAGACAAAGAGCATATTTCGAATGAAGGTGGTGAAGAAAATGAAAAACTTGATCAAGAAAAAAAAACAATAGAAGAAGGTGGTGGTAAATCAAAACATTCTGACGAGACAACCACCGATTATATACCACCCGATATTGAAGAAGATCTTGAAGATAAAGAATCTTTATCAAAGGAACATGCGAAAACTGAAAACATTACTCATATTACCACTAGTACACCAATAATATGGGTTGATGGAACAACACCAAAAAAGCAAGAAGTGCCATCTATAATGCAAATTTGTGTTGATAAGGCTAGGTGCAGGATACCATTTCAAAATGATTGACCTTGCAATGTTATATTAATTTTATATCCTTCCCCTTTTTTTACAATACCATTAATGACGTAAAATGATATTATGGTAAAGTATATATGTGTGAAATGTTCAATCCTATCCAAGTAACTTTACAATAAAAATGTTTTTGTAACCATTTGTATAATTTATCTGATTACCTTTGTTAAAGCTCATGAATATTCTTGTTAAAGTAAATAGTGTTTGTTAAAATGTATATCTGAAGTTGAATATCAGCCTATAAATTAAACGAATTTGAACACAACTATCCATACCAGCCCAGAAAAATTTATAATAGTTTGCGTTGTAGTTATAATTCTTATGATGTATTATAAACACTCATTAGAATTACTGATTAGAATATTTTGACATTTTGGTGGATCCTATTTTTAGTGAGAACAAAATGTTATACCACTTGATAGTGTTTACTTCTCAGTCACTCACTTGATTTGATCCCATCAAAGACAAGAAACAATGAGAATAATATGTTCTCGGGAATGAGAAGCTATCAACTTTTACGCTGTAATCAAACTTTGATCTTCATTACAGTATAGACACTAAACTATCAATTTATATCGATCATGATTATGTTAATAATTATAAGTACAACATTTTTCTTAGGGACTGTATATAACAAAACTATGACTAGATTAACTTTAAGCGTCTAACTTAGTTAGTTACTTCAAGGCTTTTTATATTTCATTTAATTGTATAAATAAATACTAATAGAAAGTATTGCATTAGTCCATTTTAATCCAGTTATAAAATGAAGAAGTTACCAAAAAACTAGGGCGAAAATAGAATGTAAAAGAAACGATCTTCATTTAGTCCAGTTATATTGTTTACATAAAGCAACATTTTTTTCGTGGTGACATACTGCTACTTCTATGAAATTTCCAATTTTCGGTGTAGGACTAACTCCTCTATTAAAGATAGCTAAAGTGCTCGTCGTTCCATAAAGCATCATACGTCGTATCTCCTCCGGGTCTTGTTGAGGATCACATTTCTTTAATAAACCTTTAAATGGTAAGCATTTTGTAACGTCATAATCTGGATCTTTATGAGTATTTAGTTTGTGTTGACGTAACAAAATAATGAGTGGCTTCATACGAAACGTTGGTGATGTAGATTCTTGAATAAAGTACAATAGAATTATAATATAAATTAATCGAATCGGCATTGTTTTCAAGTACAGTAAAGTTTCCATAGTAGCTTTTTCTTTTTAAAATTAATTTTAAACAATACGCTTTTGATGGATGCGTCTATGACAATTATATAAGAAAATGTGACGTTAATTCAAACTGTTTGATTGTGTTAAGACTATGTTCATGTTTTCATAAATTTTATTAACGTTCAATCAGCTTATTTTGATATGGTTTTCAAGTTTTATGTTATACAGGTTAAACATAGATTAAAATTTATTTGTTTGTTATAATAACCTGTACTATTTCTACGATACAGTTAAATGTGGCCTTTACTATCGATAAGGTTTTTATGAGTTCGTGTAAATTATCTTTATAATTTTTTACTACACAATAATGTACATTAAAAGTAATTTTGAAAAAGGAACTAAATGACCACATATCACATTTGTAGTAACTGATATTTTTGTCCAACAAAATTCATAGCATAGTTGTTACCAGTACAGTAAACCAAAAAATATTGACTTTGACCAACATTTTCTAAAATGTATTCTCATGTATTTACCGTATTATCTTTTTCCTTACCATAGCATTCTTATATAGATAATTTATTTGAATTATCGCTAGAAAGAACACGTATCATTCACTAAATTCCTAAAATCCAAACTAATATAATAAATGCGGAAATAATTTAGGCTGCTACGTTTTCCCTACTAAAAGTTAAACCAATTCTGATGAATTTTAGTATAAAGATAGGCTGGACATTAGAAAAGGGCTACCTTTTGTCGTGAATATAATAGATGAAATAGGGGATGAAAGTTAAATGAAAAATCCATCATCATCATCGTCATATCCATCATTATATTTATGCTTTTTGTATGTAAGAAAAAAGAGTGTTACGCGTTTTTGAAAAATGATCCTTTAAGGCGATATAATAAGGGATGATTTCAATTATTCCTTGTCAAGTGAAGCTTGTTAGGCCATAATAGGACGAGAATTGAGAGTGAAATTTCAAGATATAACATAGAGAGAAAGAGAAAGACAGCTATTTATCCTCTATACTATTAGAATGAGCTCAAGATTTTTTTGTTTAAGCGCGCAGTTTGTATATTGTAGCCAAATTCATGAAGAATATTACAGTCTATCTAGCATTAGACTACACTTCTCAGATATTCTTAAATATTGATTTAAGAAAGTCGGAAGAATCAGCTTTCCCAATCTGCTTTAACCACGTGTGCTGGCATAATGGTTAGAGATACGTAAAAACAATTTTCTAAAAAATATTGTTTCATAATATTTCTATAAACAAGTCAGCGATATCATATGCCTACTTCTTATACATAAGCCACAATAAGGTATTGCGTGACAAAAAATCCTTGAAAATTAAAAATTATTATGAGCATTATTATTAGGCATGGTATATTAATTCGTACGAATGAGAGTTACTTCATCATCAAGATAATTGTATAAATATAATCTTTGCCCTTTATAGTCTTTTATTTGGATGCATAGTTTGGGAAATAATAGAAAATTTAAATAATTCAACACTCGGCTCGGGAGTCGGGTCTATAGTATAGGACATAGTATAGTATAGTATATAGTAGTAGCGTCGCGAACAAGCTGTGTGACGCAAAATTATTGTCTATACTGAAGTATTACAGATAATCAATCAACGATTTGTTTTCAATAATACGCGGGTGAGACCGCGGGGCACTGCTAGTAACATATAATTATGTAACAGAAGAGAAAATTGTACTAAAATATGATTATTAAAATGAAATATCAGCAAAGCTCTTGCCTAAATTTTGTATTACATATTATATATTATTTATTAGAACGACACTTTCTTTAAGTTCTTGATTTTACGTCTTTTATTTTAACAATAATGTCATTTTAGACTGCTGTTGACTTGATAGTAAGAAAAGCGGTGTCCGCCTGCAGACGCCGCTATCATTCAAAACTATAAACACACAGTGAAAGCCATTTATATTGCTATTTAAGGAATATAACATTTATATTCTGTGATTACCTCATATTACAGTAATAAAGATTAAGAATTAAAACAGATGAAGTCGCTCAATTACACTTTTTTATTATAAATATCAGCATATCCTATTGTTTAAAAGTTGATTACGTGAATTATACTATAGTATATGTTAATAAGTGGGCCACTGGTGAATCTCACACTTAGCAAAATTACTACACCTTGTTACATGCTCGTCCAGACTGGTTGGAGATGTGCCTTCCACGTATGGTGCACCAGTGCTAGAGGTGATGCTGTAGTCCTTTGAAGACTCTTTGGAATCGTCTTTTTCTTTACTGGGATGATGTTTAGGTGCATCTTCATTTTTATTGCTTTCATGACTATTAGGGGAATCTTCCTTTTTCTTGCTCTTATGATGCTCAGGTATATCTTCCTTTTTTGTGCTGTAATCGGGTATCGGTGAATCTTTCTTTTCATTATTGAGATCATGTTTAGGTGTACTTTCTATTTCCTTGCTTTGATTATAATTAGGTGTATCTTCCACTTCTTTGCTGTGATTAAGTTGAGGCGTATCATCTTCCTTTTGACTATCTAGTGATGGTTGAAGTGATTTATTATTCTGCTGTTCTGGGATGATATCATGGGATTTTTCACTAGCAGACATAGTATGTTTCTTCTTCTGCGTAGAAATTATTTCATTTGGTCCCGTCAACCACATCGGTCTTTGCGTAGTGCGTCCTTCTTTGTTCAGTAACAACATTCCGTTTGGTAATTTCGTCGTGCAAGTGTCGCAACTAATGTCAGGAAAGTTCGGTGGTCCACATTTTTGCCTTTTGGCGAAGTTGACATTAACTGGTTTATATGGTTTAAAAGTTAGACGTATCTGGCTTCGTGGTTCGTAATACTTATTGTAAATATTTTGATGGAAATCCGATAGCTTCAGCATAGGCCTCATACGTACTGGTTTTGGCACAACAAGTCCAATGTACCGGGCATGTAAAACTATAAATATTATGAATTCTAATTTACTCATCGTTTATAGAATTGTTTTGTGGATAAGTTACAATTTTGATAACTTTTACCGCATAGCACGATTTGGTTTTAACATACATTTTTTTAATTAAATTGTTTTTCTTTTAACGCCATGCATAAAACAAGCCTGATTGAAAACGTGCTTCGTTTGAATGAATGCAAGGTAAAGGTTACGAATCTCAGTTACAAATTAGAAATAAGGTTCAGTCTAAGCTATTTATTATACACAAAATAGGTAGCAAAATATTATACAGAAAAGTACTTATCGAGTAAATTTTGATGCAACTTTTTAAATGCGTAATACAATCATTGGTAGTATTTGATGATGAGTTCATTGAGATGAGTTAGGTCGTATTTATATCGATTAAACGGCTACTATATAAATTAACTTACTTATAAAAGTAGCACTGACTGTGATATCCCTTTATTCATTTTTATTTATTCCACATTTTTTATGTATCTAATTTTATATTATTTGACGTAAACTATAGGCTGTAGGTACACTTCACGCCATAGGACCTTCCTAAATATTGTACCTTGAACTAGCTTACTACTACTGCTCTTTTAACGTATAATTATGTACTTATTATTATTTTTATTTATTTTGGAGCTTTATTATAAGTATTTAGTTATAAAAAACCAAGCTTACCTATGAGGAAATAAAGATAAAATTAGAATAGTGTGCTTCCGTTAGGAAAAAAAAGGTGTGGGTGCGATTCACACACGATAGAAGTGAAACTTCATTTTAAAAGACATTTTCTATTTTATTTAAACAGTGTGCAATATACATACACACCGACATTTACTCTCTCACTCTGGCTCACACAAAGAGGAGAGACCGATAATATATTGCTCTCTCGCTCTGGTTCACACAAAGAGGAGTGACCGATAAGGTGCGTTAAACGTGTAACATTTAACATTTAACGTTTAACGCTTGGAGGTCGCATAAGAAGTTTCACTTCAAAAAGTGTATTTTGACAGACAGACAGGTAGATGTTGTATTATAGAAATATTGTTTAACAAGTGTGCTTGCAAAAATTCATAACATAGTAAACAGAAACCTTATACAGGTGTTAAAGGTGACGTTAAGCAAAACAAATTTCAAATTAAAAACACATATTCAGTAGCATTTCGCGAATAGCCCCGGTAACATAATACGCGTTTAAAATGTAAACACATGCAAACATTATTAAGAAAATGATACTTTATATATACTTTACGATAATTCTAACACAATCCCTGTTTACACGATTAGGTTACACGGTAAGGTTACGTGTACGACCAGTGCTACAAATAACACAATTAATTAAACACTCGTCTCTTCGCAGTGGCTATGAAATTACCGAAATAAACAAAGAGTTAAGTTATAAAAGACCACCAGAATTCCACACAGACCAGAAGCTGAGATGTGGTCCACCGAAATTTCCAGACATTAGATGCAACATTCCCACACCAACCACAAAGAGAAGTGATGCACTAGCATTTTTGAACCAGGATAGTAAATTCGAAACTGAAAGACCTAGACAGCTATCAATGAGTCCAGTTTCGAAGGACAGTTACATAACGTATAGACAAAAAAGCCTGGGGCACAGCGAGACTCATGCACGTGAAGTGACGTATCACAAGTATGGACAACCGGCAGATCTGATGTTTCTTCAACATGTTTTAGATCCCAGTGGAACGTCCAGCACGAATGCCCCATACGTAGGCGGTACTGCTCCATCTGCGAAACCAAAAGATCTGGCGGGATGTGATGGTTTTGCTAAGTGTAAATACCATACGTGGCCAACTCCTATTCCTTAATATATCATTCAGCTTCAGATTTGTAAAGATGCCTTCAAATTATTTATATATAGTATTTATTTCGCAAATAGTTATCTAGTTGATATAATTACAAGCAATAAAGTTTATTTTTATCTGTTTTATTTAATAAGAAAAATAGTTAACACCACTTCTGTCGTGAATACAGCCGAAGAAAGTGAAAGAAGAGGTAAGCCTTCGAATGTAAGATAATAAGATACATAATCGTATAAATGTTCTACTTATTTGAAATTTTAAACTGTAATTTTAAATTTTAACATAAAAGTTACATAGAATCCCGTTTAGTCAAGGTATTCAAGATTAAAGATCATATATATAGTTTTTATCTAGTTTCATGTAGTCTAAATTACTTTTGGCAGTTGTAGAACATAAAGTTGTATAAATATAAATTTGATCTTAGGCAATATTTTATACAGTTATCCGTTGCTGCGAAATAATGCGAAGAGCCGGGGTGCGATTAGCCGTATTTATGATATTGATATCATTACAATTGTGGAATCCAGAACTTAGTTACTATTTATAAAGCTAACTATTTACTAAAATGCAACTATTAACAAATCATATATGATATTTATAAATATTGTTTATACATAAAATATATGTTTAATTATATGTACTTCAGTTAATTAAGGTAATAACCAAGAAAAATTCCGTTCAGAAGTATTGTTTGAAAATGGATTCCTTGTCTTTTTAGTTATCCATAATCAGAACAAGATATACGCAATTCATCAAAACAATATTGCAGTGTAGTTTATTAAGCATTTATGTACATGTTTTTTGTTTTCAGTATATTATATTGTTACTATTTAGCCTTATTAAGGAAAGTCAAATTTTATTCAACTTAAAAAAATGACTAAATCCTCATGATGTCTCCTATTGAAAACTATAACTTCATTTACATTTTCCTTTTTTTTTTAAACTGTATAATTATCATTACTATTCAGTTACTATATTATATCATAAAGAACAATGTAGGTAATGTTGTATAGCTTACATTACTACTCAAACTTCAAGCTACCACTAAATGAAAGCTTTATCTTGATTTGCCTTCTTTTTTATTAAAATTTTATGTTTACTGTAGGAAAGCCTAATGATACGTAGTAGAGTAAGGATCCATATTAATCTTTTTATTACATTGATGGTGGTTCAGTAATTTACTTTTAATGTATATACTAAATATTTTTCTTTTGTCTTGTATACCAGAGTTTTGCAAAAAGGAGAATGACGTCATTAATGTTCTCGTATAGCTGAATTTAAAGGACTAATAGCCTTTAGAATGTAGTTTAATGTAGATTCTAACATATTTTATTATATATATGTATATAGTTAGTTTGTAGTTAATTTTCCACCCTACAGAAGATTGCAACCAAATAACCTTGTGTTGTGTTACTGCGGTGAGTAGGGTTTTCAAAACTCCTTGTGATACCTATGGTATTACACAGGTTTATAGACTACGGTAGATGCTTACCATCAGGCGAGCCGTACGAATATTTGCAACCTTAGAGCACAAAAAAAATCAAGATCTAATTACAAAGTTTTACATATATATATAAATTTTAATGTATATATATAGTTTAATATGCAATTCACATAAACTGTAAATAGTTATCGAGTATTCATTGAGAAATACACAACATCAAGTTAATTATTATCATGTAAGAAATATCAAATGTCCCATAACAATATTTCAATAATTATTTATCAGTAAACCATAGTGCCAAATAATAAATTAAAGCACTAATTAATATTATAACTGCACGTCCAATTTACGGGTAAATCATACCTGTTCTTAATTGTCTCGCGTGTTCTCACAACTACGTTTAAATACCGTTGAGACTGGATATCTTTTTCAATTCTACCCCATTATTTAAAAATGAAATGGTATGTCAACTCTCTTGAGTTTAGCCATATTTAGCTTTGAACATTTATATCTTTATATCCACTAACAATTATTATGTCTAGTAATAAACTATGAAAAAAGTTATTACTAAAGAAAATGTGTTTCAATAAATTCTGGTAAGTTACTTACTTACTTATACTAAGTAAGAAAAATTTTCTGATAGATGCATGCGTAGAATATTGTTATAAGCGTTTTTAACTTGACTTGTGTTTCGAATGGCAAAAATTGCGAATTTTTTATCGCAGTGTACGCAACGAAAATTTCTATATTCAATTCAGACCCTAAGAAACTTATGAATGTCAAACACTACTACTGGTTTGGAGAACATCCCAGTCATCGAGAAGAACCGGCAAGCAACTCGATTGGGTTTATCCTTTTTATTTCAACTGTACAAACAATATTTATATTTAATAATCATACAAGTGGATGACCGAGCTTTACTCAGTTTTTTTTTTTTTTTGGTAAATCTTGTTTTTTAGACATTATACTTAAATACGAATTACATACTGATGAAATGATGAAATATGAATAATATTTTTCGATCTTACCGACAGAATAATAAAAAAATATGAACTGGTTAGTTGATTATTGAAAACACGGATAAAACGAAATTTTCTAGCTAGATCGATTTATCGCCCCCGAAACCCCCTGTAAACTAAATTTCGTGAAAATCGTTAGAGCCGTTTCCGAGATTCAGATTCTATATATACAAGAATTGCTCGTTTAAAGATATAAGATTAATAATTAAATGGATGCACAGAGAGATAGAGTAACTACCAAACATTCACATAATGATCAAACCTACAATACATTTTGACAGTAAAACCTGCTTAACATGGTCCTTGAACTCATTGTCTTGCAAATGAGTCTATAACAGGGTGCGACTAATTTATATCTATTTCTAATATTAAAACTATGCTGATCTTTGACAAAATCTAGCTTGTCAAAGTTTTTACGTATAATATGAAATCCCTGGAACTTGTTTGTTAGTGATTCGGGAGGACTCTTGTTGTATATTGCAAGAATTGCCCGCTTTTGTAATATGAATATGGTGTCTACCTCAGCTGCTGAACCCCACCGCAAAATACAGTAAGACATTAAGCTATGGTAGTAAGCTAAGTAGACTACTAACTTATCAGTGGCAATATCTGTTAACTGGCGAAACTTACGTACTGCGAATGCAGCAGAACTCAATCTTTCCCCCAAGGTTTTAATGTGTGGACCCGACTGTAATTCTGAATCAAGCGTAAGTCAAGAAGACAGACTAAATTCCCTTCTATCTTGATACTACAATCAACACGCCGAACATTGGGCAAGACAAATCTTATGTATACATTTGGTTTTGTCTGCATTTAGCAGTAAATTATTTAGAGCAGAAATGTTAACTAAAGTATTATTGAATTGCCTAACCTCTTAATCTATTATTTTCAATTTAAATTTGTGTGACACTTCTGCAACATCTGCAAAAAGAACCATGTCAGCTCTGTTCTCAACCACTAGAGGTAGCAAAGCACGCATTACGTCTTATCACACCAAAGTGTGTTTTAGCCGTTTAATATTTTACCGTATAGTTCAAATAAAATATCATAACACGAATAAATAATATAAAAATAGAAAAAATATTATTTTAAACAAATATTGAAGATTTCACATCGCAGGCAAGCCATCTTAATGTCCAGTACAATCAAATTGGAACAAAAAATGAAAAATAGCATCGAGTCTAGATTTTACAACTTATTACTATATTTGGTCTACTTTCAGAAGAAAATGTGTATACAATATTTCCAGTGGAACCATAAGATATGCTCTTTATAAGCTAGGGAGATGAGGCGAGCAACCGAGCGTGAAATTTTACAAGTGTCGCCGCTAGAGGACGCGGACAGGCGCGGGCGAGGGGCGGCTGTTCGTGTGGGACCTGCGTTACATTGTACCCACCCTAGCATTATATTACGAGAGTCTGGACATGATATTACTTTTGATATTCACCCAGCGATATTTTGGTAGGTAAAATATATTTCATAAAGTATGCATGAAAATGAATTGAAGATTATGTATGGATCATATCGAAGCCTTTCTTTTAGGAAATATGTTGAAGGATAGTTTTTAATAATAGTAATTTAAATAATACATTGGTAGATATTTGCTAATTTATTATAAAGACCGTGATGGTCTTAAAGGAGGGAGACTTGAATATGGTTTCCAGACCCCTTTGAGGTAGCGGGCTCAAATTTGGCAACGCGCTAGTGATACCGAAGTTATTACAAGCGTCCACGGGCCACGGTAGCGGTTTACCATCGGGCGGGCAGTATGCTTGTTGTATAAAAATGAGGCGAAATAATATCCTCAATGAAGAATAAATCCTTATTTGTAAAAGTCAAATTATTTACTTATACTTATTTTATCACTACTTTGTTTCTAATTGGGAACTAATACATTCGCATTGTGCAGTTCGATAAATTATGTGTATTCGGAATGTTGATTAGTAAATTATATGGACGAGTCTCTGTGTGTTCATGTGGCTGTTATAATGATTGTTTATCAATCATTTATATCTTTTAACTTCATTTATTGTGTTTTCGGTTGCTTTCCGAAGGCATCTTATCTTTAGTTTATTTATTATTTAAATATTGTATGACAAAAAAAATGAAAAACCTGGCGGACGCATTCATTCATGCTGGTTTCGCGATGCGAGGGATTTCTTGCAGTAGCAAAATAACTTTTTATAGTCTTCAGATAGGTAGTGTGACTCTAAATAATAAAGTAGAATAAGAAATATAAATAGAATTATAAAAATATTATATAAAAGACTGTATGTGTTTAGTCACAGACGTCTGATCGGTAAGTCATCCTGAATCATGACACACTTCAATTATTTTTAGTATCCTTCTATATTTTAAATTTGGAAGGCTCTTTCAGCCAAAAATACAATCTTTGTATACGGACTTCTTATTTATATAAATAAACGTAAAAGAAGTTTGTTATACAATATTTAAATAACAAATGAACTAAAGATAAGATGCCTTCGGAAAGCAACCGAAAACACAATACATGAAGTAATAAGGAATCAACTAAGTTAAAATAAATATATATAATTAAAAGATAAAAATGATTGGTAAACAATCATTACACTGTGTAAGCCTGCCTGCTCAAGATTGTATATGCAAGCATGTGTGTGTGTGTGTGTACGTGTGTTGTTGTACGGTTGTATTGCAGTACCTGTATTACCTGCATGACTCCTTGAACTAACTATAAGGGCTGACTTGAGAAACTAATTACGATTAAGATGGAAAATGTCAATATTCCCATAGAGGAAGTTTGTTGCTACTCACTAGGATTTTAGACCGAAAATATCTTTAATAGACCATAATAACATTTGTTTGCTGCCATTATTCTCCTGCCTATTTCCGGAGACCAAATAATATTCTAAGTATTCGTTATTTAAATGTCGTTACAGGAGGATTCTGATATAGTTCCGTATATTCCCAGACCGACCAGGAATTTGCAAAGAAGAAGTTTAATTGACGTTAAAACCGCAGACTGCTGTCAACAACTTCAGAGCACTCCGCTATTCACGGTACGGTTTGAGATGCTATTTTAAGTTTAGGATTAATTATATTTATTTTAACATTTAGATATATAATTTCGAGACTAAAAATAAGAGAATAGATTAAGGCAGCGGAGACTAGTCGTTAATCTAAGGCTAGTTAATACCAAAAATTTGATATATTTTTATCCCTACACTTTTCTTAAAAATAGCATAAACAAACAATGAATAGATATTGCGAAATTTCAAGAAAGCGTAAAAATCCTCATCGAAATGAATCTTCATTTGCATATATTATTATTAATTTGTAAAGACAATTCCATAAGTTAGTCAGACTATTATTTGTGTGTAGAAATGTAGTTTATAGAGATATAATTTGTCTAGTATAACACTAATCACAAATTAAAATTAAAGTCATGAAACTATAGCTAGTTCAGATACTAGAATAAATATTCGTTTTGTTTAATAAGAAATGAAAAGAATATTTTCTGTTTTATTATCGAATATGTAGAACGTTAAATAAAATATCTTAAGGTGAAAAGAAAGGTACGGAGAACGATATTACAGTCACCCGGATCATTCGAGCAAATAACTATTGTCAATAATAAATATTCCAGTAAACATGGATAACCACACACAATATTGTTGTTCAAACTTACTCAGTAACACAAAGAACATAACGTTATATAAATACGAGAACGTCTCAACAATCGCACAAACCAACAAACCGCCTTTGCGCGTTGTTTTCCCAATAACCACTTTAACAGTATTTTATTCGTTTTCCATCGAGGGTTCTTTTAAATAAAAATCTTCGATGCTCCCCGGCGCGGCGGGTCGACTCACCCAGAATTCTGATTAGAAAAAGACAAAGAGCCCGATTGTAGAGAGTTGAAAGTGTAGAATCAATTAAAACGAACCATCGATTCTGTGAGCGATAACGTCTGTCAGGAAGAAGTGAAAACGCCTGATAAGATTGTTTGCGGACCTCGGCAAGGACGGACTCGGATATCACGGGTCCAATTAATTATTTCCAATCTCTCTTCTTCTCACATCTTTATTATAAGTTTTAAAATTTCCACAATAACTACTTCATAGTTATTTAGAATGTGTTTTATAATGTTACACATTTTTTAATATAGATACCAGTATTCTTTAAACTACATGTATGGAAGTAATTGTTGCTACGATCGAACTTTCGGTGGTGGAGCAAAGCGAACCATGGTCTCCAAAAAGATGAAAAATGAAGATCTTAAATTACAATTTCTTTTCTAGCCAGTTTTTATAAGTGAAAACCAAGTCATATTATGCAGGAACCTGTTAACCAAATTGTGTATAAAAATGTAATCTTGAGATTTTACTATCTCTTTATTGAATGCTCAGCGCGATTGCAAGTTTTATTGAAATTTATTAAAGTATTTACTTTGGAATAAGATAAGTTCCAAATGATACTTCAATATAGATAATACATTCTTTTTTAAAGGTTTGAAAGAAATTTTCATCTTGCTCTTCCTGAACTACTTACAGCGGCTATAAATTGTAAAGTAAGTTCATCCTACTATATGGGCCCTTTAAAGGATTTTTTTATAAAGCGAATATAACGTTGGCAATTGTTAATAAATCCTCACATCTATGCGATTGTCTTTAATATATGGAATCTTCTATACTTATGTGGACATGGGAGTATTACCTTGATTTACATAAATAAAATTGGTAAACATATTTTAATACTTCATAAATTTTGTTATCTAGGCGCGAATGTAATTTTGGCACTTATATAAAAGAAAAAATCATGACTGGCGAGAGATCTACGCAGAAAACTACTACTTCTTCTTTTTGCCCTTATCTCACCTAAGTATGGTGGGAAGAATATGTTTTCCTCCTTCACTCTCCTTTATCAACACTCACCTTATCCTTTATGTCACTATTTACACTATTTTATATATATATCATTCCTCACACAATTCATCACTACCTTATTTGGTTTTTCTCTACTCTTATATCCGTCCACAACACTTCTAATTATATGACTTTGATCCCTCCCTATGAAACGTAATATCACGCTAACCACCTATTTTCAAACTTCTTCTGATATTATAATTTCTAATCTTACCCATTCTAGTTATAGCAGATATCAATATTAATATTCTTTTTTCTGGCACATATCATCTTCTTTCATCCATCTCTTTCGCTGCTCAGCACTCAAATCTATAAATCTAGACATGTGTTTGTAATTGTAATTATACATGTAATGAAAATGTGTTTCCGCGAACTGTCTCCATTTCATCTATTTTACATATTTCCTGTTCTTCATGTCCTAGTCTATACCACCATCGTTTTAGATAAATTAACAGAGATATCGGAAATCAAAACAGACTCGTCATTTATAGCTATGTAGGAAATTCTGGATTGACTACCGAAGTGGTTTATGATATTCAGTTTTTGTTCCTATGACTTGGATATTTTCTCAACCGGTAGTAATATTTTAACGTTCATAAGTGACTTCTTAGGGTCAAAATTGAATAACAAACTTTTTGATTTTGATCATCAGTCTAACGTTCTTTATTTTTTCGCCATTTTCCTCGTCGTTTCTCGATCTCGGTCGAATATACCCGAACAAGGTTAATATCGTCGCCCAAAAGCATATACCAAGGTGTTTCCCCCCGTATACCCTACACAGAAACTACAAACATTAAATTTGGACAACAAATTCGTTTTGTAACGTAGGGCGTGTTAGGATTTTTTTGTTGTAAGTAATACTTGTTTGAGCATGTTTGGTGTGTCTACCATTAAGAATGTCAATAAGTATAAATTTCACGCTGATAAATATTTGTAGTTGCATAAACAAAGTTTTATACTGTAGCTTAAATTGCTGTAGAAAATATTACCCGCATTTGCTCTCATTAAATCTTCGTTTACAAACGTTTCGATTGTAGACACCATAAATGTACAACATAAAACTAAACTGAAACTTATTTCTCGATATAGTTCGATACCTCAAATATAATTATAAGTTTACTCACAGTTTTACTGTTATAAATATGTACGGCAAATGATTTAGAAAATTTTAATGTTTTAAATGTTCATCTTAGCTAGCTAATACTAAAGTTTAATTTTTTTATCAAAATCCTATCGGTGTGTTCCGACAGACGTGTTTTAATGCCATGTTTATGGTTTTATCACAATGTTCCTCTAAGCTCAAGTTTATTATAGGATTATAGAGTATATTATTCGTGGTGGTGTCAAAGAATGTCACGATTTATATAATGACCCAAAAAATATTGAATAATGAAGAGATAACGTCTATTTATTTCTTGATCACGAAGCACAATAACAAATAAAATTTTGTACTATTTAATATATTTATTTACAACGTTACAATCACATGTTATGTACATTACAAGTACTTATGAACCTATTTATGTATCTGTTATTTTTAATAAAAGATACAATAACTTATACAACAAATTTAATTAACAAATATTTCAACGTTAATGTAATATACTTACATAATAATATTTATTTATACTTTTTTCGTGCAAATCTTTTGATTTTTTACATTTTAATTTTCAACAAGCGTGAGTGGGCAAGCTTGAGTTTTATAGTATTTTTCTTATAAATGTAAGTTACTAATATTTATATTTTTTTTATTACCTTAATAATTTCAAAAGAAAGTAAATGTATAGTTTTAAAAATAATATTTTTAAAATATTTATGTGAATAAATTAAGAATAAGTTATAAATGAACAATAAGAAATTAAACATGGACTGTATTAATAAAAAAAATTGGTACAAATCACAGCGAGATATTTTAGACTACAACATCAATTGATTCGTTTATTTGTCTTATTATATTAGACTAGATGTATCTTAGGAAAAATTACGATATAGAATAAGTATGAAAGTACATCAGAGTGTTTTGACTGACTGCTGAATGAATACTTCACTCTCTTTAAAATATAAATATGTACAGAAATAATTACATGAATGAAATATATAACAAAAAATATTATGAATTATAAAACTAAATATGCATGACACGTAAACTTTATATATGGATATTTGGCACATTTACTAACTCATTCAAAATTTTAATAAATTCTTAATGAGTATTGTATGAAAAGATGTGAAGTTATTATTATCTAGAGTCAAAAAAAGGTATAAAATATATTTAACGATTGTAACTTATGTAAATGGCATTATGAAACAGCGCATAATTAAATTCCATGAATAATATTCGAATAAAATTACAGCAGATGAGTCTCGGGAGGATGAAAATGTAGGAATTAAATTTGAATTTATACAATATTATACTAATATTTATTATTTCTTATCAGGGTTGAGAGTTCACATAATTAGTCCAATTATAAAGCTCTACTTAGGTCAAAGGGACACCACTTTATTAAATGAATATTGCTGCAATTAGTAATCCAAAGTAAGTTAAAGCTAATCACTAGATATCTAGATACCTTTATAACAAAACAAATGCATTTTCATTTAATGCAAATATAGTAAAACATAAAATAAACTTCACAAATATCATAGTTGTAATTCAGTATCTAATTATTAAAAAGAGAAAATGTACTTAAAACTGTACGACAATATCTGGTGTATTGATATAATGATTAGAAACAGACGAACTAGAAACTGCCGAAAGCAAATTTATAACATACATTTTTGTAAATTTACATTTTGTCTTAAATTCTAGATACTTCTTTAATTTGTCATCAAAAATTATAAATATAAATCTCACTCATTTTTTAATTTGGGATATGGAAGAATAATCTTGACTTGATATGTTTCATTTAATGTTACGTATAACTTAATATAAATAATAGTATTAATTATTATAAAGACTTAGGATTTAGTTTAAAACACAAGCGAACAATAAAATTTAACAATATAATTAATTCAATATAACAAAATAGGTTTACAAAGTAAATAATATTCTAACAATTTATAGTCTACGACAAAATTATAATCAAACTATGAGGTCCATTTGAAAGAGTAAAACAACCGCCCACACCGATTGCTTCCAACAACGCAGACTTCTCGTCCCTAGAACAAACAAATTTAATATTATCAACAATATTGGATGAATCCTGAAAATAAAAGTTAATGTTCACGATATTGATTCAAAATACGAGAGTGAGGTAGCTGAAAGTACCAATAAAGACTCATAACCGTAATAAACGTGGAAATACGAGTACTTGTACTCTTATGGAGATATAAATATGCCAATAAATAGAAGGAAACGTATTAGATTTCGGATATCTCTTATATGAAGAGAACTTCTCGATTTTCATAGTTTTTAAAACTCACTATGATTTTCAATCCGCGTATTTTTGGAATAATAACGTTAAGTATATAGGAAAGAAATAAATAATTATTCTTTTCTATCTTCATGCAACTGGAGTTACCAAGTAAATGTGCTATTTTTTCTATAAAATATTTAATTATAGGACAATTCGGTCTTATAATATTATCCCTAAAAATAATCTCATTAACACCACTATGGGATGTTACTACGGAAGCTTTCGCCATTACCAAATTATGTTCAAAGATTGTCCATTATATACGATCAAGAAGAATATTATACCCAACTCAAGAAAAAAAGTGTAAACATTTTGGTAATAGAACCACAAAAAGCACTGGAGCGTGATGAGGTAAACGGCAAGTTATCGTTGCCGTCCCATTGCACTCTCGAGTCTCTTAAAGTAGAATGTACTGTATATTCATGACTTTACATTTGCTAGTGCGCCACCAGTCATTATCACGACAATTGCTTATTTTGCTGGTGTTTAAACTATTATTGTTATTTGCAGTTGCAATCACATATATCAATTCAAACATGCCCCATAAATCAATGAAAAATTTTCTATAACTTATCTCTATTGGTGTGGAAAATTTGTAAGTTTAATTGTAATTTCATCAACAGGGTAAAGATAAATTCGTAGTATACAAGTATTTGCCGCTTCTGTTTAATATGAATAAAGAAAAACCTTTGTAGGTATTTCATTCGAATTCTAGTCCACGATAAGTGTTTCAACAGCTTTCAGCCTCCACAGAGCTTTGCGAACAACACGGGGATTTATTTTATGTACATTGAGGATGTGTTTGCATTTGCGAGTAATTTTTACTAACGTCTGTGTACAACAGATGTGTATGTAAATCGATGAGTTTGTTTTAATGCCCTTATCTGACTTCGATAAGTCATATATTAACATTCTTTTGTTTTCAGTATATTGGGACCATGTCATATTATTGTTTAAAACAAGGAAAATTTGCAAAGCATTTTTTTCAAAATGTGTTATAAATAATAGAAATCTTTAGAAAATATCTCAAATTCTTATATCACGTCTTACGCGGCAAGATTAATTAATTTCATATATTTAATAAATATACTACGTTTTTACTAAATATACAAGAAAGTTTCTGATAAATACATTTATTTACAAATACTGTTAATTCTAAATCAACAAAACCTATAATATCAGCCTGTAATTAATGTCCAATAGCCTCTTACCGAGAGAAGGCACGAGCGCGGGGCATAATCACCACGCCAGGCAGCAATATCTTGGCGATTTCAAATAACGAAAAATCAGTAGTTCTGGATTTTCCTCTACATTGTAGTACTTTGAGAGAAAAATTCCAAATGTTTAGATTTCCTAACAATGTCATCTTTATTACTTATCAAATTAAAAATTAGGACATGTACATTTTCCAATAATTCTTTGGTTATGGTCAGGATTGGACCTGTGGATATGCAATCGATATTCCACTGGTCTGAAACAGTTTACCCATCACGACTTTTATCTTTTGGAATCTGTGGCAAATAAATGAAAATAGAAAGTCACAAAAAATAATAATCGCCCAAAACATGTTTACGTGTTCCTTAAAAAAACAACAAATCATAAAATAGCTTATTATTAAGATCATCTTTTGGAACATTTGCTCTGTCATCAAGCAATAATATATTCCATCCAATTTAAAGAGACGCATAGCTTCCATCACGATCTACTTGAAAATAAAGATATTCAACGTTCATATTCCCCTTATATTTATTCAAACGTTTTGCGTCTCTATTTGATATGATATTATACGCGTTCCTCAAATACTTTTTCCACCGAGGCGAAGAGCTGCAAGAATTGATTGTACGTGGTCTGCCTTGAATATTTATTAGGGTTAAGTGTATATTCGAACTCTTTGAATGTTTAATCTCTATTTGAAGGTGGAGCTGGTTTAGGCCGCGACTGAAGAACACTGGAGTGAGACGCGCGGTAGATTTAGTGGAACCTTTTGCTGTGCGGTGTGTGCCTTGTACTGTTATTTATATAGGTTATATCTTGGAAAGATATATCGAGTTTTCAAAGTATTCTATCAAAATTAATCTATAATAATAATTGGAAAATTGCACCATATATTTTTTTTTGTAAAATTTTAGTTTTTTTTTTATTCCTCATTTATTATTTTAAAATTCTCCTATCGACTTACCGAAAAGAGTGAAGATTATAGTAAGTTAGTAAGTGGTTCAATACCGTAGTGTGTTTATACATGTCAGATACAAATTAAATGTTAAATTAATAATTTTTGTGATGTTAACATTTATGTAAATGCTATTTTTTATTATAAATTTAATTTGTATCATACGATAACGACTTCAAGTAGTGCAACAAGAAGCAACTACATTAAAGTAGTAATACACCAGAATTATTTAATTATCTTTTAAAAGGAACTGAATAATAATGAAATACTTTTATTTTGTAATGTTAGTGTACAATTAATGTTAAATTAACAGACAAATATTTTACACAGTATTCTTTAAACAGTAAAAGCCAAGATGAATACAATTTTCATGTCAAATTCGTAACGAATACCGTTCTATCCATTTGACGCGAACTGTCAAGCCACATTTATTTTTCAACATTCGAGTGGGATTTTGTTTAAGGTATACTTACAACGTCTACTTGCATTCCTCATATATATTTTTATCTATTGGTACATATTTTGTCAATTTACTTATTTATAATTAAAATATCACTTAATGACAAAACTAGTTGTAGTTCAATGAAAAATCACGAAGGAAAACTTACAGATGTAGAAAATTCACATGACGATGAGTAGCTTCACTGATCACATTGAAAACAAATCACAAGTGTTACACTAAAGATTCGGTAGGAAATTATATAAGTAGGTATCTTAGAAAAAATCTCAGTACCATATACATAATAATTATATTATACAAACATTAGCAAAAACAGTTACTTACGTTGTAACAACGAAAAGCCTTCCAGAATATTCTCTAAAATATAAAAGGCAGAGCGAAAAGAACTCCAAGGCTCATTCATACAATTGCCACATCTAAGTCGTAACGTATTCCGCTCAACCCATTCCCCGCTACTCCTCAAGGCGCATTTATTTTTTACCAAGGCATCGAGGTAAGGAGACAGTTTTAATAATGTAGTATAACGTCACAAAGAGTACAAAAGGTAAGCCGCTGTGGTACGAAACTTGCTTTGTTCCTTCTTATATTAAAGGCTTTACGTATTAAAGTTTCCTTGTCTGATGGATGTAATTCGGTTAAGTATGAGTGTACACATTACTAACGGTTTTACTATAATAAAGTTTTACTTTGATATTAAGACTAGTAATTCGTCTATTACTGAAATTAGAAAATATATTATTTATAAATGTCAGTTGAAAGCTTTGCCAGCCTTTACAAAATTACTGTCTTGTAAGTCATTTTAATTTAAAGACAAAATCATCTGCCAAATTTCATATAGTTTGTTTCTCCACAAAACATTTTAAGGTTGTTAGGGCTTCGTTATTCGAATCCAAAGTGTCTATTTTAACAGTAACTATGAATTTAACGATGCATAAATTAGTAATTTATGATGAGATGAAAGTTACCGTAGAGAGTAAGGAACACTGGTAACTAAAGCTGAATGCACGAAACAAGAATAAAAACGTGCCCCGTTCATAGGCATGCTGTTAACGGTCACACGTAAACGTGCTGCATTTTTATTGCGGTCCTGGTGTTCTAAAACTAGTAGACTTCTGCTTTATAAAATTTCTATTTTATAGAAAATAAAGTCTGATTTTATTTTATTTTATATCTATAGTTTTCAACACACAATCTGAATCATGCATAATCATCATGAGTCTGATATGCAAACCTCGTACAAAACTTGACTAACTACAAACTTGGGTTCAGGATGGTCCGACAGCAAATGCACAAGTTTGACTAAAATATTTTATCTTTACTATATGTAATTTGATCACCTATTAAAACTTTGCTTTTATTAATATTATCCTTCTAATAAATAATGAATACTGAAATGAGTATGTAAGGGATGTATGTATTGGTTCGTAAATATGTACCTAAGTGATCAAAATGAGTTATGTAAATGACCATAGCTATGTTGTAGGATAGATGGAACACACTTACGCACCATTTCACAGCTTAACAGTACGGTAAAGATATTACGTAGACAAGTTTTTAATTCGTTTCGAGATGAAGATTTCTATAAAACAGTGGCTCCGGTGCCCAACGCATGTGGCTCTGTTATGAAAAGTAGCAAATGGAATTAGGTTGAACACCTCTTTAGAACACTCGTCATGATTCAGACAGTAGATCATGCTCAGTGAGGCAAGTTCTCTGTCAGATTACATAAAAACGGTAGTTTTATAACTATTATATTGTAGTTTACATAGTTAATCGTGATGGTAAATGGTTCAGGATTACCTGAGACGTGGTGCGGGTGAGGCGGGCGGTAGACGTGATGCGCGGCGTCACGTTCTGGAGCACGATCAAGCTGAGCGCGCACGACGCTCGGCCGCTCGGTCCCTGCCGGCTCGGCGCGAGGGACCGACCGGCTCGCGTTTACCCTCCGCGTACCTGCAACACGTCTCGGTTAGACCAGAGATTAAAATTCCCGAAAACTTTCAAGTCAGTCTGGAAATATTAATTTACTCCCATTAGAGAACTTTAAAAACTGTTGACAGTGACAATATTTCTTAGAATTTTCATCTCTAGCTTTAATAAACTCTAATGGAATGATTACTAATTTAAACGTTAATCTATGCACCAGTATTTAGCTGACGTATCGTAGACCGAAGACAGTTATTCAATTAATTCTTGCAAATTAGTTTAGTTAAAATGTAATGTTATTTACCAATATAATTATGCAGGGTAACATTTTTATTATCAAAAGCGAATGTTACGAGTGGAAAACCAATTTGTATAAACTATATGAATTCCTAAAGAACATTAACTTATTTACAGTTCATATATATTTATATATATACACTAACTCGACAAAATGACTGTACATCACCTGATGGTAAGTACGGTACAGTCCACAAAAAATGACGACCGTCGGTCATCGGCAATCGACGATGTCATTCCGGACTGCTAAAATGTCTCTTCAACGCCTCGTTTGAAGAACCCAATATTATATAAGGAGGGAATACGTTGGCTGGGAGACTATTCCACATCTGCACAGTACGGCAAAGATAAAAATTAGCGAATTTCTCTGTTCGTGCCATGATGGGAACTACCGTGTAGTTGTGGCTCCGTAGACCGTACCACGTGGTTCTGTAATGGAAGGAAGACGATGGGATAAGGTCAAACAATTCTTCAGAATATTAACCATAATACAGACAATAAAATACGCTCAGTGAGGCAATGTCTCTTCGTAGCTGAAGTGGTTGTAAATACTAAGCGACGTTTGTAGCGTTCACAATGCCGACAGTCCATCGTTGCAATCTGTCCTGGACGTGAAGGTATTTCCGTCCCAGAGACACGAACAATATTCCATGCACAGCCGAACCTGAGCCTTATAAAGAAAGTACAGTTGGCCGGGCGTGAAAAAGCGTCGCACTCTGTTCAGGATTCCCAGTCTCTGAATGTTGCGGATATAACACTTCCAATGTGATCAGTGAGATTGAGGTCACAACGAATATTCTCCTAAGATACTGAGTCTGTCATGGTTTGTGAGAGAGACATTCTGAGCAGGAAGAGGGGAGAACGGATTTTTTTTGCACGAGAATACGCAAACCTGAGTTTTCTTGGCATTGAACTCAACCAAGTTGCTTGTACCTCGTGAAGATACAAGGTCCAAAAACTTGTTGGCGCTAATAACAAGATGAACCATAACCCATTAACCGTGCTGTCATCCGCATAGCAATGAATGCAACAAGAGGCAAACGTATTATTAATAGGTATAAGAAATATGGTAGGTGAAAGTACAAAACCTTGTGGATCTGCTGCATAACTGCGAATTGTTCCCATTAACAAGGACACTACCAGGATTTAGTATTTTTAAGTATAGCGATGCAAGCATGAATTTATTTGCAATAATCGTTATCCCCAATACTGCTAATAAGATTTCTCCTTATACTAAGAGAAATGTAGATAGTATAACAACAAATGCTTTTAATTTTATTGGGCTAACAGTAGACAGATTTGATTACTTATCAAGTCTCAACCACATAAGTATAATTAGAACCAGCGAAATCAGCAACCTTGTTCCTAAACCAAGTATTCGGTTGGAAGATTTTGTAATTGTAAGTAATTAAGTTGTTAAGAGAACAAATCATTTACGAATAATTAAAACGGTAGCACTTAGTAATGCAAAATTTACTGTAATGGGTATTGTCCCATGCATAAATAACAGTGACGAAATTAACTTTACTATCGGAAAATGTGTGATTAAAATCATAATTTATTTTCATTATAAACGCCTGCATGACAGGTTCATTTTGTGAAATTAGTGAGAGTTTGCAAATATTAATATTTCGTCTGAACATTAATATAATAAAAAATGTCATAATATTCATGCAAAATATTTAAAAATAGAAGAAAATGTGTTTTCATACAACTTTCCGAAAGACTGTCCAAACATTCATTGTTGCTTTGATCACCATCAAGATTTAATTTTACAAAATTTATCTACAATTTATAATCGTTTGCTTCTAAAAGCAAGAATAATTAGGCCAGGATTATACAACTCTCTGCGTATACTTACTTTCTTTGTTGGCGTTACTCTTCATCTCTGTGGCTTTCGGTGATATAGACGGCATCGGGATTTCTATGAAATATATTTTTTATTGGATAAATAATGATCAGAGTAAAGAAAATATTTTAAATTCATACTGAAGCTATAAGCATAAAATGAGACATTAGTTTTTAAATGAAAACTTTATTAATGTAGTGGCCACAATCTCACCTAATGTTAAGTGAGGATGTGGCCCAAGATGATAATACGCTAAACCTAGCGGAAGACTGGCCTCTCAAGTGCAGCTACCGGAACACACCTATTGGTGCTTGGCGACAAACTTTCAACTTGAGGGTGGTAGCTAGCCAGGCGGGCACTAGAAAAAGCCCTATCACCATGCTATGGTTTCCTCGCGATGTTTTCCTTCACTGAAAGCTCGGGCTCATTGCAGGGATTCGAACTCACGTAAATCGACGCGAAGTCGTACACGCTACCACTAAGCAATCATTGCTTAAAGTTGCAATTGCTACTTAAACTTAAAGTTGCAAAAGGTGCACGTTAAAGTTATTTTACATTTTCTATTGCAAAATTCATTGAAATGTTAAAGGATAAAAACTCAACAATTTGATTTAGTTGTAAGATATAGAATACATACTAGAACGCCAATGGCTTGAACGAAACTTACCGTAAAGTCGAATAGAGCCTTCAGTTTCCCCGAGGGAGTTTTTAGAGATGCATCTGTAGTTACCGAAGTCACCGATCTGAAGATTGCGTACCGTCAGCTTCATGTGCGCTCTACGATAAATCAGTTCCCATATTTTAGTTTATTCGTTTGATAAATAATTATGATGTAGACTTCGTACCACTTTATGCAATTTTCTTTCTTATATTAATTTGTATCTGATTCTACGTAAAAAAATATTCAACTAAGTTTTCTAAAATCTAAGCTATATCGTAAATGAATATGGAAGTTGTATTAATTAACGTAGAAATAAAGAAGTTTTTGGTCTCATCTTGACGGGCGCCTTACTAACGCTCGTTGTAAAAGCTTCCTTATAGTACAAATGGCACAT
Source organism: Saturnia pavonia (assembly GCA_947532125.1). NCBI lineage: Eukaryota > Metazoa > Arthropoda > Insecta > Lepidoptera > Saturniidae > Saturnia > Saturnia pavonia. The sequence goes on from OX383901.1 coordinate 450,300, forward strand.
ATATATTCAGATGTTGACACTTTTTAACGTAAAGCTTTGTTGTCTGTCGCTACAGATCGTATATTTGAACGACGAATGCCGGGCGATTGATTCTCAGTAGTACGGAGCTAGTGGCGAAATTTACGCTGTCATCGTTCTGGGATTACTACTCCATATATAGGTATTAATTTAAGCTCCAAGCTTATGACATTGTACATCAATGTATAATAATTTATATTCAAATTAAGCCCTTTGAAGTCATTTACGAAGTTGATTATATTGGCGTCCTGCAAAAATTCTGCTGACACAAATAAGAAAAATCTAACGAAGGCGTGCATTGGAAAAGCGCTGCATGGAGCCTTATAGACTAACTGTGTAGTGGTAAAGTGCGGTTATCGTTGATAGGCAGGAGAATTTAAGAGAGGAGATGAAAGCAAAAGAACTGTTGGATAAAGCACCAAGAGAATATATAAAAAAGGGGTGTGTTTGGTTTTAGTATGATTTTGTTTTGTGGTTTTACTGTTGTGTAGTGAAACTGATAGTTTTCATATTAGTATGTGACTTTATTAAGCGTTATCAAGACAACTCCTAAATTCCTTTGAAATTAACATTAACTATGAGTATATAACAAATTACCTTTTTCACCTAAATTACAAGGCAACAGCGATCTTGTGAAAGTAATAAATGCTTATTCAGCTAATCTATTAATAACAGACCCTACTATCGGCTGTTCACAATAATTCGGTTTCATCAATTACGACGCTTCGCCGATTGTGAGTAATCGCGTGAAACCGAGAGGGCGCGTCTCGTCACGCGTACGATAGTAACAGTACGGCGACATTTATTTACGTTAATATTTAAATCATAAATGATCTGGTGTGATTTTAAAAACGAATTTAAGTGCTTTTATGTATCAGTTCACTTTTTCTGCAGGTAGGTAATATTAAAATAAAAAAGAAATTTTAATGTTCTAGAATGAATGAATATGTACTTTATAGAATTTTTGGTTCGTACGCTAGTGAAATACCAAAAGGCAATATTGTTTTTAGTGTAATGGTTGAGCGACCTATTCATTTATTTGTTGTTACTCAGAATACAATATTACTCTAAAGTTTAAGATGTCTAATAAAAAATTAAGAAAAAAATGGCTAATAGTTATTATTGTTGGTATAGTTTGAAATTACAAATACGTTGTAACATTTTGTGTTTTGTAATCTATACCAATACAATAAAGAATTTTAGATAGAGATTTTATAAGAAGATTTTAGAAGAATAGAAGATTTTTTTTGTTTGATTGTTTGTTTGTTTAAACTCGTTAATCTCTGAAACTACCAGTCGGATTAAAAAAGTCTCTATATGATTGCCTGATTCATGAGGAATAGTATAGGCTGTATAACTTCACGCTATAAACCTAAGAAGCCGAACAGTAACTAGAAAGTTCAAGCAATCTGGCAAGTTCGGGAAGTAGAACAACGATAGGGCTATATGGTTGCAATGGCGGTGGCGCGGCGGGGTGAAGAGTTTTCGAATCCCCACGGGTGAAACCGTGTGGCCACAGCTAGTTTTAAATAACTGTAATGTACTTAATCATTATATACAAGCGAATTCAATTTTTAGTCTACTATATATAATATTTTTTCGTACTGCAAGTTTTTATTGTTTCGTGAATTTGCTTGGGCGTTTAGTAATAATATGATATTTAATCAATATAAAAATGTATAAGTTACACATCAAGTGAGTTCGCTTCTAATAATTATATTTGAAATTGCTTTTATTTCATTTGATAAGGCGTGTAGACCATCTTACCGTAGCTATCTATACAGCACTATCGATGAGCCGGCCTATCTCAGATTTCCTCTCTTGGGATCAAATAATGTTTAACAGTGTTCTTTTAAGGGCAAACATAATATAGCATTTATTAAAAGAATTTTTATATTTTATAAACTTACATGAGAGACAGTCAATGATAAATTATTTTTCTACATTCTATTTTTAACTATTTTCATTTTGTATTAACTTTTTAAAATAATCGTGAACTTAATTTAAGGAAAAAACTGAAGGACTGTAGCGAAATTTTAGGAGAATACACATTTCTGGATAAGTCTTTCTCGATGTTATGATTTGAACAATACAAGATATGTTCTAGTTTCTGATCACGGTTTGTTTGCATTCATGGTAGGTTAATTGTACCTAATAATTATTCAAAATTAATATTAATTCACCATATATATTTTAGCATATGGTAAAATGTAAACAATATTTTAATAATTATGAAATGCTGGATGAAACAGCCGTTTTTATCCAGATACACTATACTACCAAAAGACATGATATTAATTACACAATATCCACAGGACTTTTAAAGTGGCTGTTACTGACTACACTTAGCTAAGTATTTAATATCCTCGGACCATTACTTCTTATCTCACCATATCTTTCGCTACATCGAGCGGGAGCTTTTTACGAATGGTGGACGGTCGTGATTGCCGTACCTACTACAATAGGCAAAGATATTTATAGCGCAATGTGGTTTTCCGTTGAGCTTTAAATGACGTAATGTATGATGTAGGATATAAAATTTATATTCTTGGATTTATTTTATCGAACTTTTGCTTCAATCATTTTCACCTCATTCATGTATAAATAAATGCTTTTGATGTTTCACAAAACTACGTTTTTATGTTGATAAATTGTGGGCTTCCTTTTATTTTTTTTAATTATGATTTCTTTATGCTTTGCCCCCACAGAAAAGCGTAATTTAATGTAGCCTACAGATACTGCCTGGGTTTTAATTCTGAAAATTACTTTCAAAGCAACGAAAGTTTTATGATATATACTTTGAAACAACTCGCATGCCATCTATTGTACGTTGATAATATTATGTCAGGAACTTTCACAAAAATACGAACGGTTAAATTAAAGTTGTGCAATTTTGGTTTGTAAACCGTATTATTTAGCATTTTAATTAGTCGCGCTCTCGCTGATAGTCATTCTATCATCATCCTCATCTCAGCCGAAAGATATCCACTGTTGGACACAGATAACCCTCAACAACGACTGGTTCTGCTCTGCTTACATCCAGCGGATCCCTGCAACCCTCTCCAGGTCATAGATTCACCTTGTGATGGGTCTACCCACGCTGCGCCTTAGGCTACGTTGTTACCGCTCGAGAACTCTTCGGCCCCATCGACCATCCGTTCTATGAGCAGCGTGCCTCGTCCACTGCTATTTAAGTCTCGAAATTTTGAGGTCTATGTCGGCGACTTTGGGTCTGCTACAGATCTCCTGATTTCAGAGTTCAATCAGGCAGAAAAACATCGAACATAGTCCTCTCTATTTGACCTTAGGATTTCTTAGGAGGCACGTTGAAGACCATATTTCTGTACCATAACTCATCAATGGTAACACAAACTGATCGAAAACTTTCTTCCTGATTTACTACGGTATTTTGTATGAGAAGATGTTACGTATCCTCCCAAACGTTGCCCGGCTGAGTTATATTTAACAATTGACCTCTTTTTCTAAGTTGGACCTACCTATCTGAATTGTTTGTATGTACAAACATAAATTGTATTTATGTTGTATTATATGGAATAAAATTTCATAAATGTACGTATCAACAATAATTACATAATGAGTTTTATAAATATCTAAAAATCCTGAAATAAATGAAACTTATTTTAAAATGAATGCCTATATGTATAATAATCAAATCATATAAAAAATGAAGATGTTTAAAGATTCTCACCGGTAAGAATTCTCCTCAGTATTAATTGCGTACTTTTTAGTTGGTAACACCATCACGTTATCGTAAACCCAGTAAGAGATGGCGCGCGGGTGCGCCTCCGTGTGACAGTCCACTGTAACATCGGTGCCAGCTGGAGCACCCACCAGTTGATTTGGAACCCAAATCATTGGAGAAACTGCAAGCAAAACTTATTATTAGTTTAAAATAATATTGTCTGAAGCATTGTAAGATAAATTACTGATATAAATAAAATTTATAATAATAAATTTATAATAAATTTAATAAATTTCTCGATTGATGATATTATGCCAATTGATGCAAATACAGTAGATATGTTAAGAGCACGTAATTTACAATTTAGTTTATATAAACTGCATATTGTTTGTAATACAATGCATAAATATTTCTTTAACATAAATTTATCTATAGACTGATAGACTATAAAAATTACCCCTGCAATAGTGTTCCAATAGCCATAAATAAGATAGCGTGATAACATTTTTTTCAAAATCCCTGTCTATGCACGGATATAAATAGCTCGAGATCAACAAATTCAGTAAAAAGTTCACCAAACTGAAGTCAAATAAATCTTGAAAGGATTTTCATGATGCGAGAACCGTCGCATCTAAAGCGAATTTATCTTTAGAAAATAAAATTCAAAAGCAAAGATAAATAAAATAAGATGAAAATGATTTCACTGGCGATGGAAAATGAATTTGAATACTGAATAGAAATTCTGAAGGACGACGCCCTTACATAGTAATTGTATGAGTTACACTAAAATGTACAGTTTCGTAAATATATACTTTGTATTTATTTAAGATGATTTACTAGAACAAAGATTATTTTAGAAAATGGCATAAAAATTTAGTAGGTAATATCAGAAATATTTTGACTTATCTAATGTAAATCTTCAGTTAGATTAAATAACTTTTGCATGAATACGACGAAACATTTAAAAGGACCTTAATTAATCTTGTAAATTCGTCACACGGAACATGTAACAACTGTAATACAAGTTCCTTTGAATTCCTGTTCAATCGTTTACATCAGTCCGATGGCGATCTACTATCCAACTATCAACTACCTACAATTATCTATCTACTATTATCCAATTCTTTATTACTGTCATAAATAAATGTAACTTAGAAAATTATTGGATAATATGGACGCGCAGAATATATCATGTGTTTTATTTATTTTGCACTTGTTGTTTGAAATGTTAGAATAAATAAGCTAGAGTACATTGCATGACTGACATAGCGTTCAACTATATATCATACAATACAATAAACATTATATTAATCAACTTATTTGCATAACATCCATAAAACGTACAGTTATATGTATAGTTGCAAAAAGGTACGATATAGAACAAGATTAAAATTTTACTAAAGATAAAAAATGTTATTCTCTCCGTGTAATATAACAGAGTGTATAATTTACATTTGAAAAGAACACATGGTGTGGTATGTAATGTATAATCATAATCAGTATAAGGCTTCTTAGGATCCTTTGTATATTTGAAATCTACGGTAGAATGTATTAAATAAAAAAGTATTACAATCTTCAACAAATTACTGTAGAGGCTACAATAAGAATATTTAATACAAAATAGAACATTGAAATAAAATTGGAAACAAGTCATATTTAAACCGAATGCAATTACTAAAAAAATGATTGATGAGTCTTAAGATTAAAATTTCAATATTTTACTTTATAAGTATCCTCCCAATTCTATAGAAGTAATATTTATTAATGAATAGAGACTTATATTTACTATCGATTATATAGTATCTATATTGCATTCGCAATCTTTCTGTATGATTTAACATCTACGTTATCACGCTAACACTACCACCATTTAATAATAAAGTATATCAAAGACAATTTTATATAAATATAAATAAATTTATGTCAGTTTCCTTTACACGTTCCTAAATTATTTTATACACTTCAATAAACGCAGTCTTATTGTCATTTAACAGACTTTTTTCCACTGGATTTGGCAATGTAATAATACTAAATTTCGCGGAGAAATTTATAAAAAACAGTTAACTTTTAAAAGAATTTTACTTTCAGTATTATTTTTATTTTTTATTCCAGCTGACTAAATAGAAACCTAAAACGGACGCGATAATTGAAAAATAACATTTTTTTACGTTATTTTGCCAAGCAAACCACGGAGATTATTAATAAATGTGTTCTTCTATAATAATAATTGTAAACAGAATACTTCTTCTATCTTTACTTTACTTCTATATTTAGCATACGCATCGCTGAAAGGGCATGGTGGCTTTCTGCTACTCTGGGGAGGCCCTAGAGTGGGCTTTACGATACTTTTGATAGGTTTAGATTCAGCTAACAACAGTAAAGATACAAAGCACGTACTTTAATATCTTCCATCGTATTAAACTGGCCGATGAGCCTCCACGATGTTGTGTTGATGGAGATGCTGATAGCGGTAATGATGATGGAGTCGGCCGGCCAGGAGAAAAGATGTTGCGCGTAGAAACCGAACACGATTTTAGTTTCCTTAGCGGGAAACGGGATTCACGGCACGCGTGCGTCTCAATTGATATCTCGAAGTATTCTCTCCAATGTTTAAGATGTTGTGCATGACGACCAAAAAGTTGGCGTCTCGATACTTAGCTAGCGGGATCTCAACATGCGTTTTGTTTTTTATGATAATGATGCACTATGCAAATTATAAAACACAACGTCTCTCTGTGTGTTTGTCCGTTTATGTTCTTTTCAACCGAAAACCACTTATCCGATTTAATTATTTTTTATTTTAATTCATAGCTATATTTTCTGGCTAGGTTATAGGATATATATTGTAAAACAAAGTAACATACGAAATAAACAGTGACTATAAGGTGAATCAATGGGATAAAAAGACGGATTTGAGGCGCTTAAATGGCTTAAGCTGAGTAAACCATTAGAGATATATCAAATTAGTGTATATCAATTAGTGTACATAATTGTAGACCTCTTAAATACCTACAAAAAAAACAGCGATAGCATATATATATTTTCTAACGATCACAAACAACAAGCATTATTGTGTTTCGTCTTTTGAGCGAGGCAGCACGATTCGCGCGTGCGCTCTACCGACGGCATTCTGCAGTCCACGCGAGCAGAGTCGCGAGCACAGCTAGTTATATGATATCTGGGTAAGCCCACACATTTCCGCTACGGTCACTCAAATGAATTTATTCTTTATACTAATATTATTAAGAAAGAGTGTGAATTCTTTGAATTTGTGTATATGTGGAGGGTAATCTCCAGATCCACTGCACATATGTGCAATAATCTGGACAACTGTAGGTGTTTGCCCGGGTGAAACCGTCGATATAAGATAAAATTTGATTACAATTAAACTGAATATTCAATTACGATATGACCGAACAAGTACTTTTTTGACTGATTCACAGGTGTAGCGAGACATCTAGTTCGGCAACTTCCGATATATTTTCATATAAGTGGTAGCAGTCTTATTTCATGTAACATGGTGTGATTCATTATAATACTGATATTGCTTTGAAAAACAAATATATATTGAGAAATGTTTTTCTGAGGTTTCTATCATATATTAAATCAATTTATATATAAAATTATTAAAAGTATTGTTCGCATCAATAAAATTATGTCGAGGAAAAATTCACTTCACTTAACAAAATTACAAATGGTTGGTTCCCGCGCAAATTACGAGGCCGCCATTTTATCTCGACACGATAATGTAGTCGTTTGAATATAAAAATGGTAACTTTATAAATATTTTAAAACGTCGTTGAATATTAAATCGTATCACAGGGCAGAAGTAATATTCCTTGTGAAAATTGCCACCATAAACTTTCAGAAAATGTGAATTACGTTCTCAAAGTGTGGATTTTATGATCTCAGGAGTGTTATTTGAAAAATCATCGGTTGTGTTCAGTCGGGCTCGCTCGAGAAACTTCGCTACGCTTCATCATTATTGAAAGTTTATAAATTGCTTGCTTTGAGTTTCTCTGCTCCGGTATCCTGTTGCTTATGATTGATTGTGGTGCGCAACTTTTAATGTTTATGAGTTTAACTGACAGATTCTATACATTATATTCATAATAATTTAACACTTAAGAATTAAACAAATATATTTTCACATAGGACTATTTCTGCGGGGTGGTAGCATTATACAGCCCAACAGGGTCACAATCACCACGCATATGTTGAAAAACTTGTCATAGTGATTCGCCTATGCGCGTTGCGTTTTGGGATCAGCCTGTACATATACAGTTTCTAATTACTGATGATGATTGTTGATGTGTCTCGGCGGTCACCAGTGTGTTTGGATTGTACCTACAGGTACTGTCCTGACTATTAGGCACAGTACGGATATTTTGTCGTTCAACAGTAAAAAAATGCCTGTAATTCATATATAGTTAAGAACATTTGAATAACAACGGTTGTGGCAAAACGTAACGTAACGTTCAGTTTCCGAAAATCCGACGTACCTATTTATTGTAAAAGCGAACGGTCTCGCTCATATCTCATAATTTTTATAAAACCTGTTTTTATAAAAAATATTTTTTATATAATAAAAGTATTAATAGTAATGAAATAACTCACATTCCACATCGACGATAATCCTCTTGGAAACCGAAGGCGGGACCGCGTTCGTGGCTATGCAGAGGTAAGCTCCCATTTCAGTCCGGCTGATGCGCTGCAAACTCAGCGTGTCCCCCTCGTAGACCGTTACTGCGATAAATATAACATATACATATATACGTACATGGTAGCATTTTCTAGATCTCGCCGGGTTAGCTCGTTCAGTTGGAAAGCTAACATTATACATTTAGTAACATAAATAACGGGAAATAGCCGGATAAACGTTTGCCGGCAGCGATTTTTATTGATATCCACTAACTCAGATAGATAGAACAATGAGTTGGTATATCTTGCTGCATCAGTAGCTGGTACATCTAGTTATAATATAGGTATGTCTAATTTAGATACCCAATATTTGTTGACAACTGCTGACTAAGGATAATATTTGTTTCTAATGTGTATACATTTACGTATTTCAAAATAAGGTAAATCTTTATATATAAAAGAGAAATATCGCTCATCACGAGATCTCCGAAACTATAGGTCCGATTGACTTGAAATTTAGCATAGTTAATCCTTTTGCGATGTAGATGCTCACTAAGAATGGATTTTGGGAAATTCAACCTCTAAGGGTGAGAAAAGGGATTTGAAATTTTGTATGCGGTGCAAACATTGTCTTTAGGCTTGAAATTGTGTACTTAGACCTTTTAATAAAAATAATGAAACACATGTATCAGCATCTAACAAACTTCATCAATAAAGGGTGTATAAATAGGGGTTGAAAGTTTGTTTGGTAAAATTAATTTATGAATAACTATTTTCTTATAATTGTCTATTGCCTGGAATTTAGCACGCATACTCTTCAATTCATAAAAAATCATCATTTAAGGGTGTAAAATATGGTGTGAAATTATGAATCGTGAAAAAAAAATTTGTTTGTAGGTTTCATGATAATTATTGACCACACATGAACCAGATATACTCTCCAATTGAAACATCCACCTTTTTTGAATTCTTAACCTAAATTAAATTAAGGGATGTAATTTGTGTTGTATGATTGTATAGGTAGTCTAAGAAACCTTGTATTTTTTACTATTTTATTTTTACACATATTATTATTTTATCTATATGGAAACTGTTGTTATGTTAACCTTTGCTATTGGAGTTTTTTTGCGGGATCTCAAACTGCCATGTAGTGCTTTTTATTTTGTATTCATAAATTTGTGTCATTTAACCCTATATTGAGTAATACAGATGACATTTTACATAAAAAAGCATGGTTATTGTGCACAAGTGAAGTGAATGGGAAATAATAACATGGATCATGAAATGCCACAAATACTCCCTAGAATGTTCTAAAAATGGAGCCACCAGCTTGTTAGGATTTTGAAATCGTGGAAACTATATACTAGAAACTATATTCATTCGATAATGGTAGTAATGCTCTTCAATAAAGAGAACGGTTGCCAAGTTTGAAAAAAAAAGAAAAAGAAAACTAACTTTAACAAAATTAACAAACAACAAAATAACATATTTGGTATGTTAATCGTTGCCATGGTAACCGTTGTCATTTTATTTATAATATACCCTCCGTCTTTTTAATTCTGTGTAGTTTTTATGAGCAGATTTAACTCATAAAAGTCCTTGAGCGATTCTTATGAAATTTTGTACGCGGGAAGCTTATGTCAATTGACAGTCAATTATGTACACGGGAACTATATGTAATTTCTCAATTGATAGACTATATGAATTGTCAATAATATGAGTAAAAGTAAAATTACCGGATAAAAATAACAACTAACAAACGTGTGCAGAGCCGCGTGCGCCCGCTAGTGATATTATCACATTTATTTGGAAAATATTTGTAGTTTACATCATCTATTCTATTTATACGTACGTTTCACTTAAGACAGTGAGTAATCATAATGAAAAAAAAACATATTTGGACTGACGAAATCGTCCTTCATTTATTGTTATCACAAATAACGGACAAATGAGATGTCCTCTATAATTGTTTTATCAGATGGGTTTTTAAGCCATATTTCATTACGAAGCGCCGGTAAAAAAACCTTAAAATGCTTAAAAAAGGACATTGCTTAAAACCGGCCAAAATGGCGATAAAAATCAAAAATTCCGTGGAAGTACTCGGCGAGCTTGGCGCCGCTCCGCCATCATGCGCCCAAATGGTTGGCCTTTGTTTACAATTAGGTAACATTTTGTGGCCAGAGGAGACGAGCGCTATGAATGTAATTAGACTACACTAAAGGAATACATTATAAACGAGTAGAAAAGTTTAAACTTGTCTCTTGATTGTTGCTGTTAGTTTCTCTTTACTTTCTCCTTTTAACGTCTCGATAGTTTTGATCGCCCCATAACTCGTCGAGAGTCCTGATTTTTAATCTTTTGGAGACATCCCTCCCATAAAGTGTTTCTCTAAACCATTTTAGAATTTGTCCATTAAATTAATTAGTCCGTTTATTCTCAGCTCAGTCACTTACTTCCAGAAGCATATAAGATCTGAGGTATAGTTGACAATTGTCTCCGAGCTGCGTGAAGAGTGTCCAGTTTCGTGTTACCCAATAATAGCGCTTGTTTTTTATTTACCATAGTTTTCAAAAGTAAAGCATGATCAAGGCTTTCTTCAACCTCAGATGTGGCCATGTCTCGTGCGACTAAATCCAGGATATACCTCTTACCGAACAGTATATTACGGTGCCCACTATTTTCATGAAAAGGATAATTTTCATAAAACTATTAGATTTGATATCTACCAATTTGAAAGAAGATATTAAATTGCATTTACATGTTTTTAAATATTTTTTTTACTACAGCGGAGAACAGGACTACTGGTTTTGTTTATCTAAAGCCTTATGCAATTAAAACGAACGTCCTGTTTATCGAAAATGTTATTCTAAATAGTTTAGCAATTTGCATTTATTTCTATAATGTTTGTTAATTTCGTAATAAAACTTTGAAACAGATAAGTTTTACTGAAAAAATTTGCTCGATATAGTCCTTTTAAGTATATTGCAATTGTTTCAGGGTATTTGATCATATTCACTGAAATTGTGGATTTATTTCGTCTAAACTGATTGCTAAGGCGCAATCGCAATCAAGTGGCATCAAATACAAACTTTGATAGTCCTGAAGGTAAAAGCTTAACACATTCAGCTCAGCCTCGTCCTAATCAGTTGATCAAATTCTAACACAATTCTGTCTCATACTACATACTAGTACTTATACTCGAGAGATTTGATATTCGACATAAACGTCGAGAGATAATGACGTTCAATATACTCGTACGTATACAGATGCTGTGTAGTGTGAGTGTTAATATGTCTATGGGTGATAGCAAACTGTCGCCAAAGTTGATAGGTTAAGGCTCAGGAATTCAATAAACATAATTTATTGTGGGCTGATAACATTATAAAGCGTAGTGCGTATAAATTCACATAGCAGACTTGTTTGTTTTACTGTGAAGTTTTCAAATCGTCTCTCGGCCAGCGTGTTCCCTATTTCCTACGATATCCGGTCCTCCGATCCCGCCGATGGAATTAGGCACCGATGGTCGTCGTTGTTTCTGGACTGCACCGTACTTTCTATCAGATACTGCACAGTTATAACGCTGAGCCAGTATAACAAAGAGACTCTGAGTGAGTAAAAACTTTATAAAATTTACGTTATACCAAACATATTAATTTAAAAAAGTTCTAAATCTAAGGCTAAACATTAGCTTCTGCTGTAGCAAAAAAGAATATTGACCATGTGCAGTAAGCTTATAATTATTATAGATAGATTATATCATTCACGTTTCCCAGTGAAAAATTAAAAATAGTAGCAAATAAGAGGACGAAAAAATAGCAATATCTCTCTGAAACATATTCGATTAACTTGTACAAATAAACTTTACATAGAGGGTATTATTTCAAACAATAGATTCAACACTCGGCCAAAATCAAAAGAGTTTAATTAAAACATTTCCCCTTCGTAAATACTCGTAGCAGATGGCCCTGACACCTCTTATGTAGAGAGGTAGCATCATTTTCTGATTTATTATTGGGATGCGTTGCATCGATTCCAAATGTGTTTTGTATTTCCGGAAATAAATTATTCATTTAAGATGATATGTTTATGAATATATATTTTTTATTTTTGTTTTGTTTATTTGATTGTTTGTTTAATCAAGCTAATCTCTGGAACTACCAAAAGGATTTGAAAAAATATTTTGGTATATGATAGCTAGATTCACGTACAGGCTATCTAGTATTAGGCTAAAGCTGTCAGCTAGCCTTAAATATTAATTTTGTTAAGTTAGTCCGTAGAAATATCGCACTCGAACTGCTTTATTCGCGTGCGCTGGCGTAATGGTTAGTGATACGTAAATACAATGTTCTACAAAAATATTGCTTCATAATATATCTAAAAAAAAGTCACGCATACCATATGACTATCTCTTATACATAAGTCACAATAATGTATTTTGTGTGTGTGTGTTCTTTTATATATTTTATAATTTGAAAGTGATTTATGACTATTATTACTAGGCACGGCATATTAATCCTTAAGGACGAAAGTTACTTCATCGTCAAGACAATTTTATGAAGATAAACTTTGTCCTTAGTAGTATGTTATTTGGGCGGTTAGTTTGGGAGATAATGTAAAATTCAACACTCGGTTCGGGTCTATGACTATACGTGTAGTGGCGCGAACGAGCAGTGTGAGTTGAGACGCATAACCCTAGTGCCTGACAATAATGTTGTTTATACTGAATATCATAATCATGTATCAGCGATTTCTTTTAAATTATATGCGGGTGAAATCTCGAGGCATAGCTAGTATATTATATAAAAGCACAAATCTCATAAGCTGATGCATTCAATAATAATAAGCTATAAGAAATCTGGACAAAAGATGAAAAACGTGTGAGAATTAAAAACGAAACGAGTTGTTGAATGCCGGTGCGTAATTAAAACATTCCCCTTAGCGGATAATCGTAACAGATGGCTCTGGCAGTGTGGCATTCTCATACAGGGTTGCTGAGCTCCCTTTTATATTGCTTGTGGCTTTAAGTATAACTTTGGTGGTACAAATGTATAACTTAATATTTATAAAACTTATATATTTAAATATTCATTTAATATTTTTTATTTATTTATCTGATTCTTGAACAATAAAATAATTTATAATTTAAATGATAATAATCTACTCCTGCTTTAGTTTGTAGTGTAATTAAAAATAACTTGGAACAGTTAAAGGAATAATTTAGAAAATAATATTAAAATTTAAAATCGAAAGTTACGATAATTCCATTGTTTTTCAACCCTAAAGCAAACGTGAGGGGACACCGGGCAGGGGCAGGGGTCACACACAATTAGCGACAAGTGCTCCTCGACGCCGCACGTTAATGCGCGCCCGGTACAAGGAAGTACTAAAAATTAAACTCGATTTTTGGGTTCAAGTGAAGCACCCGCTGCCCACTCGTATCGTTTAATTTCACACAACTCAGCTTTTCCTGTGCCTTAATTGTGTGATTATTCTTTCGTCTTCTTTGTATTTAGATAATTATGGAGGAAATGAGGTTTTGTTGACGTGAACCACCGCTGACGAGGTATAATTATCAACTCACATCTCTATAATATTGTATATGTTATCTTTACTCAATTGTACTTGAATTTATATTGCCAGTTTAGCGTAGGTACAAAAGCATAGTACTAGCATTATGCTAGTAGTATAGAATTTATAAATGTCAAAGTTAATAACTAGAATATCTTTTAGGATTAAGTGTAACCATGAAAAGTGTAAGGTCAATTTATCAAAGTTATCTAATAAACCACTAGAACTGGTGATTACGAAGCAAACAAAGAGTACACCGTTTTATAGAATTCTTTGAGGGTGAAGTTTTATAGTGTTGGGGAATTTTTAATACTTATCTGGATAGCTACAAATTTCAACTTGAAAATCTGTAGTCAAAGATTTATTTATTATCCTATTTTAATAGTTGCAATTAAGAGCCAATTTTCTTTCTAGGTTTAGCGTATTAACAGAAAACATTAGATGTTGTTACGATCAAACGCTAATATGTAATCTCAGCAGTATAGACTGGGTAGCCTTATTGTTGCCTGTGTGCTTTTAAAATTTTATATCTCAGCTTCAACTGGGAATATTTAAGACGTTGTATCGAGATAATTCAGTGGTATTTGAAGATTTGTGTCAAAATTTGCAAATTTATAATAATATCTTCATAATAACTGTAGCTACTATGTATGATCACTTCTACTATAACATAAATAGATAATGTTAGCATTTCGTGTTTTGCGAAACACGTGTCATAAACTGTTGCTAATGTTGCAGACAGTAGTTGTACGTTAGGCACTTCGGTAACATCTGCGCCTTGCGGCCTGTTAAAATATATGGCCGGTACACGCTCACTAATTAGTAAACACGGTTTTAGTGTCGAAAAGGAATTTAACCTTACTGTAGTAACCGCGGCGTTAATTTTAATACATTTTGATATAAATATTCATTAATAATTAAAAAAAATGAATTTTTAAATTGCTACTTCGAAATAACGCATATTTAAAAAGTTCTTAAATAAACGTTCAGTAGTAACTGAACTATAAAGCCTTTTTAATACGACGGAAAGGATTCGTCGCAAATACTTTTTTCAGTAGATGTCACTGTATCCTCAATTTGAACTAATTATGTAATTTGCAGAGCCATTTTAAAAATATCAAATACAAATGAGCTTATTACATAATAGACTTTTCCCGTCATACCTTTCTTTCTTCTGTCCACAGATATCGGCTGACCGTCCTCACGCCGCCACATAATTTTGGGTGTCGGGAAGCCATCAGCCTTGCAGACCAGACTAATATTTTGATTTTCGCGGACAGCTACTGCTGATTGAGTGCTTTCTTCGTCCAGGATGTTAGGTGGAACTGTAAAAATATTATATGCTTACTTTTTAAATTAAGACCTTCAAAAGAGATTTCTCTCTTATTCTTGTAATCTTCATATTCAAATTAAGTAATCGACAGTAATAGCGTAAGTTATGAAATATTTCTTGTTTTACCTAGCATAATTGTAATTGTTAAGGAAGGAAGTTGGCATTCAGTTGCAGAGGCTGTATCGCTTAACAGGTGTGTGGTGGTTGATGTTCATCATAAAATAAAAATAAAACCTACTTTATTTAACTTAGGCCCTAAGAAGATATTTATAAACGTCAAAACACTATTACCAGTTCAAAAAACCTTCCAGTGATCGAAAAGAGC
Source organism: Saturnia pavonia (assembly GCA_947532125.1). Lineage (NCBI taxonomy): Eukaryota > Metazoa > Arthropoda > Insecta > Lepidoptera > Saturniidae > Saturnia > Saturnia pavonia. The sequence goes on from OX383901.1 coordinate 465,888, forward strand.
CGGCACGAAACTCGATCAAGTTTATTTTTTTATTATTATAATTTTTCAACTGTACACATTATATTTACAATAAATAATCAAATTAATAGTTTTGTGAATGCACGGAGGAGTCACTTCCAGACATCACTATCATTCACATAATGATCCACCCTATTGACAGTAAAACCTGCTTGACATAGTCCTTGAAGTTGTTCGGCAAATCAGTAATGTGCTTCGGAATCTTATTATAGAACCTAACGCTATTACCAAAAACCTTTTATTAGTCTTACTAAGTCATTTATGTCTATTTCTAGTCTTAAAACTATGCTGGCCTTTGACAAAATCTAGCATGTCAACGTTTTCGAATAATATTAAATTCCTGAAACTTGGTCTTGAGTGACCGAGAGGTCTCATGTTGTAGATTGCTTGAAATGCCCGCTTTTGTAATATAAATTGGTATCTACATCAGCTGCAGAACAGCACAGCATAATACCGTTAGACATTAAATGTGGAAGTTAGCGAGGCAAGTGCTAGATTGGTCCTATCACTTTACTATAGTTTCATCACAATATATTCCTTCACGCTTAAAGGAGAATTGAAACATATTTTAATGAACTTGACACACACTCACTTCAAATTAGTTCAGTAATTACAGTATTAATTAAAAACCAAACTTCGACGTACTATAATGAAAATATAAATGCAACGTTCATTTTGTCTAACGTTATTAAAATTGTTTTATATACATGATATTATTATTACGTTAATAATAACAATGCTCCTAACATAAAAATTAAAACGAACCACTAAAAATCTAAATTTTACCCATGTTAATTATAAAGCTAAACAAAAAATAAAAATTCAAAACCCGTGTCGTCCAAGTGGCCGTAACTGGGGTCTCTTAAGCAGTAAAGTACACATAAAACAACGCGAGAACGTTAAAAAGCTACAGAGAAAAACCCAAAGGTTCATTTCCACTTAAAACTCGGTGCAAACTGCCACCGTATAAAAGACTAAGTGTTACCCCTATCGGTGATTTGGGGCGACACGCCTTCTCCTTTTTACGATATACTTTAAAAGAGATATTCTCAAAGTTTACGATATTATGACGCCTCTTGTTAAAAGTATGTAAAATTAAACAAGATATTTATACGAACACGATAGTTTAATTTTGAATGTAGAAAGTAATAATTTATGTAAAACTTCATTATATTTTACGTCCATAGGAGACGGCCTGCTTGCGATCAATATTTTGTTTAATGAACTGCATAATATATACTTATAATAAAACAGTAAAGAGTCGAAATCAGTACATTAAAGATATTCGAGAAAAAATACTACGTGTGGGGGAGACAATACTGTTACGCCCGTGGGTAGTAAAATGCCGTAGTCTTTCACGAAAACAATTTATTTTTACTCAAAGAAATACAAATTTAAAAAACTCACAAATCTCTCTCCTCTATGTATTTACAGAATAAGCCTGTATGTTCTCTTAAAGTTCTTCTTTTATTTCACTTATTGTTTCCACTTCGCTTTCGAAATTAGAACTCCCGTGACTCATAATACGGCTCGCTTTTATTCCTAAATGAGACGATCACGAAATCTCTAGAAGGTCCCTGAAGTCTCAACATGTTGTAAACAACTTAAGTCATCGCTTTAAAATGAGGAGAACATTTCACTTATAGCCCATTGTTTTTTGACAGTAAAAGCGATAAGGCTTTCTATGTGTGCGTCTTCGAACCTATGGCTACACGTTACATGACTACACTATGATAAATACACGATATTTAGGGCACATTCCGGTAGATTCTTGAGATTTCGAGAATGGTGATTTTTTTCTTAATTAGTCCGTAACAATACAATAATGGACAAAACATTTTGACGGTTTTTGAGATTTTTGTCTGATGTCTGTTAGTAACACGCAGAAACTACTAGACCGAATTTAATGTAATTTGGTATGGTTATAGTTTATAGTCTGTATTAACATTTAGGATAATGTAACATTTTTATATATAAGGACATTTGTATTGTGTATAAAATTCATTTAAGTTGTGTATATGATATAGGCAATGTACAGAATGCCTAAAGCTAGCCGGAAATATATGAAATTATTAATATAATATTATTAATATTTCATTCTATAGAATGCCAAACGAGAAACTGGTAAAGTATGAAAACATCTCGGATTCGTTTAAAATATCATGTGAGAGTTCTTGGCGGAATCTCAGTGTCGTGTGACGGTTTTTAGAATAACTTTTGAATTTTTGAGAAATGTACGTATTTTATAAACTTTCCTAGGCGTTCTATATAATGCTAAATAAGAAAACCAGCAAAGTATGAGACCGTGGCGCTCGCCGGGCGCTGCCACGGCCGGCTCGCTAATACTTGTTCACAAGTCCAACCTAACATAACCGATCATCGTCGGTATTTTGTAACGAACATTTTATAGAATGCCTAGGAAATATTATAAATGACGTACATTCCACAAAACTTCAAAAGTTATTCTGAAAAAATAATAAGAATGCCATTGTTACAGAATGCCGACGATGCTCAATCGAGAATGACTATTCAGAGACAGAGTCGGACGAGCACGATCGCCTTATCAAGACCTTTTCTCATACTTTCTAAACAAATGCCCACCGTGTCGACGTCAGTGAACCCGTACAGCATATGTTGTACTTGCGTACACGTTCATGTTACTACTCTACTCTTTAGAGTTGTAGCGTGAAGTTATATAGTTATTAATCTTCCTCAAAAGTACAGACCATATATGAAAACCTAAAAAAAAACTTATCGTAGTGAATGGTTTCGAAGCGATAAAATATCATGATGAGCCAGTGAAAATAAAAAGTACTTTATTCAATTTAGGCCCTAAGAAGGAACTTATGAAAAGTACCTATAATACTAGCACCGGTTCGGAAAATCCTGGAGCTGGTAAGAATCTCGATCGGGTTCACATTACACGATGGTGCGGGTATAACGAATTGCATGACTATGAACGAATAGATTATTGACTTTATTAATACGTCCAAAGCAAATATTTGTAATAAATATACACAATAACGCGCATGTTACGCCATCGCAACGAATCAAATTTGCTGACCGAGAGTAAGCATGGAACTGAGTTCCGTTCACAGTCCCACGGTGCACCTGAGATCGAGTCAGCAATTTCAGTAGAAGCGTTGGGCAACCAGACTCCTTCCTTACTATATTAAGTTTGTATTAATTATTAATCGTCACTGTCAGCCTAACATCGGCAGCAATCACATCATATTAGTTTTAGTGTAGTATGTAATTTAAAATACATTAAGTTTAAAGTAATTTTGGTTTAACTTGGATCCTCCGGCTCTGACCTTCGTAATTCGGATGAAAATACAAAAAAATAAACAATAATTTTCCATAACCAAGTTAAATGAAAGGAATCAAACTTATTACGGATATGGAAGAAAAACGAAAATTGTGTCAAACCGAAATTGAGACAGACAGAAACATAAGTACCAAGTGGCATTAACAATACTTTCTGAATAATATTGGATATAAAAAGTAAATTTACGAGACCCAGTTTCATAAGTATCGAATGTTACGTTGCAGTTGCTACCAAAATTTTTCCTATAAAATGTGATTTACTTATTAATATTTATTAATATGATTTATGGGGTGCTGCTTATACATTTATAGCACGTTAGTGCTGGACCGGTTGATAACCACTGGCCTTCTGCACCCACTGGTCACTAGATAGGAGTGTTATCTGACTTAAACGGACCGGAACCTTTTGGCGCATTGCCACATTCGCAGATTCCGCCGTTCGCGATGTGTTTAAAATTATATCTGTAAATAAAAATACATTTATGTTTCATTTTAACTGCGTAATAAAAATGTCGGTTAATTCTTTCGAGTTTTTTTAACTACAAAACCATTGTTTCATTATGATCATGAAAATAGTAAATAGGTAATATGTATGTATAATATAATATGTACATCTTTATGTAAGTACTTAATCTGATACATAAACGAAAATATTATACAAATCGCTCATATTTAACGAAATCATCCTATTGGATAGTATATTATATCAATTTAAATAGTAAATAATAGTTTTTTAGTGTATACTTTCCGATATGTATTAAACAGCTCTTCAGAATATCACGAAGCCAAAAAGGAAAGGAAAAAATTAAAACAAAAACATAAGTATATCATATTTAAAACGGACATGAATAAAAGCATTTTAACCAGCGTATAAAATCAACAAAACAGAAGTTCGTGTATAAAAACTCATATATTCACGTAGGCATAATTGGTACTAGTAACTCTAAAAAAAGTAACTCTCTTGGCTACGAGTCATTCCGTGACATTATTTTACTAGAATGATAGAAGATTTTATAAATATGGGTTTAACACATAATATAGAACATGTTAATTACTTTACTTTGTTTTTTTTTTTCAGAAACCCTCAGACTATTTTAAAATTAAGACGAACAACTTACATCTTTCTCAGTATAGAAACAGCCTAGTAGAAAGAAGTATTCTGTTACACCGTAAATATAATGTACACCACCGACAAATATACGAAATGTCATTAGGTGTGAAACTTTAAAATATTTTCAATTATATAGCACAGAAATAAACGTTGTTTTTTACTATTTAAATATAGTAAAAAACAACTCTGTTAGAACCTGAAATTCTACCTTTCGCTTAATTCCCCAAGCCCATGCCGCGCTACGCCGTGCCGCGCCGCGTCGACCAGTCTCACAATGTTGTCAAAGAAATCTTTTCAAATATTAAAGGAAAGTAATTAAAGTTTGGAAGTCTCTTAAGGTATTCGGGCAAACAAGATTCATCGATTTAACCATTCGTGATCAAATTTTGCTTCCTCTGAAAACGTTTGATCAATGAGGTAAGAAGATTGGTTGTTATTCATGCTTAAAAATAAGGATTAAGTGGTCCTTTGAGAGGTTGTATATTTTTGCGACACTCGAAAAATTAATGAGTTGTTTTTTAAAATATCTAACTTAAAATATATCTATTTGCCTTAACACCATATATTGGAGTAGGTAGAATAGATAAAACCTACTATTTTTAGAAAAGTGTATACTGTATTTTGTGTAATGGGTATCAATGGTTTATAATATAAATAATTAAACCCAGTCTGCAAATGTCTCACTATTGGGCAAAGGCCTCTTCCTAAACGAATGCATGTTCTTATCAACTCCAGAATATGGCCCGTTAGTGATTTTTAATGCCAACAAATATATTAATTTTTCCTACATACAAAGAACAAGAACATTCCCCAAGCGATCAGGGTAATTTTCACTGTTAGCGGATAATATAACCAATTCAAATTAGCAAATACACACGAGCTTAGAAAAAATAGACGGATCGAACTTGCCGACATCGAATAGATTTTCCGCCGGTGTAAACCATTCGTCCATCACGTCTTACATAAGCTACTGAAGGTAACACTAGCACAGCTCAGCCATGCACTTTAAGACTTTCACGTCCGTCAAGCGGACTGACTGCGTTCACAATAGCTATTTAAACAAACTCCTAAGCGAAGAATTCCATTCTCCGGACAATGTCGATGTCTTCCATAAATAACCAGAACAATAATATGAGTTTCATATTGTCTTGCAACGGATACCTTTGTAACCATGTCCAGTGTGCTTCTTAACCCTATATTACGGATATAATTTATTTTATGTTGTACTGAAACCCCACCAATTACAAGCCTGTTTCACTTTCTATTAATTTATTAAACCTATCATACATTCGCACCGGTTTCGGATTCTTCTTACTTCTTTTTAAGTATAGTACTTTCTATTTGATCCACCTGTCAGTTTATCGGTTTATGTTTATCAGTTTATCGGTTATTTTAAATGAAATATTATTAAAATGAGACAATAGATTAATATATATATATATATATATATATATATATATCCAGAAAGTTCTTTTCTATAAAAAGAATAGTCTGCTGGTATGAAATGTCAAAAAGAATTTACGTTGAAGTAAAGACCTGAGATACTGTGGATAATGTAAGCGCGTCGAGTGACGTGAGTTTGGATCCCTACAATGGGCCTGAGCTTTCAGTGACGGAAAACATCGCGATGAAACTATAGCATGGTGGTAGGGCATTTTGTAATGCGCGCCTGGCTAGTTACCACTCAGGTTGAAAATTTCTCACCAAGCACCTATAGGTGGGTTCTGACTTCTGACAGCTGTACTTGAGAGCCAGTCTCCCACTACGCTTTACGTGTAACCGTCTAGGGTCATATCGTCACTTAAAATCAGGTCACGTAGTGGCGAAACGCTTAACCTACATAGAATTTAAAAAATCTTACAGATTTTTTTGTAAAATTTAAAAATTTAACTAGGTCAAAACTCACCTACAACCTGAAGGTATCCGACTTGGCTGATCATTGGATTTGTGTTCACCTGACACATGTAGTAGCCCCGGTCTTCCTGCTGGACCTGGCTGACGTGGAGGAGCCACGTCATCGCGTTGTCATGCGAGACGCTGAACCTCGCCAAGCGTGTGATAACGTGACGGTGAATGGTAAGTATCATCTGCCGGTCGATGTGGATCCATGCCACCTAGGAACAAACATAATAATAATGGCTCATGGTCATCCTCACGCAATGAACTGATTACATTTCGGTTCACTTTGTTACTGCATCGTAAAGTGACGGATCAATATAGGCCTTATGGTGATCATAGTATAGTTCAAAAATAATGGCGACCACCGAGAGATCTATAATTGATAGCCAGTCGGCACTATCATGCCAGCTTGCGTAAATGGCCCTTCGCGTTGTGATTAAAGGACACGATGTAGTCTGTTTTCATCCAATATATACTAACTACTTTGACAATATGAAAATGGTATCTCGCCGGAAGATGCTTACATAAATCAGCAATTGAGGAAACTGGAATTTGGTACATTATTAGTCAATGAAAGATACAAAATTCAAACTTTTTAAGTAGCCTTTTAGTAATCAAAAAGCGGCAAAAAATATACGCATAAGTTAATTATAAGGCATTTATTGCTCAGTAGTAGATTTTATATCTTGCGATGTCGACAACACATGGTTATTAACCCTTTTAAAGTAATTTATAATTTTTCTATGTAATAATTAATCAACATTATTATTTTTGTTTCAAAATTATAGTTTTAACTATACCACAATAGTGGCAAACAAGCATGCGGTCCCCCTGATGGCCGCTTGTAATACCAGAAGCATAACATTTCAAATCATTGAAATGACAGTTAAGATGACTGTTTTTACTCGTCGTAGTACTCTGTATTAATTAATAAAAAACATTCCATTACATGCCATTACTGACATGTATCATTATGGCTTATACATCCAATATGCCAATCGGTATGGTATACATTACTTATATATCGAGGGAGACAACTATTTTGGTTTCGTTTTACTTTATTTTATTTAAGTGGTCACTTATGTATATGTCTATTCTAAAACAGCTGTGAAGTCACAGATTACTCTTAGTTAAATGTCAATTAACAGGAATTATTGTACATTCACCAGGTTTAAAGTCTATTTATAAAACTTATGATCTTTGAGAGACAGACTCACAGTAGCAGTTCTAGCTCTTCAGGATTGATACTGATTAATTATGTTTTATATTTGAGTGATCTTATTTCTAGCTTCATATACTTTACACTTAGCGGAGACTAATAAATTTTAATAATTCTGATATAGCTATATGAGCAGGAGTGGTGTGAAGTGGCGTCGTGTTCATGGCTAGTGACTAACTTCCTGAAGTGATGACATCAATTAACATCAATTGCGTATAATTAAAAATTGTCGTGTAACCGGTTCAATAACATGGATTGAAGGATCCAAATTTACTTATTTAAAGATCTTCAGTTAGAGGATTTTATAAATTTATATTACAATATCTAAGAGAAGTCATAAAAAAGCTGCAATTTTTTCGCGAAAATTCGCTAGCTTTACAAGTGTAAAGCACAGTGCTTTTATTCTTAGTTTTTGTACAGTGCAAATTTTGTTCATGTCGTCATAAAATCATTTTGAACTTTTTGTTGGAATGCGTTGTTTAATTTTACTTTTGTAAAAGCAAACGACTTGGACACTTGTTTAGTTTAAATAGAAAAAAATAATAATTTTCAAGTACTTACTTAAAGTATGATATTATTTAGTTAACAAATCAGACATTACACTATATATTTAGGGCTATGAAAATGCTTTTGAATATAGCTTCAGCTAACGTTAAGTAGTCATTGAAGTTTATAATTCTATCTATAATCTATATAAATAGATCTATAACCAACCTCAAACTGGACTGTAGTCTTAACTGAAGATGGCCACCGATAGATAATTTCAATGATACATTATAATGGCTCTTGTGGAAGCGCGTATTTCTCGATACATACATTTAAAAGATTGGTACGTCACTCTTAAATTGACGGTATATTTTAACGAGTGTCTGAACTCAAACCACAACGTTTGTAGAATTCCTAAAGGTAGTGCCCTCTAACCAAAATCTAATCAAAATGATGTGAGTTCAAATTTTAAAATGAGTTTTTAGACCTTCGGGGAACGAAAATATAGCAATGTAACCGTAATATAGTAGGGTATTTTCTAATGCTTGCCAGGTTAGCTATACACTGAGTGAATTATAATTAATTTATATTATATAAAAAATTGTACGTAATTCTAGGCAGTAGCAACTTTCAGCTTTAACAAAGCATTTATAATAAATGAAAGTTTTTCCTCTAAGTTTTTACGTAACATTTGACGTGCGGTTCGCGTCACGTTTGCCTTCACAAATGTACGTGTACGGTGTACATTTATATATTTCTTACCGGTACCGAACAAAACTACAAACATTGAGACTTTATTGCTGTAGTTTTAGTGCTCGGGCAGTAGCGTTATTTATGTCGGAGTCACATTCCTATAGTGGACCGAGTCTAGCATAAATTCACTTCTAACTCTATCGGAAATTGAATCCGAACCACACGTGCAATCACGTCGTATTATTTTCAACAATGAATTATATTTTAGTCTTCTCTATGATTTATCCTAAGATAATTTCAAAAGAAGCAATGCGTTTATTTTTTTTACTTCGATAATTTATATAAATAAAATAATTGATATTTGCCGATGTTCGCACATCACGCAGTAACTACTCGATATATTTCTTGTTTGTTTTACTCCTTAGTTATATGGTCCTTATACGAATATCTTCATAAACAATAATTCTGTAGAACATGCGAGCGGAGCCGCGGGCACAGTTAGTAATTTTATAAAAGGGATCAAATCTGTGTCACTAAAACAACCATAAAAATATACAAATAACCCATAAAGTTTCACGTTCTTGATACATCTCTGTTTTACAATAAAACAAGAATTTTGAAAGAATTAAATAATAACCAGTGCTTTTTAACCAAAAACAGTAAAATAGTTTCTAGTGCTATTTGTAAGCTCTTTTTAAGAATTATACTCACTTTTATAAAAATATATGGCTAATATTAATCTATATTAGTTGTTTATCTAGGTAGGTATATGCATCTAGGTCTATATAGTTAATTGCAAAACAGAAACACTCTAGAAATAGCAAATGAAATTTTGAGTTTCAGCTACTATTTCGGTATTCGGTACTACAATACGAGCCGCAGACGTGCCGCGGTGTCACGGTGCCGCCGCACTGCGCACGACACAATATTCAATACGGTGCATATTTTACGAGAGTCGTCCCGCACTATATCTGCTTTGTGTACTTTTCTATCTGAATACGAAATTCGATGCGATCGGATCCCGATCGTTTACCATGCTCCCTTCCTTGTTTATTCATTAAAATTGCTTTCGAAGATCTTCGAAGGTTTACATTTTAGACACTCGTTTATTTTTACACGCATGCCGCTAAGATTGGCACTAAATTTATTCTTAGATTTTTCAATCAAACCCTGCAGAGTTCTTCATTTAAATTTTTAAAGTTAAACTTTTAATCTGTCACGCCAAAAATGTTCGTTCATCTATAGCATGTCGCATTACAGCTGGCCGTAGAGTAGGGAACTGTGAGACTCGAAGCGAAGATGAAGTTATTAATTTTTCAATTGCACAATTTTTTTGTTGTTGTGTGCAGTATTGCTCACAATGAATAGCCACTGAACCTAGTGGATATACTACCTCTTATGATGCTTGAAAAACTCATATCCGTGAAGCTCTAGAACAGATCATGCAAATTATAATTTGCTTCTTTAATTTATTTCTTAGGTACAAAGCCAGCGTCACTAGCTTACCGATTAACAAGCATAAAAATGGATGATGAAAACAGACTGATATATGTATGTCCACGGTCAGTTAGCAAACTAGTCGTGGTGCTCAAATGGTTTCGGGCGGAATATCGATTCGATATCGACATGTTGGAGCCCTGGCATTTACCAACCAATTTTTATGAATTCGTGTCTTGTCATGTCGGCTGCCTATGAAGGATACGCTTGGGAAATGTTCTTATAGTACAACTGTTCGTGGGTAACTACAGAATTTCTCGGCGTTTCATATAACCAATACCTCGCTCGTGTGCTGGTGTGGTAATGTAGTCACAGGCTGTGACTTCCCTTGGAAAGAAGCCTTTGGACAGCAATGAGATATTTAATGGTTAGTGTTACTACTATCATTAATCTTTAAGCTCTGCAAGACTAATGAGCCTTGATAACATATTTGTTGTTAGATTTTTACATTGCGTTAAGTTAATAATAAAAACTTTACCACTTTTAGGGTTTTACAAAGGCAAAGAAAATAGAATATGAAAAGTTTTCGTACTGAAATATCCAGGATGTTTCTGATGGAATTTAATTACGAGCATGTCACTTTGATATTGCATTTCGAAAGCAAGCAACATGAGTTCTAGTTAAGTATCGCTTACAGTGAAAAAGCGTGGGAATCAATTTTAATTTTAACTACCATTATATTAACAGAGGATTTTATTATACCAGAATTTAAGAGATTTCAGCTGACTGACCTTGTTTGAGTTTTTGTAAAATAGATTAGCTTGTACATATGTATTTGGTAAAAAATAAACTAAAAATTGTTTAGTGTCTTAAAAAATTGGGTTTCTAACCTCGCACCAATAACAGATACTGCACCCTGAGCTGCATTCGCTGGATCAATTGGAGGTAATGTAAAAGTAATCGAATCATTTGATTAAATTATCATGATCCGTAGGAAAAGCGTTAATTTGTACTGATAATCCCGGAAAGTTTGAAAGTAGCCCTAAACTTTTCCGTGTGTAGATGTCATAATGCTTATTTTATAAGCATATTTTATATATGCTTATATATGCCTTTATATTACATATTAGACAATTACAATAAGTTAGTTAACTATGGAGTACCCGTAGTGTGGCCATGTATAAGTAGCCCAGTAGTATTATATATAGTAGTAGTATAAGTAAGCCCAAGTAGAGAAGGAAAAAAGGGGGGAGGGGTGAATGTATATTAAGGTAGAATGACTGCTGGCAAGCCACCACCGAGTATTTGATTAAACTTTTTGTTATATTCATTATCAACGGAATAGGTCAGTAGAAATTATTGTATAGCAGACACTCGACTTTTTTAGACACAACGACATCATATTATAAGGTGTGTTCTTCTTGATTATTTTCTTCAATGTGGTTTTTTTAATCATTTATACTAATACTATAAAGCTAAAGGATTGCTTGTTTGAACGCGCTAATTTTTGAAACGATCAGTCAGACTTGAAAATTTATTTTTACAATGTATAGCCTATTTATTGAGTAAGGTAGTGTGCTCATAAGGAGCGCAACAGTATCTATGAACATCAAGCAATCTAGCAATCTATGGGCAAGTACGGGAACTGAGAACAACGATACGCACACGCGTCGGCGCCGGCGACGGCGCGCTGAACAGTTTTCTAAAAAAATTCTATATTCTTCCACTAGGCTCAGCGTGCTACCATCTTGGGCCACATAGTCACTTAACATCAGGTGAGATTGTGGCCATAACGCCAAATCTATAACGATAAAAAAACATATTTTTTTATATTTAATCATTTTTCCTATACCGCTCAACCAAATTGAATGTGTAAATTACAATTACGTATAATTTAAATGAATACTCCGTACCCAGTGGGATTATTAATAAGCCATTGATTAACATTGAAAATCTTAAACTGTAATAACGTTTTCAAACCGGAATTAAACTCGATAAATCAGTTTCGACCCTACCGTGGAGGTCTATTAACGGCGATTCCGAAATTTGTGATTAAGTGGCATCATAATTTATCTGTTCTAGTTCCCGGTTTGTAATAAAGTGTCGCCGGCTGGTACTCCAGTACTACCAACAGTCTGCATCTACAGCCTATTAGCATTCTACAGTTGAATTATAGCCTATGCAAGTAGAGATTGTCTAAGTTGCAGTATTTGATTTATTACATATTTTTATTTAAATGGACTGCATTATACTTAATTGATTTTCCTGTTTTCTATAAACTTATAGGTTGTCGTTTGACACAGTCTATAAATACGTAAATTACAATATGGTCAAAGATAAGCTTAGAATGGGGGTTTGGTTTTAAGTGTGGCTATTATATTATCACGATGATTTCTCTCACCGAAAATTCAAGCACTTTGTTAGGAACTTTCGTCGATCGACACGGTGTACTAGTTCGGTACTACTAAGCAATCATAGGTTCATTCACTATCAGTGAATCTATGACATAAAATAAATAATATTAAAGAATAAGTTAATTCTCAATGTAAAGTCTTAAAAAATCCTTTGTTTAACATAATGATACTATCTATCTATTACCTATTCTTATCCAGCACAATCTATTTGACATGTTTTTTAAATACATTATCCTACAGATCTTGCAATATTTTAGGAGTTTTATTGTTAAATAATTACCTAAAAACTAACCTAACCTAACCTAAAACTATTTTCAAAGGCATTTTTTCTTATGTACAAACTGTATTTGGCACTCATAAAAACATTTTTACAAGTTCTCCAGACGTACAATAAGTTATTAGGAGAGTAAAGTTAATGCAAAATTCATTGAATTTTTCTATGAAGTCAACAAGGACTGTTAAAAATGTGACTAATAGATAAAATTGTCAGATTTAGAAAAGTCTGATTTATGAGATCGAGTATAATATAGTTAGTTATTACTTAATATAATAACAATAATATGTAAGCTATGTTGACAGTAAATGTGAAGTGGGTCGCAAACAGTAACACCATAATCCATCAGTTAATCACACAGACCGACCGGTGCGTGCTCAAACAAATAAAAGCGTATAACTCTCGCAAACTTGTCACTTGCGACTCTCTAAGCCTCTTTCCGTACTCCCTCTTTATTCCCCGCCTTCTTATTTACTCCGTTTTATTTCCCCACCACACATACTTAACAATTTGGAGTAGCGGCGAGATCTTTACTCGTGTTACTTGTATGTTCAATGTACGCCGGGAAATGTTTGATGTTTATGATTTGGAGAAACACGTGTAATATGAATAACGACGAATCTTCTAAGACACTTACATATATCCCGTAGGGTTTATCACTAGATTTTTTATTTTATTTAATACGTATACGTCATAATTGTAGGGAAATTTATAACGGTCGTGAGGCTAGCTACCACTTTTAGGTTAAGAATCTGTTGGAAAATACTTCACAGTATGTTTCAGTTGCCCTTGATAACTAATCTCCTTTCTGGACTTTGCTTATTATACGATCCCCATATATTATTTTAACATCAGGTAGGACTCTTCCTAAAGGCAAGTAAGAAAGAACTGCGACTTGCAAGGTCATATGAATTTACGTCTTATAATTGACATAGCAAGAACTTGTTTTGTTTATTGACATTATAATTATTATACTTTACCTTTTATTAATTTTCGATTATATACAAGTTCGAGAGACACTTGAATTTTGGGATATAATACGTGTAGTAAGATTTCCAACTCTATTAAAAAAATAAAATTAGAAATTTAACGGAATAAAAAACTTTTTATTGATTTATAGATCTTGACAATATTTCACGGTACTATGCAATTAATTCTTTTACATAATATCTTCATTGCTTTATGAATACTTTAGTAAATACTTATTAACTGTCATCATCAATAAATGAATGTAACTCATTGATAAATATACTTCGTTCACCTTCATTTGCTTAACATCGTAACATATAGAGTAATACAATATAAATATATTTGTAGTACGCGTGTAAATCAATTATTTGGTAATCAATGTACAAGCTATGATCAGTTTGAAATAAGTTGTCTGCGTGTGTGATTGTTCTTTCACGTGATTAATATTAATAAGTAAAATGAAAGTCTCACAAGACATGGTTCCGTAGCTGGATTGTTTGCACGCGCTAAACCAAACATTTGCCTCCCAGCCTGTTATAATGTGTGTTTATTGTTATCTTTGGGAACCATAACTTATAGTTAGATTCAGCCTAACTCCGTTTCTGAAGAGTTTATAAACACGTAAATTTGTTTATAGGGAACGGATCGGTACCTAACTTAGTTTATTCGCAAATATAATGCTATTTTGAACGCCTCGAGTACCGGTGTGTGTTACCATTAAATACCTATCACACCTTTTAAACTTTGTACAGTAAAATATGGATTTTTTTAATCTTCAACTTCTTAGTAATGTCTTAAATACAAACCGTTCGCGCGATGAACGGATTAATGGGGCGTGATTTCCTAAGAAGCTTGTACGGAAATTGTTTCAAGCTGATATATTTATAAAAACGCAGGTGAAACAAGATTAACATATCCTTTGTGTTTTGTTATACACTATTAGTCAGTTAGAGATCCGATAAAATTGTATTTTATTGGCAATAATGTAAAGATTGAGAAACCTTTCTTTGGACTTGACGAATACATAGACTAACCACTATCGGCTCATTATTAATGCCAGTCCTACTAAAAGTATGCTACTTACTTCGGCTCTAACAGTGTGGTAGGAATTAAAATATTATTTTAATGAAGTATTTGTGATCCCTATATAAGGAAAATACATTCCCTGCCATGTTTCTTACCTCCATTTTAATGAAGGTGATAATTGATCTGGGCCCTCCCAGATAGTTTTGTTGTAGTAACGCTCTAAAATTATTTTACTTTATAATAACCTTTTCACAGTAAATCCTGCTTGATCCTTGAGCTTAGTGTCCGGAAAATCAGTAATCTGCTTTTTGGAATCTTATTATAGAACGTAACATTATTACCTAAAAACTTTTATTATTCTTACTAAGTCTAAAACACGGTACGACCAATTTATTTCTATTTCTAGTATTAAAACTGTGCTGGTCTTTGCGAAAATCTAGCTTGTCAAAATTTTTACAGATATACATTATATTACCGAAAATGTATTGAGAGGGCAAAGTTAAGATATTAAAATACTGGAACTTGTTCTTTAGTGACTGACCCACGAAGTCTCATGTTGTATATAGCTCGAATTGATAAACCCGATCGAGATTCTTACCAGTTCTTCTAGATGATTTGATATGATTTTATCTCGATATTTGATTGATTAATTTATGTGGTGCATAATTATGTACTTTTGAAGGTTCTATAAAGAGTGGAATAATATTATCCTATATATTTTACCAACAATCTTCATACCAGACGATTTAAATCAAATAAACTCCGTAAAACTGTATTGAATTTGTTTCGTAAATGCGCATCGTTGAAAAACGATTTAATAGATGGGCCAAATAAAAATGAGAGGGCACGGGCCGCTCGAGGGAACGGCGAACCCTAATCAAATATACCTTTACACGGGTCCTACGTCCTACCCCGGTCCACAACCTGTACGGATTATGTTTGGTGCTTAACTGATTCCCGAAGATATTCTCTTAATGAGAACTATTACAGTTTTTTGCTAGCTCGATAAAATAAATGGCGCTAGGATCAGATAACTTTAAAATAATGTTAACTAAATAAAAATAACACTATGCGAACATACACCGAACTCAGGATGGGAAATAAAAGATTCAGAACACTACCTCGATATGAATATCCTTCTTGTTCACATCGCTTCTCAACACTGGTCGTTAATTTATTAAAGTCTCTTTTCAATACATTTAAAATACATAACTAAACTTGGATGAATATGTATAAATGTTGGTTTTGTACTCCATAGACATTAGTTAATGGTATTTTGTAGTATTCGTATATCATACATAACATTCTAAAAATCTTGGTTCTGTCCTCCATAGACCATAGCTATTGTGAATGTGAAACAATATTAGACGTGATTTTAATTTTAATAATATGTGCGTCTCGGCAGTTGTTCTTGACAGTTTAGCGTTTTACCGCCTTCAAGCACATAATATCTCGGGATCAAATAAGACAGTTAAGTAAAAATAAAGTATAAAATATAAAAACTCTACATCATAGATAATAATTCATATACATATACATATACAACACCAACTGAAAGTATTTGTAAATTTTATAGTAATACGAAAACACATTTGTTTGAATTTTTGTCTCTCAATCAGATTAAAATGTCTAGAACTTTTTTATTGAAATTAGGAGTAGAAATTATTTATGTCGTAGAATATGGAAAATAGATACTTTGTTTTATTGCACAGCGAAGCAGGCGGTTTATGGAGCTATAGCTAGTTACTAGCACATAATCTTACATTTTCTGGGTTAGAACGAAATCAATTGAAAACCACTTAACCGATTGAATGAAGCTTTCAGATTAATATAGAAATAAAAGCGTGGAAGGATCTAGAATCATTACATGTTTCCATCAGGATTGAACGATAATGATAAAATTACAATCAAAAATAGTAAAATATAACCCACAAATAATTTAATTAAGAAATATCATCCGCATGAAACATTAAAATTATATTCACGTAAGCCAATGTAGTCGCACGTATTAGCAACTTATCGTAATAATCCAACAACGATAATTGTTCTCATAATAAGAAACAAAATCAAAAGATTTACCTGGAAAGATACAAATAACACGACTATAAAACATACATCGGCCTATACAAAAGGTCTCTGCTCTGTACAACCTTTTTTTACTTAACTTTAATTAATAAAATTATACATTAACACAAGCTATGGTAACGGATTAAGCAAATTAAAACGTCCCCCGTTTTAGCCGGAGGCGCGGCCAAGAGCACAGTCTGCTACCGCTACATCAATTGTATTAGCCGGATTGTTGTTTGTAATGCAAACAATACCTTTTTAAACGGCTTTATTAACTGTTCACCGTAAATGTATATTGTTACAAAAAGCATATTATAATATAACTAGCGGTGCGCCCGCGGCTCCGCGTTTGTTACGCAGCAATTATTCACATCCCGTTATTTCGAGATATACGGTAATGTGTCAGCCAAGTTCGGAAAAGAAAAGGGCGACACAACGGTCACTGTGTTTATTTATGCCAACTATTTCGAGCCATTTTCGACACCTCCATAAGTAAAACCTATTCGACCATTACTTGAAAGTTTGTATGTTTAATAGACCTCTCTTAAACACCTAGAACCCCAAATTTCACGAATAAACTTACTATATAGTTATTAAGTTATTATGGTCTGAATAGTAGTATTTTTATCACTCAATGATTCATGCATCAAAAACGTGGACCAGTTCTAGGTGACTCTGAAACATGAAATTTGGCATCAAGGCAGATAATTTAGCATTATACCAAGGATACAATGAAGAAAGTAAAAAAAAGAAACTTTTTATACGATATAATACTCATAAAACGACGTTTCCATTCTCTCACTAATAGATGCTGTTGTGCCAATTTAGACGCTCTAGCACTGCATTTCCCCGATTTATATGATCATTAGAATATCGACGCTTTAATAACCAAGCGGATGAAGCTGTAAAAGCCGTCTGAGGCTCCAGGGCCTTTATGGATGACAATATAGTCAGCTCGAAAAAAAGACACTTTAATAATAATTAAATCACAATACAATTATTAATTGATTTTACTTAATCGAAATAATACTCAATGAACATCATCTCAAACGGGGGTTCTATCCTCTCACCAATAGATGGAGCTGTGGAGCTTTTCAAAAGTAATGATATCCCAACAAAAACAAATGTGAAAAAGGAGCCAAGTTCAATAGCTGTTCCTTTAATTTTTAGCTGTAGGAATGTACATTCTTCAATTCATTTACCAAACAATTTGTTACTAGCTTTGATATGTGATTTCTAGCTTGGCTAGTCTTAAATGTCATTGTGAGATAAATTACTTCTATATATTTTACTAGCGACCCGCCCCTTCGCAGGGGTGCAATGCTGATACTAAATGTACCTACCTACCACATAATGTCCTTATAAACAACATTTACAGCTTTTTTGCCATTAGATAACTACCTAACCTAACCTAACCCTACATTTTAAATCTGTAATATCTTCGGGAATATTCATTTAAATTACATGCTGTAAAGGGCTATATTGATCTATATTAAATGGACAATGTATTTAAGGTACTTAATTGGATAAGGATTAATGCTGTATTGCTTTTCAAGGTGTACAATACTGTACTACATTATTTTTATTTATCTCGTGGGGTTCAGCCAGCGTTTGCAATGTAAGCGCAAAAAATGTGTTTATTTACGACATCACTTAGAAACCTCTAAATTTACCAGTGTTTCTCTACAATATGATGTATGTATTATACATATAAACCTTCCTCTTGAATCACTCTATCTACTACAAAAACCGCTTCAAAATCCGTTACGTAGTTTTAAAGATTTAAGCATACATAGGGACGGACAGATTATAGCGACTTTGTTTTGTACTATGTAATGATTCGTCAAACAGCTACGATATCTGTATACTTTCATTTATGATATTTAAATTTATTTACGACGAATGAGACTCAGATTAAACAAAATGAAGAGTGTTTTCTTGGCTACAGCTTATAAATTATCAGTAAGCTTAACTACTTCAGGAAAAGAATTCATACATTAACATCAATAAAATCTTTTACTTACAGTATCGCAACGCTACAGTAAATGTATATATCTTTCTCAGAACAAATGAATAATATAGACGTAACGTTTATAACGCGTGAGTGAAGCTACTTCAAGTAATATCAAATAGCAAACGAATACCATTCCGTCCGCAGTGTCCGCGTGCTACGGTCGCGAGCATACGTCCAGTTACAAATAATTAAAAAAATATTGTGTCGCACTGCATCGTAAAAAGGTGTAAAATCACTTCAGCATATCTAATAAAAAATACTACGAGTAGACTGTTATTTCATATGTGTAACTATTAGAAATACGATACATTTCTTATTTAATTGTAACAATTTTATTCCCTGGCAACACTGTCGTAAGCTGTTGACATACTGGTAACACGCTAAGCCTAGTGGAAGACTGACTCTCGAGTCAAGCTGCCGGAACACGCCTATCGGTGCTTGGCGACAAATTTTCAACTTGAGGGTGGTAGCTAGCCAGGTGGGCATTAGAAAAAGGCCTACCACCATGCTATGGTTTCATCGCGATGTTTTCCTTCACCGAAAACTCAGGCTCATTGCAGGGACTCGAACTAACATTTATCGACGCAATGCTCGTACACACTACCACTAAGCCATTTATATTTTGTTGGGATTTTACATATTCTGGTAACACTAAGCACACATCACAGGCATGTACTACCGCTACTCACACAGATAGCTGAACTCAGCTTCATCTGTTTATACACGCTCCGACCATATTGCTCTTTTGGTATGAGATATCTTTATAGTATTTATTTAACGCACGAAGTGAAATTAAGGTAAGCTTGCTCTATTTTATTTTCCAATTAATAACAAATTGTATTCAACTGTATAGGTGTACCCATGTTGTTTATTTGTTCAGAATAGAAAACTATACAGTTAGGAGGGGTTGTCAATAGTTGTCAATACTGTGTCAACAGAATTAGATAAATGGATGTTTGAGTTGTACATTATCGCTTTTTAAATGAGTAATGGGTTGATTCATTTGTTTTGTCGGTTGACAAATATCAGAATGTACAAACCTTTTTTCTCCTAGTTTTTATAATCTATCATGAATGATCTTCACGACATTTAAAAGGTTGTTGCAAATGCATGAGGAACTCTGCCTTTGTGAACGTAATTAGTATTAGCGTATGAGTAGATTATACTACCGTAAAAGATAACGTGTTAAAATGTATAATACGCTCGAAAACAGTAAAAGTACAATACTAAACACATAATACAAACGCTACGCTTATGAATCAACACAGTTTACCCAAACCGAAAGCAATGAATGAACCGAGCGAAGAAGGCCTTCAAATTACTAGAAAATTCACCGAGCACCGAGTATTTACGGTCCGCGTTACAAGATAATAGGAATCATAAAATAAAATAAATAATTAAGGGCCCGAGCACACTCATGAATAAGTTAATTGTTAGAATGCACAGGCCGTTGTAATTCAGGCTTTCGTAACGGCGGCACTACCCTCTCTTAATTACTTTACTGGGGAAATATGACGGAATTCCGTTTTGCGAGATTAGCCAAAGGATTTTTGTTATGGATACGGCACTTTACGTTTATTTTTAACTTTATTGTTTATGACTGCAATTCTGCTTGCGTTTTATTAATATTAATAAATGTTTAATTACTGAATAAAGGTGTTTCTTGGAGAAAAGTTACAGGTTAATCACCAAGACGTGACGTACTGATGAATTTCAAATGATCTGCACAAATCGGGACATTTGGAGAGGATTTCTTCGTGCGTTTCTAACTAACGTGCTAATCACAGTACAATACGAGTATATATGCAGAATGTAAAGTGATATATTTTTTTAAATGAGTAAATATCATATTTGGTATCAATGCATCAGCAACTTTTTACCGTTATTGGTTTAACTTTGTGACCACAATCTCACTTGATCTTAAGTGACGATGTGGCCTAAGATGATAACACGCTCAGCCTAGTGGAAGACTGGCTCTCAAATGCAGCTGCCGGAACACACCTATTGGTGCTTGGCGACAGATTTTCAACTTGAGGGTGGTAGCTAGTCAGGCGGGCATTAGAAAAAGCCCTACCACCATACTATGGTTTCCTCACAATGTTGTCCTTCACCGAAAGCTCAGGCTTTTTGTAGGGATTCTGACTTTGACTTTTGATCGACTTTGGCGTGGTTTTTCCGATTACGGTTCAGTTGGAAGGCGCCACTCCGAAGCTTGGTTACTAGTTTGTATGTCAATCTCGTAAAATCACGTCTCGTCACCACTAACAATGCGTTTCATGAATGTTGGGTCGGAATTAACTCGTTCTAGCATGCATAAGAGCTTATGCGATTGAGTTTTTGAAGAAAATTCAGGTCTTTTGGTACTAGCCGAGCGGCACCATGTTTCATACCCCATGTTTAAAATGATATGGATCGACTCGCAAGACACAGAAAGTTCAGCAGCTATCTCTCAAACTTGAGCGAGGATTTTCAATCAATATCTCCTTCACTTATGCGATGTTAACTTCAGTTGAAGACCTTTTGGTCTACCAGGGCGAGGCAAATCTTTCAGCATATCTCGACTGCTTTTGAACACTTTGTACCACTCACAAGCGCGTATTTCTGATAAAGCCGATTCACTGTAAGCCTTCTGTAACATTTTCAATGTCTCTGAACACGAAATTCCATGGGCGATGCAAATCTTTAAACAAACTTTTTGTTGCATGTTTTTGTCTATTATGAAATTCGCAATACACACTAGGATATGATCTAACTAAAAACAACACTGTATTTAATCTAAATGACTGATGCAACTCAAACTCCGCGCCACTGTGCTGTACACACAGTGCTATATTGGAGTTAAAGTTGAAATTGATACCTTGCCCACTCTGATGCTAGATGTGGAGCATCGCGAAGCCTTTCTTACTTTTATAGAAGACGTCGCAAAAAGAGCTGGGTTAAGGAATAAATGAGGCGCTTAGACAAATAACATCATTCTGGCTACTGGGAGATATATTAATTCCAAATTTATTATTTAATCTAAAAAAATACAATTTAATATATACTTATTTAGATGACCTGATTTTATATAAATTATTTCATATTTTTAACAGTTTAACTCAAAATTATTTTACACAATTTATAGTATTATTATATATTGTAAAGATGTAGTATTTATTTTAAAAAAATCTGACGTGTTGTTGCGACAAATCTTAGAATTGCAGCATGATTGCCAAATGAATTCTGTTTATAAGCACTTAAAAAAAATTGAAATGTGTTAGCTTAAGAACAAGATAAAAGAGAAGGCAAGCGTTTCATATATTAAGAGCGTCCGTTATACTTAAGTTAGATCTTAAATTTGTTAACTAATATTGCATGGGGATATTGTGGGAGAAACTCATGGCAGGAAAGGTTCAGAGTTTTATGTTTAGAAGACACAAGTTCCCTAATCTGTGTTAGGGGTTTTGCAAGGAACTAAAAAAAAAAACTCCGCGCCAAAATGAGAAACAGTTATGCCGATCAAACAACAACAACAACAACAAAAAATCAAATCATCCATGCCAGATACTTTATTGACTGAATGTATATCGTCCAGAAATACTAATTTTATTAAGTTAACAGTACATATAGTGAAACAAATTTTTAAAACCACATTTGGTCGCATTTATATCTCATGGCATCTGATCGACATTCTATCTACACCTATTAGACCATAACGATTTTGATTTTGTCACCTGTTTAACGTAACAGGATTTCTTTTAACAATACCTAAACCTGAATACACAAATGTTAATAATAATTAATCAGTAAGGTTGTGTATAACAAGGTGAGTGAGTGTATTGCTTGTCCGTGTCCGGTGCGTTCATGAATAAGTTAATTGGTTCGCTGTAACTGTCAGTGAAAGGGACTTAGCACACGGACGTTTCTGCATCGGCGACGATTTAATCAAATAATATTAGGTTTGAAATAAATTAATACAGACAAAGGAGAATCGGTAACTCTTATCTCTCGCTCTCTCTCTTTCTCTTCCTAGTTGTGTCCCACATGGTTGTGGGGTCTACCTTACGTATTTTTCCTTCATTGCGCTTTGAATTTGATAAGGATCAGTTAACAGTCGGTGTTCGTATCGGTTTCAATATATCATGAGTAACTTTACGTTACACATTTAGTATTCGATTTGAATCATCTTTGAGCAATTATAAAAAATGGTTTTGTATGTAGGTCAGTTTAATATGTGGTTTAATGTGGTTGTAGTGGTCTATAAAAACCATGTAGTAATTTCAGTAGGTCTTTAATGCTCATATTCATATCTAAATCAATATTTTAGAAAATAATTTATAACACGCCAGCTCTCCCGTCTATAAGCTACCTAATTTATGAGATCTATGTATACGTCAGCTTTGTAGTTCACACTGAACTTAATGAATAGACCAGGCTGAAACACAGGCTAATATTATGCGTTCTATATATAACATACACTATATTAAGGCATATTAAGTAATACTTAATACCACTTGTATTGAACTAGGTACCTCTCTTTACAAGCTATTGTGGACATTGAATGTCTCTACTAAGCAATAATTTATATGGATAATAATAACATAAAAAATTGATTGTACTTCAGCTGACAGTAAGAGTCTTAATCTTAATTAATGGGTAATTAGCATTGTTGTTCTACAAAAACTACTATATATTTTGTTATATTCCCAGCTGTTTATAATGTTTAAGATGAAAAAAATAATAATAAGTAATATATATTCTTAAAGTTCTTAAGTGTATATTCTCATATTGACCTTGATTATGTAACTATTTGATATATTTAATTAATTGTTCATTAATCATTTACTTTTTGTTCTGGTCAAAGTTAATGTCATAAAAAAAATGTTAGAGTTCAACCTTATAATAGTGGCTAGGGTTTTTACAGATTTTCAGTTATTATAATCTTAGATTTTTACAGCTAGATGTAAAATATAGTTTATATATTTAAAATAATAATAACAAAAAACTGTAAAAAAATGTAAAGAATAGGTACTATTAACAGGTTGATGTCTGCAAAATTAAAATTATGTTTGATTATGTGTAGGTTAATTATTTGATTTATTTTTATTTAAAGGACGCTAGCTGCTGCTAAACAATGAAACATACAAAAAAACATTTATTTCGGTCGGAAAAAACAATAATTGTGAAATGCCTAAAACCTCATGTCATTTAGACAGAAAATTTCATTTCACAGAAGCACGGGTTCATTTTATAATAAAGAGTACATAACACCTTTGAAAATATCTTATTTAATTTATTTGGAACTCTATAAGATCATGGAAGAATAAAATTTCATTTTTTTAAGGAAAAACCTTCTAAATGTTTTGCAGTGATTTTATAGCACAGCCATGAGATTTCCATCATCACACCGGTCGCTGGAAGTACACAGGTTAGCCTCAAAACGTGACTCACCAAAATGAGATACTATAAAGACGATTATTTGCGTATAAAGATCGGAAACTAATTGGGTTGTAATAGTCAATCATCCCAAAGAATACAGTTATGAAGCAATTTTCATACTATTACATAAGCAATATTTTATATAATAAGAAATGTTATTGTATTTCCCAGAAACATTTAAAAGATGTCCCCAGAAACCGGTTTGATAAATTAAACCAACCCATTCACGACATCGGGAATCAATCAAAAACACGGAGCAATCAACATACAGTTCCTTGGCAGTGGTGCTATTTTGGCGGAGTCCCGGGGGAAATCTATCGCGACTGCGACTCTCGGTCCCGTGAACGTGGGCCTTTGTGTATGAACAGGGAAAATTAAATCGCAGTTTAAAATGTAATTACGTTCGCTGTAATGTCATGCGATAAAATACATAGTTTTATCCATGGATAAGCCGAAAGTGTTGAAGCAAATCATGTTTTCAATTGATATAATAATTGCCTAATAAAATTATCTATGACAATAGTAAGTATTTAATTTTGTATTACTCCTCGTAAGTGTAGGTTGAAAATATATTTATTAATACTAAAAAAGGTTTTTATTTTATGTGCGAAACCTAATTATTTTTCTAAAATAATATTAGCCTAAGTTATACCTTACAACATCAGCTATTTGCCAGTGAAAGTCAAACACGCAAACCTGATTTTTTGGCATTGAACGCAACCAAGTTGCTTGTACCCTTTAGAGATATGAGGTTCAAGAACTAGTCGTGGTCACTAACAAGATCTGCCCGTATCCTCTCTGTTTCAACCCAATTATAAGTGGGCTTACTGCAATAACACTCATGAATCATGCTGTCATCTTCATAGCATTAATGCAACCAGAGGCTAACATATCATTTATCTACATAAGAAACAGTGTGGGCGAAAGTACTAAATCTTGTGGTACTCCTGCATCAACTGGCATGAGTTGCTAACTATGTCCATCAATAAGGACACGAATTTAGCGCTCATGCAGAAGGCTAGGGATCAAAAATATCTACCGTGAATAAAGTTATAAAGGTAAAACAACACAATGGCAATGCCAGATGCAATAAA
The DNA here is from genome assembly GCA_947532125.1 of Saturnia pavonia. Taxonomy (NCBI): domain Eukaryota; kingdom Metazoa; phylum Arthropoda; class Insecta; order Lepidoptera; family Saturniidae; genus Saturnia; species Saturnia pavonia. Next base: position 491,354 of record OX383901.1, read on the forward strand.
ACATAACAATCCATTAATACATGAACAAATTAAGAACACCCACAACCCTTAGTTATAAAACTTGATGAATCCAATCCGCGGAATGAGTGAACGAATGTAATAATATTCCTTACAGCCTCAAATAATACAAGAAAATTGAGCGAAGTGAATTAAAACGAGGCGAGCATTGCAAATGAGAAATCCGAATAAGAAAATTATGTTATATTTCAATGTGGAGGAGTTGAACACTAATCTACTTTCTCGGTTGAAACACTAGTACTAGTCTTCGTGTCTGGCCCATTAAATTAGTGGATCAAATATGCTATTAGACAACATCTAACCTTTAACTAAAATAGAGTGAAAACCACTGATATGAGATTTGACCTGTTGGTCAAATAAATTAATTTACACAATTTTAAAATGTTAATTTTAAAATTTATTATTACTTGGCTTTATTTTTTATTATCGCTGGTTACTATTGAAAACGCTTGTCGCTTGACGTTGTCAAGAGTTGAAAAATAAGTCTACCATTTGCTAATTTTATGGCTTAACCTCGAGAAGTTGGTGCGAAGTGTTTGATAACTCTTGGTTAATTATAACATTATAGCAAATAATTTAACAAGCAGACCTACAGTACAGGAGTCCTTGGCTTCACTCCGCTGCGATTGATATTTTTGATTATAAGCAAAATATTCATTAACTCAAAACAAGGAGAGTAAAGCTAAGTTGGCAGCTAAAAAGCTGGGTATTCTTAATCGGTCCAAGCAGTACTTCACATCAAGGCAACGGCTTGTGCTATATAAAGCGCAATTACGACCTCACATGGAGTACTGCTCACACTTATAGGCCGGTGCTCCTGCCTACCAGCTTTCTCCTCTTGACTCCGTGCAAAGGCGCGCTGTTCGCATTGTCGACGATCCTAAGCTAACATGCGGTCTAAACCCCTTACAACTTCGCAGAGACTTCGCGTCTCTTTGTGTCTTTTACCGCAATGGAAAATGCTCTGAGGAACTTTTTGATATAGTGCCCTCATCACCATTTTAAACTCGCACTTTCCGCCGTTGGCTGACTGCTCATTCTCACACTCTAAAACCTAGCCGAAACGCGACAACAGTAAGGTTCTCTAGAACCATCCTTTCACGTACGCTAGGGTTATGAAATGGCTTGCCCAGCTCGGTTTTCCTCCAGGGCTATGACATGGGGATCATCAAAAAGGAATTTAAATACAGTCTCCAAGGCTGTAATGCCCCTGGTGTTGCAGTTGTTCATAGGCAACTGTAACCATTTCCCATAAGGCGGGCCGTCTGCGTGTTGGCGCCCTTAGGCATAAATAAAATACTCAAAACAGATGCCAGTTCAAATTGTCTCGGATTATTTTAAAACATGGTGTCTAGTTATACTTACTGTTCAGTTATAATTAAATTTAAAAGTAGTTGTATTGGACTGCCTTAATTAATATGTATGTGGGTTGTCGCGTGAACAATTAAATACATATAAATTCCGAAAAATGTATATTTAAAGATTTATGAAACGAAATTCAAAATAGATTTATAAATGTATTCTGAAGGCATTTAACATTAAAATAAGATATTAATTACAGAGTACCTTAATTTTTATAGCCTATTAATTTTACTTAACCTTCACTAGTAAAAATAGTCCACGTTTATGCATCTATACGAATCAGAGCTGCTTGTAAATATCTGTCTTGAGAAGCTTGTGTATATAAGAATTTGGCAAACAAGCATCAGATATCCATTCCGCTCCCATTTCTATAACTGCATCCCCAAGCCGGTATGAATGAAAGCGTCCGCCAGGTCTTCTTTTAGTTTATAAGCACTCTTGGCTGTTGTCAATTATGGGTGAATAGTTTCAAATCCATCGAATACCGATTACAATGCGAGGGGTCTCTTGTAGTTTAAGTGTGACTCCAAATAATAAAATACAATCAGATATTTAAATAAACTTATAAAAATCTTGTAAATGACTGTACGTTTTAAGCGATACACGTCTGATCGGTAAGTCAGCATGAATGATATCTTTCTTAAATTCTTTTCAAGTCTCGTTCTAAATTTTAAATTCAAAAGTTTCTTCCAATAAATATTATCTTTGGTAACGGCCTTCTTATTTTATATATATTTCAACGTAAAAGAAGTTTGTCATACAATATCTAAATAATAAATGACATAAAGATCTAAAGATGCCTTCGAAAGCGACCGAAAACACAATAAATGAAGAAATGATGCAAAAACTAAGGTAAACTAAATATATACAACTAGCTGTGCCGCGGCACCGCTTGCGTGTACTACTAAAAATCCATTTTTATTTTTTGTGCGGAAACCTAAAAAAATTTGTCTAAAAAATAAAAAAATAAATTAAGGGCCCTTAACATTTAGGGGGATGAAAAATAGATGTTGTCCATTTCTCCACCCTGGCCGATATGCACGCTAAGGTTCACGAAAATCGGTCGAGCCGTTTCGGAGGAGTATATATTAGATTAAAATATAAAAATGACTGACCATCAATCATTACAGGGACCAAGCAGCGCCACACGGTTTCACTCGTGTTAAATTTATTAGACTAACCCTCCACTGCGCCGCCCTTTTTTTCGATCTGGTTATACTATTAGCCTTAAGGGCCCTGGAAGCTCAGAAGGCTTTTAAGCTTCACCGGGCATGGACCGCTCCGCCGCCAAGGCACCCGTGTAGACTTTGGTTGTTCTCACTTCTTCTACTTGCCTACAGCTTGTCAAATTGCTTGACATTCATGGTTACTACTACGCTCCTTAGATCGTAGCGCGAAGTTCCTCAATATATATGCGATAATGTCGCGTTTAAACAAACAATCTGATGAGCTTTATAATATTAGTACATATTAGTAATATCTTACAATATCTTTCTATGAGCGAAGTTCTCTCATAATTTTTATAACTTTTAGGTTACCTTATAAGTGCCAAGATGTTCGACGACGCAAGGCAGGCTGGCATCGCGACCAAGTGCCACCGTCACGTTTGGGATCGGTTCGGCGAATCGAGGCTCTTCCGTCAACACTGCGAATACACAATAGCACACGAATAAATATAGAGTTACTATTTAACAGCTACACAGTCAGAGGATATTCAACTACTCCAAAATATTCATTATAGAAGAAAATATTCATGCAACTTATATATAATAGGTACTATGAATATTAATGATAATAAACGAACACTAGAAGTGTTAAATATGTTTATATATTTTGTGTAAATTAATTAAACTTATATAACATTAATATAGTAAATATTTATTATAATATACTCGTATATATATTATTTTTATTTTTCATGTTTATAAAATAATAATTTTATTACGTTTAATGAAAATCAACATTTGGGGTGTAAAAAACTACGTGAAATGTGTATTTTTTTTAATAGTAGCACAGCATAAAACATACAGCAATCTAGAAACAGTGTCAATCCATCCAGAGATCGATCCATCCAAATACATAACCAGTCATCGCCGTTATGCCAAAAAAAGTCATGAACAGAAGAGAGTCATTGTTACGAGCTCATCACCATATGTAAGGTGGTTGTGACCCAGTCAGGTACAAATTCTTAACACCCTGCTACACCTACTCAAATACAGCGACTGATCCCGGAACACGACACGCCTAGATGTGACATTATTTCGAGTGTACACCTGGTGTCGCGTCCAGTCGGACACAATTGTTGTATCCTACCAACATCCTAATTTATATATAATATATTAAAATGTAATACATATTGTTGTTTTTAATATACAAAATGAAATCCGGTAAAATAACAAAGGGTCCGGGCTCGGCTTCGGCCGCGATGACAGACAAAATATTGTTTATTACACAAGTTCGCGAAACCCACGAGTCTGGCTAAAGTCGCTGATAACGGCTTTGTGGAGTGTGCGGATTAAAGCTTGGGTTACACCGGCCTTTGCAACTCACCGAGCCTTGAAATGGGATAAGGGACGCTCGGATGAAGACGTACGTTTCCTTATGTTAACTCTTTTGTATAAAAATATAAGGGCTTTTGTTTTCGTTCGCATTTTAAAACAGTTTTCGCTGATATGTGTGGTAAATTGGTGAGATATAAACCATATGATTTAGTTTATAACTACGTAGAATTAATCTTCATTTTTAAAATATGTAACGCCGTTTTTGAGTTAAATTCTCTAAAGTCTATCATGAAGTAAAAAAATACACGTACAGACAAAAGTACAATTTTATTATTATAGATAATTTTAATCATAGCTTTGATAACATAACACGATTTCTAAATAAGGAATCTTATCAACAGATCTCTGTTGCAACACCTTAATTACAGTCGAAATGTATTTAGACATAAAATACATTTTACTTATTCAGCTGCTACGTGTTTAATATGCGAAACAACACGGTACCTATTCTAACTTAACAACGCGCATACCCTGAGTGGGGTAATTAAAAATATGTTACCGGTTTCATTGTTATTGTCATTACGAAGGTAAACGAAAAACGCCCCGGGAGCGGCACAACGTACATCTTTCTCGAAATTCACAAAGACGCGGATATAATACACTTTTTTGCGACGTAAAAATTTTATATTTTTCATTAAAATATCGGTTATAATATCGGTCGTACAATAATTTATTTTTACCTGAAATTGATGAGCATTGTATTTTTTTCGTATGATAAAAAATAATAGGAATTCTTTTTATTTATCAAAATCGAAATAGAAATGACTTTATTTGTACTTTTGTATAAAATGCTCAAATTATTATCATACATTATTTTGCGGTTTTTGTGGCGTATTAAAATTGTTTCGTTTTTATTTAATACTATCTGTCCTCGCGGTTTCGCACACATTTACCACATATTTTTCTTTCTATCACTCTTTAACAAGAAAATCGCATTTTTATTACCATTGTCGAGTTGAGTAATTATTTTGATTTAAATCAACTCAAAATCTTAATAAAACTGTAGGACCATTTGTACATGTTCTTCTTTTTTAAATTTGTATTGATAGGCGTTTATTATAAAGAGTACTGATTACGAATATGTGATTTAACAAATTATTGTCTGTCTGTTTGTATGTTCGCATTTAAATTAAAAAGTTGTCGATTGATTTGAACTGATAGACTACAAAAATTTTTACAATAATACTTTTAAAAATCGAAAAATAGTAGTTCAGTTTTGATTAATTCTTAACCGTCTTTGATGTAACTCTGTACACGGGAAGCATATGTCATTCCATAATTACTATAAAAATTGTCAATAATATAAATAAACATAAACTTACGAGACGAAAATAATCACTGCTTTATTAAAGCGCACGGAGCCGCGGGCGCACCGCTAGTTTTTAACCGAATATGATGCGTTCATGTATTACGATGCTTCGCTTCAACGAAAATTAATAAGGAATAGTGATAATGGTACTGCTTTGAGATGTCTCGTCTAAATTAATGTTTTCATGTAGCAAACAGGCATGTAATCCACCTGCTGTTAAGTGCTGTTAATTTAGCGCATAAATATAAGTAGGTATATCATTTATAATTAGTATCTATTTAATAAAATCTTATTTTTAATTAGTCAGAATAAAAATAAAACACCCGGGACTTGTTGTTATTACAAAGTTTAGTGTAAATTATCGTTCGTTTTGAAATTAAAAATGTTGAAATAATAAAATAAAGCAATGCAATTACATCTCTATGAATTAAAGTTATATTTATGTAGTCTTTGGTTGTATTTGTAATCTGTGGTTATATATGGCTGTTTCCGTTGTGTTCGCTGTGTTGGCAAGTTGCATTATTATATCGCATTATAAAGTGTAATAAAAACATTTTGCTTCAATCTGTATATTTTGATTAATTGTAACAGGTTATGGGCCCAGGCACATAATCCTTAATGATTTGACAAAATTGGAGATATATAGTCAATGATCGACATCACACACTGAAAGTGAGGTTATCCGCATATGGTAGCTACCTACGTCGACAAAAAAAAAATACTTGCTCGAGATTTGAGCGAGGCAGGAATAAAAGAAAGCAAAATGGAAGGAAACCACAACGTCATTAAGTTGGAAGGATCCAGTAATTGGAATATTTGGAAATTCCAAACAACCGTCTTATTGCGAGGTCAAGGTTGGTTAGATATAGTCGAGGGACGCAGCGTGAAACCTGAGGAAATCGGTGATCGAGCAAGTTGGGAATCCAAAGATGCCAAAGCTCAGACATTATTGGTTACTAGAATGGCTGAAAAAGTCATGTTACACATCATTTCTTGTACGACTTCGGCCGAGATGTGGAGGAAATTGCAAAGCGTTTATGAGCAAAAGAGTGAAACAAATATCCACATAATACAACAGAGATTTTTTCAATTTAAATATGATAACGGTATGGAGATGTCTGTGTTTTTATCAAAAATTCAAGAACTTCAAAATCAGTTAAAACAAATGGGTGAACCGGTCTCAGATAAGTTTGTTATAACTAAAGTATTGATGGCCTTACCAGATGAGTACAAACATTTTGTCTCCGCATGGGAATCAGCCCCAGATGATAAGCAAACAATTGATAATTTGGTGGCTAGATTACTCATAGAAGAGGAAAGGCTTAAGGATAAGAGTGAAGCATGCCAACAGACTCAACCGTCTTCTGCATTTGTTGTAAAAGATAAAAGGAACATAAAGTGCTATAAATGTCGAAAATTAGGACACTATTCAAGCGAGTGTAAAAGTAAAAATGGTAATAATGATGGAAATAATAATAACAATAACAAATGTTTTTACTGTGGTAAAAGTGGGCATAATAAAGCGCAGTGTTGGTTTAAGAAAAATAGAGAAAATAAGAAAAGTAATGCCTTTGTAGTGTCAGATTCAAGAGAACAATATCATAAATCCATGTGGTTAGTTGACTCCGGAGCTACTGAACATATGTGTTGCGATGAAACTTTATTTTCATCATTATCAACGGCTACACTAAAGTCAGTGATTCTAGGAAATGGGTCAGCGATTAATGTACTAGGCTGTGGACAGATGTCAGTGCAAGTATACAACGGAAATGAATGGATTGATACCACTCTAAACAATGTTTTGTTAGTTCCTGAACTGAAAACAAATTTATTCTCTGTAAACCGTGCATCTGATAAAGGTTATGTCATAGTGACAGATGACGATTCATGTCGATTTTACAAAAATAACAATATTTGTGCGATTGCAAATCGAAATGGAAGTTCATATTACATGGTTTTTCGCTTTAAATATGAATCAGCTAATGTTTCAAAAACGACAAATGATACACTGTATGAATGGCACGAAAAATTAGCACATCAAAATTTTGCTTATGTGAAGAAATTTCTTGTGAAAAATGACATCAATGTAAAACAAGCTTCAATTCCTAAGTGTGAAAGCTGTTTAGTACGAAAGATTCATCGTTTACCATTTAGTAACAGTGGAAGTACAACTAGTAATACGTGTGAATTAATCCATATGGATACATGTGGTCCGATGGAAGATATATCTGTTGGTGGATCAAAATACTTTGTATTATTGAAGGATGACTACTCGAATTACAGATATGTTTACTTTGTTAAAAATAAAAATGAAATCAAATGGTGTTTAGAAGATTTTATACTCAAGGCTGAAAATATTACAGGAAATAGATTAAAGATACTAAGAAGTGACAACGGGTTAGAATTTATAAATAAAGAGGTGAAGGAAATGTTATCAAAACGTGGCATAAGTCATCAAACTACTGTTCCTTATACCCCACAACAAAACGGAAAAGCCGAAAGGGAAAATAGAACATTAGTGGAGGCTGCGAGGACAATGCTGCATGCTAAAAATTTGCCAAAGAGATTATGGGCTGAAGCTGTACATACTGCAGCTTATGTCTTGAATAGAACTGGAAAAAGCAAAGAGGATGGCAGGACACCATATGAAGTATGGACTAATAAAACTTTTGATATTCACCAGTTGAAAGTATTTGGTACACCGGTTTATTCACACATTCCTAAAGAAAAGAGAAGAAAATGGGATATAAAAGGAGAAAAAGGGTATATGGTAGGATATGGAGAAGAAGTAAAGGGATATAGAATATATTTTTCAGAAACAAATACTGTAGAGATAAAACGAGATATAATATTCTTGGAGGAGGAACAAAATCAACAAAAAGAACCTATAGTACAAATTAATTTACAAGACTATTGTGAGAAAAATGAAGAAATAGAGAATAATAAAATCCAAGAATCTCATGTCCAGTCAGACTCTACAAGTCCTAATGAAAATATAATTGCAATTAATAGTGGATCAGAAAGTGAATATGAGCCAAGTGATGATGACAGTTCATCAAATTCATGTGAAATAGAGGACCCTTATCAACGTCAGCGAAGCAAACGTGTAAGAAAACAAACATCTTTTTATCAGTGTCATAATGTATATAGCAACGAGTGTGAGCCACGCACTTATGAAGAAGCAATGAAAAGAAAAGATGCTAGTGAATGGCAAGATGCTATGGATAGAGAGCTGGAAACATTAAAAGAAAATAATACCTGGACAGCTTGTGATATACCAGAAAATGAGAAGATAATTAGTATTAAGTGGGTATTTAAAATAAAAAGAGTAAATGACACTTTTCAGTATAAAGCAAGATTAGTAGCTAGAGGTTTTGAACAATGTGATTATTTAGATTTTGATGAAATTTATAGTCCAGTGGCAAAGTTATCAACTTTTAGACTTTTTGTAGTAATTGCAACTATGTTAAATTTAAAAATATATCAAATGGATGTAACAGGAGCTTTTCTCTATGGACAGTTAAATGAAACAGTTTTTATTAGTTTGCCAAAAGGAGCTTATTCAGAAAATAATAATATTGTAAAGTTAAATAAATCACTTTATGGCCTCAAAAACTCACCAAAATGTTGGAACAATAAATTTAATTCTGTTTTAATAAAAGAAGGTTTTGTAAGATCTAATTGTGATTCCTGTTTGTATATGAAATGTAACGGCAAAGATAAATTATTTCTGTTGTTATATGTCGATGATCTCTTGTATTTTGGAACAAATGATAAATTAATAACTCAATTTAAAGGTATATTGAATAAAGAGTTTAAAATGAAGGATTTAGGAACAGTGACAGAATTTTTAAGTATAAATGTAAAGCAAAATTTAGAAACTGGTATTACTGAATTAAATCAAAGAAAATACTTAGAAAATATACTTAAAAGATTTAATGTGGAAAACTGTAAGCCTATGTATACTCCTATAGATCCTAATTTTAATGTAAAGTTATTTGAAAACTGCAACCAATCTGTAGATAAAAATATTGAAAAGTTATGTCGACAAATTATTGGATGTCTCATGTATGCTGTATCTGGCACTAGGCCTGATTTGTGTTTTGCTATTTCTTTACTCAGCAGATATCAGAAATGTGCAAATAATATGTTGTTAACTGCATTGAAAAGAGTATTGCGATATGTAAAGCATACATTGGATTATAAACTGACTTACAATTGTAAAGGTATTATGTTGAAGGGATATTGTGATGCTGATTGGGGAGGTGATCTCAAAGATAGGAAATCTACCACAGGCTATATGTTTATGTTTTCAGAATGTTTAATTTCTTGGTGTTCAAAGAAACAGATGTCTGTAAGCTTATCTTCAACTGAATCTGAATATGTAGCTATTAGTATGGCAGCAAGTGAAGCATGTTGGTTAATTAACTTATTAAAAGAATTTGGTTTTCAAAATAGTTGTTCAATCGATATGTATTCTGATAACCAATCTGCCATTTCAGTTGCATGTACAGGCAATGTTAAACGTTTGAAACATATAGATATCAAATATCATTTTATTAAAGATATGATTAAAAATAATAAAATATGTTTAAAATATATTAAAACTAGTGAGCAACCAGCAGATATGCTTACGAAGGCCTTAAGTAGAGAATTGATTACAAGATATTCAAAGAAATGTGGTATATTAAATGTAGATCTTTAACATACATTAAGTATCTATGAGTATTTGATAGTATACGAAGTTTTTTTTTAATATGATGTAATTGCTTTGAGGGGGGGTGTTGAAATAATAAAATAAAGCAATGCAATTACATCTCTATGAATTAAAGTTATATTTATGTAGTCTTTGGTTGTGTTTGTAATCTGTGGTTATATATGGCTGTTTCCGTTGTGTTCGCTGTGTTGGCAAGTTGCATTATTATATCGCATTATAAAGTGTAATAAAAACATTTTGCTTCAATCTGTATATTTTGATTAATTGTAACAAAAAACAATATTGTTTGTTACGATGTCATCTCTCAGTTGTTTACTCTGGCTGGGCCAATATCAGTGTGTTTCGACATTTATAAATTTATATTGCCAAATTGGAAAGCGGTCGGCGGCGCGTAGCGGCCCGGCGCCTTGAAGAAACTTCATTATTTAATAGGTACTACCTAATTTTGTGATTAGATTTTTGGTTTGAAAAGATATGGTCGGCGTAATATTTATGTGCGATTTAAATTAGCCTTGATTTTGTAACCTCCCTTGAAAATTACAGTTGTTTATCGTTATATATTTATAAAATAGCAAAGAGTATAACATTGTATAGATATTACATTAATTTCTCATATAAGAAATAAAATAATAAGAAGATTTTGTAGAATATAAAGAAATAGCTTAAGAATATTGCAAGGTTTAATTTTGCGCCAAGAAAGCATATCGGCGCGTATGTTGAAATAATTTAGGTTCATCACACTTTACACTATTAAACTTCTTAAGCGAAGAATTATGATAGAATTTTAAATATTTCACGCGAATGCATGCAGGTGCTTGATGAAGAAAATAATTCGAAGGCATATTCAAAACAGAGCGATGATCTACAAAAGTCACATTTTCTACGGATAGTTCTCATGAAATTATGGACTAACAAATACAACACACATCAAATTTTAATTCGTTCAGAATCAGAAATGCGAATGTTAATGGACTACCTAACTAAGTTTCGGAGATTACGCTAAAACTTTTCGAATAAAACGCCTCTCAAAGGGCACGGTCTTAATGAAGACAATATTTTGGAGAGCTTCCAAGTTCAGTAATTAAATGTCTCCTCATATCTGACGAGTAGGAATGGAATTAATAATTGGTTATAGGATTATAAACGAGGGTATAGGAGGAAGAGGGAAGATGTAAAAAAATATGTATAAAAAAATTATTAAATCCATTTGCCGCTTCGAATAATTTACTTACTATTTATAAGTATCTTTTAGTATCTTTCAAGTATCTTTTTATATAAAAGTTAAACAAGTTACAATCAAGGTGGAACTGAATTTTCTGCTTAATCTAGAATGTTCCAAGTCAATACCTATAAACTAGTTCTCTTAAAGTTTAACTTCGATGAAAAGCGTATACTGACTAACTTTTATAGAAAGGTAGTACAGGACTGGTTAAAAAAATTACACAGGAGCTGTGAATCCTTTTGATCTTAATCACTTTTTTGAATTCAGTCCTTCTTATACTAAAAATAATATGGGAAAACAATCCTACATTTAATTAAATAAAGTTACGTTTACGCAGGTAAATGCTAAAGGTTATAAAAAACCAACGTGAATCATTATAACGAAAAAAAAGAAATGGAAGGGAGCAGACATAATTTTATGTAAATGTTGATGTTGAACTGTGTATTTTGACAAGTAATGGACTCCAAAATACTCCCAATTTTAAATTTGAGATCATTTTTTTAAGAACTTGCTTCTGCTTTCCAGATCTTTTGCGTTCTATGATGGCGGAGAAACTCTTTAGGTAACAGCCTAAGCGAAGGCATATGCCTCTTAAGTCTTCTATTGTTATTTATCCATTCCCTTATGTTGATTATTATGTTCTTGCTGCTTTTTTTGCGATATTTATAAGTTATAATAGATAATGTTAATTGCAAAAACAAAAGTAAGTGATAGTTATGTCCTGCATTACTTACCTTGACATATGATAGTGATTACTTGGATAAAGCTTATGGCGAAGCTCTTGAAAGCGCTCCGTCTTCCGCTCATGGTGCATCAGACTTTTTGTTACTTAATTCGATTTGTACTCGGCAAGCGGTTAAGTTTTTTCATGACTTTTTTTTAGCATCTGAAACAATGATTTGATTTTAAATATAATTGGAGAATCAAATGTCAACGTTTCTATTACCATATCTATGACCATCCTAAAATAAACACACTGTCCTATCTGAAAGCGAACTTGCATAGATTGCTTCTATTTTAAGACTTACTTGGAACTATTCATTGCGAAATGCAATTTCATTTTACAAATTAAATCAATGTAATAGAAATAGGTGTGACGTTAATGCTTCTGTAATCCAATCTTGACAAATTCTACCACTTTCATAGTTCTCTGTATTCTAAAAATCCTGCAAGATTCCTACATAGTTAACGTCATGTTAAACATATTAAATCGGTAGTTAATGATGAATCGTTGTGCGTCGACGCGTGACTGGCCGCTCGTCCATCACTTGTGTATTTTCAATAAACGACAATATTTAGGTAATAAATAATATTGATCATATCAGATTTTATACCATTGTGTTTTTTCCGAATAATATTTCTAAGACTCAGATCGTGATAACACGAAAACAGTTTTCGGTTTTATTAGATTAAATAAATTTGTTTGCAGCTTCTCAATTTTCATATCCAAAATCACCAGAATGAGTTTTCAGCAAGTGAATGTAAAATAATAAGAAATACAACAGTCGACAGTATCTAATAACCAGCACCCTTTTTTATAACAATTTGTGAATACCGCGGTTGCTAAATAATCTGTTATATTATAATAATTAGATGGATACATACTAGATTCTCTATAAGAAATGGTATAGGTAAATTTGTTAAATTCCAAACAAATGATTAAAATCCTCGCAATTTATCACATGTAATACATTTATCGTAGTTATGGAAACATTAGATATATATTACAAATACTTAAGAGGCGTAATACTTCACTAATGTCCAATTTCGCCTTGAAACGTAAAACAATAAAATATTTACGTGCATCATATTACAAAAATAAACAATTTTAATCGAACGAAAATGGATGGTTTGTACATTTCATGAAGCGTTCGTTCAGCAAGATGGTGCTGAATGTGTATTTTTCGATTTTGCTGGTACCTACCATTTCTTTCTTATCCTGAACATCATTGCCGAAATTTAAGCGCTTTTGTTGCTCTGAATTTAACTTTGTAACTTTACTTTAATTAGAATTTAAGAACTTTAATAGAAAAAAAATTTGAATACTTAAATGTTTTCGTTTTACTATATACTCATTTTACTGAATACGTGTATTATAAGTACAAAACCTTACATTAAACATTAACTCAGTTCCGAATGTAATATATTTATGCTAAAAGAGTGATAGTAGTGCAAACGGTCCGCTTAATCTTAATGGAAGGTATAAAATTTGCATGGTATAAACGACAGGAACAAACTTCGAGGACAGTGTGGACTGCTAAAGTAACTGTAAACGAGTGATCTGAGGTCGCGACTCAAGTCACTCGTACAAAGGTGTTATCGGCCGGCCCAAGGTATACGAGCCAGGCGTGCTGCAAATGAGCTGTTTGTTTTATTATTTAGCGAATTTGTCTGCCCAATGTGCGGGTAATTATGAAGCGTGTGATAGTTCTTCATGTGAGGCTCGACTTACTCCGCTAGATTTGTGAACTAATATAATATTTCTTTAGCGCCAAGTTTTCCACACAATTTTCTTTCATATCAGTCAATAGTCTTACTAAGTAACCTTGATTTACAACAGTTTTGTACTATAAGGCCGAGTCATGACACGAGTCAGAAGAATTGACTCTTTTGGTGTTTCGAATACCTACATAGTAGTTGTGAGGTAGAACTAAAAAATGACTGGGTAAATATATACATATATTAAAATTGAAGTGTCAGTTTGTAATGTCAAAATAACTTTGTTTTCGTTCTGACTACACTGTAAGCCGAAAGGGCCCTGAAGCCTCAGACGGCTTTTACAACTTCACCGGGCTTGGGGGCGAACGCTTATGGCACTCAGCCGTGACTTAGACTTGGACTGTTGCCGTAGTTGCAAATAAGTCGCGAACTGGCTAATTCCCTATGCGTAATTCTATCTAAACCAACTATCCATATATACATGTTTCTTTCTTCCGTTCCCCTTTTGTCTGTAAAAAAGGTTCCTTACAGAACCTATCTACCTGAGTGTCAAAATAACAGCTTTTTACTAAATGCATATGAAAGTATACACAGTATCTATAACAAAAAACCCCTTTTTAATTTTTTGTCTGTCTGTCTGTTTTTTCCGGGTAATCTCCAAAATGGTTATACTGATTTTCACGAGATTTTCGCTGGCAGATAGCTGATGTTATAAGGAATAACTTGGCTATATTTATTTTAGAATAATATTTAGGGTTCCGTATAAATATTAAAAATATATGTTTAGTAGTCCACGCGAGCGGAGACGCGGGCTCAGCTAGTAGTTAACAAAAATATAGAGAAATTGAAATTTTTGGATTTTATTATATTACTAATATTAAATGTTATATTGTAATATAAAAAAGCTGAAGAGATTTTTTCATTGATTGTTTGTTTATTTAAACGCACTTTTCTCTGGAACTACCAGTCGGATTCGAAAAATTATTTTTGTGTATGATAGCCAGATTCAAGAGGAATAGTAGTATAAGCTATCAAATTCAAAATTATAAAATACTTTATTCAATTTAGGCCCTAGGAATGCACTTATGAATGTCAAACACTACTATGCTACCATCGGTTCGGAAAACATAACATTCATCCAGAAGAACGGGCAAGAAACACGATCGGGTTTATCTCTTTTAAATTATTATTTTTTTCCCAACTCTACAAATAACATTTACAGTTAATAATCATTATGTTATTTATAATTTAGTGGATGCACAGAGTGGGAGTCACTTCCAGACATCACTATCATTCACTCATTCACTAGCATTAAGCTACACCTATCAGCTAGCCTTAAATATTGATTTGGATTTGAATGCTTGTAACACCATAGGTATAATAGGAAGTTGTCCTGGAAACCTTACTCATCGTAAGATCACAACACAAGGTTAGCGATTTGCTGTAGGGTAGAGGTATTTTACTGGTAGGACTGACCCAAATGAAGAGTAATCTCCAAAGAGATTGTCAACGTCAGGTAACGTTTTCAGAGTTACTAAACTAAGTAAGCCTGTAAAGACAGCCAGAAGACAGACAGAAAGAATGTATTATTAGCTATGATCCATGGTTTCACTCGTATTAAATTTATTTGACCAGTTCATCATGCCGCCACCTACATTACTTATTGTTATTACACTGTAAGTGTAAGTGTTATTACACTTATTGTTGTTACGAACGAAAGTTACTTCATCAACAAGACAATTTTATAAAGATATACTTTGCCTTTTATAGCATGTTATTTGGAAGCATAGTTTAGGAGATAATAGAAAATTAAAATAATTGATGACTACGCTTTGGTCTAATCTATGTCTATAGTAGTAGAGGCGCGAACGAGCCGTGTGAGTTGTGACGCATAACCCTAGCCGGTCGATCAAAATATTGTCTATACTGAAGTATTATAAATCATCAGTGATTTATTTAAGTTATGAAACCGTAGGCATAGCTAATTAGTTAGCTAACTGTGTGTTATAACATAACTATGTTTTAACAGGATCGCATGACCATATTCTGATCTGACATATTGAAAATGGGGATTGGCTCTCTAGTGCTTCTAATATTATTGCGAGAGTTAGCGAGCCATATGAATATGTGGATGACTGCTATATGATAAGTTCAGTTTTATTTCAACCAACGGCGTTCGGGCTACAACTGAGCCGTCATCGCTTCAGACTTTAATTTAGACTAAACCTTGAAGATACTTCGATGGAAGTCACCCTCTCTCCGTGCCCAGAAACTTGATTTATTCTATGATGAAATTCAATTGTGTCAAACAAGAAATTGGCCAAAAATCAACTGTCGCCTTCTAGCTCTGTACCGTAAATTGTATATTCAAAACGGAGTTGCTCGTAAACTGGTAAATAAAAAAATATTAACAGATTTCTCTTCATCCACACTGATATTATAAATGCGACAGTAAATCGTTCTGTCTGTTTGTTAAGTTTTCACAATTAAACCTCTGAAACGCTCACAATGAAATTTGCCATGTCTGGGATCTGGAGACGGAGACGGAGATTAAAAAAAGCAGACGAAGTTGATGTAAAAACTAATTTTAAATAAGTTTGTTTTATGTTAGTGTATGGTGATATCCGTCCTAATAGTACCAAAATAATGTACATAATTAAAATAATGTAATTAGTGTGGCATAATTAATCCAATAACGTAAATATAGAAACACCGGTGAGGTTACGTCATGTGTCCTACCATTTATACATTTTTTGGTTATATTATTATGATTTCTCCCTAAAACAGTTTAAGAAAATAAGTATAACATAAAAGATTGTTATTATTAGATGACTTCTACATGTATAGATTACAATTTACTTCTTACAATTCAATTACATTAGATAAAAAAAACATACGAATATATATAAAATTTTGGTTCTACTGACTAAAAATGAATTAATTATGTTAAAGTAAAATTCATTTTAGCGTTAAAATACATTGCGAATTCACAACGCACGAGTTTTATTTCGCATAGTCAAGGTCAATATTTTATTTCATTAATACATCGTGAAATGGAAATTAAATTTTGTACAAAGTTACTAAATTATAATTCGATTTTACTAAAATTGAAAATACTGAGGAAAATACTCGCGTGGGAAAAAACGCGAGGTTGTAAATCGCAGTATGTACTAGGTCTAAACTAATAATATTATAAAGAGGAAAGATTTGATTATTTGTTTGCATTGAATAGGCTCTGAAACTAATGGACCGATTTGAAAAATTCTTTCACCATTAGAATCCTACATTACCCCTGGTGAACATAGGCGAAAGAATAAAAAGTTAGGAATCCGTATGAATATTTATAATTTTTGATTTTTTTATTAAATACTCGTGCGAAGCCGGGGCGGTCCGCTAGTCTAAAATATAACTTTGGTTCATCGAGTAGCATGTTTTTGGGTATGTATATAGTATAATTATATTAGTAAGTTGTACTTGTCTTCTATTAACTACATGTTCCTTATTTAGTATCGTTAATATAAAAATCAGTCGGCGGATAACGCCAGCGGGCGACACGCCTACACGTCTACACGGCTTGCTTGTTGTTTGCCTTTACAAAGGGAGTTTTGGCTTATCCCTATATCTATTTTTTATTATTATCGATATAAAAGTTGGTTTCTATGTGAAAAGGATGTTGATTGAAATCTCAGCTGTCCTAGTCTGTTTTGTACCTTGCTGAACAAAAGAGGGAATAGAAATCAACACTAACATTAGTAAAATTTAGTAACATTAGTAATTTTGTTTGAAGCCTGTCCTTAGAATTTGTCTACTAGTTAAGGTGATTAACATTTATCAGCGATAAACATGGTTGGGTTGTCTCATACTTACCAACAAATAGAGCATCATTATCATCATTTCAGCTGAAGGACGTCCAGTGGTGGACATAGGCCTTCCCTAAAGATCGCCACAACGACCGGTCCTGTTATATGTTATATAGACCGTAGTTATTAATAAAAAATTGGACCCGAATGTCATTAATATCTTTTATAATTTAGTAAAATATATCTCTCAAATATAGATTAAAATAATTACATCTCAGGGAGCTTATTATTAAAATTTATTTATAAGAAATTCCTTAATAACATTTTTTTATATTAGAAAGTCATGGATTTTTATATTCTGGCGGCTCTTCATTTTCTCGTTTTTTGGGGCTGCGATTTTTTTTTTTTTTTTTTTTTTTTTTTTTTTCGATCTGACTATACTGTTAGCCATAAGGGCCCAGGAGCCTCGAACGGCTTTTACAGCTTCACCGGACTTGGGGGCGAGCGCTTAAGGCACTCAGCCACGAAAGTTTTGCAACAACATCCGAGGGTGCCAAAGTGGCCGAACCTCGGCTCGGACTGTTGCGCGTTTTGCAAATAAGTCGCGATCTGACTAATGCCCTATCACACTATCTAACTAACTATACATATAAACATGTCACTATCCTCTGGGAGGAGGGTAAGAGACAAGTGTATATGTATTTAGTAATCTGAAATTTTTGATCTAGACTAACTAGCCTCAAAAAAAGAAAAAAAAAGGTCCCTTACAGAACCTATGTACCTAAGTGTAGTGCATGTCTGTAAAAAGTGTAATGCATGTATGTAGGTAGCTAGTGAATGCAGTGTCACTGAATCGCGCGAGCGGCTGCTAGACTCAAGGGCTCCATGCCGGAGGATCGGACCTAGGCTTGAGTGGCCGCAGGAGAGGGTGGACGTGGCGGGTGTGCGGGAACGAAGTTCACCGTGCGTCCCCTGCGAAGGGAACGGTGATTTCGCGGGCGTGGGCGCAGACACGCTGTTTGTATAGGGTCGGACGCGTAATATTGATTTTTTTTCTCGATATCGTCATCGGGATCGATAAAGAGATTTCGCGGCCTACGTTTGTACCGGAATTTGATGTCTGTAATTACACTCGGTGTGTAATTCGCGGCGTTCCTAACTAACTCGTTTGGGTGATTCAACGCTGAATCAAAATATCTCCTAGAGAGATATTTCACGTATGACTCTATGGACGGCAGTTCCATATCTCTATGGAGATCTGCGTTACGAACATACGGCGGCGGATCTAACAGATGACGCAAGAACCGATTTTGAACTCTTTGCAAGCGGGCAAAGTTACTTTTCGACATATGAGCGAACGCGGCGCAACAATATGTTAAAATAGGTCTTACACATGCCTTGTATAGTGTAAGCTTATGCCACCTGGACATTTTGCTTACCGAGCTAAGCAAGGGCCGCAAGCGGGCTAGGACCATGACAGCCCTATTCCGAACTATACTGACATGTGTATTAAATTTAAGTCTGTTATCGAGGGTGACACCCAGGTATTTAGCCCGGGTGGCCCATGGGATTTCCCTACGGAATAGCTTAAGAGGTTTGAGCGACTTAGGCAATGGCCTCTTATTCGGATCGAACATAACCGCGGCGCTCTTTTCGGGATTAATAGCGATTCGCCATGTACGGAACCACTTCCCGAGAGTGGTCACGGCTCGCTGAACGGTAGCTGCTAGATGAGATCTGTTCCTACGTGAAGCGTAGATGACAGTATCGTCAGCGTAGAGCCCTACCTCGACCCCGTGGAGCCGAGGAAGGTCGCTGACGTAGAGGTTAAATAAGCTAGGCGCGAGAATAGAGCCCTGTGGAACTCCTGAACGAACCGGGTGAGAGCTAGAGAGCTCACCTTCCACACGGTAGCAGAAGGAACGGTCTGTGAGATAGTCGCGGACTATGTGAACTAACCTATCCGGGACTTCTAACTGGTGTAGCTTGTGGACCAGTCCGGCGTGCCAGACCTTATCGAAGGCCTTGGCTACGTCGAAAAAGACCGCAAGCGTACGGGACGGAGCTATGTTACTTCTTGCGAAGTTACTAGTGATGTGCTCCGTGAGGCGGTGCACTTGGTGGGTACAAGAGTGTCTGGCACGAAAACCAAACTGCTCAGGCGGAAATAAATTTTTGTCATCAATGACAGACTTGAGACGGTTCAAAAGGATCCGCTCGTAAAGTTTTCCTAAGGTGTTTAATAGACTTATCGGGCGATAGCTATCGGGAAGCGAAGCTTTTTTGCCGGGCTTACGAATACCTATGACTATAGCTTTTTTCCAGGCGGCTGGAAAATAGCAATGGGCTATGGCTACATTGAAGATGCAGACCAAAAGAGCTATGATGTGATCAGGAAGAAGTTTGAGTACTTCATTCCTGATACCATCTGGACCAGGTGACTTCTTAGGCTTAAGGCCTTTGATGACTGAACAGACCTCATCAGGCGTGACCGGGGTGAGGTTCTCCGCGGGGGGTATCGAGTTTAAGTCCTGTACCGAGGACTCGATATCGTAGATATGTGCATAGTCTACGTTGTCGCAGTTCGGGGAGCACTGGCTCTCCAGACTGTCGGCAAGGCATTCCGCTTTATCTACGCTATCGAACGCGAGTGGGAGGCCAGGCCCTCTTTCGAGGGCTGGCATCGATCCGGAGCCATCTAACTTCAGAGAGCGGGCGAGTTTCCAGTAGGCCAAGTGAGACGGCGTAAGGCCCTCTACTAGGTTATCCCACTGGTGACCTCTGAACTCGGCGATGCGAGCTCTGACCTCTCTCTGAAGTCTACGTAACCTACGGGTATTATCCACGGTCGGATAGGAGTCATGTGCACGTGTCGCTGCGTTCTTTTCCGTGATCAACGCTCGCACGTCGGCAGGGAGTACAAAGCGGCGATCGTTCGCCGCTTGCACCTCTCTGGATGCCTCCCTAACACCGGTTTGAAGATAGTCAACCAAGGAATCGATCGCTAGGTCGGCGTCCGCTATTGACCCCAATTCGTCCGGGATCCTATCTAAACTCGAAGGAGATTCGTTATTTGAAAGATAACGATTTAATATCGCGTAATCAACTACTTTGACTGTAGGAGGACTCGTGTCAAAGTGTTGACCTAGTTGCATAATCACCGGACGGTGATCCGAGTCTAGTTCGTGTACGACTTCTATAAGACGTAACCGAAGCGAGACTCCTTTCAAAAGAGCAATATCAAGTACTGTCGGACGACAGTTATCTTGAAAATGTGTAGGTTCAAGCGGCGCTATGACGTCAAAATTGAGCACATCGCACAACAGATCGAGTATTATCCCGTTAGGGGTATTACGCGAACTGTTGAACAGAGTGTGCCCACTATTGAGGTCACCCGCTATTATTACAGATTGCCCGAGTGAAAGTAGCGCCTCCAGATCGGACCGAAGGAGTCTTTTACTCGGGGAGAGATATGCAGACACAAGTATGATTGACGGATGGCCAGTCATACCTATTCTACAAACGGACACTTCCATATTGGTAAGTGTAGGAGGATCTACTGGCATACAGTAGAGGGAACGCTTATAATAAATGAGAGTGCCGCCACCTCGGGTGACACGGTCATTCCTAACTATGTTATAGTTCGCGACTCGCGGATCGCGTCTACTGGGCTTTAGAAGTGTTTCTTGTACAAGAAACACATCTATCTCCCTTTCGCTAAGAAACCTAGCTACTAAATCGCGTTGGGGATATAAATTCCGCGCGTTAAAAAATGAAATGTTTAAACTACTAGGCTTAATACGAGTCATTTTGATAACGAAGTTTTTGTACTGTGGCCCTGGTCAAACGTTGTAACGTCGACGCGAGGGCCGGAAAGTGCCTAATGGCCCCGACTGGGCCTAACTCAGTGATACACTGGTCAAAATCCAGTACTTCTTGGACGTCGTGCTCCAGGAGGAGCATCGCCATATAGTCCAAGTTAAAACTCGGACTATAGGCCGCGGGGCCCTGAGCCTTCGGAGGCTGCGGGCGGGGTCGGGTAGGGGGGGGGCCCCACGCCGCCTGAGGGGCACGCGCGGGTTGCGGGGCCGCGCGGGGTGCCAGAGGGGCACGCGCGGGTTGCGGGGCCGCGCGGGGTGCCTGAGGGGCACGCGCGGGTTGCGGGGCCGCGCGGGGCGCGGGGGCGGGAGCCACCGGAGCGCGGGAAACGCTCGGGAGGCTCGGGAAGTCCTCTGGTGTAAGCAGAGGCTTCGGCCGAGGGGCTGGAACGCGGGATGCCCTCTGTGGGGCAGAATTCCTCGTCTGACGAGGCTTCCTAGACTTTGGAGCCCGAGGACACCCACGATAGTTCGCGGGGTGTCCAGTCTCACCACAGAGCACGCAGCTCGGGGGAGTTGAAGAGTCGCGGGTACGCGTGCACTCTTTTGTGGCGTGGTCCCCGAGGCACTTCACGCAGCGAGGGCGGAGATGGCAGTTACGGGCAGAGTGCCCGTACAGTTGACAATTGTGGCACTGGGCCGGAATTTGATTTTTATACGGGGCCTCGACAGCAATGCCCGAGAGCCCGCAAACTTTCTCTACATTGTGTATGGCCTTTCCCGCGGGGGAGTTGTCTAAGAAGACAAGGACCATATTTAAGCTTTGCTTATCCCATCGGTACATCCGGTGTACCTCCCGGACGGGATATTGTTGCGCAATGAGGTTAAATTTAACCTCATCCGTGGAGATCTCCACCGGGATGTGGCGGATCACAACTCGGTGGAGACGGTCCTCCTCGAGTGCGTAAGAATAATATGCTAAGTTCTCCTTCCGGAGGAGCGCGGTCAGATCACGGTGATCTTTCGGTGTAGATACCGTGATTTGAATTCCCGTTACGATATTACGCGCGGACGGGTAATGAATTTTTAATTCATTTAATTTTTTCGAGATACGCGTCCAGGACGCTTTGTCCTGGAGGATAACGGGCGGCGGGCGGCGCGGTTTCTTTCCGGCGACGGTCGCGGGGGCCACGGTGGCCTTAGTAGCAGCTACGCGCGCGTTCTCCTGGGCCACGAATTTGGCCGCAGGCTGCGAGTCCGCGTCTGTTGTCGGAGAGTTAGGCCGAGAATGCTTTCTCGACCTAACATTTGAGACGACGGTGAAGCCGTCGTTCTCTACGGTCTGTACCGGGACCGTTTCCGTTATCTCCATGTCGGGAGATGCATCTGGGCTCGCGGGAGAGTCTAAAAATACCGCTCCGAGCGGCGCAAAACTATTATTCGTAGCAACGATATTATTATTATTGTTGTTACCAACCGGCGAACGCGACCTAGCACGCGCGGTAATTGCCGAGGGGCATGATGCCGCCGAGGGGCGGGGGGTCGGAACAACCGAGCGCGATCGGGCACGCGGGGGTACACCGGCGCGCGGGGAAGCCGGTCTGCGCACGCGCGGCGCAGCTGCGCCTTGTGGCGCCAAAGTCACGTAATTGTCGGCGGGAGGCCCTAATTCTACCGGTGTTTGCACCGGCGCCTGTCGCACGCGTGGGAACTTCTTCTTATAGCGACTAAGAAGCTCCGGTTCGTGTTGGTGTACGAACGCCCTTAATCGCCTAAGCTCTGCCGCATCTGAAAGTGCCATCCCGGTGGCAGTGGGAGGTCTTTGGCTCATTTTATATAAATAAATATATAATAAAATATAATATGAATCTACTCGCGAAGGAGGATAAACCTCCCTGCCAGAGTGGCAGGGGGGCGCGCCAAAATATATTTAACGGACTTTCCCGAGTCCGGCAAGTGACCTGCGAGTCAAAGTGCAATGACAAGCAGGAATGAGAACCTAACTGGCCTACGTGGAGTCCCTAACAAGCCCGAGGCTGAGAACACAGTTCGGTAAACCAAACTGTGCCCAAACAGGCACTCGGGGATGGAGTGAGGGGATAGGTAGGTGGGAGGGAGACACTCAGGGCTTGATTATGACTCTATCAAGGACCAAGATTCCTGAGTCCGTCCAAGAACTATCGTTTGCCTCTGAAGGAGGCAACCGAGGGGCGCTTGGGTCACGCACCCACTTGCCTTACGTTGGCACCGAAAGGTTTCCGGCAAGTGACCACAAAACCGTGGTTTTTCACGAAGCACAAAACACGCGAGTCGCACTTAAAAGTACGCTTTACGGAGTTCGCACTGAAAAGTACGTTTGATGAATGCTTGTAATTGTATATCGAATATACAAAAAACTTGTATACTCGTGATACAATATATCGCAAAACGACCGTTAGAGATTACGTAACAAGCAAGCGCGCGAACACGTCTACTCGCTACGACAACCAATATCGGACTTCCTTGGGGCTGCGAATTATACCGAGGGTTATATTATAATGCTATTAAATTGAAAATAACGTTAAGCCTTTGCCGGGGGTAATAAGGGGCGTGACTTTGAACATTTTCGCCTCATCTTGTTATATTAATTTTATATTAAAGGGACACTTAATATGTGATTTCATCAATGGAAATATACGTGAAAATAAATTCGGGATTATTTTTATATAAAAAATAGACAAAGCAGTTAATGGGTTCATTGGGTGATAAGAAATATTATTCGTAGTAAATATATATGAATTGAAATCAAATATTCAATAATTTTTAAATCAAATTAGTACGATAATATTAACCTATAAATATATTTTAAAACAAATGCACTAATACCTCATTTTCAGAATATACACAAACACCAAGTCAAAAATTCTGTTTTTCCACCAGACCAGACATACAGAATTCGGAAATTATTCGAATGTTACTAATTAAATCTAAATTAGTATTCAAACTTGTATGTACGAGTTTCTTAAATGTTATTGGTACTTTCCAAGGTCTGAACCAAAACGAAAACTTATTTTTCCATAAATTACACCATCTTATACTTAGGGAACATCCAAGTTTTTTAGAAGCCCGATAATGCATAGCGTTTCCTAAAACAGAATAGGGCTTGAACCACTTCAAGGGTATTTTTATTTGCTGTAATATTCGCAAGAAGGCGGGAGGTGATAATTTTTTATACGCTCCCCTACTCTCGGTTATTCACGAAATGTCTTCATCCGCACGCGCCTGGTAATTGCTACGTGCTTTACAATCTCCTACCTAAATATACAGGCGGGATTTTTATACATATACGGCTGTCGAATAATATTTCAAATGACGTGGAACACCTTGATGGAAAATAATCATGAATAGAGTAAAAGCGGTAGCCACTAACCATTAAGTAAAAAACTAAAACGCTCGATTGGCTTTCGCAATATGTGCGAAGCTAGGGTCATCCTAGACTCATATAAAAATGACATTAAAAATTTGTATTCGTATAACAGAAAAATGGACAAGAAAATTATACTGTATATTGCCAATGTGATATACAAAAGTATTTAATAATCTACAGAGTGGAACGTAAACAATTACTTCAACCGTAGTCTAGTGTCCTGTAGGAGGTGTTTTGTGACTAATAATAAGCACCATGATCAAAACAAGAATAATAAAAAAATATACACGTTTTTTTGGAACATCCTATTCAAATGAAATTTGAGGCCTGATTTCTATACAATTTTGTACCTGTAAGCTTATGCTATTCCTCATTTGATAGAGTATAAGAATTCTCAATAACATTTTTTTAACCCTAGAAACCAAAAAATAAGAAAAGTTTGATGAAATTTTGTACACGGAAAGCACAGACCATGTATTGTCATATAAGTAAAAAATAAAATTACGAGATGAAACTAATTAGTGCGTAAAAAGCGCGTGCAGCCGCGGGGCACCGCTAGTATTCCATGAAACATTTATAATATGCAAAACTGATATTTGTAGACATGGACTACTTAAAAGTTAAATTAATTATAACATTACTGTAATAACAACTAGGCAATATTATAAAAAATGTTAAATAATTGAATATAAAAATATATTTCGAAATTCATTACTATAAAATATAATAACATCACTACCGCAGCGAAGCGTATTATCAAGTAAATCATAATTTATACGAACTAAGCCTTGTTATTAGTGTATTAATTATAGCGCAAGTAATAATAACTTCAAGAGGAGTAGTGAAATGTACCACAGTTTTAATAAGCTCGCAGCTTTGAAGGATCATATTTCTACCTTATTATACATACATATAATTATATATGTACAATATACGTTAATGTGCCAAAATAATAGACTTATTTATTTTCTTGATTGGTCTTGAAATTTTAGTTGAGAATATGGAAAAAAGATCCAGTTAAAATTTTAGAACTTAATATGAATATTAAGTGGCCGCGCAATGCAATTTTTCGTTTTCCATATAAATTACATGGGAAACTATGTTTTTAAACTTTGCAATTAACATTAACAGATTAGTTCACAAAGAAGACTAGCACGTATTCTTGTAGGAAATTGAGCACTCTACAAAACAGGTTTCTTATTTTTTTATGATATATTTATTTAATGCAGATCTTATACTTGTTGTTACGCATACTCTATTTGCTGTTCCTAAAATCAGTGGTAAAAACAGACGATTTCAATTGATAGCCTCGAGGTCTGTCAGATTCTAATTTCCTATGCTACTGCAAAATTGATTATGATTCAAAATATTATTAATATTCGAATATGGGCCAGATACAAAATTCATAGAAAAAATATGCAAAATAATCCCTATAGGAATCTGTGTATAATTGAAACTGACTAAAACCAAACAAAGAGATAGTTGAGCCAACTATAAATCAGAATCCAGTTCGCTTCGGGTTTCTTCTGCTATTTTCAACCCTATTGTAAATGATGAAAGTTTGATATTGCCTGTGTATTAACAAATTAAAAGAAACTTCTCGCTCCTGTAGTATAATTTTCTTATAAAGTGGTCTAAATTATAAGATAAACGCGACGAAATATTTGATGGACGTGTGTTGTTCAAAGTCCCGTGGAAATTATGAAATTAAATTACAATGCAATGTTAGGTTAATGTCTAGCAGTAGGCTAAAACTGGTTTAGAAGCTAAAAGTCTACTTTATAGTATGATTGACAAAAATTAATTTACAAAAGTGCAGTGATCCATATGACTGTTAAAAAAATGGTTGGACTTTGAATAAGCGAATGAATAATAATCTTGTTTGTTTATTTCTATTCACGTGGATTTAGAACGGGACACGACTAGGCTAGTAGGAACGTGTACGTGAAACACAATTCATAATATGACATATAACTTTGAGTGTTACTGCCTTTTCGATCAGTTGTCAGCATGAATAACAATCTTTTATAGGTATATAAAAAAAATTAAGTATGATATCATCACAGATAAATAATGTAGGATTAATTCTACTCCAAAAAACAACACTAATCTAATTTACCTTACTGAAGTAGTAATTATAATATTAAATAGGTATAACTTATAATTTCATTTAAAAAGTAATCTTTGTAAATTAAATAGTGTACAATATTTTAAGATACATTTTAAATGATCATTAATATTCGAAACATATTTAAATATCTAATATTAATTTAGAAATAGTCAATTTTACAAGGATAAAAAATAAAATCTTAACATACAGCATATCAAATTATTAAAACTGGTTAATGGTTTAACCAACATACATTTGTTTCTATGTTGTTCAATTTGATTCACATAGACACATAGCTAATCTATATTAATAAATCTGCAATTCTGTCTGTACATGTATTTTTTTTTATATTCCTGTAGACATCCTATATAAAGGACACTGATCACGAATATGCCATAAAAATTATGTCTGTCTGTCTGTTTGTATGTCCAGATTTAACACGAAAACGGCTTCAATGATTCTTATCAAATTTTTTACACAGCAAGCTTATACCAATGGTCTATTGATACGCTATAAGAATTTTCAATAATACTTTTATGAATCTTAAGAAAAAAACTATTTCATTTTTGAACATCAAAAATCGTAAAAAATCTTTTGAACCAATTTTCATGAAATTTTGTAGACGAGAAGTATGAATATAATTCCTCAATTGATAGGCTATACGAATTCTCAATAATATGAGTAACAGTAAAATTACTGGATGACAATGATTACAGCGTAACAAACAACCGCGGAGCACCGCTAGTAATAATATATGAATATACTTGGTAACTGAAATGTAATGATTAAAATATTATGTATTAATATAATCAAAAAATAATAGATAGATATTAATCAACTTCACTGATCGCTTGTACCACACGTTGTTTTCCGCACTCCACTAGCCACGGCTGCGAAGTTTCTCCCCTTTTGTTACTTTTTCATAACAATAACTAATTTCGTTGGTTAATTAAGCAACTGAGAAATGTTCCCAGAGAAATTGTAACAATTCAATGTAATATACCCTCGAGTATTATGTGAGTTTTGAAAGTTGCCATAAAGTTCGTGTTGTAAAATTTTTGCTCGGTTGTGTTCTCGAAGAAAGAAATTAACGAAAGAATAACTTTCGTTAATCTGTATTATGAAATTTAAAATTATAGAATAGTCTATGAGAACGCTTCGAAGAGTAGTGATCAAATATAAATTGTATAAAGATTGCTTCTGTTAGCATCTTTACAGAAGTTCTCATTACTTTTTTACAAGAAAGATATCGTCGCATGCCGGCTTGTACACCTAACAATAAGATCAAACGTAATGAAATCGATACGAGAGGCACTATTACAAGCTTTCGCCATCTATGTAGTTGTCGCGAAACTTTCTTGCATGAATACTCTATAAAAATCAAAACAAGAAATTATTTAATTTAAGCCCTTAGTAGGTGCCTACTAAGGACTTTAAAATACTTCTACCGGTTCGGAAAATATCCCAGTGATAATGAAAAGCCGGCAAGAAACTTGATTGTGTTTATCATTTTCATTTTTTTTTCTTTACAAAAAATATTTACGATTAATAATCATAACATTAATTAACTTGATGTACAGAGAGTCAGAGAGGGAGACATTTTCAGATGTTACTATCATTTCACATGGTCCTTGATATCATTCCACTAAGTGTTTGTTTATAATTTTTGGTAAGTTATAATTGATTAAATAGACTACTCTACTACTCTACTCTACCAAGCAATGTAAAAAACATTTACAGACTTGTATTTTTTATAGTTTAATAGTCCACAAAACTGACTATAATCTAGCTGTATACTTAGAAATGAGCAATACTAAAAAATCATACGAAGATTGCACTCTTCTAGAAGTGGAAACAGCATCCACATGAGATAAAAAAATACATTAGACGATACAAAAAAAACGTAATAAGTTTTTCTGTTATACAGGCGACTGTCCAAACGTGGGATCGCAAAGTTCATGCGTTCAAAAAAGAAACACGATGTCAGAGTTCCTTCTACGAGTACGAAGTGGCATAACTTTGTAGTATGCGAAGCTTTCTTTGTAAGATTTCAAGA
The DNA here is from genome assembly GCA_947532125.1 of Saturnia pavonia. Lineage (NCBI taxonomy): Eukaryota > Metazoa > Arthropoda > Insecta > Lepidoptera > Saturniidae > Saturnia > Saturnia pavonia. Next base: position 520,172 of record OX383901.1, read on the forward strand.
TATGACACTTGTAATCAGAATATTCCAAGTGGTACATAGAGCGCTTTTGTACTCGTTCAATTCTATCAGAATGTATTTGGTAGTAAAGATTCGAAGCAGAACTATTGTATTTTAAGATGCCGTGTAGAATAGTGCTGTAAATTATTGTTAGGCTGGGTTCTTTAAATATTTTCATATGACTACTGATAAGCCCATACAGTTTAGATCATCTTTGGATTATGTTATCGATGTGATATCGAAAGCTCTAAGATCCATTTACAATAATGCCCAAGTCGCGAATAGTTGTTACTTCCTTTAATTTCATTTGATCGAACATATAATCAGCGATATGAGGCTTTTTCTTTCTTGAAAACTTTATATAAAAACACTTATCGGGATTTAGCGACATGCCATTAAGACTAAACCATTTCTTAACATTATAGATATCAGATAGATGATATTGACGTCTAGAGTACTACTAATAACGCGATATAATTTCAAATCATCAGCATACATTTTAAATTTACACTGAATGGAATCGCAAAGATCATTTATAAATATTAGGAAAAAAACCAGACCCAAATGAGAACCCTGAAGAACTCCAGACAGAATTTCAAACACTTTAAATTTGTTGCCATGAATTGCTACCAATTGGGAGCGGTTTCCCAGATACGATTCACACCATCTTAATAAAGAACCATGTATACCCATAAACGCAATTTTGTTTAAAATCAAATTGTGATTTACTAAGTCAAATGCTTTTCGGAAATCTGTGTAAATGCATGCACTTCTTGGTTATCATCAAGAGCTTCCGATATATCAGATACATGTTTTAGCAAATTCGTAAAAGTTGATTTTCGTGACAGGAAACCATGCTGATTGGAATTTATGCGGTTCTGAATATGGGTTGGTATCTTGTTATGTACCAATGATTCCAGAATTTTGCCACAAATGGATAGAATTAATATTAGCCTATAATTTGTTACATCATCCAGTTCTCCTCTCTTGTAGATTGGTGTTGTATGTGCAAGTTTCCAGATCGCCAGGAATTTATCAGTGTTTAGAAATCGTGTATACAGCTGTGTTAGTGACTTATATAAATTTTCACCACATTATCTAAGCAAAATTGAGGGTAGCATGTCAGGCCCCGGGCCCTTGTTGCAATCTAGTGGTAGCAATCTCGGATTTTTTTAGCTAAAATAGAGGAATGTGCGGTTATTTACTACAATTTCGATGCATGAATGATGTAAGCCCAAGGGCAAAACAAGATTTGTGACTTGAAATATAGTGACACTAGTCTGGTACCAAGTTTAAAATACGTTGATATGTAATTGTGACATACATTTGTTACATATGTGATATAATTTATTAAAAGCAAATGTATCAATATATTTTTTTTCAATATTATTAGATGTCGATAATGCAGACAAACTGCATGAGTCGCGTTGCTATTTTAAATTAGAAAGACCTAGAAATTTTTGTTTTGAATTACTTCAGCGGTCTTTTGAGGTAAGTGTCAATGCATTCGTGTCTTATTGGTGGTGGAACGTACGAGTATATCGCACAAATATCAACGTAGAAATGGTAGCCGACTTTCACGGAATGCCAAATATCCTCACATTATTATTCCTATTTACATTTTCTCAGTATCTCGTGCTTTTTTCATACAGATATCATTACTCCCCCACCATCCTTTTTAATAAAAGCAAAAAACGTAGAGGATCTATCACGCCTGAATATGTTATAACGCTGATTTAAAATCTCGCGGTCATATACATACTATTGAGCCATGTTTCTATTATTTATATTACATCGAAATTGTTACTTAGCACAGAAATATAAAAATCTTAAGTTTTTGTTCTAAGCTCTCCCACATTTTAATAATATATTTACAAAAATGCCTAAGTGGGTAGAGTTGAGCTTATCGTTTTCATGTTTTTTATTGAAGTCTCGAACTGCTCCCAGTAGACGGTTATGAGAATGTGGCGTACGTAGCTTAAGCACTATATTCCGAGGACGTTTGGAGTCTTCGTTTTGCATGCCAACTCTATGAAAATTAACAATATCAGTGTCGGGCACGTCGTACGAAACAGTTCCTATAATCTGGTGAATAATGCAAAGTATACTTGCGATCTCTTGCTTGCAAATGGATCATCAACCATTTGGTTAAGTTTAGCATTCATATTATTGACTTGAATAATTAATTGAGTATTTTCATCTGCCAGTGTTGATAATAAGTCACTATTTTCCTTGTTTATTTTACTTGATCATCCGTAAAAATTCGAAAAATAATCCACGAATTCATTAATTTGATCAAGTTCTTCACGCATGGTGGAGAAGTTGGAGTTTAACTCTCTTATATTTTGCTGCACGTTGATCAGAGTAGAGTTAAATTTGTCTACATTTACTTACTGACTTTTAAATTTGTCATTCATATCCATATGAAGCTTGCGAATCTCTTTTAAGATATCATCTTGGGAGCACATTGATGATGGAGGAGAGGTTGTGAACGAGCCAGTATCAGCCGTAAGATTAATCTGACTCGTGATATATGGGATGATATTATTAAGTTGAACATATCCACTTAGAGCGTAATGTTGGTGAATTTCCATATTTCACACAATCTAGGTGATAGCTATTATTGCAGGTACAGTTTGAGCATTTAATGCGCTTTTGAGTAACTAATATGTAATATGTACATACATGTACATGATATATACATCCTGAACATTGAACCATTGTACCGGTGTATGTAGCGCCTTAATATCGTAATTTATTTACGACGAAGATAAATAGACTTGCGATTCTTTGCTAATATTGTTTCATAGGCGTTTCTCCGTTAACGTTTATGTAGATAGGCATCAATGTATAGTTTTTTTATTCATGTGTGCATGCACTGAATTGCACTAGAGAATACCACCGACGGATTAAACCTCGTATTTAGTTTATGTTCGCGCACTTTTTATGTAATTTTTTATCTTACACACCACAATCTATATATATATATATATATAAGGCCTTTATAAGTCGATTACTTAAGAGGTGAGTACCGTTCAAACTTATAAGTACGGATAGACTATATTTAATAACGATATATGATATGCTATTTTATAAATAAGTGATATGGCCACTCCATGTTCTTCACATACAGCGTGAAGATACAAGTATAAAATATTAACCAAATTTCACCGGCAAAAGTAACAAGAGCGCCATTAGTATAATTTGATTCTCGCCCGTCCAAAGTGTAGAACGTTAATTTTTCACAAGTTTCTATACGCAGGAGAACTGTTAGGTTTGTTTTTAAAATTATCTTATTTTAAGATTCAGCAAATGAATATTATACAAAAAAGTACTTTTGGTTTACAGTAAGGACTATGTCTTATAAGAAACAAGATTAGTAGATATTTGTAGTACCCATTAAGAAATTGTATATATCTTTGCAAGGATTTTTCTGCATGATCGAATCAGCACTGAGAAGATTCGCAGAAGAACCAAAATCACCGACACAGCCCTAAGTATTGCAAGACTTCTCGAGTGGCGACCTCTTATCGGAAGACGCAGCGTGGGCGCACGATCTAGTGAAGGTTTTATAAAACCGCTAAATGCGAATAGCACAAGCTCAGTTGTTGTGGCGATCTTGGGGGAGGTCTATGTTCAGCAGTGAACGTCTTTCGGCTTAAATAATGAAAGAAAGATTAATTTATTTGTACCAACGACATTTGACAAAAATAAATAATCTCAAAATACCTTTATATCTACCTATTAAGAACTAAAAATCAAATGCCAGTTGTTACAAAACGGCTCCAGCTCAGCATGATTTGGGTTGTAAACAACCAGCACTGGTCTCCCGTTTGAGCCGCCCGGTGACGGGACAGGACGGACATGCTGACATATAAACCAAAAATATAAAATTAAAAAAAAAATTAAAGAAGAACTATAGTAATTATATTTCAGTATTTTCTAACAATCTATCCGCTAGATCTGAGATTTCAGCGGACGAAAAGCGAAAAGAAGACAATACCGATAATCCAAAGAAAATTAAAAACTTATTCGATTTGCAGTGCGAGTGAGCCAAAAGGCAGAAACGAGCACTAATATCTTTATATATGATAATGAACAAGTTAGGACTGAAACTAAAGGAGATATAAATATAGAATTCATATACAAATTCGTTTTACTATTTACAGGTGTAGTAAAAAAAACCTGTGCAAACTTTAAATACGGTAACAAACTTACTACTCGTATTTGCCGGGTTGTAGAACATGAGAGGTGTATTCGACTGGATCACGACCACCATACATCAGGTGTGACACCCGCAATAGTGACAAACTTAGGTGTGTTACCTTTCGGGATCAGCCAGTGTACAAACAGCGTTCAGACATAGATTTGCCGATTTCTATGTGTACGCTGTTGTTTTTTGATTGTACTGGGCTTATAATTACGCACATTACCGTCACTTTGCTTTGCTACTATAAAAATAAAAACCAGAATTTTTGTTTTTCGAACTTACTATATTGTTAGCCTTAGGGGCCCTGGAGCCTTTACGGCTTTTACAGCTTTACCGGGCTTGGGGGCAAGCGCTTAAGGCACTCAGCCACGAAAGCTTTGCAACAACATCCGAGGGTGCCAAAGTGGCTGAACCTCGGCTCGGACTGTTGCATGTATGCAATTAAGTCGCGATCTGACTAATTCCCTATCATTCGATCTAAGCTAACTATACATATATACATGTTTCTTCTCCCTGGGAGGAGGGAAGGATTAGTGTATTATATTTAATGGTCTGAAACTTTTGTCTAACTAACTAGGCAAAAAAAGAAAAAAAAGGTCCCTTACAGAACCTATGTACCTATGTGTTATGCATGTGTGTACAATGCAGTGTCATGTGTGGCTGTGAAAGCTAGTGATTGTAGAGTCACTGTATCGCGCGAGCGGCTGCTTGGCTCAAGGGCTCTATACCGATGGATCGGACCTAGGCTTGAGTTGCCGCAGAGGGCGTGCCGGTCGTTGCGGGTTGCCCAGAACCTGCTGGGCCACGCGTAGTGTAGGGTTCTGTAGTTGCTCGTCACAATATGCATATTTAGAAGGCGGCTTTAAGTCATTTTCAATGAAATTTGTACGAATACTTTCCAAATACATTTTATAAGTTGGTCGAATGTTACCCGCTTGTAAAGCCTACTTAGCTGTGATAGTTTTCCTTTTAACTTCATTATAGATACGACGGCCATGAATTTTTTCACATATCTAAAACAACCATTTAGCTTGACTTTGGCAAATATTAGCACTTTAAAGCTTAATATTTCGCAAACGGATACTTAAATCGAAAAATGGTTTTCAGACAGCCGCAATATTTTGAAAGACCTACCTAACGACATTCCACACTATGAGATAGACGAAACAAAACAAATTCGGGATGAATTACGAGTAGAGGAGGACAATAATATTTTTTCAAAGATTACATCTTTACCACTTTGTCAGTGTCATTAATATTTATACTCATACCCTTTCTTGTAATAAGCATCTCTGAGCTAAGCCGCGGACAGACAGATGGACATACCGAAACTATAAGGGTTCCTTTTGACTACGGAACCCTAAAAAACCTGATGGAAGCATAAGTGCTCGTGCTTGTACTGTGTTCTAATCTGAAGCCTATCTGAACCGGCTATTACGACTCAATCCCTATAAATAAAAACATATCTATCTGTAATACACCTCAGAAGGCACTTTTCTTTGAGGTTGGCTATAGATGTAACCTTTACAGTTTATTAAATACATTAATTAATTCACAATTTTTAGAGGGAATTTCACAGTGGAGTGTCGTGAAAACCTGTATTCTAAGTCTCAGACAGAAATAAAAACATGCGTTTTTGAGTTAAAAGGAAATTAATCAGCAAGCAGGTGACATGGAAGATTTAAACAGAATTGCGTTAACGGATAAGTGATTTTGTGATTATTTAATACAGGGAAATGAAAACAGATAAATACAATTTCGATTACAATAAAGTAATTTTTATGTAAATCATAAAATATATTAACCATAAGTCTGGTTTAAAATATTATTAACAAATCCACTTTACATATCAATTACGAAAATGTTGCCGCTAATCAAAATTTACAAAATTATCAAAGTATCAAAATGTATACATTAACGTTATATGTTAGTGGTATGTTAATGATAAATGAGGCACGAGATGGGAAGCTGTTAAATTGGCACAATGAAGTGTGAGGAGCATAAATAGTTTATGAAGGGTTAATTTCCTGGATGGGTTTCTCTCATGCGATTGTCCTTTGTCGTATGAGGGCGGGGAGGGAAATAAGCGATGAAGGTTGGAGATGGATGCTAACCGCCCTTCGCGGTCGACACTATGCTCTTTAATTACCAAAGATGTGGTGTTAATTCTGATGGGTTTAACCCTTGGTCATAAAGAAGACAATGTTTAAGGGATTTTGTCTTTTTGTTTCTTTAGTTTTTTTAGTTTCTTTAAAGTCATAAGATAATAAAGCAAAAAAGTATAAAAACTAATAATGATATTAGGATATTAGTATTTTTCATATTATTGAAACTGTTCTTTTAATTTTATTTTATTTTTATTAACGTTTACTCTATTATGAATAAATACCAAAAGGACTTCGCCGAAATAGAGAAATAATATAAAATTCCACAAAGAATAAACGATATTTTACGTCTTCACAAATTTTTTGTACAATATTCTTCCAATGTAACGGAAACAATTCTTTATCGGAATCCCATCGGACATAAACGTCAAAAACCAAAATGAGTTTGCAATTTCGAATTAAAAATTATATAAATGATTTTAAATCGAAATATACACAAAGAATTCATAAGTTTACTTGGTTTGACAGTACATTTTAATTAAAAAATTAACAGATTTGTAACAAAACACCCGAAGTCTGTAGGGAACAGGCGTGAGTAAAACCGCGGCTCGGGGAACATCGTGCGTATGACAACCGAAACGGAACACAATGAGTGCCACCGGGAAACCGGCTTTTTGTCGACGCTCCATAAACCATATTGTTTGTTTCACGACTTACTTTACGTTTCTCTATAGATGTTTGTTAAACTAAATTAGCTTTATTTGTTTCATACAAAGATGTTAATGTAAATAGAATAGCTATCCAAACGAATAAGTTAAGAGTATTAGCACAACACGTCTTTCTCTTCCACTCTCGTCTCTCAGCTATCACATATCATATCATTTCAGTAGTTACACCTTTAATACAAATATCGTTCTTCACACAATCCATCCATATCATCTTAGATTTTCCTCTACTCAATTCTCTCAATGATATCTTAATACACAAATTAACATAGAAAATATATAAATGGATTGTAATTAAAAATTGAATACATACGATAAACTTAAATTCGCTTTGGTTGGTCATACTTTTTTATCTCTATAGGTTTGGCGTATTGGCCACAATCTCACCTTATGTTAACTTAACATCAGGTGAGATTGTGACACATACGTCTGACATATAACGATAAAAAAAAAGTGACGATGTGGCCCAAGATGATAACACGCTAAACTTAGTGGAAGCCTGGCTCCCAAGTGCGGCTGCCGGAACACACTTATTGGTGCTTGGCGACAGATTTTAAACTTGAGGGTGGTAGCTAGCCAGGCGTACATTAGAAAAAGCCCTACCACCATGCTATGGTTTCTTCACGATGTTTTCCTTCACCGAAAGTTGAGGCTCATTGCAGGTATTCAAAAGCACGTCAATCGACGCGAAGTCGTACACGCTACCACTGAGCTATCATTGCTTCAAAATTTCAATCGGCAAACTAAGAAACTTTAGTCTGGACGCAATAAAACAGCCCGTTGGAGTAGTTGTTAATTGGCAAGTAGACGTGAATTAAAGTTTTGTGTTCTATCTCTACGGTGCATAACATTTTAATATCTTTGTCTTGATATAATTTGATTGCTGAAACAGTCATGTGCCTTTATTTTTAATTAACATTTAGTGGTGTATGGCACACTGTGCTAGTTAACGAAAGTGAGCTGAGAGCGAGGCGGTTGGATACTTATACTTGGCTTATCGCATGCCCGACGATAGTAACGAAGTACCTTTCGTTTGAGAATAATTTTAATATTACTAATATATTAAAGCTAATGACATTGTTCGTTTGAACGCGCTAATATTTGGAACTACCAGGCAGTTTAGAAAAGTTATTTCTGCATTATATATCTTATTTATTGGGGAAGGTAGTCTAAATATTATCTATATTATATAGTCTAAATATCTAGATAGTCTAAATTCACGCTAAGACCCTAAAAAGCGGAGCAGTAACCATGAACGGCTGGAAGGAAACTGGTAAGCTGTGGACAGCACAGTACGAGAACAGAACAACAACAGGCAACACGGGTGCGTTGGCGACGCGGCGACGCGGTGAAGAGTTCATTGAATAAATCTAACACGAGAGAAACCGTAGAGCACAGCTAGTGATAAAATAAAAATACAGAAGTAATACAAATACCGATAATGATTTAACTATTAAAAATTCATAATATTTCTGTTTCAAATACATGAAAAATGCTTTAGTTACCATCGAATTAGGGATAAACCCCAAAATTCAGAACTCCTATAAATTTTTAAGTGTCCGTGTGAAACTTTCTTACACAGCCGCCATTTTGAAAAGTGGCTACAAGAGTTTATTCGAGAAGCTGCCCAAACTAATTGACTTATTAATCAGTTAAAATCTGCCTTCATTATTGTCTATTTAAATTTTCATTCTGTCTAGTAATAAAATTTGAATTCGACATTATCATTGGCTATTATTGTAATTTTGCAAAACAGAATGTTATGTAGAGCTTTTTGCCCACTTTTGGGAAAGGCCATAGTCAATCTCACAGGACCGTTTATTTTTTATAGACGGCATTATATTAAAACTAGTTGAGCTTACAGATGATAATTAGCCAGCATTTGAAAGTAGCTACATAATAGAGAAATAAATGCTATTATTTTTAATTCTAATATTTAAGTTCTATAATGATATGCCCTTTGTAAACATATACTAATTACTATATAAAATATTATCCATAATTTTTATTCATAATTTTTTTAAACTTCCACAGAGCTTTGACGATACCTAATATATAAAAATGTAAAAGAAAACATTTTTAAAACATCACAAATAACTCTTTTGTATAGTATATTCTATTTTATTGTAATATATTCTGTTGTCTGTAAAATACAGTAACAGTAAACAAGTTTATATTAATTTAAGAATTTAAAAAATCGTATATATTTTGTAAATTTACATTAAGTACATTTATACAACTATACCATTTAAAAATTAGTATAACTTAAAAAAATACCTCACCTTATTATCTGAAATATATCTGGCATACAAGTTCCAAAGCACGATTATATATCTATAATTCATACATTATATAAATAAAATCTTCCCGTCACATTCGAATAAAAACATCGGGTTCGTAAACTTCAAAAAACTTTTCGCGTCCAATTAGAAGACACTTCGAACGATACGCGTAAAGCCAGCAGCGACCGGCAGGGAACTGCCGAAACTGGCAACTGGCAACATCTAGCCAGTTAGCCTCCCGCCGCGCGCCGGCCCGAAAGTGAACGGAGCGCGGTAACAGATCCACTCGGTTACATACTAAGATTGAAATTTGATCGCAGTTAGATAGAATTGATGCGCACTAAGACATCTCGTTGGCTATTTAACCCGAAAAGGAGGGCAGAGGGCGCATGCGTGCGGTCGTTCAACCCTTGCAGTGATGCTGCATCGTTGATGATGGCACGCGAAGCGCTTACGGGTTACGCTGTGCGAGTAATTCGAACGCTCCAAGGGTTATTTTAAATTGCGTTCATCATACTTTAAAATTCATGAAAATATGGCAACTTTAATAACTTCCATAACTTACCTCATCGAATATAACAATTTTTTTCTGATTGCATAGTCAACCTATAAATCTATAAACAACTTCAAATAGGATTATCTTGTCTAAATCCATTCAATAGTATCATCACTAAGTTGGAACTGTATATGTTAATTTTTTTAATTCTTTTTATGCGTTTAATCACAATTTCCCTGATATTTAGTGACGTGATCCAAGCTTAGTGAGGGGACTGGCTTCCAAGTGCAGCTACCTGAACATACCTATAGACGCTTGGCGACAGATTTCAACTTGAGAGTGGTTAGTGGTAGGTAGCCATGAGGATATTAGCCCTATCACCATGCGACAGGTTCACCACAAAATTTTCCTTCAGCGAAAGTCCAAGCTCATTGCAGCATTGGAACCCACATCGATCGAAGCGGTGTCCGAGTAAGCTACCATCAAGACATCATTACTTTCACATTTGAGATCGATACCCAGCAACGTGGGTACAGGAGTACTACTGCTGTGGAATCATGCACAACTTCTACTACGCATCTTCATCTTTTATCAGCATTCACACGAATACATCCAATGTTCTGAGTATTTTTCTTTTTCGAAAAATCTTCAATGTCTATTTCAATAAGTGTGTTTTTTATAAAACTTGACTGTAACTAGCTAACATTAGAGTTTACTTTCTGTTCTGTTCTGTTATGTAGTAACTAATATGTACTCAATTTAAAGCAATTGATCTGTTACTTGAAGAACACTTAACTAGTATATAGTCTATATTAAGTCAAGTATCAAATCGTGGTCACCTGTTTACCAATATTTTGTTTATCTAAAAAGCAACAGTGCGAAACACAAAAAAAAACTATTTAGGCAGATACGAGGAGGGATCAAAAAGTAGTGAGAATGATATAGAATATAATGACTATTGATAACTTAACAATTTATTTTTCTACATAGTTTCCGAGTTTCTTTACACACCGAGTCCAGCATATTTCCAAGGCTTCAATCCCTTTCACAAAAAAGTTTTGTATTGGTCCTGCAAAAAGCTCTCCACGGCATCCGTCACCTCGTTATCGTCTTCGTACCTGTTTCCCTTTAAGTATTTTTTCAATTTGGGGAACAGATAAAAATCGCTGGCCGCCAGATCTAGTGAATAAGGGGGGTGGTTAACCAATTCGAAGCCAGCTTGCTGAATGGCAGCCCTCGCAACTGCCGACCTGTGCGCGGGTGTGTTGTCGTGATGAAACAAGTTTCCCTCTCCTTTTCTCTTTGATGGCATTCCTCAACTTGGGAATCAAAGCTGCATAATATTGGCCTGTAATAGTGGCTGCACGCTCCAGTTAATCAATCAACAATATCCCTTCTGAGTCCCAAAATATTGAGGCCATAACCTTGCCAGCCGATGCCACGACACGAAACTTCTTCGGGGTCGGTGATGATGGCCGTTTCCATTGCGAAGATTGCTGTTTTGTCTCGGGATCAAAATGATGGACCCATGTTTTGTCCATTGTTACGAAACGAGACAAAAAGTTTTCAGAATCTTCTTGAAACTTGTCCAACAATATCTTCGAAATGTCAAGTCGATGTTGTTTCCGACTGTCGGTTAACATTCTCGGCACCCATCTTGCGGAGACTTTTCTCAAATTCAAAGATTGTATCAATACTTGATTTGATTACTGATAATTAATACTTGATTGGATTGAATACTTCCATATGAAATGCCCGTTTCTTGAATGAAGTATCGAATGGTAACTCTTCGATCGTTCAATACAATTTTATCGACTTTCGCAACATTTCTTGGGTGACTGACGTCGATAGACGGCCGTAATGATGTTCGTCTTCCGTACTCGTTCTCCCTACTCGAAATTGTGAAGCCTACCTTGCGACAGTGAAATACGGCGTAGCAGACTCTCCAAATCGCAATGAATTTCTTGCGTCGTTAACTTTTTTAAACTTACGTATTTAATAACGGCTCGCACTTTTTTTTCTCCATTTTCGAGGACACGTTCCGACACGAAGCAAACAAATGACTACATTCAAAAATAAAAACAAGAATGGAATATTTTTTTCTTTATTAATATTACAAATATGTATCTGTATAACTGTATTAACTCAAAATAGTCAATAGAATGGACTCATCTTCTCTCTATATTATGACAAAGTAAACTCCACAATCAAGACAATATTATTATGTTAAGTTTAAACTACATATATCATGTCTTCGATACGTTATCTTTAAGTTGTTAAGTTTTATGGCTAGTTGGTTTAAAAATTATACTTAATTATATCAGAGCTACCCAATAATTTACTTTTTCAATTAGTACCATTATTTTTTAATCCAATAAAAATAATATGTGATAAATCGAAATAAGTTCGAAGGGGCCCCTACCCAATCCACTCTGGTCGTAGGCCGTCGATAAATAAATCACTGAATTGGTAAGTAACTTACTGTATCGGCCTCGATATTACTGATTTGACGTTAATTGCCTCTGATTTAGATCTCGGGCGCTTAAAATGTTATTTTATGTACAGCTCCATAATTTTTTCGTATGTTCTAATGGTCGAGAAATTTATTTAATGCACATAATTTCTGTATTTTTCATAAAAAAGTCTATTTACCATATGGTAAAAGGCAGATGCCTTATCTGCTATTTATAAAAATAACTAAGTATCAAAAAGGATGTCATCTTTTCTTTTAAGATAAAGCCAAACCTAGCTTTGCAAATACTATGCTGCTAAGAAACGAATAACGTCTCACTTTATTTTTAACCTGTCTGAAAAGATTTAATTTAGTATTTTAATCAATCATTTTTATGCATTGTTTCCTGTATTAACAATCACTGAGAAAGAATGTCGTAGGTAGTGGTGCATATCATGATAACAGGCTCTCAACTATCATGGTAAAAGTCTCTTAATAATGGCATATAGAGAGACCGATTCCGAAAGTTAATATCTATGTTCTTCACAGCAAAACGAGATTAGCAAGAAAATTCGTAGTATATTCGTAACTTACATGTACAATGTGCGCGCGCATCGTAAAAATTCACTCTCATGATTTCTTTATAATGCTCCTATAGAAGTATAACTTAAAACATTGTCTGTCTATGTGTGTGTCCTTTTGTATCTCTTGATTTAACTCTATAACAGCTAGGCCAAATTTAATAAGATTTCTTACACGAAAAGTATATTTCATTCCGAAATTGATAGGCCACAATAATTGTCGATATAACTTTAAAAACTCATAAAACAAGTGTATACATGATTTTTTATAGTAGCATTGCAATGACGGTACTAAGGATGTATAAAGAAATACAGAAACAACGGCAATCACTGAGAGATTGGCAATCCACGTCGTGGTCATGCCGGCCTGCACGCCTCTAGCCAGCTTGATATATACCGGCTAATCTCAAGCACGACAAATTAAAAGAGAATCACTGTAACGGGTTTATTACCATGTGCATGGTGGTCGCGCAGGCGCACTTAAACAGGTAAACCTCTCCGATACATTTTAGTGGGTATAGCTGGCGTAAGCGTGTCTATATGGTGGGTGTTACACCTGGTTTATGATGGTCGCGATCCAGCCAGACACGATTGTCTTGATAAACGCGTGCTAAGCCGCGGAGCACAACTAGTTACTTTATAAAGTAGAATTAAATGGAAAGTCTGAGCGTTATTTTAGGCACCGCGTTCAGCAATCGAAGTCTGCGATTGACTTACATTGACAAATTAGATTGATTTCGTTTATGAATATAGTAATTGAATTATTGCATCGAATGTAATATTCCATTGATGAGGATTTTTTCTAAAATATTCATAGTTTTTGTTTTGTGTCCAGTCAAGGAGTGGCACTAAAAGTTAACCTTCTTTTGTAAAAGGATTATTCCATCTGGGATGCTATGTAGTTCTCTTAGTTCTTATTCTTCTTGCTTTAGTCCCACTTAAGTAAGGTTGGTATAACTAGTTTTCTTACATCATGTCGTGAATTGAAATTCGGTTTTACTATTTTACGACCAGCCGCTTGGCTGACGTCAACCCTCCTAGGGATCTTCTTGTTTGTGTCTAGCCGACGACAGCTACAAGCCCCTAACGTTGCCTTTAAGCCCCTCAACTCCTGCCTCACAAGTATTGGAATATATAAAATCTTAACATTATTGAGGTATTCCTAGATATTACAGTTTAAGGGGTAAGCAAATAAATCATTTGTGTCGCTGACTCGCTCTATGTTTCTCTCTTCTCTTCTCAATTTATGCATATCTTTATTAGATTTTAAGCATTTCCGACTACATTCTTACAGTATCATCCAGTAATATTCTATGTTACATTTATTAACAGAAACATCTTTGATTTATCATTCGTTATACAAAAAGCTAAAGAATTAAACCCGTGCCCTGAGTCTGTTCTTCCGATATCCTACGGGTATGAGAGTATCCAAATATCTCTCTACCGTAAACCTTATATATTTTTTTCATCTAATATACTGAAGGTTAAGCAAGGTATATAAAAATAGCTCTTTCCGTTTTAAGTCAGAAATAAAGAACATAGCAAAATTTAATAAAAATACATCATGATAAATGGTTGTTTTATTTTCATAAAAAATGAATTAAAAGTCGTTTAAAAAGACACTCCACTACAACATTTCGACTTATAAATCATAATTTTCAATAGTGAGATAACATTTATACCTTTAGGCCCAATGAAAGAGCTCAGTCCGTTTAGCAAGTCATCGCCCACACGCAGTTGCGCTTCAGGTGAGATCGACCGTTGCTCCAATATATTATGAATGGTGTCGCTACAATTTTCAAGTTAACGTCTTTCAGTCGGTTTCGATAGCAAAATTTATTATCGTTAATTAAACAAAGCCGATTGTTTTGAATTTGAGAGTTTACACAATTATGAAATAAAAAGAATATACATTTTGGGTTCCAATTTAATTGGTTGTTTTTTTTATTATTTGTATTTCACTTTAGGCCTCTATCAGACTAGCATTTGTCGAGCGTTCCCGTTATTTCAACGTTTGACCAGCGCTGACGCTGTACGTACGTGTAATGCAGTTCTCGCGTCACGCACACGCAGCTTGTATGGTTGTAGCGGTATTCGTTCAAGCGTTGGACGAACGCGCACGCTTAACAAACACCAGTATTATATCGTTGGTGGCATTACACGCGATAAAATGTAGTTGTTGTGCACTTCGAATTAATAGCACGAACTGGAATATCGAGTCACAGTGGAATAGTCACAATCTTATGTTATAGTTTTATTATGTTAGCCACCATTTATATGTAAATAGGTCATGTAGAACATAACTAAAATAAATATACTAACACAAAAACAAACATTAAACAACATAGAACGATATTGCACTGAACTGTAAGTAATAATACTTATAAGAAAATAAACCATTAGACAATGCTACTGTTACAACACTGAAGAAAATATTAACGTTACGATACAAAAATAACTAACCTAAACAATACTCTATAAGAAACAATAAAATTATTGACTGAGCTCTGTAATAAATAATATAAAAACTCTGCAGATTTTGGAAACTGATTACCTGTATAAATGAATCATGTAATAGAAATAAAGCTAAATCACAAGAAAATATTGTTTCATAAATTGATAATTATATATATAAATGATTTTGTATTATATTACAGACTAGCTGTGCCCGTGACTCCGCTCGTGTGGACTGCAGAATGCTGTCGGTCAAGCGCATGCGCGAATTACTGCCTCAAAAATGCTGAATGTTGGCGATTATTAGAAGATTGACATATGCTATTGCTGAATTTTTTGTAGGTCTTTTTAAAATCTAAAATTATGTGGTACATTAAGTTAAAATATATCTTCTATATATCTCAGCGTAAGCCACTAAATCGCCGCAAAAGCGTCTTTTTTTTTGAATTTATTCAACATTATCGTCACTGTTTACATTCTACAACATGGCCACATAACATATACATGAAGTAAAGAAAACCACTTATCTGATTTAACGCATATTCGCGTGAAAATAACGCAAACTGACAGACAGACAGAGAGACATTGAGTTTTATAATATCACATCGTTAGCAAGTCAGTATTAGAGATAAGAGGTTGAATAGCCTTAAGGTGTATTCAGGGATATCGTAATGACTGGCAGTAGATATGTTCCATTCAAACGCTTATACACTTTGAAATATAATTCTTATATTGACATTTTATATATACTTATTTATGTTCTTCATGACTTGAAAGGTTGTAGGACACTTGCACTAAACCAGATCGCGAATAAAGGTAATTCTCGGTAATACCCCAATTTAATTTAAGAAAACGGTCCTAAAACAGTGTTGTTATTTAAAATTATTCTTTAGTAACCCATTAATTGTTTGTAATAGGACTATGTTGACATCAAGTTGCGATATTCTGAACATAAGTAATTTATTATAATATGTACAAAATACAAAATAAAATTATAAAACTAAAAGTATAATATAGTATTTAACCTTGAATATACTAGGAGGGATCAAAAAGTAGTGAGAACGACATACTCCTTGGTAAGAAAAATAAATATTTACTGGCAGGCATAGCTCAGATACATATTTGTAATATTAATAAAGAAAAAATCTTCGATTCTCTTTTGTTTTTTTCTGAATGTAGTCATTTGTTTGCTTCGTGTCGGAACGTGTTCTCGAAAATGGAGAAAAACGAAGTGCGCGCTGTTGTTAAATACCTCTGTTTAAAAAAGTTAACGACGCAAGAGATTCATTGCGATTTTGAGGCAACATTGAAGAGTCTGCTCCGCCGTATTCCACTGTTGCAAGGTGGGCTTCTCAATTTCGAGAAGGGAGAGCGAGCACGGAAGACGGACATCATTGCGGCTGTCCATCGACATCACTCACCCAAGAAAATGTTGCGAAAGTCGTGAAATATGTATTGAGCGCTCGAAGAGTTACCATCCGATACTTAATTCAAGAAACGGGCATTTCATACGGAAGTATTCAATCCATATTGAAACAATCTTTGAACATGAGAAAAGTCTCCGCAAGATGGGTGCCGAGAATGTTAACCGACAGTCAGAAACAAAATCGACTTGACATTTCGAAGATATTGTTGGACAAGTTTCAAGAAGATTCTGAAAAATTTTTGTCTCGTTTCGTAATAATGGACGAAACATGGGTCCATCATTTTGATCCCGAGACAAAACAGCAATCTTCGCAATGGAAACGGCCATCATCACCGACCCCGAAGAAGTATCGTGTCGTGGCATCGGCTGGCAAGGTTATGGCCTCAATATTTTGGAACTCAGAAGGGATATTGTTGATTGATTACCTGGAGCGTGAAACCACAATTACAGGCCAATACTATGTAGCTTTAAATCTCAAGTTGAGGAATGCAATCAAAGAGAAAAGGACAGGGAAAAAAAGACAGTGCTGTTTCATCACGACAACGCACCCGCGCACAGGTCGGCAGTTGCGATGGCAGCCATTCAGCAAGCTGGCTTCGAATTGGTTGACCACCCCCCTTATTCACCAGACCTGGCGGCTAGCGATTTTTATCTGTTCCCCAAATTTAAAAAATACTTAAGGGGAAACAGGTACGAAGACGATAAGGAGGTGATGGATGCCGTGGAGAGCTTTTTGCAGGACCAAGACCAAACTTTTTTGTGAAAGGGATTGAAGCCTTGGAAGTATGCTGGACTCGGTGTGTAAAGAGACTCGGAAACTATGTAGAAAAAAAATTATTAAGTTATCAATAGTCATTATATTCTATCTCATTCTCACTACTTTTTGATCCCTCCTCGTATAAGCCCCTTTTCACAATTGGTTCCGATCAAGAAAAGGCAAACAAATAATTTTGATTTATTCAGTTTGCCTTTATTCAAGAGACACTCAACACCTTCGGCCGGAACAATACCTATAGGGCTACAAATTTATCTCATTAATATGATACACTGTACTCCCATCGCCTCCGTTTTTAATACACTATACGTACCGAGTATATATTATGCACTTCAAATTTTTCTTTGTAGACTGTTATTCCGAAGACTGAGTAGAATCCCTCGAATGTCGAGATAGGTCGTGAAAAGGTGCGGTGTGATGTTTGATGTGAAAATCTAATATGTACACGATTTATTGAGAAAAAAAAGGTGTGTGTGCGATTCCCCAACGATAGAAGTGAAACTTCATTTTAAAAGGCATTTTCTATTTTATTTAAACAGAGTGCAATATACATACACACCGACATTTACTCTCACACAAAGAGGAGAGACCGATAATGTGCGTTAAACGTTTAACGTTTAACGCTTGGAAGTCGCATAAGAAGTTTCACTTCAAAACATATATATGACAGATAAGTTGATTAATTTTCACGTTTCGATACTTGATTGTTAATTTACCGGAATTTCGTTACTCAATTATTTACAAAAATAACGTTATTTATATTATGAATTTGTAAAGTTACCGAGCTTAGAACTGAATTGATGGGTTTCATTGCAATAAATCGATACTGCCTCGGGAACGTTATTTTATCTGGTTAAATCTTTACTTCCCTTGAGTTCATACAATTCATGGTTTGTAAAAACACTTACTATCAATAAATTTGCAACTCTGTGTTTTGAATATCAAAGTGTATTTCCGTTTGCTGAATAAATTAGGATTCGACTGGAAATGCCCAATGCGAAAGTGAGCTTCATGTTTCGCCGATAACGGGTAAATATTATTTAGTAGTTGTTTCGACCAGTTGACTCTGAATTGCAGACGTTTGGTTTTGATTAAAAGTTTCTCTCTATTTGTGTATACAATTGTTTGGTTCCCTTGAATACAGTTTTCTATTTTTCTTTATTTATTATGTTTGTTTCATATGCAACAATTAAATGTTGCGGACAGTTTTTAAATGCTCGTTAAACTAAAAACGGCATAATACTAATTCCATTTGGTCATCGCGATCCAATAGTTTGTTTTACCTATCTGCTCTCCCCATTTACGCGATTGTTTTCTATCAGGGTTTACTTCTTATCAGTGTAGCTAGCTTAGGCGGTAGGGCCTTTTAAAAGAAATTTATTGTTGTGTCCACGAATGATGCGATGAACTTACAAAATATAGAAGAAGATTTAAATTTCTGTAAAGGAAAACGCAATTAACTAAAGTGTGGTCGTAGATTACTGACTAATTGGTTACCTAAGCATAGTAGGTACTTTTTTTTGTTCTCAAATACAATCAATCATTTTGTTCTCTCGAGTTTATTTTCTGCGTTTCCACTAGTGGCACTGCTAACACATGTTTTTATTTATTTAATTAAAGGAACGTTAACATATCTTTAACAACACAAAAGTTTTCACAATATACAATACTTATATATTTATATACAAAAAAAACTACAGAAGAGAATTTTAATAAAGAAATAATAATAACAAATATTTAGATTAAATGAAATTATAAAATTAGCAGCTGGTTAATATCATATTAGATGCATGACAATTCTGTTTTTACATATTACCAAGAAATAAAACAAAATTTTACAATATTTGACAATTTACCCTTATTTAGGAAATATACAATTTTCATAATGTATCCCGAGTTATGAATTCCTATTACATCCCAGACACGAGACCGTTGCCATCCCACGGGAACCTAGCACGTAGCACGACTTAGGTACCTATTGTTTATTAAACCTAACTTCCTAGACGGTTATCTTCACGGTACTAAATTTGTTGGTAAGCAGACATACATACTGTATATTTAAAATATCGTGGTAGACCACTTATACCTGGCAGCAATTAAAGCATAGTATAATTCTTCATTTGAAAGTATCAAAATTAGTTTTCTTAACAATAAATATGTGATCTTGTGAATTTCATATGCCAGTATCAATATTTATTTCCAAGGTTTCAATAACTTCTTCTGAAATTGTTTATTACTTTTTATTCTCACTTCCTTAATCTTTTTTACGTCATTATGTAAGATGCAAATATACTCAACGTGATTTAGATAAACTTTCTTTGGAGATTTAAGAAGTAACTTTATCTATATTAGTAAATGTTATCTGTTTGTATGTCTGGACTTAACTCCAAAACGGCTTGATGGCTTGACCGATTTTTATAAATTATGTACATGTGAAGTTTATATCATCCCCGAAATTGATAAGCTATTTGTCAATAATACTTTTAGAACTCATATAATGTGAGAGTAAATTAAAATATGAGACGGAAAAATTATTGCCCAATAAATGCGTGCAAAGCGGCGGTCACAGTTAGTAAACATATAAATATTGGGTTCTTACATATGAGATTGGTGTTTTGTTGTTCAAATCCTGTTCCAAGCGAAAGCTGACATAGAAAAAGGTATTTACTGGTAAGTGTTTGGTGGACCAGTGCTGGTGTCATACACTATAGCTTCCTAAGATCTAGCCAGACGATAACGATAGATCTGTATAGTCAACAATTGCAAACCATGATGGAAAAGCTAGCCGTTAAATAACCGACACAGGTTAATCTGTCTAGCACACTACTGTTTCAGGACAATGTTACATCCCATACTTCATGACAGACGGTTGTTAAATTAAAGGGACTGCGGTCGTAATGTCTCCGACCCTCACCAAACTCCCCGGATCTTGCTCCAACAGATTATCACATTTTGCGGAATTTTGACAATTTCTTGGAAGGAAAAAAATTCAATTCCGATGAGGCTGTTCAAACCGCCTTCAAATATTTTATTGTTTTTTTTTAATCGTAGGTTGTTTATAGGTTAGGCGTAGTGGCCACAATCTCACCTGATGTTATATGATTAATGTAGCCCAAGATGATAACACGCTAAACCTAGTAGAAGACTGGCTCTCAAGTGCAGCTGCCGGAACACACCTTCTGGTGCTTGGCAACAGATTTTGAACTTGAGAGTGGTAGCTAGCCTGGCGGGCTTTAGTAAAAGCCCTACCACCAAGCAAATTCCATGCTTTCACAATTTATTTAGCAATGGAATCAAGTAACTACCTATACAAGTTAAAGTACATAGATAATAATGGTTCATACTTCGTAATTAAATATATAATTGGAAAATATTTTTTTCGTTTTACTTTTTGCCATATTAAACGCTAATTTCATATGTAAGGACCTATTATATTACGTAGAGTATATCTAAAACTAATAGAAACATTTAGAACTCAATTCTGCGTCGAATAACATCGAAAATAATGTTTTCAGTTATTTCCGCTATTTATTTGTGATTTCGTTTGAAAAACTGAAGTAAGTCGGTGCTTACTATGTTATCGTTTACATATTTATTCCGATTGTAAATGATTTCTTGAGTGGATACAGCTTGTTGGTAAATGTTGAAGGCATCTGAAAACGACTTGATGTGTAAAAATTAATCACATCTAGTGTTGAGCTCTGAAGAAGCGTATACCCAGCAATGAAGTGATTCGGGAGGACAATTATATCGTATGTTTCTATATAACAAGCTCATGCATGTTAGACATTTAATTAATACACGGGAAGCTAGTGCTGCTTATTAAGAAATACAATGAGTAATTTTTCAATAAAATCATTTACAAAACTACAAAATAATATATCGTCTTTGAATCGTAATCATAACCTATGTTGTATACTTATAATGTTTGGGAATTTAGTGTTATATTTTCTTACTCAATTTCATTAAAACAACGTGTCATTCGTGACCCGTTCACCATAACCGATGCGATTTTAGAAGCGACGATGGCGCAGTGGTAGCGTGTACCACTTCGCGTCGAAAGACGTGAGTTTGAATCCCTACAATAAGCCTGAGCTTTCGGTGAAGGAAAACATAGAAGCGATGATGGCGCAGTTGTAGCGTGTACGACTTCGCGTCGAATGACGTGAGTTCGAATCCCTACAATGAGCCTGAGCTTTCGGTGAAGGAAAACATCGTGAGGAAACCATAGCATGGTGGTAGGGCTTTTTCTGATACCCGCCTGGCTAGCTACCACCCTTAAGTTGAAAATCTGTCGCCAAGCATCAATAGGTGTGTTCCGGCAGCTTCACTTGAGAACCAGTCTTCCACTAGGTTTAGCGTTTACCATCCTGGGCCATATCGTCACTTAACATCAGGTGAGATTGTGGCCACTAAGCCAAACCTATAACGATAAAAATAATAATAATAACCCTTTCGTTGACGATTTGTATATACTCGTAAAAAAGTAAAGTATTGTTTTATCGATAAATATTCCCGTCATAATATGTCGTTTGTGTTATCGTTGTGTTGCATGTTAAAACTGAAAACAGAAAATATGGACAAATATTTAAATTATTATTATATTAAATTCATTAGCACTCTCTATGATGTAATTAAAGAAAATACTTACGTAATAATAATCGTCTATAATCAATTATCGTTATTAATCAAGCCAACACCGTTATCGAGTAAGCGATTCAATATCTAAAATCGCGATCTAATCTACCCTGGTTAATTACTAGTACCTAATTCTTACTCATAGAAAAAATAATCTATACATATTATAAAATTGAAGTGTCTGTTTGTATTGTTAAAATAACACATTTTAACTAAATGCATATGAAAGTAGGTATACACGCTACCTATAACAAAAAATATTTTTTAAAATTTGTTGTGTGTCTGTTTGTTCCAGGTAATCTCCGAAACGGTTGGATTATTTTAGAAAAATAATTAAGGTTCCGCAGAAAAAAGATCAAAAAGCTTTTTTAGTAGTCCACATGAATGGAGCCGCGGGCACAACTAGTTCATTAATAAAATATGAAGCAATGATGGCTCAGTGGTAGCGTGTACGACTTCGCGTCGATTGACGTGAGTTCGAATCCCTGCAATGAGCCTAAGCTTTCGGTAAAGGAGAACATCGTGAGGAAACCGTAGCATGGCTATTTCTGATGCCGTCACTTTGGCACCCTCAGAACTTGTTGCCTAGCTTTCGCAGCTGAGTGCCCTAAGCGCTCGCCCCAAGCCCGGTGAACCTGTAAAATCCGCAAAGGCTCCAGGGCCCCTAAGGCTAACAGTATAGTCAGTTCGAAAAAATACAAAAAGTTCCCTATTTCTTATACTTGTCCTACCGTGACTGTGCGACCATATCCCGGCCAATATGTTCCTTCCTTCTTACGACATCGGATGCTTCAAACGTAACGTGAAGAGATATTTATGCAGGCCGGCATGACGCCAGCGTTTTCAATCACTCAGTGGTGGCTGTTATTTTTAGATTGTACTGTGCTTACCTACCATCAGGGACAGCACGGTTATTTTGCCGAGATACTATTAAAAAAAACGATTACTCTACTACCACTAATATACGGTGATTAATGTTTTTTTTAATTAATTAATATTATGCCCGTGGGTTACTATAAAAATATATAAAATACCGTGTACTGCGATAAACTAATTTATTTTACAAATTAACACAATGTACATATTATTCACGTTCCACTATTTCCTAAACAACCAAATATAACCATCGAAGCTATTTGTTTATTGAAAGTGATATGCCATTTTATATAGGACATTCTTCAAATAGAGGGAGCAGTAATAAGGAACGGTTTTTTTTTTTAATTCTAAATGTCTACAAATTGTCAGTTGGGCGCCACTCAAAGCGCATACACGGCGGTTGTACAGCAACGGCAATTCTATCGACCTACCGACTGCATAATGCATCGCACTTTACACCGTTCACCTCTCACCAAAACTGAGCATCACTACTATTCATACGCTTTATTTGAGACTATACTATCGTATCATTTGTAGTACATTGCTTATTTCGTAAGAAAATATGTGAACGTCATCATTATTCGATAAGAAATATAGCGTGGACTTTTTTATAGGTAGTTTATTAACCCATTTTACTCCCGGAAGTCACAAAAAATGTACGTATAATTGGCATATATGCCGTCCCCGGGGTCTAAGTTATTGAAGATACTTCAGGCTTTTATTTATTCAGTTAAAAATTATTATGACACACTGATTATTTACATATTGATTGGATTGCAGTTTAAGAATTATGTAATATATGTAAATAAAGCTATATATAATTTTTATTCAATTAAAGTTGTTATCATAAACCACAGCAGTCTCTAAATGGAATGTTTTCAGTTTGTGTAATGAATTTGATAGTGTAAAGCGGTAATGTATGCCGAAGTGCTTGTAAGTGTTGCAACAGAGCCGCGTCACGGTAAAGGTTTAGAGAAGAGCTCGTTTCGAAAGCAATAACTTGAGTACATTGACGAACACCAAGTGTCGAGTATCGGCCTCTTAACTTGGAAGGAGTTTTGAACTCTTGTATTTTGAGCTTTCCTTAGTGGTTAGTGTTGTTAGCAATTAAGGATTAAAGATTTTTTTATACCACAGAAGGAGTAATAGGGCACGTCCTCTTCATGTTAAGTGACCATGTCCATAACATCACAAATAGGGCTGCAGACCTGCCTAACATAAGTAATAGTTACGTACTTATTTTAAAAATGGGACGGATTCTGGACCTTCACTTATAGACGCAACACGGTAATGTGAGCCAGCGAGCTCTGCTGCTTTAAGCTAGATACAGGGGTTAACCGTAAATTTAAATATTCACATAATTATTAAGCGAATTATAAACTCCTGCATATAAAACATTGACCTATATATTCATCAAGGAGTCCTTATTTTCCTTCATGAGAAACTTTCTGGACTTAAAATAAAATTGCGTTGTAATTTGTAAGCGTTCCATAGAGTTACATAATTTTGTTTAAACTTGTTCTCGACTCACCTTCTATGATCGCAGTATAACAAGATGTTCTATGCTATATATATTTTCCATTACCCGTCTCAATTGTCAGTCCGGGATCAAATAAACCCAATTATTGAATTTCAATTTACTCTCTTACCGTTTGAAATCCCGTACGTGTATTTTCAAGCTTTTATGAGAACAATAAGTGTGCAGGAAAAAAAAGAAAAATATTTAACAGTAGATAATGTATCATTCTTAAATACTACTCTATCAAAAAAGTACCGGGAAAAGATCAATAATACACAAAATGCTAGTTATTCATCAAAATTTATTTTATCGCATTCAGAGTATGCTCCTTCAGAAACGATATACACTTACGTCAATGAATAATCCATTCATCAACACATTTTTAAACGCTTTTTCCGGAATTGAAATTAATTCTCGTGGCGAATTCTCCTTTATGTCTTCTACCGAATGAAAACTGGTGCCACGAATATGAGTTTAGGAAAAAGAAAAAAGGTGGCTGGAGCCGTATATGGTTAATAAGGTGATTGCTAGGTGGAATTTGTTTAAAATTTTGGTCAAAAATTCGTTCACAATGATGGCATGTGCGAAGGCGCATTATCGTGATGCAAATTCCAAGAATTTTCTTTCCACAAATCTGGCTTTTTTCGTCGTATTTGCTCTCTTAAACGCCGCATAATGCTCAAACAATACACTTTATTTGCAATTTAACCTTCCGGTAAGAATTCTGAGTGCACAGCACCGTTATAGTCAAAGAAAACAGTTAACATGAATTTGGACTTTTGATTGAATTTGGCGTGTTTTTTTCGGTCTCGGTTCAGTTGGTAGGCGCTACGCCGAATCTTGTTGACTAGTTTTCATTTCAAACTCGTAAAACCACGTCTCGTCGGTCAGAATTGACTCGTTCTAGCATATCCTTAGCTAGTCTTATGCAATTGAGTTTTAGAAGAAAATTCAGATCTTTTGGGACTAGCCGAGCGGCAAGAAGTTGCATACCCATTTATTATTTAAAATAATATGGATCGATTCGTAAGATACAGAAAGATCAGCGGCTATCTCTCTCAAACTTGAATGAGGATTTTTAGTCACTATTTCCTTCATTTTTGCGACGTTAAGTTCAGTTGAAGGCATCGATGGCCTACCAGGGCGAGACAATAAATGAATTCTCGTAGTAATACTATGTAACTGCATAGTAAGGAAAATAAAAAATACGTATTCATCCGCGTTTGAATCGTTAATACATCGTGAGCTGGTATGGTGATCGTTACTCAACAGTGGGAAATTTAAAAATTGATATTGTTATGATTATTATTTTAAAACTCCCAGATAGTATATAGAGCTGCATAAAAATAATTAACTCATAGTACTACCTAAATATTAAACTTGTTGCTTCAATTGGGACCATAGATTTTTTTTTATACAATCTCACTATAATTATCTGTTGTTAACAGTAAAATCGCTAACCACTACCACCATTTCACGAACCCAAACATTCAGTAATTAATTTCAGTTGCGTTCATGTTGCGCCGACCGATGCGAAATCGCTGCGCTACGTATTGAATTTTGATTGGGCTACGTTCGACTACAAGCTACGTTGATACGGTGCTACGGTGCTACGTCGTTATGTCGCTACATTGTTTCTAGACTACAGACTGGCATTTCAAACATGTGTTTTGAAATAATTAGTGTTAAATAACAATAAATACTATTACTCCCTCATTATTATTTGAAAGTACTATCGGCATGTTACGATAAAAAAAAAAACAGAATAACTCTTACGGAGGTGTATGGTGTAAAATGTAGATAAATTATTTAAATAATAGCAGGGCAAAGAGACGGAAGTGAGCTTGATAGAAAGCACAGTACAATACAAAAACAGTAGCGACCATAGAGTGATCAATAAACCATCGCTATTCGCAGAGACTGTCATGCCAGTCTGCGTACATAAAAACTGCATAATCACTATGACAGGCTTTTCACCATACGAATGGTGGCTATGAACCAGCCGGAATGTATAATGGTATAATTAACCCCTAATGGTCACAATTTCAAAATTATGGTTTTGTTTGTATATATTTATACTTTAATTTAATAATAACAGGAGGCCTTTTAATATATTATTTTTGATGCTGTAATGTCTGTAAACGATACTGTGTTTTATATATATTGTTGAGTTGATTTAATGAACATTAATTTAATTTATTTAATTAATTAATTTAATTTAATAAACTGTCATGGCGGCCACGAGGTAAAAGCGTATTGTGCAGTAAACTTTCACTACGTAAATTATGAAGTAAAAGTATTTTTAATGCGTTTTGAGTAAATTATATTTTCATTATAATATACCATTACATTTCAAGAGGTTTCACTTCAAGTGCGTGTAAAGGATATATCCACATTTTTAATCATGTTATAGGCCTATGCACAATCTCACTTCCTATGATGATACCAAAGAGATAGAGTGGGATATAGCAGTAAGCATAGAAATAGATTTGGCAGCTACCGGTATACATCCATAGTTACTCGATGACAAATTTTCAAGTTCTGAGTTGTTACTACATAATAGGTGAGCTATACAAGATATCTTACCATTAGTTTCGTGTTACAAAGCACAAACTCGGATTCCACCCCACATCGGAAGACAATGTGTTCGTACATGCTACCACTGAACTTATTATAATAAATTATTATTATTATCCTCAATATAATCTCTCAATAAACACACGGGTGAATTCGCAAAGTGAACTCATCGACAAACGTCAGCGAAGTATAACGGCGTTAACCAGTGACAGTGACATCTATCGACAGCCCCACGTCGTTAATCTCGCTCCGGGACGCGTTCCGCGACAAATTGCATCTGAATCTGCTGACAGTATGTAACTTATCGATTTCAATTTTCTTAAGCTCTAATAATGAACGTGTGGGTCGTTGTGATATTTCATTATGCAACCACTATCCACTGTCCTAAATTTGTTTAAAAACTACAGATTACACCTTTAGAACTCATAATATAACAGCTCCTCATATACTGTATGTATCATTAAGCACAAAGCCGTCACATTGCCATAATACGACAAAAAAATAAAAAGGTGTGTGTGCGATTCACACACGATAGAAGTGAAACTTCATTTTAAAAGACATTTTCTATTTTATTTAAACAGTGTGCAATATACATACACACCGACATTTACTCTCTCGCTCTGGCTCACACAAAGAGGAGAGACCGATAATATATTGCTCTCTCGTTCTGGCTCACACAAAGAGGAGAGACCGATAATGTGCGTTAAACGTTTAACGTTTAAAAACGCTTGGAAGTTGCATGAGAAGTTTCACTTCAATAAATTTTACTTTATAACTTTATCAATCATCATAATATATTAACCCTTAACGTATGTTGTTTGAATTTTAGTTAACGTTAAACGTTTAACGCACATTATCGGTCTCTCCTCTTTGTGTGAGCCAGAACGACAGAGTAAATGTCGGTGTGTATGTATATTGCACACTATTTAAATGAAATAGAAAATGTCTTTTAAAATGAAGTTTCACTTCTATCGTGTGTGAATCGCACACACACCTTTTTTATTCTAAATAGCAAACTTATAGTGCGACTAAAAAGAGTAGAAAATAAATGAGGGCGCTAATATCGTTTCGATGGTGTCCCTGTATACTGTGACTAAAACGGTTTTGATACTTATTTTTATTTAATATATATCGCCAGATGAAGTTTTCTTTACAAATTTATTTATAAAACGTTTTACAGTGTTTTTAGCATAAATAAAAATATAGGTTACCCGACAAAACAGTTATGTATGATAGAAAAAAATAGAATTTAATGTTTTCGGAACCACGACAATTTGTGGTACTAGCAATCAATGTAAAATATTTTTTGGTCTTAAATAATATATTATCCATGTGAGCAGTTTTCTATAGTGCCATTAATGACATTAGTAGGCCTTGACTTCAAAATCATAAAGGTATAATTTTATTTCAATGTTATCAATAAAATGCCGCAATATAATTATTTAGTTCCTATTCAGTAACGTCTATGTTATTATATCTTTTATTTTCTTATGTCTTCTTCTGTTTTCGTTCGTATGTCTATATAAACGAGATTTTAGTACAGTCTATTATACGTAGGTCTGTGGGTATATTAACATTAATGAAAAATTTCACCACTGATTAACATGAAAGGATGGGTGATCCGCCAAAATTAAATAAGCATTAAATAAGCAACACTTTTACTATATATACTCATAAAATATTATTATGGACAATAAACTATATTATTCTATGTTTTAATGCTTTAGTAGGTAATTAATTACTGCAAAGGAACAGGTATTTTGAGCTTATATAAAAAATGAGAAATTATTATTATCTCTAAAGAATCTCTAAGATTAATCAACTGAGCATATATCCAAATAATCAATTTCCAGGTAACGTTTATTAGTGCTGGATGTTTAAGCTTCATTCAGGGATGTTAGATCATCACCTTCCTACTTAGATTCAAAACTACTGCTATTTTCTCTCATATTTATAACTATGCTTTCCATATCTTGATATAACGTTCTGCCACGTTCAAAACAATCACTTAATTATTTTCAACATGAAAAGAGGTTGCCCACCTCTTGACATGAGGTGTTGTGAACAATCATTTGGAGTGATTCGATTAAAAGGCTGTTTTTTTTATATCTGTAGCTTCCAGATTATGAGAATGCACATCTCTTTTTACCTGAGCCTAAATTAATTCGATGGGGTACAAGTCACAGTGGTAAGAGGAAGTTTTACCACTCCATGAATTACATCGATTTCATAATAGGGTGCAGGCTTGGGTTTTTCACAAGCATGAGAAGTGAGGGTTAGGATCGTATGAATTACTATTCTCCAGAAGCAACAACTTTATTTTACCTGTTCAAGAAGCTCACATAGGTATGTTATTTTGTACTACTATACTCTGTTGTATTAAACCCCTTGAAAATTGAATCGATAGTCTTACAAAGTTCAAAGACGATTTGTCGCAGGATATTGGTAGAAGAGATTAATGACGTCTGGCGGCCGATAGATGGAGCTGTCATTAAACTGTGTCACTCTCCCATAACTTTGTGGTGCTGTTCATTTTGTTCTTTGAAATTGGTTTCTGAAATTTTTTTACTATTATATACAGAGGTCGTATTCCACTACGACTAGTCTAGATTCAGTTATACACAAATTTTGTTAACTCTAATAACTAAGAAAAAATTGTGAAATTGTAGTTATTTATTATTCGGAGTCAGTTCCTATACTAAATATACTTGGGTCTCCTTTCAAACATTTTAGTACATAGCATACATACTACATTTTAAAGAGTGGAAAGGCACAGATTATTTTCTTTGAAGATTTTTCCCTACTTGGGGCAGTCTGACTGGTGGAGTACCTCCACCCTACAGAAGATCGCAGCTAAATAACCTTGTGATGTGTTCCTGCGGTGAGGTAGGATATTCAGATTTCTTTGGGGAAAAGGGTGCTTAAGGTCGGCAATGTGCTAGTGATATCTAAGGCATTACAAGTGTCCATAGGCTACGGTAGCTGCTTACCATCAAGTGGGCCGTATACTTGTTTACCACCTTTGTAGTATATAAAATAGTAGAGGTTTATTGGTGATACTTAAGAATCCCTCCATAGATCTGCGACAATGTTTACGATTACTTATATCTCAATAGTAGTTATACTATATCCTCGTTGCTCTGGACAGACTGCAGAGACAGGCTGTGTGCATTGTTAATGATACCGAATCATGACCAAATTAATCGAGTCGCTTCAGCTGCGTTAAGCGTGTTCCACCGTCTATGTCATGGCGAGTGTTCTAAAGATCTGTTAAATCTAATTCTTTTAATCTCAGCACGCAAGAAAAAGTCATTACTTAGTATATTATATACTTATACTTATTTTTGTTTTACCGTGAAACTATGGAAACATCTGTCGGCCAATTTGTTTCCTCCTTCTTAAGATTTCGGTATCAAATGTAACGTGAAGAAATATTTATGCAGGCATGACGGCGGTGGTCGCCGATGGATTGCCAATCTCTCGGTGGTCACTGTTGCGTTTGGATTGTACTGTGCTTACCATGAAGGACATTAACGTCAGTTTGTCGAACTATTATAAAATAAAAATAAAATGTGAAAGCAAAAAAGGATATACAACATACATACATAAATAAATCACGTTTCTTTCCCAACGGGGGGTACATAAGGAAATAGGATATATAATTATGAAATGAAAAGATCAAATTAAAACTTCCTCTTCTATATCAGCGGATCGCTCGCGCCATAAATTTCATTATAATTAATTGAAAAATAAAAAGAATTCTTTACTTAAATCGCATCGTATCGCGTCCAGCTCTGTCTCGCCTGCCATCCTGCAGTTTAGTCTACAAATACTGTTCGCATTTCACAATCTTCTATTGACGTAACTGCTTCTAATTCTACAGAAAAAATATCCTTATTATGAAACGTATTAGAAAGTAAATGCTATACCAATGTCTTACCTTTAGTTCTTCCTCATTTCTACATCAACAATATTAATATCGAAAACTGTTTATGTATCTATAACCTTATTTAAATTGGATATAAGGTTTAAAGTTATTTGAAAGTGTAGTGTATGTTGCGGTCTTCCGATATCAGAAACTCTTTCTAGAGAACTAAGTGCATCTAGATCGTTGTACGTGCGTCAATTTCCAATGCCAGTTGGAAATTTCTTGTTACCACAATAATCCACCATCAGGCCGGTATGCGCTCGCACGATATTTCACAATTTCACTTGAGAATAAAGTAAATAAGGCAAAGAAACGAAATAAATAACGTTTAGTTAATTTTAAGTTCAATCCATATACCGCTTATAAATCTCCTATTCATTGACTTAGATACTATATTGAAGATTATGAAGCGAAACTATTGTTTTTATATTGCATTTTTGATTTTACTTTCTTTTAATTGAACATGTTTAAAGTATGAGTAGTTTTTTTTTTCAATTAGTTTCAAAGTTGACCTAGAAACGCTAGATTTGACTAACAAGCCATTCTTACAAACATCAAATCCGTGTAATGCACATCTATTAAATTATTTACATTTTAAAATATCAGCGAAATTTAAGCAAATAGAGTAATGACGGATCCTTACTCCCATAAGCTCATTTATGATAATTCGGTAATTACCAAGAAAATGTCTAAATTTTTATCTGTGTGACGCATATTTTTTATATAAGCAAATATATGTCTAGATAGGCTATCACAGATAAACATCATGTGATATGTGCGGGTCTTCTTGAAAATCATGGTTGTTATCGGACGGGGCTATACCTATATCGAGTGCAATGTGCTTTACCGAATGATATTAAAAAAAAACATAATAAAACACAGGGGACTAATAATAAAGCACTTTAAATTCTTATCTATGGCCACTGTAAAAACAAGAGTATTGACTTGAATTACAATTTTTAGTATATCGAAATCCTTACGGTCTTAGCATGAAATATTAAATGGCATGTTTTTACCAATTGGCTTCGTCTGGCAGCTGAGTCGGTTGTAAAAACGATACGTGACTCGAACTGGGCTAGGAGACCGCAACTCGTCTCCGGTTAAAGAATTAAGAATCGAGTTTATAGTCACGGGCAACATTATAGATTATTATCGATAAAAGTTAGTTTTTATCAGTATAAGTATTGGTGTTGTGGCCATAATCTCACTTGCACTGAAAAAAAAGTTTTGTTAAGAATAGCGCAAATTTTACCTATTAGTTACAAAATTCGGGGGACTACTAAACTGAGGCCTACTAGTAACCAAACTCTTAACTAGTTTGGGAAGTGCAACAAAACCAGTTTAGCTATTTTAACAAAAGTTTGGTTACTAAGAAGTAAATTTAAGCTATTTTCTGATTAGTCAAACAGTTCAGCTATTCATTTTTTTCAGTGTGATTTTAAATGTGGCCCAAGATGTTAGCACGCTAAGCCTAGTGGAAGACTGGCCCTCAAGTGCAGCTGCCGGAACACATCTATTTGTGCTTGACGACAGATTTTCAACTTGAGTGTAGTAGCTAGCCGGACTGGCATTAGAAAAAGCCCTACTACCATTCTTTAATTTCATCACGATGTTTGCTTTCATCGAAAGCTCAGACTCATTACAGGGTTACGAACTCAAGTCGATCGACGCAATGTCCACACACGCTCCTTCTAGTTATAGTATATTTTATAGTAAAACCATTAGTACTCACCATTAGTAAATGTTATACGTGAATTATAAATAATACACCAAACGAAAAAGTTAACTATATAGGATTGTAGGGTTCTTCGAGTTAAGCTTAAAAGATCTACCATAGGATATTAACAATAATATTACTGAAAATCTTCCTTGAGCCAATATGATATGAAACATTATTGGTAGCCAGTGTAACTGATTACTTTGTCTACTTTTTATCAACCAGCAGCTGAAGAAATGTTATAAGAAGGACAATCGATTTGATATAATAATTAATAAAAAAAAACATCTTAAATATGCAACTTTATTGTTATAAAATCTTATTTATTTATTTTTGAACTATCGACATACTGAATAGATTTCAAAAGCATCCCTAATCGGAAGGTAAAGACGCTTTCTGTATATGTTGTTGGTTGTGTAAGAAAACCGTACCGTGCCGTGCCTGACGCCTAATGAGCTGTTTTCATCGTTCCATCTATACATGCGACATCCTCGCCGCCTACGTTTTAAAATCTTTTGTATAGGTATTGTAAATCTATTTAAATAATATATTCTAATACATTCAAGTTTCATTAAATAATAATTAGTGAAAAAACTAAATTAAATTTTTTTAATGGTTTTATATACATATTTTTCTTAGGTCTTCTGGTACTAGGACAGAACATTAGTTTGGTATTCGATCGTGAGGTCATTTCTCTTCAACCTTACCAGCGATACCAGCGATACCAGCGTTTCCAGATTATTTAGTTGTCTATGGGAAATATAACCTAAGTAGCAGATAATCCTTTGAGAATAGTGAACTGAAAACCGTTCATAGTGGAAGGAAATTGTTTCAGACTAGTTCGCACCCGTGTTTAGGCGTGTAGCTATCCGAGATCAGCCGTTATGTATCCAGTAACCAAGCGAGGTGGTAGGGTTTGGTACCCGACTGTATCGCGAACACCATACACTTGGTGATAAACCTGAAACAGTATCTTTCTCTTTGTTTGTGGCGTTTCGGGATCAGCCAGTGTATATCCAGCTGCCAACAGGCTTAGAGGCTGGCATAAACAGCTTTGACCAACGATAGATAGTCGACGTATTAATTTAAAAAAAAAATAGCTTCTTTGCCGGAAAATGACACTATGACACGCCTCGATGTGTTTGCAGATACTACAAAATTTTCGTGGTAAGTGTACAGGTTAGCTTGGTGACGATAAATGCCGATGTCTTAACTCTTAACTATCAGGATCCATCAGATGAAATGTAGTAATTTTGCTGAACTTATATATAAGTACTTGTTCGTTATTCTTTTAAAAATAGTTCAAATTTTATAAAGAAGAGTCCATTTTTGAACAGAAATTAGTTTTAATCTGCTAATGTATATCACAAGGATTTTATTTTCTATTTATTATTTTTATAACTATTTAGCTAGAGGCAAAATATTTTTGCTACATTAACAATGACGTCTAGCCTTTTATCATTCTTAAGAAATACTTTATTTATAAAGTCGCCGTAAATTTAGTGTCTCTATCTTTTAAGTTTATATTATTACGTTACACGTCACTTCCATTCCATACTTTAACTTTTTATCTTAACATCTTAGGGTTAAAGTCGAAATTACGATAAAGAAGTTATCTCCACAACGTTTTATTATTCAATGCGACGAATATGATGCAGAATTGTAAGATGTAAGGACAATTGACTGGTGACAAAAATAATATAAATGAGCTTGTACACTTGTCGTCTTTAATAAGTAATAAACTTAATATTATAAATCTCACGATTGCTTAGTTGTTGTTGATTGTTATTATTTTAACGTGCTAATCTCTGGAATTATCAGTCAGATACCAAAAAATATTTTAGCTTTTTATAAAGCTATTTATTGCGAAAGGTTATATAAAGGCTATATAACTTCACGCTCATAACTCTCTCGACTCTAAAGAAACGGAGTTGTTTAAATGAATTTAACACGTGTGAAACAGTTGAGCACAGCTAGTGTAATTATAAAACTCGACGCAGCGTGTTATAAATAGTCTGACGAATATACAATTATGATATCTGTGTAGTATGTACGTTAATAGAAGTTAGAAGAAACGTGCCCTGGAGCTGGTTTTATTTTTATTTTTTATTTTTTTATCGTTATAGGTTTTTGCCGTAGTGGCCACAATCGCACCTGATGTTAAGTGACGATGTGGCCCAAGATGGTAACACGCTAAACCTAGTGGAAGACTGGCTCTCAAGTGCAGCTGTCGGAACACACCAATTGGTGCTTGGCGGCAGATTTTCAACTTGGGAGCGAGCGCATAAGACACTCAGCCGCGAAAGCAAGGCAACAAGCTACGAGGGTGCCAAAGTGGCCGGACCTCGGCTCGAACTGTTGCCGCGTATGCAATGAAGTCGCGAACTGTCTTATTCCTATCTTTCGATCTAAACTAACTATACATATACATATAGACGGAAGGAACATGTGTATTTGTATTTAGTAATCAAATTTTTTTTTCTAATCTAATTAGGCAAAAAGAGAAAAAAAAGGTGCCTTACAGAACCTATGTACCTGTGTGGCGACCTATGACCTCAAGGGCTCCATACCGATGGATCGGACCTAGGGTGGAGCTGGGATTCTAGATTTAGTTTTAGCATTGCGATAAAACGTTTCGTTTTTGTAGTCCCAATTATACTTCCTTCACGTATAATGTTAATATGTGTAGAAAAACATTTGTCCGTATATAGAAAGTATAAAATCTGATTTATTTAATTTTCCTAATTGATGAGTATGGTGAATATTAATAGTGCCAGGGTTTTTGAAACAAATTTGTTTGGCCTTCAACTTTTTTTTAAATAAATTAATTTATAACGCTTGGTATAAATATGTCTGTAAATTATATTAACAATCAATACCGCTAAATACTAACAAGACTTTTTTTTAGTATATAATGATGTAAAAATAAATGTAAATACATTAGTCACTACTTTTTACTGAACGTTATTTCCGACCTTTTTACATATAATGCCATTATTTTTTGCATATAATGCCATTATTTTTTACATATTATGCCATTATTTTTTACATATAATGCTGTTTTTTTTGTTTGCAGCCTGCAGTCACGATTTAAACTATAATTATATTTATATTCATGTTGTTATTTTTTTCTTTAATTGTAATATATCCGCGTATGGGGATGCGTATGTTGTAATAAGCTATTGAATATATATAATTTTTATGATATTACAAATAAAGGACCGCTGTACTTGTCAGAGGGTCATACTCGTACAGTTTAGTTATATTAAAGCAGTACTAATAGACGTTGTAGTGTGGCAGGACTCGATAATTGCGTCTGACTGGATGCATCCCGAACTTTATATACCAGGTGTAATACATGATCTTCTTCACCGTAAACCAAAAATGTTAACACAGGCAAGACTGTTTTTTATGATATACAGTATACATATAGTATAATAGCTGGGCCGGCAAACATACTCGTAGTTCTGCCCTTTTCGGTAGTTAATGACTCAACCACAATGCTACCTATCGGATCTAAACATAGCTATGAACATTCATCTCGATAAAATAAATATACGTTACGTTAAATTATGTGAATATCAGCTCAATTTGTCAAGTTTTTCAGAAGAAATTTACGCACACACGTGTATATACACACACATGTATAAGACTTTATAAAGACGTATATTACTTTACAAAAAGTTTGGCTGTCTATTTCTATGTTTTTTTTATCGTTATAGGTTTTGGCGTCGTGGCCACAATCTCACCTGATTTTAAGTGACGTTGTGGCCCAAGATGGTAAACACGCTAAACCTAGTGGAAGACTGGCTCTTAAGTGCAGCTGCCGGAACACGCCTACTGGTGTTTGGCGACAGATTTTCAACTTGAGGGTGGTAGCTAGCCAGGCGGGCATTAGAAAAGGCCCTACCGCCATGCTATGGTTTCCTCACAATGTTTTTCTTCACCGAAAGCTCAGGCTCATTGCAGGGATTCGCACTTACGTCATTTGACGCGAAGTCGTATACGCTACCACTGAGCCATCATCGCTTTTGGATTTAACTCAAAAATCAATTTTATTAATTTTGTATCGAAGTATATTTAATTTCCAAACTAATAGTCATTATCTTTTTTTTAGAAATAAGAAATATAACTAAAAAATTAATTACAGGAGGAATATAATTGCTACGCAAGAAACGCTTTCGAAGTCGCGGGCAAAGTTGTTTATTATATATAATTAGATTCTTATGACATCGAAATGGCCACAATTCTAATTTTAAAGTTAAATATATATTGTTCATGTTAATTATTACTTTTATTACAGTCTTATAATTGTATCTGTTAAACCGAAAAAAAAAGTAACATTATATTTGTAATACTGGGATAAAGCAATTAAATATTTTAAGGAAGCTTTGATTAAATTGAGAAACTGCAACTAAGTTATATCAGCGCAAGTTAATCTGAAGTCCGGTTCACGTTATATCACTTAACGTTTATAACCTCTCGGCTCCACTTAACGAGTATTTGATTGCTCTAGTAATATGTTCTCGTTTAGACCTTGTACCACGAAACAAGGAACACGACTTTTCGTTCAGCCAGTGATATTGGTACGGGTAAATTTACTATTCTGAAAAATATATAAAATATTGATTTATTTTATTTACTACTTTCTTCGTCTAAAAAATCTACTGTCGGAATATCGATTCAATGTCCGCATGTTCGGGCCTCTACTTTTTCCAAAAGTTTCTTTTTTAGAATTCGCGTAATACTATCGACTGACGATAAGGAAAACATCGTAGGAAAATCTCAATACTTGAGAAATATTAATAAATATTTAGAAATATTAATAATATAAGGACCTATAATATATATCACTCGAATATCCTATACAGAAAAAAGGCTATGTAGATAAGCTTATAAAGTAAAACATTATCTAAATACAAAATTAAATAAAGAAATAAAGAAAATAAAATCTAAATCAATTGTGTGTGCTGTAATACATAATAATTATATTAGAAACTAGATGTGCCTGCGGCTCCTCTCGCGTGAACTACAGAGTGCCATCGGTAGAACGCACGCGCGAATCGTGCTGCCTCCGCTATCGTACACGGCGATCGCCCTCTAGATATTTTAAAGGCAACAATGCTTATTGTGGGTCAATCTCAGAAGATAGATATATGCTATCGCTGACTTTTTTGTAAGTCTTTTTAAGATCTATAATTATATTATACATTAATTTTATATGCCTCCTATGGTTTACTCAGTGTAAACAATTTAAGCGTCCCAAGAGCGTCTTTTATCCGCATTGATTCATTATTATCTTCACTTCTTATTTTGTATGTCACTTTATCTTGTAAAATATATCCTGTAACCTGGCCATATAACATAACTACGCGTATATACTGAAAAAAAAACATGTTAATTGGATAAGTGGTTTTTGCATGAAAATAACATAAACAGACAGACTGACAGAGAGACGTTGAGGTACACATATTATACACACAGTAATACATATACACACATTCCTTTTTACATGTATGAAACTAAACGCAATTTATAAACCATATATATAAACCCATACGTGTAAAACACATCCGAATTATATTTACAGATTATAAACTATAATGAAATCAAATTTAATCAAATTCGGTTCAGTAATTTCTGTGCGAGTGTACAAACTATAAGACAAACAGACATACAAAAATTTCACAAACTGTCGAAATGTTTTCTGTCCATGATTCTAAACACGACTTCTTATTTTTTCTCAAATATCTTTAATGTACAGAATTCGACTCTTACACTTTTATTGTAGTAATAGTGTAGTAAGTATAGAATAATAATATTAGATATAGATCATCTCAAATCTAAAACTTATAGCATATAATTAACGTATCAATCCATTATCCATTATCAGGTCGCCGGTCGTCGTGACAGCATTATCAATGTTTCAAAATGGTATCGTTTATCGTAATGAATAATAAGAAGATAATTCCATAAGGCAATGTACACGGCAAGCGTTTTATCCGTATTGTGTCCGCTTTTTATTAGAATTGTTCTTTGCGTAAATATTTTAATCGCAAGGCATTATTCGCGCTTCTATGTTACAGTCAGAAGGGTATGGCTTAGCAAGAGGCTCTAGAATATGAGCAGTTCCAACTCAGCCAAAGCAGCAACATATCAGGGACTTATGGCATAAAAACAGCAGCTATACTAAAGGTTGTCACCTGTACGTTATAATAATATATTCTACGTTATTTCGGGAAATTATATTCTATAACTTTATGTGAACGATAAAGTACACAAAAATATTTTATATCACATAGTTTGATTTATCTAGGGTCCATTTTACATCAATCATTAAACGACTAAATAGTTGAGCGTTATTTAATACAAGACCTACTTACTATCCTGTTTCTACTGATTTTTCACGAAATATAATACGTGTACTACTACTACACACTACTTTTAATATTTAAGAAGAAATGCTGTTTGCAAGACAAATGAATAATACGTGTTAACAGAAATCTGTTGCTTCGCGCTATGCCTTAACGACCTAATATAGCATTTTCCCTTATTTTAGGAATTTCATGGAAAAGTTCAAAGCAGGAACATGTCAGTGGTAGATATAGATTTTGTGGTATAAAAATATTTGTTTCACTGCCATTATCTTAGGATGAAGTAGATGAATATGTTTGTATGGACTAAATGCCGCCCGCATTTTCTCTTAACAACTAAGGTAAAACCACCAGTAATTGACACTGCACCAATAGTTGACACACTGACGAAGAGAATTAAATATTAAGAAAAAAAAGGAAGCCAAAGATCGAGATGGCCAAAATCACTGATTACTGATAAATTTTTAATGTTATAAATACATATAGGTACAGTCAGTTATGAAAGTCGGTTAACAAACTCAAGACTTCAAATCAATTGAGTATCAAATATTTAATTTTCTTCGTCAG
This sequence comes from Saturnia pavonia, assembly GCA_947532125.1. Lineage (NCBI taxonomy): Eukaryota > Metazoa > Arthropoda > Insecta > Lepidoptera > Saturniidae > Saturnia > Saturnia pavonia. Next base: position 559,871 of record OX383901.1, read on the forward strand.
AGTGTCAACTATTGGTGCAGTGTCAATTACTGGTGGTTTTACCTTAATGTTTGCTGAAATAGAAGGTGGAAATTTTAGTTGTAATCCACAGTGAATGCTTAACATCGGGTGGCCTTTATGCTTGCCGTTAATAGTTTGAGTATTTAAAAAATTGTGTCAGTTTTTTTCCCTTATATATATATATATGTACCTTTATATTTGTCAGCACTTCATCTGAGTATTTGCTGGAAAACTTGGATGAAAAACCAATGCTATTATCAGTATATACGTATAAAAACAAGATTGATCACGTTTTTGTTTCATTAATTTCTTACTTTACTATTTTGTATAGATAAATATTCCGTTTCAGAGTAATCTGTTTTGAAAATCAAATAACAATATGTCAACGCATTACATTTTACTCGGCGTTTTTGTTTTAACAGGATGCCTTTTTCATGCGAACGGTGAACATTTGCAAGTCGGTACAAGTGTCAACAACCAGTTAGTCTATGTCGAACGCATTAAATTAAAAGCGATACCTTTGAAGACTCGGACGGAAAATGTGTTTTTTGATATTAACGATACTAGGATTATTAAGGTGAGTTCGAATACGTTTATTATATTTTTAAATGTAAACTGCTTATCAATTTATGTGTAGTCTTTACATTACGCGAATAACTCCCATCGCAATTTGTTGAGTAATTTCTACGTGATAAACACACGCACTGATATTCAGACATTATTTTGACGAAATAATATGGACAGGTGGTAATATTTTGTTATTGATAAATGCCTTCTTGAGGCTTAAATTGAATGATTGAAAAAACTTTCATTACCTTTCATCACCTATTTATACATGATCACTAAAAGTAATTATTTTTTATCATTATCTCCGCCTTTCTGGCTGTGTATACTTAATGTGTATAATATATAAGTCGAATTGGTAGGTTCGAATTGGTCGAATCGAACTTTCGGCATTTAACAACGTTTTATATAATTATAATTTATTGTGTGACATCATCGACTAATGGTGTACAAAAACATGGAGGACGTGAACCACTGTGAAATGTAATAACATAACTTAGTGTAAACATATAGATTTCATGATGTTTCAAATCACAAATTTGTGCTTTCCTGCTAGAAAAGTCCTTATTCTGTATATTCATGTAATATATTAAATGTCATTTAGTATGAACCTTACAAAAAATAACTTTTAACAATATAAATACTAAATTGTGTTAAAAAAAATTTCAAATTACTAAGATTAATTTAAATCTGCAGGGTATAACAGTGACGGACTTCGATGCTTCAAAAGCTAAAGTAAGTTTGACTGCAGGAGGTGTTGGCTTCACTTACACGAACATTAAGTTGAAAAGCGAACCCGGCAAAGGCCTTAATTTCCAAGTACGAATATATGCGTAAAACTTATTATACACAATTATGTTTTTATTATAGATAATATTTCAATAAATATTTTTGAAACATCTCGATTAAATTTTGTTTATAAATTGTACAAGTTGTTTAATTTTAATATGTTATTTCTTCGTCCTGGAGTTAGGAAATGGTAATCATTATGGGAAGGGGAGAGTGGACATAAAGGTCGACTGTTAAGCACAGCTTTCACTTGTGTGAACAGAGTGCATATTTCCTCAAACGTTAGATGATTGTTCCCCATAATGCGTTTTAAATGGTATTTCGCGGATTTAACGCCGGCTTCTCAGATGCCGCCGAAATGTGGAGCGTACGTGGGAGAAAACACAAACCTTGTACCTTCATTAGTAGCGAAATCATTAATTAATTAATTAGTTTTAAGAAAATTGCCCATTTCCTTAGCTGCTGCAATGAAGTTGCGGCCGTTATCGCAAAATATCTCCGCTGGCTTGCCCCGCCTTGATATGAACCTGCGTAACGTCATGATGAACGCGTCTTTAGACAAATCACTGACGGATTCCAGGTGCACGTATTTGTACCGGAAACAGACAAATAGACACAAATAGGTTTTAGTTAAACTTGCACCTCGACCCTTTCTAATTAGAGTGAGGAAAGGACTAGCGAAATCAACGCCAACAGTACGAAAAAGAAAATCAGATGTGATGTGCTGTACAGGTAAGTTTCCCATCATGGGAGTTAACACTTATATGTAAGTACTAGTTCGTTATCATTTTAAAAATAGTTTAAAGAAGAGTTCATTTATGAATATAAATTAGTTTTAATCTGCCGTAGTATTAATCTGCTAATGAATATTTAGTTACTTTTGTGTGACGCATTTGATCACAAAGATTTTATTTTCTATTTATTATTTTTATAACTAAATAGCTAGAGGCAAAATATGTTTGCTACATTAATAATGACGTCTAGCCTTTTACTTAAGAAATAGTTTATTTATAAAGTCGCTGTAAATTTACTGTCTCTATCTTTCAAGTTTATTTTATTACGTTACACGTCACTTCTATTCCATACTTTAAACCTTAATTCAGCCATTCGTCTTACGTTTGATTTCAACTTTTTATCGTAACATCTTAGGGTTAAAGTCGAAATTACGATAAAGCAATTCTCCCCACAACGTTTTATTATTCAAGCGACGAATATGATGCAGAATTGTAAGATGCAAGGACAATTGACTGGTGACAAAAATAATATAAATCAGCTTGTACACTTACCGTCTTTAATAAGTAATACACTTAATATTATAAATCTCACGATTGCTTAGTTGTTGTTGATTGTTATTATTTTAACGTGCTAATCTCTGGATTTATCAGTCAGATTTCAAAAAATATTTTAGTTTTTTATAAAGCTATTTATTGCGAAAGGTTATATAAAGGCTATATAACTTCACGCTCATAACTCTCTCGACTCTAAGGAACGGAGTTGTCAAATGAATTTAACACGTGTGAAACAGTTGAGCACAGCTAGTGTAATTATAAAACTCAACGCAGCGTGTTAAGAATAGTCTTACGAATATACAATTATGATATCTGTGTAGTATGTAGGTTAGTAGAAGTTAGAAGAAACGTGCCCTGGAGCTGGTTTTTTTCGAATTGACTTTACTGTTAGCCCTGGAGCCTTTGCGGCTTTTACAGCCTCACAGGACTTGGGAGCGAGCGCATAAGACACTCAGCCGCGAAAGCAAGGCAACAAGTTAAGAGGGTGCCAAAGTGGCCGGACCTCGGCTCGAACTGTTGCCGCGTATGCAATGAAGTCGCGATCTGTCTAATTCCTATCATTCGATCTAAACTAACTATACATATAAATGTAGACGGAAGGAACAGGTGTATGTGTATTTAGTAATCTGATTTTTTTTTCTAATCTATCAAGGCAAAAAAAGAAAAAAAAGGTGCCTTACAGAACCTATGTACCTGTGTGGCGACCTATGACCTCAAGGGCTACATACCGATGGATCGGACCTAGAGTGGAGCTGGGATTCTAGATTTAGTTTTAGCATTGCGATAAAACGTTTCGTTTTTGTAGTCCCAATTATACTTCCTTCACGTATAATGTTAATATGTGTAGAAAAACATTTGTCCGTATATATAAAGTATAAAATCTGATTTATTTAATTTTCCTAATTGATGAGTATGGTGAATATTAATAGTGCCAAGCTTTTCGAAACAAATTTGTTTGGCCTTCAATTTTTTTTAAATAAATTAATTTATAACGCTTGGTATAAATATGTCTGTAAATTATATTAACAATCAATACCGCTAAATACTAACAAGACTTTTTTTTAGTATATAATGATATAAAAATAAATATAAATACATTAGTCTATACATTTTACTGAACGTTATTTCCTTCCAAAAAAGGTCTGAGTTATTCTTACGTAAAGCATTTAGGAATTTTCAAAACTTAAAACGCAAATTTTTAGGTGCTGTAACTTTACTGTTTCCATGTTTTGTGCCGAGATATCTTGAATATTTTTTTACATATAATGTTGTTTTTTTTTGTTTGCAGCCTGCAGTCACGATTTAAACTATAATTATATTTATATACATGTTGTTATTTCCAAGGACTCCTTTAATTGTAATATATCCGCGTATGTGGTGTAATGAGTTATTTATGATATTACAAATAAAGGACCGCTGTACTTGTCAGTGGGTCATACAATTTTGTTACACTAAAACAGTACTAATAGACGTTGTAGGGTGTGGCAGGAGTCGATAATTGCGTCAGACTGGATGGATCACGACGTTTATACATCAGGTGTAATACATATTCTTCTTCACCGTTAACGAAAAATGTTAACGCAAGCAAGACTGTTTTTTTATAATATACAGTATACATAGTATACATATAGTATAATAGCTGGGCCGGCAAACATACTCGTAGTTCTGCCCTTTTCGGTAGTTAATGACTGAACCACAGTGCTACCTATCGGATCTAAACATAGCTATGAACAATCTTCTCGATAAAATAAATATATTATGTGAATATCAGCTCAATTGGTCAAGTCTTTCAGAAGAAATTTACGCACATACGTATATACACACACACGTATAAGATTTTATAAAGACGAATATTACTTTACAAAAACTTTGGCTGTCTATTTCTATGTTTTTTTCTATCGTTATAAGTTTTGGCGTCGTGGCCACAATCTCACCTGATGTTTAGTTACAATGTGGCCCAAGATGTTAAAACGCTAAACCTACGCCTATTGGTGTTTGGCGACAGATTTTCAACTTGAGGGTGGTAGCTAGCCAGGCGGGCATTAGAAAAAGCCCTACCACCATGCTATAGTTTCCTCACGATGTTTTTCTTCACCGAAAGCTCAGGCTGACGTGAGCGCTGAGTGAGTGACGTGTCACTCGACGCGAAGTCGTACACGCTATCTCTGAGCCATCATCGCTTTTGGATTTAACTCAAAAATGACTTGATAAATTTTAATGAAATTGTGTACAAGGAAAATTTACGTCATTCGTCAATTGATAGGTTATAGGAATTATCAATAATAAATACCCTAAGAATAACTAAATATTAAAATTACAATTTTATTAATTTTTTATCGAGTTTGATGAAATTTTGTTGAAGTTTGTATATTTAATTTCAAAATTAATACATAGTCATTATCTGTTTTTTAGAAATAAAATATATGACTAAAAATTAAATTACAGGAGGATCCTCCTGTAATTGTTACGCAAGAAACGCGTTCGAAGTCGCGGGCAAAGTTATTTATTATATATAATTAGATTCTTATGGCATCGAAATGGCCACAACGTAATTCTAATTTTTAACTTAAATATATAATATTTTTCATGTTAATACTTACTTTTATTAACTAAAAGTAACTTTATGTTTGTAATACTGGGATAAAAAAATTAAATATTTTAAGGAAGCTTTGATTAACTTGAGAAACTGCAACTAAGTTATATCAGCGCAAGTTAATCTGAAGTCCGGTTCACGTTATATCACTTAACGTTTATAACCTCTCGGCTCCACTTAACGAGTATTTGATTGCTCTAGTAATATGTTCTCGTTCAGACCTTGTACCACGAAACAAGGAACACGACTTTTCGTTCAGCTAGTGATATTGGTACGGGTAAATTTACTATTCTAAAAAATATATAAAATATTGATTAATTTTCTTTATAAATTTTTTCGTCTAAAAAATCTACTGGCGGAATGTCGATTCGATGTCCGCATGTTTGGGTCTTGACTTTTTCCAAAAGTATTTTTTTTCAGAATTCGCGTAAATCTATCAGTTTGTACAATCGTATATGGGAAAATATAGAACTGTAGATTTCTCGGAGAGGCCTTTGCTCAGAAGTTAGTAGTGGCATAGGATAGTATTTTACAAAAACAAATTTATTTGGAGATTTCTTTCCACTTGGCGCAGTCCGACTGGTGGAATGCCTCCAGCCTTTAGAAAATCACAGCCAAGTAACCTTGTGTTATGTTCCTTCGGTGAATAGTTTCCAGAGCTCATTGAGGTAGAGTGGTTTGAACCCCTTGAGGTCAGAAACGCGCTAGTTGACATCTGTAGTATTATACGCGTCCATAGGCTACGGTAGTCGCTTAACATCAGGCGGTCCGTATGCTTGTTTTCCACCTTGGTAGTATAAAAAATAAAACATTTTTAATATTCGTAATGAATAGTCATTATTGTTATTTTCTAGCCTATATTTTCTTTTGTAGTTTATAGCAAAATTAATAAGTAGAGAAACATTAAATACATATTTATTTACATAATATATTATATCTGTATCAATATACATATATTTATTTTTATAAGTCTTGATGATACTAAAATAGATAAAATCAATATGGAGAAAAACTGACTCAATAATCAGTAAAGATTTTTCCTTCTAACATATCTCTTATGGCTTTTTTTACAATAAATGTATTACGTTTAAGAGAATACGGAATATTCTATGGTGATATAGTAAAATTTAAATCTAAATATCTAATATATGATAATGCTTACTCGATTATAGCGTGATGTTTCCGTCTGGTTAAATTGATCGTTATCACTGAAAACACAAATCTCGAAATTAATAGATGTTTGCGTGTATACTGAAATATTTTTAGCAGTTGCGGTTAAGGTGTAGACTACGATCATTGAAAAGTTGAGTTGAAATCATAAGTTTTGAAGTGTGTTTACGAAACGCAACATGTTTTATGCGTATTACACTCAGTACTAAACGGTTTTCTTTTGTAAAATAAATATATATTTGTTTATCTGCGTTAAAATAATCGTTAAGAGAAGTAGTCGAATGTCAAGCCGCGTTGCCACTTAGCAACAACCCTACACGGTAATCACGCATCCATTGCCGCTCGGTGAAACTAATTTCGCGAGTCCAAAGCAAACGCGAGCAATGTAAACAACATGAATATTTTAGGGTCGCCATCAAAGCGGACGATAAACGCGCGGACCCAATATCGTGCTTGAACAAAGGCTGACAAGAGTTTGGGGAACGCCCATACCGATGCATATTCAACGAGCCAATCGTATAGTTCAGGAGACGGGATCCAAGTTCTATATTTTATTTTTCCATAATTAAATGTATATCCAAAACGCGAGTAAACGGTAGCTGCAATAACCAAACCAGGCTAGTCCAAGTCCGGAAATAAGTTACAGCTTGGGACATTTTCAAGCGTGCTTTCTACTTGGAGTACTTGAACATCGTAACTTAAAAATTGCGTATACACTTATCACATACCTCTGGAAGACCGGTAAAGTATGCTTTTTTGCATTAGTAATAAACGAATAACTTATCTGTGCATTGAGGTGTCTTCCCAAAGGAAGTACAAGCTTAATCACCAAGCCAGCCCATGACGTATTGGCGATTTGAAATGCCGAGAAACCAATACTTTTGTATTTTTCCCACATATAGTGATACTACAAGAAAATTTCTCAAGCGTTCAGGTTTCCTCACAATGTTTCCTTCACCGTCAGCCGAATTACAATACCATTATAAACGAGTATGTGTATGCGAATTCTGAAAAATTCATTGGTACATGTTGATTTTCGAATCTGCGAACATCGAATTGATATTCCGCCGCTCTAAACCACAATTTTTTTTATTTAGTAGTGGACATAAGATCACTTCATAGATCAGAGCAAAGTTTTAACTGACTTCGCTAATATCAAAATTGTGCAAGATTATTCTCGGGATGCTCTATCTACATTCCTGTACAGTAGTAACTTTTTGTCTGATTGCTGGTAAAAATCTATCAATGACGCTACAGAACTTTTAATATACGTCTCCTACCTCAGGAACTATCAAAAGGTAAGTAATAAACTAATTATTCTTATTTTGAGAGCCTGAGCGCCACCAAACTCGATGATAAGTAACGATTTGAAAGAAAGTAGACACTACGCCTAGCCTTGATAGGCACTGTTATCAAGTGAAGATGGTGAAATACATCTACTAGACGTAATATTTGTTATATAAATCAGGAGCGGGACGTGGCGTTGGAAGACAGAGGTTGGAATCTTCCAAACAGCATGAACTATAATTTAAATGGCAGTGATAGAATAACCTACAATAAATTGATTGGTATTGTGGTAGATTCTTTATGAGAATATCAACGTTAGTGTTGTTTGTTAACGAAGCTCCCGGGCTATGGCCTCGCATCACTGATCGTATGGGCAGAATGTGGACGCCGACATACCTTGCATTTGCATACCTAGCTATCTCATTATACAATTCGTACTTTCGCCATTTATTTTATAAATATATACTGAGCAGAAATTAAGAATCAATTGAAACCGGCGCAGATGTAAATTGTAAGATGAGAAGTGTGAGGTTTGAAAAAGGTAGAGGAAAGAAGTTGTCTGATTAAACCCGGATTTACAAATAGACAGACAGACACAAATGTTCGCGATTTATATAGGTTTTATATCTGGAAATTTGGAACAAAATTATATGCACAGACAAATTTACAGATTTATTATATATATCACTCGAATATCCTACAAAGAAAAAAGGCCTATGTAGGAGAGTTTACAAAGTTAAACATCTAAATACAAAATTTAATAAAGAAAATACAATCTAAATCAATTGTATGTGCTATAATACATAATAATTATATTAGATACTAGATGTGCCCGCGGCTCCGCTCGCGTGAACTACAGAGTGCCATCGGTAGAGCGCACGCACGAATCGTGCTGCCTCCGTTATCGCACACGGCGATCGCCCGCTAGTTATTTAAAAAACAAAAATGCTTATTGTGGGTGAATCTCAGAAGATAGATATATGCTATCGCTGACTTTTTTTTAGGTCTTCTTAAGATCTACATTTATATATTACATTAATTTGATAATGCTCATATGGCTTACTCAGCATAAACAATTTAAGCGTCCCAAGAGCGTCTTTTATCCGCATTGATTCATTATTATCTTCACTACTTATTTTGTATGTCACTTTATCTTGTAAAATATATCCTGTAACCTGGCTATATAACATAACTACTCGTATATTCTGAAAAAAAAAAACATGTTAATCGGATAAGTGATTTTTGCATGAAAATAACATAAACGGACAGACTGACAGAGAGACGTTGAGTTGTTGCAGATTATAAACTATAATTAAACCAAATTTAATCAAATTCGGTTCCGTAATTTATGCGTGAGTGGCAAATAAATTATAAGACAGACAGACACACAAAAATTTCACAAATTGTCGAAATGTTTTCTATCCATGATTCTAAACACACTTCCCTTTTTCTCTAATATCTTTAATATACAGAATTCGACTCTTTACTTTTTTATTATAAGTAAATATAGAATAATAATATTAGATAGGTATAGATCATCTCAAATCTGAAACATATCGCATATGACTAACGTATCAAACCGTTATCAGGTCGCCGGTCGTCGTGACAGCATTATCAACGTTTCAAAATGGTATCGTTTATCGTTGTGAATAATAAGAAGATAATTCCATAAGGCAATGTACACGGCAAGCATTTTATCCGTATTGTGTCCGCTTTTTATTAGAATTGTTCTTTGCGTAAATATTTTAATCGCAAGGCATTATTCGCGCTTCTATGTTACAGTCTGAAGGGTATGGCTTAGCAAGAGGCTCTAGAATATGAGCAGTTCCAACTCAGCCAAAGCAGCAACATATCAGGGACTTATGGCATAAAAACAGCAGCTATACTAAAGGTTGTCACCTGTACGTTATAATAATCTATTGTACGTTATTTCGGGCAATTATATTCTATACTTTATGTGAACGATCAAGTACGCATAAATATTTTATTTCACATAGTTTGATTTATCTAGGGTCCATTTTACATCAACCATTAAACGACTAAATAGTTGAGCGTTATTTAATACAAGACCTACTTACTATCTTGTTTCTACTGATTTTTCACGAAATATAATACGTACGTAATTGCAAGACAAATGAATAATACGTGTTAACAGAAATCTGTTGCTTCGCGCTATGCCTTAACGACCCAATATAGCAATTTCACTAATTTTAGGAAACCCCTAGTTAATAGAAAAATTCATGGTAGTGTTAGATATAGATTTTATGGTATAAAAATATCTGTTTCACTGCCATTATCCTAGGATGACGTAGATGAATATGTTTTGTATGGACTAAATGCCGCCCGCATTTTCTCTTAACAACTAATGTTTGCTCAAATAGAAAGTGGAAATTTTATGTATAATCCACAGTGAAACATCGAAAGTAACATCGGATGGACTTTATGCTTGTCGTTACTAATTTGAGTATAATAAAAAATGTGTCAATTTTTCTCCCTTACTGTAGATATACCTTTATATTTGTCAGCACTTCATCTGAGTATTTGTTGGAAAACTTGGAAGAAAACCCAATGTTTTTATCAGGATATAGTATATAAGAACAAAAACAAGATTGATCACGTTTTTGTTTCATTAATTTCTTACTTTACTATTTTGCGTACATACATATTCTGTTTCAGAGTAATCTGTTTTGAAAATATAATAACAAAATGTCAACGCATTACATTTTATTCGGCGTTTTTGTTTTAACAGTATGCCTTTTTCATACGAACGGTGAACATTTGCAAGTCGGTACTAGTGTTAACAACCAGTTAGCCTATGTCGAACACATTAAATTAAACGCGATACCTTTGAAGACTCGGACGAAAAATGTATTTTACAATACTAATGATACTAGGATTATTAAGGTGAGTTCGAAAACGTTTATTATATTTTAAATGTAAACTGCATAAGAGTATAAGTTTATGTATTGTGTCTTTTGTGAGTTTAGCTTACATTACGCGAATAGCTCTCATCGCAATTTGTTGAGTAATTTCCACGTGATAAACATACGCACTGATATTCAGACATTATTTTGACGAAATTGAATGATTGAAAAAGTTTCATCACCTTTCATCACCTATTTATAGATGATAACTAAAAGTAATTATTTTTAATCATTACCTCCGACTTTTTCTAGCTTTGTATAGTTAATTTGTATATCGTAATGTGTGTAAGTCGAATTGGTTAACGTCCGTGGAATATCTGTTCGATGTGTAAAGCTCAACTCCCGGCATTTAACAACGTTTTTTCATAATTATAATCTATTGTGTGGCATCATCGACTAATGTTGAACAAACATGGAGGACGTGGACCACTGTGAAATCTAATACAACCATAATTTAGTGTAACATATAAACGTGTACATTTCATGATGTTTCAAATCACAAATTCGTGCGTTCCTTCTAGAAAAGTCCTTCTGGTTATTCATATAAAATAGTAAATCTCATTTCGTATGAAACTTACAAAAAATAACTTTTAACAATACAAATACAAAATTGTGTTAAAAAAATATTCAAATTACTAAGATTAATTTAAATCTGCAGGGTATAACAGTGACTGACTTGGACGCTTCAAAAGCTAGAGTAACTTTGACTGCAGGAGGTGTTGGCTTCACTTACACGAACATTAAGATGAAAAGCGAACGCGGCGACGGCCTTAATTTCCAAGTACAAATATTTGCGTAAAACTTATTGTTTACAATTATGTTTTTATTATAGATAATATTTTAATAAATATTTTTGAAATATCTCGATAAAATTTTGTTTATAAATTGTACAAGTTGTTTAATTTTAATATCTTATTTCTTGGTATCTGATAATGTTTCTTCGATATTTAATTTTTGTTTTCATAACTGGTTTCAATGGTTCATATTTGTCGCAGTGTTTAAGAATAATTTTTAATACATGTCACTTTTCTTTTATTTTCTATACCTAAATATTGTACAAAATTATTAAGAGTTGTTTTTAACTCTACCAATTGATCTTGTACTTCTAGACCTTGTACTTATGTATCCAATAATATTATATTTAGGTAATCATACAGTACCTTTTGACAATTACTTTAATATGCAACTGTAACTGCGAATACATATGTATTCGATAGTAGAATTTCTTCATGAAGTCGGACGACTAGCAACAATATTTTATCACCATAGCTTGGTTGTCTTACGTTACGTTTCTTCACCGTAAATTAAGTTTCATTGTAGGGTTAAAACCCACACCCTTCGATACAGCATCTGAGTGTGAAAATCAAGATGGTCAGGTTATTTCACAATTTTTAAGTCTAACTACTTTAAGTTACAAGTTACCTCTAAGTAGGGATAAATACCATGCGCTCTTTCATTCATACTACCACTTTCCTCTAACAATATATTTCAGCATATCAGCCACAAAGTTAAGAATATTAACAAAACCTTTTTAAATTAACTATTGGTAAATTAATTAAATATAATGATATCAATACAATTAGGTATACCATATCTATGTATTATACAAAAAATAACTTACTAAATAAATAGTTTATAATGTTTTTACGCCTGGATATGGTACAGGCTAAGAACGAACGTCCCCTTACACCAACAATTCTCAATTCACACGATGAAAATGTAAGTAACACTTAAAGCTAACGTCAAAACCCTTACAGAGGTATTAACAGGCACTTTCTGCCGAACTCCACTTAACCGGGGAACATGAAAAAGTGATTCCGGTCTCACCGACCCGATTTACTCGGTCACTAAAGGCTTTATCAAAAGTTGGCGCGTTCTCGACAGATGTCGCCCGGGGCGGCTCCAAAACTTTTTTTACACCGATTCGGATCGTTTAGCGAATGGATTATGATCACTTTTACTGCCTGTAAAATTATGTTTTTATGTACCTAGATAAATCCTTTTTTTATATTTTCAATGCTCCATGTCTTGTCTGTAATTTTGGTGCAGTCTACTTAAAGAAATAACTTTGTCTTTTCTTCAATTTCTTCAGTTTAACAACATGCAATATATTTCGTATAAACAAACAATTTATTTTATTTACAACCCTTATTTAACACCCGTAGGGAATGAATTTTAAAATTTTATCACTAACCCAAGACATAAAAGGAGAACGCATTTCCAAATTTCATGTTTGTAGACTATAAGTTAACAAGATGGTATAACCACCGCGATCACTAGGAGATAAATGACCATCGACAGAGATGGTCCAGCTGCCTTGTACCTTATAAGGTAAAACATTACTTAATCCTTACCCTGAATAATTTTAACGTTTTACTAGGTACGTTGAACCGTCCTAATAAAGTTGGCACCAAATAACAACCACTTCTAAAATTAAAATAGACGCCTGAGTTTTAATTATAACACTGCTTGTCTAATGAATACTGCGAGTCATTGTTTATTCTAAACACTTGTAACATACTTCATTATACATATTATAGAAACAATGATGATGAAAAACATAATGCCTCGTCGCCAACATATCATCAGCAATCATGCAAATGCATAGAAACACTTTTGCACTATCGCTTGACCCTTATGAAATAACCGAATACAATGGGCGGCGCAGAACGGACATTATTTTTATTTTACGACGCGATAACACGATACAGCACTTGTGCTTATTTACCGCGAAACTTTCGTGGTGCGTTATACATTGTGTTTTAAGCCGCGCGCAGTTCGGGAATTAAGATACGGTTTCATTTTAGCCATCGGAAGCTGAAAATTGCCGACGGATTTACATTTCAAACGATATCGGTGAACGCGCGCTCGGTGTTTTAAACGGTGTTATCGTCGATTTATCTGAAAATCTCTATGCTAATTTTATTTAGATGTATCACATAACTGTATGTGTTGTTTTAATTTAAAAAATTAAGGAAAAATATTTTTTGAATCATTTATTTTAGAGTGTCAAAAATGTCGATACACCCGACATAGCTACAGTTGTACTGGTACAACTCCGACAGCCGAGTTCTAAGGCACTTGTAGCCGAGTTGACCGCGCGACATTAATGCGCTTTACAACGTACCTGTCATAATGACTCACGTTGGTACCTTGCTTTCGGCATCAGCCAGATAAACATATACAGTTTTTAATAATGATGATTATTACCCAAATTTTAATGTCATAAACATAGTCACCACTGTGTATACTGTACTTTACATGTCATCAGGTGAAGTACCGTTATTTTAGCAAGCTTTGATTATAAAATAGTTATATAATAAATATCTTTTGATTAATGATTGGTCTTCGCTACGCTCCAACAGCGGAGAGTAATTATTAATCTAAGCAAATATTAATAAAAATACAAGTAAAGTAATTAAATGTTATAAGGGAAACATAATGATGGCTACTATTAAAAGGTTTTCGTTTCAACGTTGTCACTAGTAATCCTGGAACGACACCTGTTCGTGAGTAATTTTGCTAAGACATCACTCATTGAAATAAATATATGAATTCTTAAACAATTAAACAATAAAATTGGAAAACGCGGACATGGAAAACAGATGGGCTACAGAGAAAGCGACAACGATACGACATATATAATATAGTATCTCGCTAAAAGCAGCTGTAACGCACAATAAATATAAAACATATTTCCCTGAGCATACCATAAAACATTTGTTATAAAAGGGCGCCTAAGAAAATGTTCCACGAGTCTAAAATAGGCTCGGGCAAGAATTATTGCGTTATCATATAAATAAGGATTTAAGGGGCCATCAGAATAAATTCCAGTGGGAAAGCGAGCAAAGCTCACAGTATTATTTTACTTGTAATTTGTTTGTTTTTTATTGCCTACACTGAGCCCGGGATAATGTTGCGTTAATTCTGAAGGTGTTTTATTTTACTAAATTCAATATTTATGTTAGTTTGAAAACTGTAAGTGTCACTACTAATCAAAATCAAAAATAACTTTATTCAATTTAGGCCCTAAGAAGGTACTTATAAACGTCAAATACTACTTATCTTTTTTATTATTATTTTTCGAGCTGTATAAATAGTATTTACAGTGAATTATCATATTACTAATTTTGTGGATGCACAGAGAGAGAGAGTCTCTTCCATACATCACTATCATTTACAAAATGATCCAGCCTATAATAACCTTTTGACAGTAAAACCTGCTTGACATGGTTCTTGAACTCATTGTCCGGCAAATCAGTAACGTGCGTCGGGATCTTATTATAGAACCTAACACTATAACCCAAATAACTTTTATTAGTCTTACTAAGTCTAAAGCACGTTACGACTAATTTATGTGAATGTCTAGTATTAAAACTATGCTGGTCTTTGACAAAATCAAGCTTTTCAAAGTTTTTAGGAATATACATCAAACTATCAAGAATATATTAAGAGAACAAAGGTAAGATATTAAATTCATGGAACTGTTCCTCAGTGATTCGCGAGGTCTCATGTTGTATATTGCTCGAACTACCCGCTTTTTTAATATGAATATGATGTCTACCTCAGCTGCTAAACCCCACAACAAAATACCGCAAGACATTTTGCTATGGAAGTAAGCAAGTAGAGTAGTAACCTTTGGAACATTTATATATACGAGAAACAAAAACGCTCCCAAAGTCGACCCCTCAAGAACGCCGATTCTGTTTAATGAACCCAAAGAGGTTGACCCATTGAAACTTTTTTCTGAACTTATTTTCATTTAATGAAAACGACATATAGACCAGCTTGAAAAATAAAAAAAAATACAATTAGTTCCAATTTTAAAAGTTTTTATTCGCCAAAATTATTATAGACATAATATTTTATACTTGGTGGAGATTTCATCTTTAGTCGATAGACTTTCTAATTGGTCGAATCTAGCCTGACTGGTAAACTGTACTTTTTCTTAAACCAATTTTGTGATTTATACCCAGCAAGTTTGCACGATTATAACCCAACTGTTCTTTTAGTGACTTCTAATTATTGTAAAATTATTTGTAGCTTATGAAATCGTTTTTTGCTGAAACTAAAAATAAATAATCGATCCAGATTGCTAAGGACTTTATTTGCTATAATTCCAATAATATTTATAAATCCCATATAATTTAAAGTCTTCATGATATGAAGTGGCTACCACAAACAATTGAATCAAAAGATAAGGATCACAGTTGAACTTTAAACACTTAAGAATTAATATATATAAAAAGGAATAATATTTTCAAATAAATTTTTAAAGATTTATTTTTAATGCCAGTGGGTAATTTAAAGTTGCTGATGAATTTATAACGAATGAAGAACAAGAGTAACTGAAGAGCGGAACACAATACTACTGAACTACCATCGAAGTTTAGTAGCGACCGCAGACATTACAGTGCCTGCCGTCGTCTTCTTACTTATTTATAAATGCATAAAGTCACTCAGTAGCTAATTAAAATGGTCTGATGGCAAAGTACTCAAAAGTGAGGATTGTGACAAGTTTTCACCGAGTTTCGGTTTTAACTAATGGATTTTGCGCTAATCCCTTACTTATTATTTAATAGAGTTCCAAGTACAGGTAATTCTGATTTGTGACACAAGTTATTTTCATTACCAGATGACACCCCTTAAATCTACCTAATTCGGTTTAAAACAACAAGTCGGGGTTTCTATAATAACAAAAACATGGAGTAATCGGCAACTTTGCCTCTTTTCGCCGAAAGTTCCGTATAATTAAATAGTGATTAAGGCAACCGACAGAAATGTTCACAATACGATACCTAGTATTTTGTAAACGTATTCGTATTCAAGTATATCTCTACTCTTCTGCTTACCCCTTATCCCATTCAAGTACTACTCTACTTCTCCACTCTACTCTATTAACTATTATCTCAGTATTCTCCCCTTTTATACGCATATCATTCTTCACACAGGCCATCCATACCTTATCTGATTATCCTCTGCTCTTTATCCATCCACCTTCATGCTTAACTTTCAACTACTTATATAACATTCATCCCTTTTCATAACATGCCCATACCACGCTAACGTATAACCTCTCAACTTCTCTATGACTGGTGCTATTTTAAGACTTCCTCTGATATACTTATTCCTGATTTTTTATTATTATAGGTTTTGGCGTAGTGACCACAATCTCACCTGATGTTAAGTGAAGATGTGGCCCAAGAAGATAACACGCTAAACCTAGTGGAAGACTGGCTCTCAAGTGCAAATGCCGGAACACACCTATTGGTGCTTGGCGACAGATTTTCAACTTATACATTCTAGTTACACCACTCATGCATTCGAATCTCTGCCACGTGTAATTTTCTTCTATCTGTCTCTTTCGTTGGCCAGCACTCAGATCCATAACATCAATACAGGTCTTATAATGGTTTTATACACCTTTCTCTTAAGTTTCAGGGGCATTCGTGGATCACATCACCGAAGTAGTAGAACAAATGTTTATTTTTTGGTCTACTAATATTTAGTCCAACGTTCTCAAGTTTTTAGTACCATTTTCCCAGTATATATTTACTATGGCACATGAAAAGAAACTACTAGACTTATTTTTGTTACACTATTAATTTGAATGAATATATTATTGTTATGGACAATACTTTTAAAGATGTTGGATAAAAAATTAATATTATTAAAACTAAAACCCTAAGAACATCAAAGTTTCCATCGGTGAATATTCCAATCCAGCTTGATAAAATCAAAATTGAACATGTTCACTGTTTTAAATACTTAGGTAGTCAAATAACGCATGATTCTAATTGTTCACCTGACATATTAGGAAGAATTGCAATGGCATAAAAGCTTTTAACCGAAAGAAACTCATATTCATATCTAAAATTAAAAGCAATATGAGAAAATTGCTTATTAAGACCTACATCTGGCTGTGAATGGCTGTGAAACATAGACCATGAATCAAAGAAACAGATAACGGTTGTCTACTTTTGAGATGTGATATTGGAGGAGAATGGAGAACATTCGTTGGTCAGATATGATTACTAATGTGGAAATGTTAAGAATCGTTGACGAGGAAAGACAGTTGCTGAGAAACATAGAAAACAGAAAAGGAAAGATGAGTGGTCACTTGATACGGCATTACAACCTCTCTAAAAAAAATTAGGGAGGAAAAATTTAAGGAAAGTGAGGAAGACAAAGACCTAGATGAAGCTTTACCAACAAGTGAAAGACAAAGTGGGAGTAATGTCATATCAGGAGGTCAAAAGAAAGACAGAGGATAGGGAACAGTGGCAACTGCTCCACCGACAAGGGCTGAGCTCTTAAATTAAAGAAAGGAGCATTATTTTAAGTTAGGTTTGAAATTCGAGTTTTCTCTAGAAAACTATAAGTTTTATAAATTATATAATATAATAAATTATAAGTATTCTATAGAAATATTATCTTTATTGCGTCCTATTGTGAGATACTTTAATTGATATTTGATTGTTTTATTTTGTAAGTATTCAGATCAGATCAAGTCAGATTTGGTTGAATTTGGTCTACATGCGATGACTAAATTGTATACCAAATAAATGATTCAATATAAATAAGTAAATATCTCAATCTGAACGACATAAATCTCTCAGCGATGACTGAATCTTGACTCCTGCGTAAGCTCTTTTAACTGGGGCTTATTAATTACTCAATTTGGTCGGATCGCAAAATTCTTCTCAGACTTCGTATGGAAACAAAGGCTTAGTCAAAAGCCAATCACTTTTAAATAAATTGTTTAATTGCTCTTTCATTATAATAAATAGGAAACGGAGAGGAATTAATGTTAAGGATGTGAAAAAGGCTTGCAACAATATATGGAAAGGATACACCATCTTTTTTACTTACCCTGTACTATCTAGATACAAGTTTCTCTTTTCTCAACATGACCAGTATACAGGGTGTCCCAGAACTCAACGTCAAGCCGAAACGGGGTGACAGGATTGATTGTAACCATCATGAAAAAATCAGAAAAAAAATCTATCCCATGCAGTTTGGAAATTATGGGCATTTAAGAAAAACCTAGAAATTTGGTCAAACTGTAACTATTTTTCGGTTATTGTGGTTAATTTTTATTATTTTTGTTCATTTAAACTTTGGATCCGTAACCCTAAATAACATTTCTAGAACCACAGTCAAAAATAATGACACAACTGACCCAAGTTTTCTAGAATTAAGACTATTTGTTAAACTATGAATCTAAAATTTTCAAAATTTGTCAACTTTGAAAGCCCCTCCTTTAAAAAAAATGTACTAAAGTGCCTTGGCAAGTGCCATTAAAAGATTGCGCATTTAATCAGGATTGTAAAATGGTACAATACTTGTTAGTTTCATACTAAAAAAAACTAATAAAAAAATAAAAACCTCGAGTAACTCGATTTTTGCTAATCCATTTTACTCAGTTCAAATGTTTTTATTGATGTGAGAGATGGATAGTGGACATGTTTGCCATGAGCGACCGAGACAGATATTGACGCCACTTTTACCAAAGTCAACAAAAGTGAGTAAAATTAATAAAATAATGAAAACTCTTGACCTAGTTTAGTTTAGGTTTATTGGAATAAAAGTCAGATAGGGAAATAACATTTTTTAATACAATAAATGTTCAAATATAATAAGTACAAAAATTTGTAGTTCAATTTGTCTCAATACCGTTATAAAATAACGTTTCAAAAAATTATGATGAGCTCTTTACTATAAATTAGTTATCAATGATTCCAAAGCAGCAATTATCAGAAACAACAATTTAGGTAGTAAGTAAGTGTCAATTAGTTCCCATTGTAGAGGATCGATAAAGGGCTTCGGCAGTCGTCGAGCCCTCCAGCTGAGAGCCTTTTCACACACAACTTAGAGGGCCAATAATCCCAATAAGCATGAACTTCGTAAGCATATGATTGTCACTTGTCTTTTTATTGTATATACTCCTATTACAAAAAAGGGTAAAGTGTGTATGTTTGTATGTAAAGATTAATCTCTGGAAATACCGATCCTATTGTAAAAATTCTTTCACTAATATGAAACGACATTATCCCTAAGTGCTATAGGTAAATTTTAATCAACGTGAACAAAATCGAGGGTGATTGTTAGTCATGTATAATTCTGTAAGCACGTCTACCAGTCTGTTTTTACGTTTGATTGTTTATTGAATTTTATTGAAAATATTTTTCAAAGTTCTATAAAGTAAGCGCGCCTGATGGTAAGTAAGCAGTTCAATATCAAGAACGACTGTCGAGAGATGAATATCTAGCAATAGTCAACATCGCCTGAGCTTACCAGCACGAATTAAACTAGTCAGGTGGATATACATTCGCTGATTTAGAAGTGCGAATGTAGTTAGTAATAAAACGTTTGCACCATGCGAATGGTCTTAAGGTATTCTTTGCTATTATGATCATATTGCTTGAACACGAGCATATCATTTGGAAAAACTGGCCTTGGTGGGTAAGACAGGAGGAAAAATATCTCGCAGACAAATATGGACGATGGTTTGGCCAAGTCAAAGGCCTGTCTGTGCCTGCGCCTCTGCCTATAGCAGCCATCCTGGAACAAACTGAAAATCGATAAAAATTTGTAGGAAATTTTGGACAACTGTTCGAAGGACTATTCGAATTGGTCACATAGAAATTTTAGTGGAGATTTCTCTCTACTTTGTGTAGCCCGGTAGGATACCTCCACCCTATAGAAGATCGCAACCAAATAACCTTGTGTTGTGTTCCTGCGGTGAGTAGGGTTTCTCGAGCTCCTTGGAGTAGGTGGGTTCAAGGCCGGCAACTCGCTCGACCCTAAGGTCTGCAGGACGCGAGATGGCAACAAGGCCAACCAATAAGCTAGTCTGTTGCCGGCCGCCGGCAGGAATAGACGTTTGACGTATGGGCATACGCGGTCTTATTTTTGTGACTGCGACACATGAGATTATTTTACCAAAATGAAATTACGCACGCTACGTTTGAAGAAACTATACAATCAATCAAAAATAATCTTTTAAGACGTTTTTATTCTATCATATTTTCAATATATACTATTAAATTCATAGAAGTTTTACTTCAACTGCGTGTAAAGGGTACAATTTTCTTACAATTTTAATCCATTTCCATTTTAATAAAGACAATAATAGTGTGTACTAAATTTATTATTTATCATAACATATCTATCCTAGTTGCAATAGCATGCATAAAGTATTGATCTTAAGATAAAGGGTATCATCTCAATACCGCGTATATCCATGCACACTCGCCGACCCGCGGCTCGCAAACCATCTGGATGGTCGCGCTTACTGTGCCGCCTATGGTCGGTATTACGAGCGACCATAGGCTACGGTAGTCGCTTACCATCAGGCGGGTCGTATGCTTATTTGCTACATTAGTAGTATAAAAAAGGCCTTTCAAAACGGATACTACTTTCGCACTAGAGATGACTACCAAGAAGGAGTATGGTCACAAACCTCTGTCCTACCTAGTCCTACCTAGAGTTAAGCTTCTAAAGATACTGGTCGCTCAATATTTACATCCCAAAATACAAATTAAGATAATTTATTTCTTATTGCATCCTAAACTGGTCAAGTTAAAAGTGAGTTTGAAAATTTATAGTTAAAATAAACAAACATTTGAAGAGTGATGAATGTGAAGAGTTGTCTTAAAAGTTTTTATCTTTTAATCAAAAAGAGTTGTGCTGTTAAAACTTTGAGAACCGTTTGACGTAGAATGATAAACAGGATGGCTTATTAAAAAAAAGTCAGACTGGCAGGTAAACGAGTAAATGGCTGATAAGTATCGTTTGAGACAAAGGAAGTCCCTAACAAAAGGAGCTGTGTCGTTGTTTTTCAGTTTCAGAGGAACGGGGAGCGTCTCGAGTTATGACAGCGAGCGGACACGAGACAACGAATTTTCTGTTGAAAATTTAAAATATATTTTTCCTTTTAAATTATAGGATGAAAATTCTAACATGACTTTGACTAGTTTATAAGTTATTGAAGTTGGTAACTAGATGAAAATATAAAAATAAGTTAATGTAACAACACTGTGAAAACATCGTAATGAAAACATAGCATGGTGGTAGAATTTTTTCTAATTACCGCTTGGCTGTTTACCCCTCTCATGTTAACAATATGTCGACATATACATTCTCGTAAATAAAAAAGAAAGTTTAGCCGTGCAGTGAACTAAAGTAGACAGACGATAATAATTATGATACGTTGATTTTAATTCTTAATAATTAGCTAGAAATAGTAAATCCTTTACTTTATCGCTGGAATTGACACCAATTCCAGTTTGAATAACTCGCTACGTATGGGACCGCACGCGACGAGTATGCGCTTCGTCGGTTTCAGTAGGTTGTCGTGGACACTCTCTCTTCTTGCATCGTTTCGTGGACAATACCACTCGTTCAACAAACATTCCATTGTATTTAATTGTAGAAGTATTCTATATAGGTAACTATATTGAACTATATACCAATATAGGTAACTCAAACAATCTGCTTTTTTTTTTGCTTAAATGTCAACAAATGTTTTCAAGTTAAAGTTTGTATACAGTCATAGAAGTATTAAAAATACTTTACCAATATGCATATATAAATTAAAATTCAATTATATGTTTAAATGTTTTTATTTTAGAAAATATACAGAGTTGTAATCATGTTCTCTCGCTGTGAGATATACCACACCCGGTTGGATAGCGTAGCGTGTACACTGCGGTTGCCAGTCGCGTCGCCACAATGGCCTGTCGCGAACACTCGCTCCTCACTTTGCTTTGCGGACAATAATACCTTTCAAATAAATGAAATTAAGTGAACATTATTTACGTTACAAATTTATCTAAATAATAAACTTCAATTATCATGTAATTTAATTTTGTATTTATTGACGTGTGTTTAGTAGAGGATAAAATTAAGATCTACGCGCATTATGCCAAAGTGCGATATAATGAAGTTACCGTCATCAATGATAATAATTTAAATTAATTATATACTTTTTTGATTGTGTAAAAATATACATTATTTAATATTCATAATAATATTTATTTACGTTAAGTTAATTAAGATATGTCAATAAACTGATTTAATATTATTATCATTGATGGGTAACTACATCATGTTCTTGGCACGCGGGATAAACATTTTGTAGTTATTTTAGTTACGTGCGTACATGTATACACGTTTATTTATTACAATATTTGTTTTTCACTTTCATCCGATATGGTCTTTTGTAAAACTGAATAATAATATGTTCTGTAATATACGCCTCAATCTAACGGTTTTAACCATAACTAAAATTTTATTAACGAATTTTAATGATTGCGCGAATATTATAAATATACTCCATATATTTCACGAGCGCCTTGCCGCCACATAAATATATACGAGTATATTATGACACTTAAAAAAAAAATTCAATAATGAATTATCGTGCATATTTTTATGAAAACAAAAACCTACTCCGTCATTAAACAAACTCTCAACTTTCCTGAATACGCTGACACACACGAACTCTATAAAAAGCGCGGCAACAATTCGACACACAAACCAATCCCAAACTTGTCCCGAATCGTCAATCAACCACGACACAACAAAAACGACCAACATCGGAAAACCCAAAATAGATGTATTTGTTACGTAACATAGACTTTTGTTAAATAACTTTGTGGTACGAATCGTCACATGCAAAAATATCAGCGTTGAAGTAAATAAGATAATAAAAATAACGTCCATGTTTCGATGTCGATGTAAGTCGATGTTTGCAAAAACTTTCCAAAGTTTTATACTTTGCGGTGTTAATGAGTCGCTTCAAACCCGAGCAACAATAAAAACGGGGCGAGCAGACGAGTTGCAAATATATTCCTAAGCGACATAATTATGACTAACGTACTGGGAATTAGTATTAACGTAAATGAGATAAGTATTTAAAGTATACTGCGTTTAAAAACTTACGTATTTATTCTGGGTTGTTTTATTTTATTTTGCTATTTCCGCCTCAAACAGATCGATAGCTATCTTTTATGGTTTATAATTATTTGTTAGTTTTGCTTGTGGTTGATGTAGATTATAAAAAGTTAAACTGAAACGACTAACTGAAACAAGAGAAAGATATGAAATGTGAGTAACCTAGAAGATGAAAAAAATATATAATTTTTTACAATTTTTATTTACAAGCTTAGTTGCAAGAATTAAGAATAAAAAAATAAACAGTATATTTTTATTATATAGAGGGAAAGTGTATACTTTAATAGGAGGTCATTTCTTAAATTAGTGATCCGATTCTTACAATTATTTCACTAATATGAACCTACATTATTCCCGACTTATATAGACTATTTTTGTAATGAACTTATTGATTACATGTTATATTTTATTGTAAAACATTTCAAACTACTAGTTCTTTTATGGTATTGTTTAGCTTATTGTAAGCGTAGGAGTTACTTCGAAAGTGAACATAAGTAGTTGTCGAGTATCTCGTCTGTACAGTACCACTCGTCGACTACTTACAGTACTGTCATGGAATAATTTCCATTTTGTGATTGGAACACCCGAGCGACACCTGCGCCGGTGTTTGTCAAACTGACAGATATTTCCCCCTGTTTTTGTGTAAACATCAAATATGTAACGAATTATTCATCGCGGCGGTTTACGTTCGGGTTTTACGACAGTTTTCAATGTTGTAGGTACTTAGTGATGTTTCGGGTGCAGGCTCGGTGCGTCAAGCCGGCGACTTGGACTGTGTGGCCTACAAACAAACGTGACGTTGCGATCACAACACAACATTCTATCGTCTGTATCACAGCGAGTGTCCTAAACAGCTGCTTAACTGAGCCGCAGTTTTATGGTAGCCTACATCTTGGTTCGAACAATAAAGTTCGCAATCACACACCTTTGCCGTACCGTAAAGCTGTGGAGTCATCTTCCGGCCAGTGTTTCTCCTCCTTCTTACAAATTCGGGTTCTTCGAATATAACTCACGCAAAGAAACACTTACACGAGCTGGTATGACAGCGGGGACTAGCGATGGAGTATAGATCTCTCGGTGGTCACCTCTATTTTCGAATTTCACCGTCCTTACCATCAAGTACAGTGCAGTCACTTTACCGCACTACTATAAAAAAAAAACATGAAGTAAGTATGCAGCTTGAATAGTGTGATGAGTTTGCATTATGTAAAAATAGATGGCGCTTGTCAAAACCATTAAAGTATTAAAACGTGGTGTCAAGAAGCGCATGCAAATATATATAGTTTAATTAAACTTTGTATTATTTTAAGTTTTCAATATACGTCTTAAACGATCTCGTCGTATTATTTTTGGGAGGACCTCAAAGTAGGCGGTTCATGGTCCTTCGAGCCGGATACGCGAAAATAGTTAGTTAGGTAGGCCGTTCAGTCAGTGTAGTAAGTGAGTGTTCTAGTGATCCAATTAAAGTGTAAAGTGACGTATTATAAAGTGTAAAGTTACGTAAAATGTATAAACAATAAATTCTGACATTTACTTAAAACAATAACAAAACAAGTTATCAAAAAAAAAAACAAATTTACAATAATAATATATAATAACTAGTTTGTACAAAAAACAATAATTGTTATAAACAAAAAAAAGTGTTACAAAATTAAATAAACAAAGACAATCTAAATAAAACTAGTGCTCGGAATACAACAATAATTTGTACGGTTCATACTTGGATAAATTTGTGTTTTATGAGAACTACCTACATTTATGACTTTGCAAAATCAACTTGTAACATTCAGTGGTGATTAAAAAGGACTTACAAAATAATTTGTAAACATGGATACGGTTATTAGTGCACAGTCAGACTTGTTGGAGCAAATCAAAAGGGCTCAGGCAAACTTCAAGAAAACTCCAAAGGACAGATTAAATTTAAATTATACAAAAACTAAACTTCAACTATTAGAAGATATTTGGGGAAGTATAAGGACAAACCATATTAATATAATTCAGTCTGTCGACAAGAAAACATTAATTTCTATGGAATACAGTACAAGAAATGTCTATTTTACTGCGGAAGATGAATATACTAGTGCTAAAGTCTTAATGATGGACACAATAGAACAGCTTCAAGAAAAAACTAAAAGTAGTAGAAGTGGCTTCCCAAGTTCCTCAGAAAGTGTTAAACCTGCAGAAGTAAAGATACCCGCACTAAAAATTCCGTCATTCAGTGGAATGTATACAGAGTGGTACTCTTTTCATGATCAGTTTGTATCTTTGATACACAACAACCAAGCATTAACAAACGTTCAGAAACTACATTATTTGAAAATGCACGTATTGGGAGAAGCGGCTAACTTACTTAGAAATATACCAGTAACAGACAAAAACTACGATCATGCATGGGAAAAGCTGAAAAAGAGATTTAGTAACAAAAGAGTTATCGTAAATGCTTATTTGCACAAGTTAATGTCCATACGAACTATAGTTCACCAGTCGGCAAATGCTATAAAATATTTACTAGATACTACCTTAGATTGTTTGAATGGACTAAGCAGTGCAGACGTCAAGATAGGAGACTGGGATACAATTATCATCTATTTAACAGTAAACAAACTAGACTCGGAATCCAATAAACAATGGGAAGAGAAAGTTACCCGAGATAATGATGATAGTCTACCCACATTACAAATGTTAACCGAATTTTTGGAGTCAAAATTTAGATCACTAGAAGGAATTCAATCAAGCAGAGTAAATAACATACGTCCTAGACAAAACATTAATACAGTAGAGAAGAAAGTTTACCATACAACTAAAACTACAACTATTAAAGAAACATGCAGCTACTGTAAGAACGGTCACTACTTACACAAATGCCAACAATTCGCTACTTTGAATTATGACGAAAAGAAAAACTTTATAGAAAAGAATCAGTTGTGCTATAACTGTCTAGTTCCTTATCACGGAATCAAGCAATGCAGACATCCTGCTCGTTGTCATTCATGTGGTAAGAAACATCATTCTTTAATACATCCACCTCCTGAAAATATAAACGAGATCAACACAGCATATACTAGCAGTCATAGACGGGAAACTTCTAACAACTTTGACAATCACATACAGTCCACAGAAACAAACAAAAACGAAGAGGTTATATCATATTTAGCTACAAAACAGAAAACGAACGTACTACTAGCTACGGCTATGGTAAAAGTTAGAGCAGAGAACGGAAGAGAATTACAACTAAGAGCATTAATAGACCAAGGATCTGAGGGATCTTTTATAACCGAATCTGCTACACAAACACTTGGGCTAAAGAGAAAAACAATTAATGGTTCAATCAGTGGAATAGGAGATACACAAGCATTAAAAACTAACTACATGGTAAGATTCATGTTACAGTCTAATACAGAGAAACAATTCAAGCTGTGCGTGGATGCTTACGTATTGAGAACCCTGACTCGACTGCTACCATCAAAACATGTGTCTTCAAATTGGACACACATACAAGGTCTGCCACTGGCAGATTCTACATACTCCACTCCCGGAAAGATAGACTTACTTTTGGGTGCTGCAGTATATAGCAGAATTCTTCAAAGTGGTGTGAAAACTGGACCACCTGGTACACCCTTAGCGCAGAAAACACAACTAGGTTGGATCCTATCAGGAGAAGTAAATATAAACCACACTGAAACTGAAAAAACAACCCTAAGCATGCATATCACAAATATAGAAGATGAAAACAAACTACTAAAGAAATTTTGGGAAATAGAGTCAGAAGAATCTTGTAAACAAACGATGAGAATGACAGAAGAAGAACTAAAGTGTGAAAACATCTACGAAAGAACACATAAACGAGATAAAACAGGAAGATACATAGTAGACACACTAATAAAAGATAAAGACTACGACTACGGAAACACGAAAGATAGGGCTAGGAAAAGGTTAGAACAAATTGAGAGGAAATTAAACAAAGATAAAGAACTAAAAGAAGAATATACAAAAGTGTTAATGGAATACAAAGACTTAGGACATATGGAAGAAATAGATGAAAATGAAATAAATAAATCTACAAAAGAAATATTTTACTTACCTCATCACGCGGTTGTGAAAGGGGATAAACTTACCTCTCGATTACGAGTAGTCTTCGACGCTTCAATGAAGGGTTCAAATGGAAGTTCACTTAACGATAACATGTTTGTTGGTCCGAAGATACAGCGTGATCTAAGACACATAGTGATGACATGGCGTGAACACAAAGTAGCTCTTGTTGCTGATTGTGTTAAAATGTACCGACAGATTAAAGTCACAAAAGAATGCGCAAACTTACAGAGAATCTTATGGAGACATAATGGAGAACTGAAGGAATATAAGCTTACGAGAGTAACATTTGGCACTGCAAGTGCACCTTATTTAGCGACAAAAACAATTCAACAACTAGCAAACGATGAAAAGGAAGCGTACCCTTTAGCTTCACAAATAGCAATTAATGACTTCTACATGGACGATTTGCTATCTGAAAGTGACAATCTTGATGAAGCTCGAGAAAAATATACCCAGATTACAAAAATGATGCTCAATGGTGGATTTAAAATGCAAAAATGGACAAGTAACGATAATAATTTTCTAAAGTATATAGAAAGAGCAGAAGAAAATACAAAAGAGACTTATGTTATAAATAATGATGACGTGATAAAGACATTGGGAATAAAATGGAACAGAGTTACTGATAAATTTCAATACATAATAAATCTAAACTATAAAACTTCAAAAACAAAAAGAACAATACTATCAACTATTGCTAGAATCTATGACCCGATGGGTTGGTTAGCACCTGTAATTGTAACAGCCAAAGTCTTCATTCAAAAACTCTGGCTTGCTGGAATAAGTTGGGATCATCCGATTCCGAAAATACTTAAAGATGAATGGATTAAATACGAACATGAACTTAAGGATGTAAAAGATATCACTGTAAACTGATGGTTCAAAACATCAAATAATATTACCTGGAAGTCACCCATTTACAAAATTGATTTTACAAGATTGCCATGAAAAAACCTTGCATGGTGGTCCTATGCTAATATTGAGTCATTTACGTACAAAATTTTGGATAGCACATGCTAAGAGCCTTTTGAGAGAAGTGCTACACAAATGTGTGACCTGCACGAGATACCGATCAGCTACAGCTACACAAATGATGGGATCATTGCCTAGGGTAAGAGTTACACCGGCAAGGCCATTTTTGAACAGTGGCGTTGATTTAGCTGGACCAATAGATTTAAGACTATCCAAAGGCCGAGGATGTAAGACACAGAAAGGTTACATTATCATCTTCATTTGTATGGTTACACGAGCCATCCATATTGAAATTGTAACTAGTTTGACCTCTAAAGACTTTGTAGCGGCATTTAAAAGATTCGTAGCACGCCGCGGACGATGCAAGAATATCTGGAGTGACAATGCTACTAACCTGACAGCTGGAAACAAGGATCTCATGTCAGCCTTCGAAAGAAGTATAGACACAGTGCGTGCTGAAATTGAAGACCTTTTAGCCAATGATGGCACTACTTGGCATCACATACCAGCATTAGCTCCCCATTTTGGAGGATTGTGGGAAGCTGGCGTCAAGTCGATTAAGTTCCATCTGAAAAGAATATTACAGAACACAACTTTAACTTATGAGGAGATGTCTACCTTGACGGCGCAGATAGAGGCGACACTCAATTCCAGACCTATTTCACCAATGAGCGATGATCCCTCTGATTACGAACCTTTAACTCCAGGACATTTCTTGATCGGCGAGGCACCAATCACTGTTCCAGAGGAGAGTCATTTGGATAAACATTTGCATCGACTGGAGAGATGGCAACTGACACAGCGAATGATGCAAGACTTTTGGGCTAGATGGTCAAGAGAATACCTTAGTCGTCTACAACAGAGACCCAAATGGATTAAAACCAAGCCTAACATAAAGATTGGAGAACTCGTGTTATTAAAAGAAGATAATATGCCTCCCGGCAAATGGTTGATGGCACGAGTCATAGATACTCATCCCGGAGACGACGAGTTAACGCGAGTAATTACTGTCAAAACAAAAACCTCTGTACTTAGGAGGCCAGTCACCAAAGTGTGTCGTCTTCCGATTGATGACTAATTTTCTTATTATTTTTTACTAATTACTATTTTTGTTTATATTGTTTTAAATTAGATACTGTTTTTACTTAAATACTTACTTTTGTTACTTACTGTTGTATACATGGTGGGTGGTATTTCATTCATTTGAACTTTAGTTTTTGATTTTTTTTCAAAGGACATTACTATGTCCTTGGTGGGTGGAATGAATAGTGTGATGAGTTTGCATTATGTAAAAATAGATGGCGCTTGTCAAAACCATTAAAGTATTAAAACGTGGTGTCAAGAAGCGCATGCAAATATATATAGTTTAATTAAACTTTGTATTATTTTAAGTTTTCAATATACGTCTTAAACGATCTCGTCGTATTATTTTTGGGAGGACCTCAAAGTAGGCGGTTCACAGCTAAAACACTTGTTTTTCTCATAATTTGTTCGAAAAAAACTTATCACTCAAACGAAGGAAGATATTATTTTTTATAATATGTTTAAATGGGTTCTACATATTATACTAAACAGTCAATTTGCAACAAAAGGTCTCTTACAAATTCGGAGGCAGCACACGTCATAATGTAATTTTAATGGTAACCAACCACTCTTCAAACCAACATAGTTATAAAGAGTTAGCGAGGTAAATGAAGTACGTTAAATGTTTGTGTACTTTTAATTATGAAAAATATTGATGTAAAATAATATGTAATAAATTATATAGTTAAGTGCATAACACCTGATGTATGTAAATAAGTCTTAAATTTTAATTACATCGATTACTCCGATCCATAGCATATATCGACGAAATACCTAACCTAAGCAATGTTTTCTGGATGTTTTACGTTGAAGTTGTTTTAACGCCGAGAGCTTCTCTTGTCGTCTATGTGCTGCTAACAATTTCAGATTTTGTCAATTTATTGTTCTTTTTGTTATTTCGACGATTGCATTGTAACGTAACATTCAGTGTAAAAACATTTGTCACTAGTTTATTTATTTCTATGCAATATAAGAACTCATTAAACTTATAAGCAATGAGTGAGCATTCAGATTTAACTAATGAATACTTAATTTCTTATGTAATAACTAGCTGTGCTTCAAATTTTTCCCGCCTTATGTCTATGCAGCCTATACTTGTTCTCACCAATACCTTAAGCTTTATAATATTAGTAAACATACATTAATTATCTGTTTCTCGATAATGCTTAAGGCAGTATATTCATACCATAACTGCATATTTTAACGCAGCAGGTACTTGTCAACATGAAATTTAGCTTATAACCACTCTTAACTTGAAGTTGGACGGAAACAACTTATTTGAACAAATTTGGCAGGACGTAACTCGAAGACGTACAGCGTTGCACCTAAGGCACTTTTCTTTTACATCGTATCAAACTTTAAACTTCTGTATAATTCAAACTCTCTATGCACATACAGAAATGTACTTTATTATAATACCAGTAAGTTTCCAATTGAATTGTTACTTGATACGGTCTCTAAAACAGTTCTAGGTATGCGGTGTGTTGCTTAAAGTGGCAACTTAGACAGTATCATTTATTATTAAACGGATAACTTCACCCGAAAGATTAAACGCCTGAATGTTAAATTATTATACGATATTTAAGTTTTTTTTTTAACCGAAATGACATATTAAAAGTTTCTTCGAACTTTGTACATATATAAAATTAATGTTTGCGCTGAAAAATCGAATGTTTCTCTAAGGACTTCATTTTTTTTATTATAATTTTTTTATTCTAAGTTTTTAGAGGCTTTTATGCAATTCACATCTGTCAGCCTCATCGTAGTATCAACCCTAGTATCTGAACATCATAAGTCTTCAACTCATGCGCTTTCTATTGGCATATTGCACCGCGGTTGTAAACAGTTATTATATGTCACGGGTAAGCCTGTTCATCCTTGAGCAGCCTATCTAGTTACGGATGCTGAGTTGCAGGTAGGTTACGCATTCGTTTATTTAAGGTCCTTGTTATTCGAGCTATTTACTAGGCAAGGCTGCCATTTATTGCTCGCCAAAAATCTTGTAATTTTCATAGTCATCACTTCCTCTTCCCAGTGGAAACTATTGACGCGTTCCCACCATCCAAACTGATATAAGTTATAATATGTTAAGACGGGCAGAGCCGTTGACACAAACTAGTAAAATATGAAGGGGACTACAATCTAGAGATATTATCGAAGATATAAAACAAAGAAGATCCATAAAACTGTTCGAAACCCACGGATGCGCGGCGGTTTTATTGCGTAATTTTTAATATATGTTCCTTAAACGACCACTTTAGGTTTTATAACATCTTTGTTCGGGGATTTTGTGTTACTAATATTCAAGAATTTCAATCAATTACTACGAAGTAACCGATGACATCTATGTAGTTATTTAATTAGGCAAGTGGTTTGAAACGAAAAATCTATCATAAATGTACATCGTTTGTTTGTAAGTGCGGGTAAAGAGGATTGCTTACACTAACATAAAAGTAAAAAGTGAGAAGAGATTGATAGACTAAGGTGTCTGCAGATAGTTTTTAATTACCATCGTCAGACAGTCGGAAGTCGGACAAAATCGCATCCGTCATGGGGCAATGGAAGCTTTCTTTTATTTTGTAAATATATCTTGTTAAGTATTTCGCCATTTTATAGGTACCTGAATTATTTAATCAATATAGTAAATTATCAACAACAAAACAGAAAAAAAACATCAATTCAGTATTTCAAATTTTACGATTCAAATAATTCAAGCGACAATATACGGTAGCGCAACACTACAAATTGCCATTATTGTAATTTTTAACATACAGATTGTTAATTTACTCCATCAGATAGATACTTATCTACAATTGTTTTCAAATATTGAGAAAAGGCAATTGTAAAGTTGTCCTGTTTAATATATAGTTAATAGAGATAGATAGATTAGTTGGTCCGGGAGAGCAGGGCGGGATATTTGTCTTTTACTAGGTTCATTGATATTCTAAAACTTTTCTTTTTAACTTATACGACCGTACAAGTTCCGTACGACCAAGTGAATATTTAAATTTCAGATAATGGCCTTTTAGCATCAACTTTTTCAACATCAAACATCTCGTTCACATGATTTTTAAGCAGTCAGAAAATATGTATGTACAGAGAAATAAAAATAAATGTTATAAATTTCAGTAAAATAAATATATTATTTTAATCAAAATAAAACGAGCATTACGATCCCATTCCACCTGCGTACGTAACTACATATCGGTTTAATGGTTCCCCGTTATGTCCGTATATTATGTATTTTAGTTTAAATACGGTTTGAATATTAATCGAAACTTTAAAAGGATTAACATAGTTGTAAAAATAATTGATTTATTATTGTTTGGGCTTAATGTCCTACTATGTGATATCTATAATATATTTGTAATATGAAATATTATTAGTGTAATTTATGTACATTCAGTTTCTTTACATTACTCTTCATTGTACTTTACTTTCATTGTCACAGCAGTATGGTGGTCACAGTAACCCGGCTGTTAGAAAGGCCAATACTACAATACTTTCGTTCAGCTATAGAAAAAAGCGGCCTGATGAAGGTGACGATGATAAACGCTCATTTGTTATATTTAGTACATACTGTACTGCGTACAAAATTTGTTTGACATGGAGGTCTAGACATCTTATTCACTGCTCCATTTGATACTCTGATTTTGATTCTGAGAATCAGCCTATATCCGACTACCCAATTGCTATCGCCTCGCTAGATTTATACATCTACACGTTTGACAATTAATGCGGAGTGTTCACATCGCTCATTCCATAATGGAGATAAGTGTCTTCAATTAGTGCGGTTGGACTTGTTCATTAATTTAAAGTCGCTCAGCGAGCTATACTCGGAGTTTCTAAGAAGAATAGAATCAGAAATGATGTAATCAGACAGAGCACAGAGTATATAATCAACGATATAGTTTAAAGAACTAGCTCGCTAAAGTGGGAGTGGGCTGAACACATATTCCGAAGAACTGATAATCGGTGGGATATACCAGTTCTGGAGTGGAGTCCTAGTTGAGGCAAACGAAGTGTGGGACGCCCCCTACGAGATGGAGTGACGACCTGCACAGAGTAGCTGAAATCGACTGGATGCGAAGGACTGAAGATCGGATCGGATCCAGTGGCGATCCTTGGGGAGGCCTTTATCCGGCAGTGAATAGATACAAGCTGACGATGACGATGACACGTGGAAGATGACTCTCAATCGCTTCGTTTCTCGGCCGCCCTTGGTGTTGTCCGATTTATTTAGCATAAGATAAGTGCAGACATTAAACTGAACTTTGATATAAAAAAAATACCATCGACTATTTCTCTACCCTCTGAACAGATTCATATGGTAAATCCAATTTAAATAATAACAAATTAACACGAAGTAGCCAAAGCGAATGCATGTATCCCAGATTAAGTCGGATTATAAGGGGCGGTGCGTAAACGAGCCTCGAATTGCGTTATAAAGCGTACTCGCGATATTCGAGATCTGTTTAAGCCAAGTGCTAACATTAGGCAAAGCGGACTTATTGTTTAAACCCAGTTTGGGATATCTATGTGTGTTTTACTAAAATATTTATGAATGTTTGAATCATTCTAAATTTGTAGCTAAGGTGATATTTTTGAAAGTGAAAATTATAACATCAAAAGAATTTAACAGAAAATATTGAGAAATTATTATAATCGGTCCCGACGAAACCGTATTAGAAAAATAACTTTAGCAATTCTCATTAGACATCCAACATATATGTTTCAATTAAACATTTTCGATGAAAACATGACTAGCATGAGATATAAATATATCACCAGTGGTGAGAAATATCCCGATGTACAAAACGGAAGGATAAATTACCTTCGACAAAATGGTAAACGATCACGGACGAATTGAATTTTTGATGTATTACGAATCATTTCTTTTCCATCTGATTACATCGGTGAGAACACCTGAGTGACGACAGAAATGTATGCGATCCGCTAATGAAAAGCTTCGGCGGATTTACATCTGCCGTCGAAATGATTGATGTTGAATACTTGTCCAGAATTTTTT
Organism: Saturnia pavonia; assembly: GCA_947532125.1. Classification (NCBI taxonomy): domain Eukaryota; kingdom Metazoa; phylum Arthropoda; class Insecta; order Lepidoptera; family Saturniidae; genus Saturnia; species Saturnia pavonia. The sequence continues at coordinate 594,623 of OX383901.1, forward strand.
AGAAGGAGTCGTAATGAGTTTTCCGAGGCCACCGCCTGACCTGCCTATCCTTATTTTTACAACGAATGAATTTTGCTCATGATATAACAATAAGGAATTCCATCAACTAATATTAGATTTAAATTAAATAACATGAATTTTACAAAATGAAAGATATTTTTTATGCTTTGAACGCGTTGTGAAAAAAATAATGAGAATGAATTTTTACAAATTATATCATAAAGTGTATGTACACTATGAAGTTAGCTTGCTAAGCCTCTTGTTTTATTGTGTTGAGAATATTGTAGTCACACTAGAAGTTATTTTTTAAATGCCGTATTAGTGTCATCCAGAAATAAATTACCTACCAAACGTTGATAGCAATAATGTTTTTATATATGTATTAATTTTTCAATTATTTTGTTATTTAATTGCAACAAATTAAATTCGTGTAAATTAAAAATAATTAAGATCACGTCAAAGAAGTATAACTTGTAACACGTATACATAAGTACACCTTTTTCAGACTGTTTAAATTTAATTGTGATTATTTAGATAAATGACGGCTTGATAGCTCAGAGAGTTCAAACAATGAGCCTGACTTTATGGTGATCTACCACTTTATATAGTTAAGTATTTAGTCATTTTATCGAATTAGATAAAACATTTATTATTTACATCAGGTCAAAAATTGTAACTAATATTATAAAAACGAAAGTAAGTTTTTGTATGTTAAATTGGCACATATGTAGTGTATAACGTGGTTTAATACATAGGATACTTTTGATCCCGGTAACTTTTCTGATTGAAAATATAACTGTAAACCTTAATGTAGTCGAGCTATCGAATAGCGTATTTATAGCCAAATGCATTGTCGAAACAACAATCACAATTAATGAGTGAATTTACATCATAATTATAGGAATAATTCAAATTACTTTTAGCAACGTTCGTGGGATATTGTTTAGACGTGGCACGGACTCGACCGATGTAAGCCTGGCTTCCGACGCGAAGCCGCCAGCCTAACAAACATAATTACAAGGCTTTACGAGGACAACAATAGGTACTTTGGTAATAAACACAAATCGCTTTAAACATGCTAGGTAACATTATCTTACATTAATTCATTTTGACTCCATTAACTTTAAAAAATCAATATCTAATCTTAGGAACTACTAGTCCGATATGAAATTTTAATAAATAAAATATTTTTAAAAAACCAACGAAAAAAATGCGTATAACCTTTACTCGCGTTTGAAGTAATATTTCTTTGGCCTTGTAGCAAATATTAAGATTATATTAAATAAGTCGAGTTAAAATTTAGATGTATTTATTGCGAATTATATTATCAATAAATACCCCTAATTTCCAACACGATTAATTTATCTTTTTGTTTTATTCTTAATATCTGGAGAAGGTTAAAGATGTTTGACTTCAAACGCACGTTAAAGGTTATATGCACCTCTTTATTTTGTTGTGTTAGAAAGCCGAAAACTTTTTGTAGTTTAAACAAAGTGCCGTGTTTATACAACACTGTATATTAGTGATACTGTTATAATTTTATATTTTTAAGTGCCCATTTTTATTAAGGTTCGAAGTAAATAAAAAATCAACTTTTTTAATTTTTGTCATTAATATTTTAGGTGAGATAAAAAATATGTTATTAAATGCCTAAAGCCCCATTTTATTTATATGGGAAACTTAAAAGTGTCAGATTTTTTATTTATTTCGAAGCTAACGAAACCCTGGAAGAATAAATATTAAAAAAAAATGAAATAGGACCACTCTTCTGACTGTGTATGCATATTTATTCCTGAAATGTTGTCCATATTTTCTAGCAAAGAGAGATTCAACATTTTTAAGTATCAAGTAATAAAATTAAATTTACGATCCACTGGGTAACCGCGGCCGCGATGTTCAAAGATAACCTCAGCAGTAAGTTGTTATTTATCATAAAGTTTGAACTTTTCATTTATGGTTTTAAAATTTATGTTTATTTTCATTACTAATTTTAACTTATTTGTAAGTTTACGTAGGATGTGTAAATGAAGAAAATTATTACAACAAAAATATCATTTTGATTCTGTCAAAAGAAAATAAGAGATACATTTGCGACCAAGCACTAGTGTCTATGGCCCAATATAAAATTTCTTTCAAACAAGAAACAATTTTAAATATATGCAAAAATCTTTGAATATTTTTGATTAATCTAAACATTTTTGTACGAATTACATAACATATAGGGTGTCGTAAAATTGTAGCGTTTCATCCAAATTAGTATATTTTGTATATTACAATTTCTATTATTTTTTGTAAGACGCATGTATGACAATCTATGTTTAGCTTATTAAATATAGATAAATGTGTCCGTTTCGTTGTAATCAACCTTATAAGAAACAAAAGTAATGGAAATTGAATATCAGTACATAGTATAAAACAAAGTCGCTGTCGCTCTGTCCGTCCCTATGTATGCTTAAAACTTTAAAACTACGCAACGGATTTTGAAGCGGTTTTAGTAATAGATAGAGTGATTCAAGAGGAAGGTTTATATGTATAATACATGCATAATATTGTAGAGAAACACTGATAAATTTAGAGGTTTCTAATGTGATGTCGTAAATAAACACATTTTTTGCGCTTACATGGCAAACGCTGGCTGAACCCCACGAGATAAATCAAAATAATGTACTACAATATTATACACCTTAAAAAGGTCAACAAAAAAGTTCACGATGGTATATGTCTATCTCTTAAGGATAACCCACAATAACCATTTTTTATCCTTTACATTTTACGGGAATAAATGGCTTATTTACGAAGTGATTTCAAGCAATACAGCATTAATCCTTATCCAATTAAGTACCTTAAATGCATTTAACATTTAATATAGATCAATATGGCCCTTTACAGCATGTAATTTAAATGAATATTTCCGAAGATATTACAGATTTAAAATGCAGGGACATAGCGGTGCGGCGGTACCGGCCCTATATACCATGGTCAATTATATGTCGCTCTTTCAAGAGTAACCTCTAAACAAAACATGTTTGTATTGTCTAATGACAAAAAAGCTGTAAACGTTGTTTATAAGGACATTCTGTAGTAGGTAGGTATATTTAGTATCAGCATTGCACCCGTGCGAAGCCGGGGCGGGTCGCTAGTTTTAGATATAATACAGTAAGTAATCATACAAAACGTTAAATGAAATGGTATGTCATCCAATCACAAAGTTACCTTACGCTGCGACTTTAGAGATGGATCACGCAGAACTTATTAAATTACCAATCACTTTTATTGAATAAAGTATTAGGATGATGAGATTGACCTTTGTAAGATATAGCAACTGTTGAATCCAGTCAGGCAGTTAACGAAATTATTGCAGGTGGATTGAAATGTTACATCTTGGGAATTTTGTGTTTTAAAACTTTTTGTATTTTTACTAAAAGCTGTGCTAAATTGTGTATATACAAAATTCTACATTTTTTTAAATATAATGTTTGAAATATAGTTAATGGGTATCAAATTTTAACGTAGATATTTTACTGCAAAGCAGGCCGATTACTTGTTTTTCGAAATACAGGTATTGTAATGTTTAGTAAGTAGGTAACTTGGATATAGGTATACAATTCTATGTAAATTATATTTTAATATTTTACACTTTTTTCATATGACTTAACAATTTACTTTGTATAAATAGTTATTGAAAATTATTTAACATTTTCACATTTTTATAGGAGTAAATGTTGTGTTTACTTTTAATTGGCTAACGGATATGAACTCTATATTATATATTTTTCTTGTTATTTAATCAATTTCTAAATCTATTTAATACATTTCTGTGGAAATGAGAATAATGTACAAAACGAGAGAAATCTTTTAACATCCGTAAAAAATTATAAAAGGGACTGATTGACTCTTCAACATACAACAAGACACCATCAAAAACAACTCAAGTTGTACTATTTATGAAAATTAACTATAGAGCGTTGATTGAATTGTAAAAAGATATTCAAAACTTCACTAAACCCTTTGTTCTCCATGTTTTAACACTATAAATAAAATTATTAATAGTTGTTATTGATCAGCCAATTAAAATATGCACAAAGAATGATAAATTTGATACGAGGATTCATTTTTTAAAGGACTACAAAAAAAATTATTACGCATTAAAATTTTACATTTATTTTGCGATATTTATCATAGACATCTTTCCACAATTGATATGCATCCGGGTTCAACATTGGACCCATTTTCAGTTCCTCGTCAATATAAAGGAAGTTGATATCACCATATTTACTTGGTGTCCATCGAATTGGTAATTCTTGATCTGATTCTGGTGTCGGATGTCTGTGAATAAAGACACATACATATATAATATTTTAAATTTAGAGTTTTAATAATAGAATCATAATATACTAAGATAAAGTTATATGGTGACTTGTTTCGGAGAATTAATGTTCTGCAAACATTATTATTTATCTGTAGTAGCTACCACTGTGGGAACCAGCATGAAGAACACTTCTGCTTATATACACATACTTCTCGGCACCTACCAATATTTTTGTACCTACAATAACTGCAATAATGATTCCACACTTGAATATAAATAAATAACTTACCATTAGGCATAGTTATTTTAGGCAAATATGCAAAAAATTCATGATAAACAGATTTACGATGCGGTTATCAATAAATAAATTTATCACAAAAAGACGTCATATTATTAAAAAAAAACTTTAATAAGCAGTTTAATACGTACCCATATTTGGCAAAATTTGTCCACATTTTAGTTATCCTATCAATTACGACTTGATCTTTGGGATTTACTCTAAAGGGCATTATATGGGCATTGAATAAATACAATATATCATCTCCATGACAAGCCCCAGGCTCATTAGCAAACCCTGAACGTTCTTTAAACATATTTCTGCTTCCTGCGTATGTAAAATAGTAGTGAAATATCAGATTATCCTTTTTTTTGATCATCATTATCTCAGATTCCATAATAGCTGGCATTTCAAAATACATATGCGAATACACATCCGACAAATGCATAATATTACTACGTCTAATTTCTTCATTCCCAAAATAAAATTCTTTTATTCTCATATCAACTAATTTTTCTTCATCTTTAGACTTAAATTCTAAATCGGAACCAAATAAGTATCTTTCATTCGTTACGTTAAGTGATTCTTCAGTATTTTCTGCTATAAAAAGTAAACCCTCTCTATCAGTTGCCCCATAAATCACAGATACATTTTTATTATTATTATTTATTAGATTGTATGGTAAATCACGTAAGACAGCTTCTACTCCAGAGAATTGCTTTTCAACACATGGCAAATGTAATAAGCCTTCCGACATCATTTGATTGAAAGTTTTATGAGCATTGGCTCCTATTAAATCCTTGAAAGGTTTATTAGAAAATATTTTATATAATTCCAACGGATCTTTAGTATTATAACCAAGTTCTTCAGCTAAAATGCTAGCTACTTCCACAGAATTGCGTTTGATAGCAATATCTGCTATAGAGGACCCACTTTGGACTATAACTTTGTTGAACAAACCATCGGTAGCCTCACTAACTAGAAGTAAAGAGACAGACACAGCTCCAGCACTATGACCGAAAATAGTCACATTATTAGGGTCACCACCAAAAGCAGCGATATTTTTCTTCACCCACCTTAATGCTGCTATTTGGTCCTTTAAACCAGCATTACCAGGTGCTTCGTTAATGTGTAAACATAAAAACCCAAGGACACCGAGCCTGTAGTTTAAAGTAACTAAAATGACATCATGCTTGACCAAGAAATCTGGACCATGAAATTTTTTTCCACCACTTCCTAGCATAAAAGCTCCTCCGTGAATATAAACCATAACAGGCAGAGGTTTCTTAGCATTAACTGGAACATAAATGTTAATTTTTAAACAGTCTTCTATTCCCAGTACTCCTAATGGCGTTGGTTGCGGACACATATAGAATTCATCAACTGCTTTAAATACGCCTTTCCAGTTTGGTGGAGGTTTTGGTGCCTGAAAAAATACAGCATCTCATATTATCAATTTTGTCATAATAGAATCACGTCTGTATGATTGTCTTCGAATGTAGGAATAATTATCCCACGAAAACATTCGTCCCCAATCTTCACCAATTTTTTAAGCATATATGTTTTCTTCTTGAACTTAGGGCTATGTAGTCTAATAATTATTATCATTATACAATAAAACTATAACAAAATACACATTGTTTAAAATTTTACTTTATCTTTCTATGTATGTAGGAATATGTAGTTTTCATGCCAGCCATTGGTAAATATGTATATACAAATATTAAAATTTAATAAAGTATACAAAATATATTTATAAAAACTTACTCGAAATCTATTGCTGACATCAGCAGTAGCATATGGTATTCCAACATATTCAAAGAAGGTGCCATCCGTACTAATTTTTCCAGTCAAAACACCTTGATCAATCTCTACTTCTGGAGTCGGCTGATCTACTAAGTTTATTGCAAACAGTGTAAATAATATCAAATGTTTTCTTCTCTTCATTTTCTTCTTTTCATTTAATATTTTTGTGTATGAAATCTGAGCAAATGGTAACAAATCAATAAAATAACAACATAGAATTTTTGGCTTCCAAGATACAGGCTCTGCCTAGTTTGGAAGTCGCTGTATAATTTGTAATATAAAACTGAAATGCGTAATAAAAAAAAGTATATACTGGATGTGTTACATCAGAAGACCTACATTTTTTGGCTTAATAAACAAATAAACTAACAACTTGTAAATTAAAATCAAAATTGTATTATTATTATATTTTAATTTCATAAATGCAATAAATAGTAAGTTTATTTCAAATATTTGATAATATAGTATTCCAAATTCTTACTTTCGTTTCTCAGTTAGTTCTTTCCTTTGATTTCTTGTAGTTTATACTATTGAAAATTTATTTTTTACACATGCAAATTATTTATTAGCGCGTGAATTGGCGTCAGTGTACTTATAGAAAATATCGTTTATCGATATGTATGAACGTTGGTTTATGATCAAGCGCTTAGTCTCGCTTATCTGATATGTAATGTTGCCCAAATATAATATGTAGGTAAATTTGTATTTCAAACTTCACGACGTAAATTAGTGATTTTCTACATGCGATATACATATATAAATGTCGCTGTTGCGTATTATAAAACGTATATATAACATATAGTTATCATTTGACACCAATGATAACTCAGGTGAGATATCAAGAATAATTTCTTGTGATAAACGATATCATACTTCAGTATATGGTAACATGATATTAGTAAGTGTCCGAAGTAAAGATTGTTAATAATTAAATATTATAATTCTGATTCCTTTGAATGTTACATTAGGTAAGCGCAAAGATTTCTAATAGTCATTATAAATCAATTTTGCATTAGTGGCGTCCAGGATGATGATAATGCCAGTCTTTAATGTCTCTAGGGAAAGACCTTTTTCAGTAAGAAGGCATGGGTTTAACCACATTGACTTACTAGCGGTATCTGTATTTTCCCACTACACGGTGGTACACCGAGAACATTTCACTACATTTGTCTACAAATGCTGAAAAATTCTTTGGTGCTTGCCGTGGCTTAAATCCAGATATCGTGGCATCGGATAGACGCTAACAATCTTAAGTATTCAGCTACTATAACTACTATGACGTGACGTTTGGCGATTACTGCTTAACTAATATTGTATAATATTATACATCCCATTTGCATATATCATAATTACGAAACACAAATCATATGCATTTTACGAAAAAAAAAACAGTGTAAAAAAAAACGAATAGGAAAAGAGATTTGTGTCTAATAATTTTCTATGTATTTCTTTCTATAGTTCTCGTAAATATATTTCCATAAACGGTAAGCTTCGGGATGGGGGACCGGCCCCATTTTCATTTCCTCTTCAATGTATAGGAAGTTTAAGCCTTGCTTGCTGCTTGGTTTCCATCTCACTGGCAGATCGCTTGAAGATTCCGGCGTTGGGTCTCTGAAACAATCACATACGAGTATGTAATACATATTTTCTAAATAATTACAATTTATACACATAATTTGTCGATTAAACTATATTCGTCAAAGATTACATCGCGTGTTTTAAAACAATCGTATTGTTTTATAGATATTTATTTATTTATGTGGATAAAATTTATGAACTAATATTAGAGGAGAGACAGCGAATGGGAGGGAAAGGTATAAAAAGAAACAAGGTGAGAAAGATGTAATGTATTTACATATTTGTAGTATAAATAAGATTATTTGCATGTTTATTTATGGTTATAGATGTTTTGCATCGACGTTAAACCAATAAAAAAGGAAAACTGTTTTACTTACCCATATTTAGCAAAATTTGCCCACATTTTTGTCATCCAATTAATCATTTGCTGATCATTATTGTTTATAGGAAATGGCCATATATCACCTCTAAATAAATATAACACTTCATCACAATGACAAGCACCGGGTTCATCTTTGTATCCAGATAAATATTTCAAAAAGTTCCTACCACCATTGTAATTAAAATAATAGTTAAATACAGGTGCGTTTGTTTTTTTAATCACAATTTCTGTTTCTAAAATTGTAGGCACTTCAAAATATAACTGTCCAATAAGACTTGATACATTCATTAAATTCTTCAAACTTATTTTTTCTTTGCCAAAATATAACTCTCTTGCTATGTTATTTTCTCTTTCAGCAATATCCTCAGAAGGAAACTCTACGTCAGAGGCAAAAAGATACCTCTTATCTCTTTCCGCAAGAGTTTCCTCTGTATCTTTTGCTACTATGAATAAACCTTCGTTACTCGTGGATCCGTAGATAACAGGTACATTTTTAGATTTTTTCATTAGTAAGTTATATGGCAGATCAGTCAGAGCAGCTTCTTCTCCAGGAATTTCTTTTTCGACACATGGCAAGTGTAACAATTCTGTATCTAGATATTTTCCCAGTGGCCGCTTAGGATTTATTTTAACTAGATCTTCGAATGGCAATTTTGATAATATATCATATATTTCTTTAGGATCCTCTGTTTCATATCCTAATTCTTTGGTTATAAGACTAGCGATCCACACAGGTTGTCTGTTAATAGCCCAGCTTGCTATAGAAGAACCACTTTGTACTATTGCTTTATTGAACAGACCATTTGTTGCTTCACTAGCTAACAGCAATGAAACGGAAGTTCCACCAGCACTTTGTCCAAATATAGTTACATTATCTGGATCCCCGCCAAACGCAGCGATATTCTTCTTAATCCATCGTAAAGCAGCTATCTGATCTTTCAATCCAGCATTACCAGGTGCTTCTTTGATTCCTAAACAAATAAAACCGAAAGCTCCGAGCCTGTAGTTAAAAGTAACGACTATAACGTCCTCTTTGACTAAAAAATCTGGCGCATACAATAATTTTCCACCATTTCCAAGAATAAATGCACCTCCGTGAATATAGACCATGACCGAGAGCGGTCTCTTAGCTATTGCTGGCACATACACGTTTATTTTCAAACAATCTTCTGAACCTTTCACACCCTTTATGCCGAGAGTTGATGCTTGAGGGCATTGATCTATTTCATCTACTGCTCTAAAAGTGCCTTCCCAGGAGGGTGGTGGAAGTGGTGCCTGAAATAAAAATTAACATAATGTAAAATTATAATATCGCGCAATATTTCATTACTTTTTGTCTTAGATGCCTGCAACATTGTTACGTGAAAATGATTTCATGTTCTCCATATTTTATCTCAACTAAAAGTAGAGAGGGTTTTTCATTGCAATTTTATTATCACTGCTTAGAACCTAACGATTTTTGTATAGCAGCAAGGCAAAGTAATAGTAAGTACAGTACGATCCATGGACAACGGCGATCACCGAGACATCGGCTATCCGTCGCCGGTTGCCGATAACATGCCTGCTGAACCCAAAACGCGGCACGCCTGAGCTTGCCGTATGCCGTATGGTAGTTGTGTTCCAGTCAGACACAATTGTCGTGTCCTACCACCCAATAACTCATGTTGCCTAGATCTTTCTTTGTGTTTATTCGTTTATTAATATGAAAACCATATTTAAATTTGTTCAGTCATTGTCAAATGATGCACGTTCTTACACGGGAAACTTCCTTAATTGAATGTTTTGCGAACTTTCATTATGTTTTGATTTGTTTTAAAATAAAATAAAAATAATTATTTATTAACAAAACACGAAGTCTAAAAATATTAGTACATTATAAAGAATAGAATTATTAAGTACAGGTTTTCGTTTAAAATTTCCATATAATTGCTACTAACCTTGAACCTCGTGTTCATATTAGTGGTAGCATACGGTATACCGACGTATTCAAAAAACGACCCATCCGTACTTATTTTACCGATCAAAGTCCCTTGCTCAATGACTACTTCTGGTGCCTTTTGATCGACAAGATTTATCGCAAACAGTGTAAACAAAACCAACTGTTTAGCGTATTTCATCTTCTTATGTTAATTTTGAATTTTTGTGAGTGGTAGAAACCTTAGAAGGTTCGACTGCGAAAAAAAAAACTAGTAAACTTATTAAAATTTATCTGCTTTGTTGATGACAGCATACACTGGCACACGACGTGTTCAAACTCAGTACTCAGGAATAGCAATCTATTAATGACTAACATCAGATAAGGCTCTGGTCTTTCTGGGACTAGTTATAAACGTCTATAAGCTAAAATCCCCACTTGACGCCAAGTTATTAAAAAGCCTATTTATCGTTATAGTAGAAAAAAGTTTACCAGTAAATGTTCGTTACTTTTAGATTATATTTTTAAATAACACATTATATATAATAAATGTTCATATGTTGATGATATGCTCATAGCACTCCATCAATCCTAGTCTCATGGGAATTTGTTTTGATCACACCTACATATTAATTGGTGATTCCACAATAAATATATTTTATTTATCACATAAAATCATTGAAACACTATTTAAAAAGCGAATGTAACTACACGTCAACTCGGGCAAAACATAACAATCACGAAAAATGTGACGCAAACGAACGCGTCCACTGCGTCAGCGCTTCGGCCTTCAACTAATATTCAAATGTTGATATTATCATAACGTCATATTATGTCACCGACCTTGTATCTAACAGCTAAAACGAGAAAGACATAGTCTTCCCTCTCAGAAATATTAACAGTGAACAGTGGTCGACACTAGACGAACAAATCCCGTTTCTTTTTTTGTGGAAGTCGTTTATCGTTAAACGAATATAATTCTACGAAAATAATAGCATAAGGTTGAAAATAGTAAATATGTAACTCTATTAGTTGAGAAATCATGCAAAGAACTTAGTTCTACTTATTAACTCAGTTTCTGTCTTCTACTGCTCTATTGCCAGGAATTTATTTATATTTTGATATATATACGTATATATTATCAGATTGAATCTATATTTTTATACGACTTTATGGGTATAATATATTTATGTATATTGTATAAAGAAGGTATGCGATTGTGTATTCATGCTTGTATGTTTTTGCTTGTTAAGTTTTATATATATTTAATTAACTTTTATCTAATTTGAGAAATGGCAGACATAGCTAAATGTCGGGAAACAGTACATATCCGCGAGGATATTTATGATTTGATAAAGTTATCATCTGGGACTGTACCCCTTTTTTTTTTTTTTTTTTTTCGAACTGACTACACTGTTAGCCCGAGGGGCCCTGGAGCCTTTACGGCTTTTACAGCTTTACCGGGCTTGGGGGCGAGCGCTTAGGGCACTCAGCCACGAAAGCTAAGCAACAACATCCGAGGGTGCCAAAGTGGCCGGACCTCGGCTCGGACTGTTGCGCGTATGCAATTAAGTCGCGATCTGACTAATTCCCTATCCGTAATTCGATCTAAACTAACTATACATATATACATGTTTCTGCCCCCTGGGAGGAGGGAAGGAACCTGTGTATGTGTATTTAGTGGTCTGAAATTTTTGTCTACTCTAACTAGGCAAAAAAAGAAAAAAAAGGTCCCTTACAGAACCTATGTACCTATGTGTGTTGTGCATGTGTGTATAATGCAGTGTCATGTATGGCTGTGAAAGCTAGTGATTGTAGAGTCACTTGTATCGCGCTAGCGGCTGCTTGGCTCAAGGGCTCCATGCCAATGGATCGGACCTAGGCTTGAGTTGTCACAGAGGAGGGTGGTCGTGGCGGGTGTGCGGGCGCGAAGTTAACCGTTCGTCCCCTGCGGAGGGAACGGTGGTTTCGCGGGCGTGGGCGCGAGCACGCATATGTTGCGGGAGCGATCGCGTAGAAGTTGTTAGCTTTCTCGATGTCGTCGTCGGGATCGACAAAGAGATTTCGCGGACGGCGTTTATAACGTTTGGCAACGGGGATCGAGTTGTCTGGGACGTAGTTCACGGTGGATTTTACGAGCGGGTTGGGGTGATTCGAAGCGCTATCGAAGTATCTCCTGGTGAGATATTTCACATAAGCTTCTACCGAGGGAAGCCTCATGTCCCTGTGGAGGTCCATGTTCCTAACGAAGGCTGGAGGGTCAAGCAGGCGACGGAGAAACCGATTTTGGACTCTTTGCATGCGGACAAAGTTATGTTTGGACATATGTGCGAACGCTGCGCAGCTATATGTCAAGATCGGACGGACGCACATCTTGTATAGTGTAAGCTTATGTCTTAACGACATTTTGCTTACCGAACTGAGCAAGGGTCGTAAGCGGGAAAGGATCCAGACGGCCCTATTCCGGACTATAGTAACGTGTGCGTTGAAGTTAAGCTTCGAGTCGAGGGTGACACCCAGATATTTAGTCTTGGTGGCTCAAGGGATATTCCTACCGAATAATGAGAGGGGTCCTACCGTGCGTGGTAGTTTACATGTATGCGGTTCGAACATAATCGCGGCGCTCTTTACCGGATTAATAGCTATTCGCCACGTTCGAAACCACTCCCCGAGAGTGGTTACGGTACGTTGGACTGCGCAGGCGAGATTTTTTCTGTGTCTGGTTGACGCGTATATGACTGTGTAGTCAGCGTAGAGCCCTACCTCGACCCCGGGGGGCTTCGGGAGGTCGCTGACGTACAGATTGAAAAGGCAAGGCGCCAGAATGGAACCTTGCGGGACGCCTGAGCGTATAGGGTGGGCGGTAGATAGTACTCCTTCCACTCGGTAGTGAAAGGTGCGGTCGCGTAGAAAATCATGAACTAGGTGAACTAACCTATCCGGGATTTCTAGTTTATGTAGCATGTGGAATAGTCCGGCATGCCAGACCTTATCGAAGGCCTTAGCTACGTCGAAAAAGACCGCAAGCGTACGGGCGGGGGCGATACTACTTTTGGCAAAGTTGCTCGTGATGTGCTCCGTGAGGCGGTGCACTTGATGTGTACACGAGTGTCGGGCGCGAAAACCGAACTGTTCGGGAGGGTATAGGTTTTTAATATCTATAACGGTTTTGAGACTGTACCCCTGTACCTGGTGGGTCCATGAGGGATGAATGATAATGAACAACTGATAATACGTTGTTGAACATGAAATATGTCTAGGGTTGATCCACAGAACATAGAAATTATAATTCAACAAGCTGTTCTGGCAGACGTTGTTCTGACCTTCCCGTTAGTTAATGGCACGGCTACAGCGCCATCTATCGGATACTAACGTAGCTATGAACCATCGTCTCAATAAAACAAATATATTATATGAAGATGAGCTCAATCGGTAAATTTGTTCAGAAGATATCAAATAGAATCAAAAACAGATGGACACAATATATTTATATATATAAGATAATGCAAAATTAGACCTTGATAGAACAGAATTAAGAGTTATTAAGGTTAATTATGCTAAAGGTTTTTATGTTGCTGATAATATAATTAGTCAGTTTATATAGTGTTATTCGGTATAAATGCATCCGTAATTTATTAGATAAAAAAAAACAATTTCATATCACGTTTCCTTTTTTTTCTAACTGATTATACTGGTAGCCTTAGGGGCTCTGGAGCCTTTACGGCTTTTACAGCTTTACCGGGCTTGGTATTGTGAAATGTTATATAAGAAAATACTTGAATAAAGCATCCGAGCGTTGACACAAAAAAACCACCCTTAGTTATTATGTAAATTGTCATTACTTCACTTCTTATTACTAATTACACTCTAATGATTACAAGAACGGTTTTAAATTATAAATACATCCCTTCAAACGTGACGCGACACGCCTCCAGAGGTCGTGTCCGAAATTTATTTAAATAAATTAGCCGGGCCGTGGGGCGAAAGTGTTGAATTTTAACCCGATAACGCGCGTGACTGGCCGACACCGATGTCGCTACCATGCGCGCCGCTGAATTTCAAGTTGTTTATTTTTAGTAAATTTTCACCAAAAAATTGTACTATACCCTCAGTTAAAAGACCTCTTTTTTAGCGTTCTAATATCTTTCATTGCACCCTAACTAAACATTGTAGTTGTAAGCATAAGCAAAATAATTGACCTCGTAACATGACATGTAATTGTGTTACAATGTGTCCTTCTTATGTCATCGAGTCCTTCAAGCATAACGTGAAGAGATAGTTATTCTGGCTGGCATGACAAAGAAGACCGCGGATGTATTGCTGATCTTTCAATGGTCGCCGTAGTGTTTGGATCGTACTGTGGTTACCATAAGGGACAGGAAATTGTGAAAGGGTTTTTATTTATAGGCGACTGCTTTTTTTGGACCCAGAATAATCAACTTCGCAAATTGAACAGTCAGACGAAATAAATGTAGAGATGAGAATATTATACACATAATCATTATAACTCTATGAACGCGGTTTGATGTTAGACGGATTTTCATATAAAACTTCGTAGGAGTCATAAATGCAAAGTGGCTGTGTTCGAAGTCGTCCGGAGCCCCTTGAATTGATTCGCGGTTCATTTGCATCGCAGACGCCGTCGACTCAGCTATTACTGACATCTCAAAAACTAATCTTCAAACGTTAACGTCGCTTCTAGTGGAAGAGCTAGCTCGATGAATCTGTAATGCGTTCTGAAGTTTTACTATTCTAAGCTATTCACTTTAAGGATAGAAAGTTTGTAGTTATGATAGCTAAGTAGCAATGTTCAGACCAAGCCGCGGTGCACAACGTAAGTGCAAAAGTTTTTTTTTTGTATTTAATAATATTGTGAGATGACTGTTTACAATAACTAGATATAAAATACCCGTCGATGATCATTAGCAGATTAACATCTTTGGACGACAGTCATCGTTCGAATTCTAAATCTGATATATTTGATTGATAAAGCAGTAAATTAAACATTGTAAAAAGAAAGAAGAATTAATAGAAGTTTAAAATATTTTTTTGTGTAATTCAAAGAAACCATAGGTAATATAAAAACTCAGACGCAAATAAAATCCTCCGTTGAAAAATCGCACATTATTACTACAATATGTAGTTTTCGAAACAAACCAAAAAAAGAAACTGGCAACACAGCGGCCGGCGGTAGCTGTGCACCGCCACTTTAACACGTAGAGCTTGCACAGTTTTTAAATTTTCCCGAAAATACGTTTCATTCCGACAGTTTGAAATAAAGGTTAGTGGTCAAAGGGAAAAAAATCGATAAAATGTTTATGTATAGGTACAAATTACAATTTTATTTGTTTTTTTTATTAGCCATTTATTTACGTAAATACCTGTTTAAATACAAAAAAAGATTATATTTACAAATGATAATAAAATAAATATAAGTAAGTAAATTAAATCTATAGTCATTAAAGATCGGAGGAGGCGAGTACCGACATCTACTTACTGGAAAATGTAGAAGAAAAAAGAAGTGAGAAGTACCTAATAATTAATAATGAGAAATAATTAGATTTATATGTTATTAACTAATCAATTTAATCTTTATAAACAGCATATACATTTTTTTTAATTATTTGCTCGAAAGCAGTACTCTTTTACACTCACAATTTTATGTATCTTATATCTGTAATTGTATTCATACATATTATAAAACTTAACGTCTTTCGGTCTGTCTGTCCGTTTATATTCTTTACGCGCCAAAAACACTAATCTTATTTACGTGGTGTTTCCTTTAATTCATGTATATGTTTTGTCTACGTTGTAGGATATATTTTGACACATAAAGTAACATACGAAATAAGAAGTGACGATAATGATGAATCAATTCGGAAAAAAGACGCATTTAGGATGATTAAATGACTTACGCTGAGTACACTATTAGAGACATATCAAATTAATATAATATATAATGGTATATCTTAAAAATACCTACAAGAAAGACAACGATATCATATGTCTATCTTCTAAGGATCCCTCAAAAAAAGTATATTTGAGGCAACACAATTCACGTGGGCACTCAACCTACAGCATTCTGTAGTCCAAGCGAGTGGAGCCGCGGGCACAGCTAATTTATTTATTTGAACCAAAAGGTACGTGGTTGTCAGGGTTTCTTATCATAGTAAAAGTTGGCTATGAGCTCGTTCAAATTACTCGCGCGATTGCTGTGTCGAGCAAACCCCGTTTGAGAACCCCGGCCGATCGCGCCGCTGTGTCAATTATTGAAGTAGTTTTGATTATGCTTTAAAAAGGGTTTAAAGGACTTATATACCAGTGAAGCATCTGGATTAATGTTTTTGAGTGTGGATTTTGAGGATTTAGAGACTTGTGAGATTCGCTGGTTGGCTACAAGGTGCAGCGCTAAGAAATATCCAGGTGAGTGGGCTTTGATGCTTAATTTTTGCTAGGATAGGTAAATCGGCAACCACGTATAATAGTACACTCAGAACCCTAGGTGTCTGAATTGGAAATACTTTATCCAGGGTCTATACAACACCCATGTTCCGGTTAATTTTGGCCGGTACAGTATTATACATGAAGAAAAATGTGCGTACTTATTTCTAAGACCCTGATATACGCTGTATATTTATTTGTTAATGTTTTTAATTTGTCTGTCCGCTATGTTAAATTAATAGGTGGAAAGAAATTGGACATTTATAACTAATAGACTCTAACATCAATGAAAAATTGCCCTACTGAGAAATACGTAAGAATTTTATTAAATTACATAATTTAAAATTGGTTTCATAATAATATAAGGAAATATGGTGTCAATGTGGTCTCGCCCTAAAACACGCTCCGCGAAACTTTTGTATAGCCGCCACAGCAACTGCAAGTGGCAATATTCGTACAATTAAAAGACTCGCTACTGAACTTTAATGTTGTGTTAAATTATCTATGATATACATTTATCGTACTTCATACGTTTTCGGAATAATTTACTTGACAATAAACTAAAAAAATGTTCTATGTAACTATAAGTTGAGCAAAAACCCCTGTAAATTCGAAGGGCCTGGCTGAAGTACGGCTCGCGGGCGCCCGGGTATCTAAATGAAGAGTTTTTATCCAGACTACTCGCACTAATATAATTATAATAGATAGTGAATGAGGTATATAGATAGGTACGAGTGCTGGACAAGAAGAGAGACGATAATTACACGTGGCATAGATGTGAATGTTAAGATGTATATGTGGTGTAACTAGAATGCATAAGATTACGAATTAGTCTATCAGAGGATGTATGAATATAGTGCCAGTGAAAGCAAAGGTGTAGGGTAATAGATTAGCGTGGTGTGGGCGTTTTATGAAGTGGGATACAAATTATAAGAGTATTAAGTACGAAGGTGGACGGATATAGGCGTAGAGGAAAACTAAAGAGGGTATGGATAGATTGCGTGAAGAAAGATATGTCTATAAATGGTGTGAATACTGAAATCATAGTTGATGAAGGGTGGTTAGTGGATGTGAAAACAATATTTTGCTGACTCTACTTAGCGATAAGCTACTTAAGTTCAAAACATGACTGCTTTCATGTCATTGGATGTAACACACTCTGTTGTAACGTCAAAAATTAATACACTTTGAAATGGCAACGAACTTGGATTTAGTATTTTTTGAAATGACAGGTACCTTTGCTTCTTTTCTAAAATAGAAAGTAGTACTGCTTAATACGTCACATCTAACATGAGTTAGAAGGTTTAAAAAATATTAAAAATCCGTTTCGTACAATCTCATTTCAATAGACGGAGTTAATACGCTTTGTTCTGTTACTCCTCCTATCTAATGATTCTAAAACAACGGAACAATATATAAACAGTCGATAAATTATTTCGTTCTTTATGTAATGAATAATGTTACAAAGGAAAAGAGATCAAATGCATTATACTATTTTACCTAGATACATATTAAAAAAATATAAAAAACAGATTTTAACAAAAGTTTTATCATAAAAGAAAAATCGAGTTCGAACAATAAATCAAACTAGTGAAAAGCTTAAGACTGCCACTCCAGTTAACCTAAGACAACGATAAATCTAATGTGGTGACGTCATTTCATCTAGATATGACGTTGATGGATCATCCCTGATAAGTCTGAGCATTATTATCATTTATTACATAAGTAAGAATTCATTTTTATATATACATTAATCTATGTTAGACTTCGTTTGTACGAGCGGTGTCGCTTGAATTTCGAAATTACTATTAAAACTGTTCGTTTATTCCTTTTACAGCCATTTTCATGAGTTATTTTCAAAAATACTACAATATGTAATTATTTTCCAAACATTGTGATATTTAAAAATTTGTTATCTGCTTAAATCAAAGTAAATTTCGTGTTCGTTTAATACCCATTGTTAGGGAGGCAGTACCGTGAAGTACACATTATGCAACGCGTACATAATTCTAAATGACTGATGAGGAGAATTTTCAGCTTAGTTAACTTGAGTTATCACTTATTACTCGAATTACGTAGGCGAATCTAATTTTACTAATTGCGAATGTTTATTTGATATACATATATCAACTATTATTTTATATGAATCATGAAATTACAAAATTTATGTTCTAGAATAATCAAAAAATCGGTCATAGTATTTCTGCAGAAAAATGTTGTAAAAAAAATTATATTCTCAAAATAACTTACGTACATTAATGTAGCGACTTAATTATGTATTGCAGTGGTTTTTGTTTTTATACTAAAAATAACTTCCATGGAGAATGAAGAGGTCTTCATTCACCGCGGTACCCCTCCCCTGGCTTCTGCATGAAAAGATGCAACTTGTTAACGGAAAATCCCACGCAAACATCCCTCTCGGAGCGCAGCTTCCTTTCACTCATTTAAAAAAAGCTCACGTTCCTTTAAGCATGACAAATAAAGGATAAATCATAAGTTTGTACTGTTTATTGTATATTACATATTATGTTCTTTCGCCTTTTATTTTAAAATAAAATAATTAATTGTTGTTATATAAATATGGTTCTGATAAGTTAAGACGTGTCAAAAGATATAACGGACACCCAGCCAGCGATCAAATGGCTTCTTTTTGATGAATCGCGTCCACCTTACACATAGTTAACATGGTTAAATATGTGTTCTAACAAATAGAGAGTTGGTACCCTTTATTAATATTTTAGGCAGGGCGCAGATACGAGTAAATTTCTTTGTACATTTGGCTATACTTGAGGCATGTCAACTGGTGAAATACCTCCACCCTACAGAAGATCGCAGCCAAATAATCTTTTGTTGTGTTCCTGCAGGGAGTAGGGCTTCCAGAGTACTTTGAGGATGGAGGGTTCAAGGTCGGCACCTCTGGTGTTACAAGCGTCTATAGGCTACGGTATCTGCTTATCATCAAATGAGCCCTAAGTTTGCTTGCCACCTTACTATTATTAAAAAAAAATCCTTTTCATTTTCATTTTACGCGGCGCTGAATTTTTAATACCAAACTATTAAATTGACAAGAATAATTGTATTTAGTTTAAATAGATTACTTTATACAACTCCTTATTCGTATATCTATCTCGCTCTGGAACAAACACAAAGGCATAAAAAATATAATAAAACAATAGCGTGATACGCTGCTGAATCTCTAATCTATGAAAATTCTTCTCAAAGCACTGTGTTTTTAGTCTGATTTGTTGTCCTAGTAATTAAATCTATTTTAACGAATTGTAGTAACCAATAATACCACTTTTTCTCAACAATATTACCATAAAAGGTAAAAAAAAATTACGTTAAGATCATAACTTACAATTAGGTTCTACATAATAGTGCATTATTAAAACTAACGTTGAACGAACACTGTGCTTTCGTGTAAGTCTACGTTAGGACTCTCGCGGGATGAACTATTAGGCTGTGTATTGAGTGGGTGATAGCGCTAAGCGGACAGAAAAATTCGAATATAATTATTTCTTTTTACAAGTTCAGTAAACACTACTCTTACAATTCGATAACAAATACCACGGAAAGTCTTCTTTAGTTTATATTCCTCCTTGTTTTCAGTTGAAGAAGCAATACAATTTTCCAGAGCTAATGAGAAAGCTCCCGAAACTAATTGTACCACCAGTATATAGAACATTACCCTGCTTTAGTAATACCAAATGAGAACTTTTAACGAATTTATATCCGAACATCGTAATATTGATTCTTATTTCTGTCTATTACATACATATTATAATAGTTTTATAGTTTAACGAACGTGTCCTCCTGTTAATATAAACATATGTTTAAAACTCTCGAGGGTCGAGAACAAACTATCGTTGCAGGCGTGTGCATAATTCAGTTTATTGCATAGCGGGTCGATGTTCGGTGCGCAAAACGCATTCTACTATCAAAACTTGCTACACTAAACCCAATAGAAGAAGGAATCCTGCAAAATCCATGGTTACTTAAGTTTTATCAATGTTTATCAAATCAACGAATATAATATATACAATTATAAATTGTAAAAATGCATGGTGATAGAGCATACTATTCTAAAACTCGCCTGGCTGGCTACTACCCTCAAGTTGAAACAAAATGCCTAGAATTTTCTTAGTTACTGCTTTGGTTATTTGTATAGTGAATTATTGCTAGTAAATATTTGATCTTAGGAAGGCAATTGGGTATTTGAAAAGAAAAAGAATATCAATTTATTTTTGTATTTAAAGCTTCATCATAATTATGATAATAGTCAATTGGAAAAACTCTTAAAACATTTTTTTAAATTAATAATGAACAATTGAAAATTGTAATATTTTAAAAAGAATCACATCACTACGAACAGCGCGTACGATTAAGTGTCAAAGCACTGTAACAGCTGTGTGCAACAATCAGTAGAAATTAACATTGTGACGTCACACGCGCTCGGATTTATTCGGGAACGATCGGCGCGTTTTCGGTACTGAATTCAAACATTAATTTTTATTTTGAAATAACCTTTGAAATATTGCGGAAAAAAAATAGTTTGTTATAAAACTTATATATTATGATCTTTCCATTATCACAAAAAAATATATTCAATACCCAATTGTATGATAAAATATACTCATTTGGTAAACGACCACGCAAATTGTAATAAACCTATACTTATAAAACAATATAAGGTAAAACCACCAGTAATTGACACTGCACCAATAGTTGACACTCTGACGAAGAAAATTAAATATTAAGAAAAAAAAGGAAGCCAAAGATCGATATGGCCAAAATCACTGATTACTGATATATTTTTAATGTTATAAATACATATAGGTACAGTCAGTTATAAAAGTCGGTTAACAAACTCAAGACTTCAAATCAATTTAGTATCAAATATTTAATTTTCTTCGTCAGAGTGTCAACTATTGGTGCAGTGTCAATTACTGGTGGTTTTACCTTAGTTGATCTCTCTAACCAGTCACACCAGTACTATAAAGATAAAATGCTATAAAAGTAAACATTATGTAAATACAACTGTATATATCTAGAATTTTATTTAATACATCATTTTTATAGCCGCGCCAACTCCCTTATCGGTTAGTAATTTTTTATTCTCCTATCTCTTACGGAGGTCTACAAATTCTATGGTGTTATGGTGGAAATAAATTTTTTATTGTTCCGTTTCTTGCTGATAAAATTATAAGGTCTCGCGGATTGAAGAGTCGCGTTTATTTTTTACATTTACATAAAATTAATATGATGTAAATTTATCATTTTTTATTACCTGCCTGGCTATCTACCGTCTTGAAGTAAAAACCTGCCGTCAAACAACTGGCACTATTATTGGGTTCTGTTAAATTTAGTTCATTTGTTAAACGGACCGATAAGTTCGCAATTATACTCTTCTTACATAAATACTTCATACATAAATCATCTTACAACTAACTAACAAACAAATATATGTAAAAAATCTAAAACCGAATAAGATGCATAATCTAATTCTTCAAACTGCATACGTTTTTTTTATTCCAAATAAGATGAATATAAATGCAAAATATAGTATAACATTTTTAATTAAAAGTTACAAAAATAAGGAATAATTAATTAATAGAATTAACTTTGAACATCGAGAAGTGAAATTCTTAATCCACCTCGCAAATTTCATTTCCAGGGAAGAAGTTTTAAAGCTGGAATATACACTAGAGTACCGAGCACCGATGCATACCGATGCTCTAAGATCTTATGATCTGCCACGCGAATGTAAATTTTAATTGCCATATTTTAAGGGCTCTAGTCGTGGTTTTTTGTTGAGAATTCTCGACGCCACGCCGGTCAGGAGCGCTTCGTACTTGAGTTTTGCCGTGTGGCCTCTTTTATAAGAAATAAAAAGACTAATGCATTGAAAACCATTATTAATTAATCTCTCGAATCTCAAACTTTAAACGCAGAAATGGATGTATAATACTGAATAAATTTTATAAATTAGCTTGAAGTTCTAGGCTCGTAATATATTTCGGACAAAAAGTAGATAAATACGCCGTGAAATGTATGGCTGTTCTCTTTTAGATATAAGATTTTTTAGCAAAACCAAGCTGTCAGTTTGCAGTCTTTCATATTAGTTGACTATTAACCAGTTCTATTGTGCAAGACAAAATGCCTTGTTCAACACACATTGGGCACTTACAAATGTAGTATAAGAAGTGTCCAATAACATCTTGAGACATTAGGTATATTTAACATACATAACTCTGTTGGAGACCAAATGAGAAAATACCCTACACACGGAGAAAACATTGTCGTAGTGTCCCGTCAGATTGATCGAATCGATTTGATCTTTACTGACTCTAAAGAGAGTTTTTTGGATGACACGTAATCTCAAATTGTATGAGAAAAACTACAATTTAAAATAGTCAGATAAAATGAAAAAAGTGATCACGGCGCTTATCCCTTATATCACGTGCCTAGGTGAAAAGTAAGGTTTCCTTAAGAGATGTATTCGCGGAAAATTTAATCTTACGTTCACGTTAGTTTATTTTTCAAGTGTTGGGTAATTTTGCAAGTCGTATTTTTTTGCGCGATACACACTCTTTTATAATGACAAACTGGAGCTGATTTATGTAACTGTAAGCGAGTTTCGGATTCCGTTTTAAATGAATATTTTATTTTTATACAAAATTGTATTTTTTTTTTCATTTATAAGTCTGAATTAACCTCGAGTCTCTATAGTATGAAAAATTATGTTTTTAAATTTTTGTGCTTGAGTAACTATGCAACGGTGAAGGTTTAAGTTAAAGTTTTGTAATGGAATGTATTGTTTATATTTTCTTGTTAAGGTTTGATACATTGAATATGAAATTGTTATTCAGATAGCAGGCGGTTCATGTTCTATTTGATATAGAAAAGCTTAGAAGAAGTTCATATATCTATTAGCTATCAAATTAATCAGGGTATTTAAGCTTTGATGGTACAGAAAAACTCTTAAATTGTATTTTTATTAATTCTCACAAGTTTATTTTCCGTACAATCTATACCAATCCTATGGGAGCTATAGGATGTATATAGGTATCCTGCGGGATACCTATAGGATGGAAATCCTAAGACCAAAATTTTATGTATCATTAATAATAATTTTAAAGGCTTGGGTTACAATACACGCAGTGATTTGTCCCTTTATAGTGCAGATAGTATTTATAATAGCAATTGCCTGCATCCCCGTCGTTCCAGTGTAATTCATACAATGCGGTAACAGGACAAGCTTTGTAACCTAACAATGGGCTACTGACGTATAACCCTTTATATATCACATAATATATTTACCTAACTACTCCACACAGCTCCTGTCGAATATTAATGTATAAAAGCATATACATAAAAGCATATGGGCGTAAGTCAAAACTCATTAGTTCCGAGTTACGCCCATTAATTATATTATTATATACTAGCTGTGCCCGCTGCTACGCTCGCGTGGACTACAGAATGCCGTCGGTGGAGCGCACGCGCGAATCGTTCTGGCCCCGCTCAAAAGACGAAAGAGAAAATGCTTATTGTGGGTGATCCTTAGAAGATAGACATATGCTTTTTGTATGTCTTTTTAAGATCTACAATTATATACAGCTGTAATGTGACACATCTCGTATGGTTTACTCAGCGTAAGCCATTTAAGCGCCCAAAATGAGTCTTTTTTCCGAATTTATTCATCATTATCGTCACAGCTTATTTTCTATGTTACTTTATCTTACAAAATGTATCATATAACATGGCCAGATAACATGGCCAGATAACATGGCTATGAATAAAAATAAAAACCATGTAGTCAAATCGGATAAGTGACGGAGTAGACAGAGAGGCGTTGAGTTTTATAATATGTATAGAAGGTAAGTTTTAACTTGCAATATCTATTTATTACGTATATGTACTTTTACCATTTTTATATTTAAACCATGTCTAGCTAATATTTAATCTGAAGAAAACTTGTATTAATCCCGAGAAAGGTAACGTTGTTTCCTTTATTTAAAATATATCCGTTAGTGCGGTAAAGTTCTGTCTCGCTACGTTCGACCACTTGTTATATTTAAAACAGTTGATTCATGATCCTAATTGTGTATGATTAGGTAAGGAATAAAAATTAATACTTTTTCATAATACCAAGCTTATAGATTTACCAATTTGTATTAAGTATAAACAAAATAATTAGCTTCACTAGAATCTATACTACTAAAACAATTAAAGATAGTTTAATACGAGCATTCAAATAAGATCGACAGTGTTTTTACTGTCAATATTAGTACCTCAACTTTTTCTAAGCGCGCTGCTAGTGGATTTATAAAAGAAAACGAAACATTTAATTGTATTTGAAAACCAAATCAATTATGAGACTTACAATGCAATTCACTTTAACTGTGCTGTATCACAACTACAATTTAACCTCCGTGGTAACCAGACTTGTATTGTTACATGACAATGTGACCTAACAAGGAGCCTCTCACGGACCTTTAGCTATTGTCTACAGTGACGTTATCGATGTTTACCGCGTTCGCATTCTGAGTACAGCTAAGAGACATAACTGGGCATGATATCTTTAGATGAAGGTAATTAGCCAGAATTGCTTCGTTCACATCACAATATAACTTAATTCATATTGCATAATCAAGACAAAAACAATCTTCTGCTTCTATTTCTAATTTTGCGATATCGGAAGTCATTTAATTTCTGACTTTAAGAGTCAATACAAAGCTAACAAATAAGCAAACGGAGGAGTTACATTAACAGAGTGCATTGGTAATAAAAAGATACGTATAACGGCTGGTCTGGAAGAGAGAGTAACCATCTACAACTAAAATGATGTTGGATACGATGATATTAATGATTTGTTTTAACGATTGATTGTTGATATGAATTATTAAATAATGACACCAACTATGTACAGCAGAGTGCCAATGATTTGGCACATACATCGATGTACACATTATTGCCATAAATGCGGCCTTGACATGAAGACTTTTACCATGATATTTCCCTAACCATATTTTTTTGGTGGTGAGTATAAACAGAACTACTGAAATTATTTCATTGAAAAATCTCTTTGATATTCAATAACCCATAGATGAAACTATTCCTACATAAGTATTTATGTATTCATTTTATGTGCAAAGGTGACCCTCTCTGGACAGAGGACGGTATTAATTAACATCGCCGGCTTTCGTCCTCTGGGGCTTCGTTTTGAAACCCGTACCGATATGACCGCGCATCACAAAGAACAAAATTACACTGCTAAAGTTTCGAGTATCGAACATGTTTCTACATATAATATCATTTATAATGGACTTTTGAAATATCTAGGTTCATATTAGCAATCATAATATGTTCTTAGTTGTAAAATCTATACTTATATGTAATACTGTAATATATTTGAAATATAAGAGAAATGAAGTGAAACTATACAAAATTAAACTAAGTTATTTTATCTACACGTATTTTTTAATATAAATAACGTATTTGTATCTTTCATTATTATTCGTGGTTGGCGCTACACGGATTAATTTATTAGCTTTAAATGTTCTGAGACATTACAAGGAAGAACATTTATAATAATAACACAATACAAATACAAAATATTTTTGTTAGGTTTATCCTGCATTAAAATTATCACGAATTTGGCTTGATTTTTCTCGTCACACTTAAGTATATTTTCTGTAAGCGCCTATATTAATAATTTAAAACTGGTCTTATCCATTTCGTTATTTTAATTATTATTTTTAAATTTTAATATTAAGAATATCTCTAATATTTATATTCATTTTATAGTTCGGTTTATTTCATTCTAGATTTCTACGATATATTTCATTGCTTTTGTTTTTTTTTACGCTATCGAGATTTACATTAAATTATACTAAACTGACATGCATTAATGCTTCATTATTCACTGGATACTAAGGGTTAATAAATGTGACATTATTAAATAAACTTAGCTTTTTCGAAAGTATTGCAAAACCTTAAATGTTTTTATTGAACTACCCAGCTCTTATGTCTACTGGATAATATGGGTTATAATATGGTAATATGGGGATATATTTAAAATAATTTTACTTTGATATTCTCAAAGGGCTTTTGGCTCATTGCGTTATGATTTTGATTAAAATTAAATTAAAATGTCTGGTAGAAAGTGGATCAAACTATCAGGATAGCAATTTCTCATTGATTGAGGTCAGAACTGTAATTCGCATTCAAGTTGGTTATAGGTTATAAGCTGAGGTGAACACTTAACAACAAACAGACCACACAATAATAAATAAATAACTCAGGTCAAATGATATATAGTTGTATTTTTTATACTATAGTATGGTTACACACAAGCATACGGCCCGCCTGATGGTAAGAGGCTACCGTAGCCTATAGACGCTTATAACGTCTACGCCATATGTATCAACTAGTACGTTACCGACCTTGAACTCCCCTTACCCCAAGAAGTTCAGGAAACCACTCACCGCAAGATCACAACAGAAGATTATTTGGCTGGGATCTTCTACAGAATTAATAGAACATACCCTACAGGGTGGAGGTATTCCATCAGTCAGGCCGCCCCAGGTAGAGAGAAATCTCCAAAGAAATTTTTCTGTGTCCTACCTTTACGCCTTTATGCTCTTTAAAGTGAAGAAATATTTTACCTGTATTCAAATAAATTTTAAAATCGAACTACAATCGGCGCATGACAACGGATGTCTTGAAGATTTATCAAAACCAAATGTCACTATGTCCCATATATATACAACTAGCGACCCGCTCCGGCTTCGCACGAGTGCAATGTTGATACTAAATATACCTACCTACTACAGAATGTCCTTATAAATAACGTTTACAGCTTTTTTGTTATTAGACAATACAAACATGTTTTGTTTAGAGGTTCTTCTTGAAAGAGCGACATATAATTGACCATGGTATATAGGGCCGGTACCGCCGCATCGCTATGTCCCTGCATTTTAAATCTGTAATATCTTCGGAAATATTCATTTAAATTACATGCCGTAAAGGGCCAAATTGATCTGTATTAAATTGACAATGTATTTAAGGTACTTAATCGGATAAGGATTAATGCTGTATTGCTTAAAATCACTTCGTAAATAAGCCTTTTTTTTGTTTTAGACTATGTAGTGATGTATGTACATGTTCCTGAAAAATGAATGAGAAATGCCACATTGATAGAACTATTGATATATCTGTGTTACGTTGTCAAGGTTCCAGGGTGTCTATTTCATATCAGAGTGTATATTTCCAGAGGCGGTTACGATCCTATCGATGTGATCAGTACGTCGGCCACCTGCGCCCAGCGCTGCACGTTTTACGAGATGTCCGCGACGCGAATCACAACTAACTTCCAATACACAAGGGAACATAATGGAGTATGTTGCAGGATATATCGCTGCGGGTTTCGTAAAATTCTTAATTTACACTATTTACTGCTAACATTATCTGATTAACCACATTAAGTAATTATTTAAGGGTCTGAAACGATGATGGTGGTGATGCTTCAGGTGTTGCAAGCGTCCATAGCTTACGTTGATTGCTTACCAGCAGGCGAATACCTGCTTGTTTCCAGCCGTCGTTGTTTAAAAAAGTTTACTAGACAAATTTGAAGTTTAATATGAGATAGACTTTGTTTCCCATCACCTTTATGTATCTCTTTCTTTCATGTATCTATTTCTATCACCACTAACTGTACCCAATGCTGCGCTCGCGTGGACTGGAGACCTTTTTAAAATCTACAACTATATAGTACCTATATTAATTTGATATATCTCTTATGGTTTACTCAGCGTAGGTCATTTAAGCACCCCAAAAGCGTGTTTTTTACGAATTAATTAACCATTTTCGTCACTGCTTATTTCGTATGTTGCTTGGTTTATCAAAATAAATCCTATAATATGGCCAGATAACATTGCTTTGTTTTTTTTTTAACCAATAACTCGATAAGTGGTTTTCGCGTGAAAAGAACATAAACGGACCGACAAAAAGAGAGATGTTCAGTTTTATAATATGTATAGATTATTAAGCTGACTAGGAATGTAAAGACACTGCCTTAAAATTCTACTTAATTTTTAGATGTAGTCTCCTTAAGGTGACACACAATTAAAAAACGAATGCAAAAGGGTTTGAAATAGGATGGTGCGTGTATTTAATACCGAAATTGTAAAAGTCATTTAGAATCTTAATTTCATCTAACTACTGTTTCTCATATAAATATAGAAAAATAATTTACTAGGTAACAAAATAGCTTATTTTGGAATTCAGAATTTTTATTTTATCTTGATTTAGTAAATATTCTATTTCCTTTCTCAGAAATGATTCCGTATTTTTCAAGCTTTACAATATTAGTACAAAAAATATGTCCCACGCTTAGTTTGAACAAATTCTGAATTGTTTTCAAGCTATTTAGAATCATTGAGAATTCTGATGCAGTTTGTTTAGTTTCAAGTATTCAGTTAGTTTTATTCTTTTGGGGCAAAAGTAACGATCATTTTTAAAGTTTTTATTTATCACATCAACAAAGGTGAAATCAATGCCTTATTATATTAATATATTATTTGTTTTCCTCGTATTCATATAAATAAACTAACTAATTAAGTCTTTTTCATCTAAATTATTAATGGAGATCTAATTTTTTGGCACAACAATCTAATACAATAAAGCAATATTCCTCTACTAATAGTAAACTACAATGTGATAGGCATATTCCTATAGGTTTGTTCCGGCAGATGCACTCGAGACTCAGTCCTTAGTCTAGGCTTAATATCAATTGAGATTGAAGTCAAACGCTAAGTCTATTAAGTATTTAAAAACCCCACCTTAATGAAGTGGTAATAATTGTATTCAAGTCAACGACGTATGGCTGTATCATACATTTTTTACAAAAACTCAGTTGACACTTTTTTCGAAACTGCGCGTGATTTGTTATAAAGAAGCCAATTCGGAGAATTCTGTATGACTGACAGAATTTGGAAATAGTCGCGTGTGCTCGTCGTGTGGGATTTTATTAGAATGTGCAGTATTTTTCTGTAATTGTTTTATAAGATTATATTTTAGCGACTAATTTTTAATTTAATAATTTTTTACCATATAGCTTAATTTCATATTTGAGAGTATTAAATGATAGGCAATTTT
The DNA here is from genome assembly GCA_947532125.1 of Saturnia pavonia. Classification (NCBI taxonomy): domain Eukaryota; kingdom Metazoa; phylum Arthropoda; class Insecta; order Lepidoptera; family Saturniidae; genus Saturnia; species Saturnia pavonia. The sequence goes on from OX383901.1 coordinate 624,489, forward strand.
TAACCTAAAATGTTTGCTCAAGTATAAAAGTAGCTAGTTTCAAATCCTCAGTCTTAGAAGAAAGTCATAAAAAGGAGGGAACACACTGGCCGGAAGACGGTTCCACAGCTTCAGGGTTGAACAAAGATACGTAGACATTGCAACTTTTGCGTCAGTTACCGAGATAAAGCTTATTGTAAAACCATGTCTCCGAAGCCCAGCGCTTGTGGTTATATTATGGACGGAGAGGATGGAATTCGATTGAACAGCACACTTTAAAATACTCACCACGATATAGACGTTAGAACACGTCAGCGAGCCAATATCCCTGCGCAGCTAAAGAAATATCATGCACAATGCGGATAGTTCGTCTCTGCAACTTTTCCGGCGAATCGAGGAGGTGTTTTGCAGATTCATCCCAATAACTCTGTGAAAACGACAAGACTTACGTTAGTCTCTTGATGACTGTTGAAGTCATTAATCATTCTCCAGTCCACCATCACAATAACAAAGATTAATCAAGTAAGTTGAACTATCCTTCAAGAAATATTACTCAACTTAAAATTTCATCAGGAAAAAATAATTTCGTGACCTTTACCCCGAGTAAATTCCTTTATTAGGAACGTGGCGAAGCTCCCACCCTAAGGGTCATAAATCAGAAGTTTGCACAAAAACTAACCAAAAGTTGCTCCTACGAAAATGATGAAACGTTGCCGAGTTTTATTCAGTTAAAATTGGAGATAACGATGTGGTGGTGGAGAGAAGTTTTATTATGGTAACAAACATTATTCACCTATGTTAGCCTACAGCAGCCAGTTAGTGCATCCAGTACAATGAGAAACTAGTACAAAGTTCAATTGTCTATAAAAGTTCCACCTTTATCCATCCATTTATCAATAAAGTCCTATGTATGACGTATGGCCTTAAATTACAAATTCTTTAAGGATTATTACTACTACGATTTAGCATATAGGCTGCATTAGACTGACGTTAATAATTTCATAATTTCACAACGGACAGCTTAATACATTAAGTAGGCCCTCAGGAGTACCCGTGGTTACCTTAAGTTACGTACTATTAGACCTATAATTCGCGAATTAGCGATATGTTTAATAATTAGAGTTAATTATTTAATCAAATTTGTTTATTGATAAAAAGCCTAAAAATACTAATCTTAAAAACAAATATCGTTCGTTTACTTAATGTTGTCTTGGGAAAATGTTGATTTATTGTCTGGGAGTCACGTTATTGATAAAGCCAATCAGCCGGCTATCGTACAATATTTATATACATAGTGCAATGTTAATCTTATTAGGTTATCTTGTGAGAAGTGACTCTAAAATTAATACTTGAATGATGACGTCACGCGCGGTCACATGAACATGATGCCGATTTTTTGTGGCTTATTTTTAGGGTTCCGAAGTCAAAAGGAACCCTTATAGTTTCGTTACATCCCTCTGTCTGTCCGCGGCTTAGCTCAGAGAGCTTAGTACTAGAAAGCTGTAATTTGGTGTGGGTATACAATTATACATATTAAATAAAATATTGAAATAAGTAATTGTTTAGGGTATCTCTCCTATACATAAAGTGGGAATATTTTCTTTTTTCTCGTCTTTCCCATCATGTGAGTTGTGGTTGGATAGGTCGTTCAAAAATATTGTGCTGTGTGAAATTCATTTTTCTATTGAGAGACCTATTTGCGAAATATTAAGCTTTAAATGGCTAATTTATGGTAGAGTGAAGAAAATGGTTGATTTTGAATACCTATGTAAAAATTTTTTCATAAATAATGAATTTAAAAGGAACACTATCAGTGGTAAGTAATTTTTACAAGTTAAAGAGTAATAGTCAATATACTTATAAAATGTACCTGAAGAAGTAATTTCGTACAAATTTCATTAATACTTAAAGCCCTCTCTAAGTTTGCATATTATGACGCGCTACTATGGAACCATACACTGCGTGTGGCCCGACTCGCACTTGGCAATGAAATAATAAATTCACGGGTTTTATTTTCAACGTATAAAAAAAGGTTTAAAACAACTTATCAAAAGTTGACTACTCCCGGATTCTGTTTGTTGTAGTAAATATAGTTAGGAAAATGTATTTGCAAATAATTTGTTACTTTAACGACCCAATTACAGTCGTAGATCTCAATAATAGTAAAAAATAATAGAGAATTCTAAACTCTAGAATACCTTGCCTATATGTATCTAACTCATGAAGCTGTCCATTAAATATTTCACACGAAGTACGTGCGCCACAAAAACTTACGTCTGCTTTCGTAATTTACTGCCGTTGCTACCGACGCTTGTTTATTTTTTATATGTACCTTTATATATTTGAAGCGATAATGGCTGAGTGATAGTGCATTAAGATGCCACATTGAATATGTGGGTTTGAAATGTAAAATGAGATGAACACCTCTAATATTGTGATAAAACTACAGTGTGTTTAACTATCATCCTCAACTTAAAAATCTATCGCCAAGCACATTCCAGTGTGTTCCTTCGGACTCGCATGAGAGCTCTTCTCGTTTCTACGAGTATCATATTGTCAAATTTGGTTATATCGTCTCTTAATACCAGGGAGGTAATTGATAATGTTCTACTACAGTCAAACGTTCCTTGTACTGCCAATTTTGGTTCCTCTGCTTTACTAAAGGGTGTGTGAGAAAATAAATTAAATGTGTTAGCAAATTTATAAACTATTAGTACTTGTACTAAGATAAGTGGTGATTACAATTATAAGAATAGTGAGTATGACCGTAAAAATAAAAAATTAAAACGTAGACATGACGACAAATTTTGACGTTTCGGTGTTTTCAAATGTAGAAAGTGCTTTTCCATTTTATTTTAATGTGACGTTAATTTTTAATCATTAATCTGATTAAGTGGTATTAATCTATGTAGATGACACAAGTTTCAGAAATTTATTACTTTCAATAACGCTTAACCAGAACTCAATAATATAAGTATAATTATTAGTCATGTTGCTAAAATTTCATATTATAAAAAGGCATCTTTTACATTGAAAATACTATAAAAATTCTGATGGTTGATCAATTTCATAGCGCCAGTCACCAATATGTCCGTTATAGTTTCTTTTTTTATAGTAGCTATGCAAATTTACAGTACTGTCCCTGATGGTAAGCACAGTACAATCTAAATACAACGGCGACCACAGAGAGATAGGCAATGAAGGTGTCAGGTCTTGCCGGCCTGCATAAATATCTCTTCAGGTTACGTTTCAAGGACTCGATGTTGTAAGGAGGGAACACATTGGCTAGGAGACAGTTTCACGATACGACAAAGATAAAACATAGAAAACTTTTTAGTTCGTGCTGAGATAGAAATTACCGAAAAACTATGACTCCGAAGCACAGCGCGTGTGGTTCTGTTGTGGAAAGGAGAGGAGAAAATTAGATTGAATAGCTCTTTAGAACACTCACAATGATACAGTAAAGACAATCGTTGGTTTAAATGAAAATGATACAGGTTTAAAATATCTGTTTGTACCTAGATAAGGAATTCAGCGGCAATGGAAAAAATGTGCGCAGTGTCCCGGGATTAGTAATTGTTTATTTCTGTATTTATCATTACATGCATTGCTATAAATTTACCGATAGTATGTGAAGTGTATAGTAAATAAATGAATCTTCAAAATGAAAGTCAAATCAAAAACATTTTGATTTATTAAAAGTTGGGTCAAAATCTTTGTTGATAAATAATGTCCTTGTCTTTGGTAAACTAATTTACTCAAATCAGATTTATATAAGAAGAGAACCAAAGATTCCTAAATAAGACAACTGAAACACTGAATAAGTAAAACAGTATATATAGATGAAGTTTAACGTCGAGTAGCATCTGAACCCAAAACAACGTTGAAGTAACATTCTAAACTCTGTACGGATGTAGCCCATAACTCTCGGATCAACGCCACAGATTAAATATTTAACGTTGAGATTGGGGCTGAGGCACTCTCCCGAGTATTGGTCAAAAGTTCTTGGTTACTAATTCTTGTTCTTATTTCGACATGCATTTATTAAGTTTGACGCATATCAAACATTGTTTGAAAGATTTACGTATTTGTCAAATTTCGCTTACCTACCTAAAGTTTTACGTGGCAATATTTTGTAAATGTCATATTTAAAAAAAACCTACTTGTTGAAATAAGGCATAGACCTGATATTCCATTCGGAAATTTTTCATCAAGCGTTCCGATTTCCTCTCGATATTTTCCTTTACCGCCAGCACACCGTCAAAATACGTATGTTATATGTTAACATCCAATTTACCAATACTTGGCTAGTATTTGTGCTATAAAATCATTTAACGGTTGTTAAATTAATTAAAATTGATATACGCATAATCGTGTACTTTTTATATTATATTAGGTCTTTACCTATGAAATTGCCGTTTTGTATGAAAAAATTTAAACGATGTTTTTTCATGTATTTTTTATTTGTATTAATCGAAGTAATCACCCATGCAATCAATGCATCTTAGCCAGTGCAGTGGCAGTTTATTGATGCCCTTCTTAAAGAAATCAGCTGGACGTGAGGCAACAAATTCTTCAAAGGCATTTTGTACTGCCTCTTGGGTATTGAATTTTTTTTCCGCCAATGAGTTATCTAAATTATGGAAAAAGTAGTAGTCTGTAAGCGCAAGGTCTGGTGAGTAGGGCGGATGACGGAGAACTTCCAACCCCAGTTCTTGCAACTTGGAGACCGTCTGTTGTGCAGTATGAGTTCGCGCGTTGTCGTGCAGGAGCTGCGGAGACGAGCGATTGACCAATGCTGGTTGGAGATGTGCCAGCTTCTCCATCATTGTGTTCAGTTCTTCACAGTACACATCTGCAGTAATGCTCACCCCGTTTGTTAAGAAGCTGTGATGAATCACACCGGCGCTAGACCACCAAACAGTGACCATCACTTTTCTAGGGGTAAGTTTTCGTTTAGGTGCTGAACCAGGATCCAACCAACTTGCTGAGCGCTTGCGGTTATCAAACAGAATCCATTTTTTATCGCAGGTAACAATGGGGTTCTAAATTCCTTCATTTGTGTGTCTGTTGAGCAGTGCAAGGCACGTCTCGACGCGTACTTTGCGCTGGCGATCATTGAGGTCGTGGGGCACCCATTTGTCAAGCTTTTTTACCTTGCCAATTTGACGCAAATGGACCAATATTGTTTTGACGCTAACGTCGAAAGCTGCTGCTAATTCAGCCGTAGATTGTGTATCATCAGCTTCCACAATCGCCTTCAATTCGTCAAAGTCTTCGGACGACCGCGAGGTTCATTTTTCAGGTCGATATTCTCAGAACGGAAGCGAGCAAACCAATAACAGGTGGTGCGTTGGTTTGTAGTGTTAGCTCCGTAAACGTTGTTGATGTTGCGTGCCGCTTGTGCCGCGTTACTGCCACGACGGTACTCATATTCCATAATTACTCGAACTTTTAACGTATCCATGATGACAAAAAAGATTTAAATGCGATGAAAATGTAACACTAATGAATAAACAAATGACTACATCTGGAAAAAGAATTCCATGTTTTTAAAATAAAATTAATTTGAAATTAGAATTCTTAGCCAAACAAAAATTATTTTGATTTGAAATGGCCAGTACTGCAGAACGGCAATTTCATAGGTAAAGACCTATTATGATTTAATTATTATTGAAGTGAAACTTCTTATGCAACTTCCAAGCACGCACATTATCAGTCTCTTCTCTTTGTGTGAGCCAGAGCGAGAGAGTAAATGTCGGTGTGTATGTATATTGCATACTGTTTAAATAAAATAGAAAATGTCTTTTAAAATGAAGCTTCACTTCTATCGTGTGTGAATCGCACACACACATTTTTGTTTAATATTAAAATAATTTATATTTGCCTCTACTACGGCTGGTCTGTGACGTAGACTAAGGACAATTATTAGCTGATAATACTTTTTTGAGAAGTAAACAGTTATGCATATTTAAAAGGGTTATTTATGAAGGGTTACCTACTCGAATGCAGCTCGTGAAGTGACGCCGTAATCAAGGAGCCGCTCTCGCTAATGGCCGAGTCGCAATTCATTGGATACGGTGATTTAATAACGTACTCGTAAAAGGAAGTCGGCTGAATGACTCATCAATAGAGTTGAAATTAGTAAAACCACGAAAAATAACTATAGGGAAAACGGAGTGGAAAAAGTATGAAATTCTTTAATGAAAATTATATATCTAATACCTTTTTTATTCAACAAATATGGAAAACAAGCATACGGCCCACCTGATGGTAACTGATTATAGACGCTTTTAATACCATAGGTATCACTAGCATGTTGCTAACTTTGAACTCCCTTACTTCAAAAAGCTCTGTCTGAATATCTTTCTCTCCGCAGGAACACAACAATAGTTTATTTATAGTTTCTTCTGCAGGTTTGAGGTATTCCACCAGTCGGTCTGCTTTACCTACCTAGCCTTGTTTATTTTAATTCTATAATTTAAATTTTACTTACATATCACGTAATTTTTAGTGACAGTAGCCAAAGATTGTGGCACGTCAAGTATTGTAATGGCACCAACCCTTTAGAGCTACCAGAATACATCGGAAGGTGTTTTGGTAACAAATTTTCAACTTAAGAGTAGTAGTTAACTAGATCAGTGTTAGAGAAAATCCCTATTACTACGTGTCGCAGTTATTTGATTGTTAAAATTTGAAAGAAAATAATTAACCTCTCATAGTGAGCTTATTCTGTGCATTGCGTCCCAAGTTTATAGGATGGCATGTTGTCGGCCACTGGAAATAAATCTTCCTCTCTCGACAGTTGTTTCTTTTTCTCGAGGATGTACAAAAAAAATCATTTTAATATAAATAACTTTAAACAATGATGGGTCAGTGGTAGTGTATTTGGATACACCGTCGATCGAACCAACTTACAAACCTCAGCTTTCGGTGTAGGAAAACATAGGCGAGCTTTTTCTAATATCTATCTGACTATAGGTGTGCCAGTTCTCCTTACCGTGTTACTATTTTGGTTACATCGTCACTTAACAACAGGTGAGCTTTTGGACGAAAACAAAAATTATAAAAATATTTTAAAAATATCTACAACGTGTCCATGGAGAGATATATTCGTAGATGAGCGTACGCCCCGTCCAGTCACTTCGTTACCCGTGTATACATAATAACTTAGTGAACTACCGTTCATGAATTTATTGTTTTATAACAACCGTTTAATTGTGCGCTAAACGTTGAATTAATGACAGTTTTTCTTCAAAATAGTTTTTACTACAAATAAAATTTTGTGAAGGTCGTGAAGCCCATCAGAATATCGATGCAATAAACGCAACTTAGAACCTCGGTATTTACAACAACAAAAAAAAACGCGTGGTGTCGTGGGATACCAGATAGGAACGCAGTTCCTTATTATAATAAAATATTAATTTCAAGTTCTATTCGAGGTATCAAGAAAATTTATTCGTGTATACATTTTTTATTACGATTTTTTCGATAAAAATCAAAAACACTACAAAATTATCTTAACACCTTTATTTTATTTACAATTATTTATAAAAATATATAAGTATGTCCTGGGTTAGTATGGGCATTAAGCTAGTGCCTTCTTTTAGCAGAGACTCTTGCACAATAGTGGGGCATAAACCATTTTAACACATAGAAACTATAGATTATGAAAGATCAAAATAAAACAAGTGTTAGAGCGAGTACGAGTGAACTTGACTTGGTAACGATCATCGTATAGACTTATAAAACTCATATTCACATTATTTAGGAATTGACCTTCAAATCTGAATTAGTCGCGTTTCGTAATTCGCATATTAAACTACTCTGTGGTTTTCGACGCGGCAGGTATACGGGATGCCTTGACGACCATATTCATATGGCATTGTCAATAAATAAGTTATATGATATATAATGATAATATATATTTTAGTATCTTTGTTTGTCACTTATGTTTTTGTATACTAAGAGTATTTATACGGAGCTTGCGATGAAACTTTGATGAGTTATTGTTTGCATGTCCGTGAAGGTTTCTGAAATAATGAAAATATTTCAGAATAGGTGGCGCGCAAGTCGCTTAAAAATACTCTATTTGATACAGTTCAGCGGCAGTTTGTAGCATTCAATCGAAAACTGCACAAACGAAGTTGCGAGTTTTAACCTGGTATTCATAAATCATATAATTACATTTGTAGCCAGTCACTGTTTTTATAACGATACCGATTAACTATTACTTAAAGAACGGACAATTTGTGCAGCTTCAATAGAAAAGTATTATTATATATAGAAAGAAAAACATAAAAAATGGATAGGAAATTTTACTCACAAGAATTTTTCCAGAGAATTCAGTCCCCGTTTCAAGTAGTCGTCGCTGGTTCAGTTACGTTAAAATCAAATATAGTTCCCAGTTGATCCACACTTTACGATGAGATCGTGACGTGGAAACATATCTTGTTCCAAATACAATTTTAATAGACACAGTCAAATACGTTTGTAATATTTAGCATAATCTTAAATGTTACACAGGGCCAAGTATTTGTTTAACTAAGATAGAAAACGGACACTTACAGCTGGTGTCAAGTGGTCATTGAAGCATATGGTTCGTTTTTTTTTTTTTTTTTCGAACTGACTATGCTGTTTGCCCGGGGGCCTTAACAGTTTCACCGGACTTGTTGGCGAGCGCTTAAGGCACTCAGCCGAGAAGTTTTGGGCAACATGCGCAAGGGTGCCAAAGTGGCCGAACCTCGGCTTGAGCTGTTGCCGTTTTTGCAAGATAAGCGACCTAGCTAAATTCCTACGCGAATTCGAGCTAACTAACTATACATGTATGCATGTCTCTTGCTTCCTGGGAGGGAGGAAGAAACACGCTTACATGTATTTAGTGATCTGAAAATTTTTCTAAGGCTAACTGACCACAAAAAAAGAAAAAAAAAGGTCCCTTACAAGACCTATGTACCTGAGTGTAGTGCATGTGTGTTCATACAGTGTAGTGAATGTATGTCGGTAGCTAGTGATGGCAGTGTCACTGTATCGCGCGAGCAGCTGGCTTGAGGGCTCCCTAGCGGGGGAACGGACCTAGGCTCAAGTCGCTGCAGGAGAAGGCGGTCGAGATATGTGTGCGGGAGCGAAGTTTGCCGCCCGCCCCCTGCGGAGCGAGCGGTGATTACGCGGGCGTGGGCGCAAGCACGCTTGGTTGTTAGAGACGGGCGGGAAAGTCGCGTTCGCTTCCGTGATTTTAACATCGGGGTCAGATAAAATGTCGCGCGGGCGTCTATATTTATTAGACATTCGAATGTCTGGATTCGGGTTCTGAGATGCGGCTGCCACTACTAGCAGGTTCGAATGGTTCGACGCTTTTTCAAAATAATTATTTGAAAGGGACTTTATAAATGAATGATTCGATCGGAGGTATTTCCATATCTATATGGTTCGATAACCAAAAACAATTGCAAGATCTATCTCGGTCAGTCATCGATGAGCTGTTGTAACTACTAATGACTAGGCTAATAGCCAATCAGACACGGCAGAAAAAATAATCTACTTTCAATATTGAACCGTATACATATTCTACCAACCGCGTAAACAATGCTAAAATATATTTTTATTTATTTCATATATTTAAGAAATTACTACATTATTCATGTCAATTACATTACATTACATTCAGTAGCGGTACCCCGCGGGACCGCTCGCGATTGTTACGCAGTAATGTTTTTTGTCTCATAATTTAATTTTTAATAATGTTATTGACAAATTCAGTAATGATATTTATTTCCCATGTACAATGTTCATCAAATTCTATTGTAATTTAGTTAAAATTTAACTTATTCTACGATTTTAAAAAATATTATTAATAATTCTTATCCTTTCAATTATGGAATTACTAATATTTCCCGTGTACAAAATTATTTTTATATTTTTAGTAGTAATTTTTAATGATTTCTAAAAGTATTACTGACAATTCTTATAGCCTATTAATTACCATTAACAAGAACAATAAGCTTACCGTGTCCGAAATTTCACAAGAATCAGTCAAGTCGTTTTTTAATTAAATCCGGACGTATGTACAAACAGACAGACAAAAATGTACAGAGAGGAATACAGATATATTATTATAGTAAAGTAATCCATCATAACACACAGACATTTTTAAATCTATAAAACAAGAAGCAATTTACCAGAATATTTCCGCATGAACTCTGAAACGACATTCAAAATCCTCTCACAAAACAAGGCGCTTCGCCGTCGATATCGTGTTTCGAGTAAACTATCGGCAAAAAACATACGTACTTTATATTTCTGATCACGGCCTAATCGTAAATATGAAGGGTTGGGCCGCACCTTCTGGCGTCTATTGCAAAAAGAACATTGCGCACTCTACATAAAATATATCTAGAGGTTACACTGTGAAATAGGGACGGCTAGTCGGTATCCGATCCACGAATATCCGCGACTTGATGCTTACATCTAACAATGTCGTCAATGATAATCTTTCTGTAGATTCACTAAAAATAATATAATTATGAAATGTAAACATTAAAAGTTAAATATACATAATATATAAAAATTTATAAACCCTGTTTACTGTCGGCTCTTTTCGATAACTGAGATATTTTCCCATCCGTATAGTTTTAACTTTAATAGGGGCCTGTTCACAGTACCTAAATTAAAAAAGGGAGCTCTGAATGGTGGCATGTTCAGACTATACCACTAAGTGTATGGTGTCAATTTTTCTACTTGACTGTGACACTCCATGCAGTGTCGAAAGTCTTAAGAGATTAAAGTTAATGTTAAATTGTTGATTGTAGTAAAACAGTAAGTAACCACTAGGCCAATGAAATCAATGCGGTCGACATAGTCTAAGACATGATATAATGACTTTATTTACAAACTATTTATGAATGCTGATGGTTGATTTTAGGCGATGTGGAACCAACTTTCGATTCGAAAAATAATGAATACGATGCGAATGAATCCAGTAAGTACGTACAAATGTCATGCCAACTCACCTGCGTTCTATAACGCTTATTGGCGCCAACAGGGATGAGATGTCATGTGAGGAGTACCTAAACCTTCTTTAGGCATATACTGGCTTAATAGCGAAGAGTTTTAGCGCACGTGGCTGATAAACTCGGGGCGAGTGAGGTTTGCACCGCGCGGACGACAAAAGCAATCAAATACTTACCCTCGCTGGATGTTAAATATAGCGATGAGAAAAATGAATAAAAACATACTACCGACTTTTAAGTTATGCAACAGCAGATATTACATTTAATTTTTATAATGGTTTTTTTTTTTTTCTTATAATTATAGTTTAATACTAGCTGTGCCAGCGGTTTCACCCGCGTATAATTTAAAAGAAATCGCTGATTGATGATTTATAATACTTCAGTATTAGACAATATTTTTATCGGGAGCCCAGGGTTATGCGTCACAACTCACACAGCTCATTATTATAGCGGCTTATGTATAAGATATAGGCATATAGTATCGCGGACTTTTTTTAGATGTACTAAGGAGCAATATTTTTGTAGAACATTGTATTTACGTATCACTAACCATTAAGCCAGCGCACGCGGATAGAGCAGTTCGGGTGCGCTGTTTCGTCAGACTTATTTAACAAAAATCAGTATTTAAGGCTAGCTGAGAGATCTAGCGCAATGCTATATAGCCTTATACAAAAATATTTTTTCGAATCCAACTGGTAGTTCCAGAGATTAGCATGTTTAACCAAACAAACAATAAAAAAACTCTTCCGCTTTTATTATATTAGTAAATATAAGTAATCGCATGAATAAAGAAAAACATGATTTAAAAAATCCGCAAAATTTATCTGCAGCTAACAGCTCTAGTACGAACTTATTCCGTCCTCAAACGAGTGAGCATTTCAAAAACTTACAACCATCTCTGTTCTAAGTATATAAGTGTGAGGGGGAAAGCGTGAATTCCAATGCGTAGAAACTCTACGTAGATTATTCAGCGGTGTATACGAGAGTATTACATATTTATATGTGAGAGTCAGTTCCACGCATATGTTTCTCTATGTTTTATTTGAAAATAAACTGCGTCTTGTCGAAAGACGTCGCAAAAAGCAAATAATTAATATCAGGTTTTCTTTATAATATCCTCTTATATATAGGAAAAAATATTTGAGATACCAAGACTGTTTGACTTATTTTGACAGAGTAGAAAAAAACAGTAAAATGACCATTTTCAAATGGCTACCAAAAATTCTCAACCAATTTGCTCTCTATATGGCTCATTTTTTTTCTATAATGTATGCCCTTCAAGCAAGAAAAATTGATTTGTTTGCAGTGATCGCAAATCGCAAAATTGATAATTTCTGAACAATCGCTAATTTTAATCTTCCAATACACATTTTATCAATTTGTAATCTCACCAAAATTTAACTAGACGTACTGTTTTATATCTAGAATGATCCGTATCAAGGAATTTCTTGGCCCAAGCTTTTGTCATTTTCTACAATCATTTTGCCAAATCGATAAAAACTTTTTTTTTAAGTTACTTACTTTACATTGACTTGTTTTTAATGTTATATTATCCACATTAAAACAATATATTAAATTAAAACAATATATTAAAAGTATATTAAATTATAATAATTTTTTTATCGTATATAAATATAGAAATCTTGGCATGTATTTGAATGTAGGTTTGAACGGACTTGAAAATCCATCCAATATCCATCCAGCCAGTGTGTATTATTGGATTATTGTAGGATTATTGTAACGTCTTATAACCTATTAACTGAGCAATATCTTCGCTTTTCTTTATTTTATTATGAGCTTCCCTTGTACAAAATTTCATAAGGATCGGTCAAGCCGTTTTTAAGTTAAACCAGGACATACAAACAGACAGATAGACTAAAAATTGGTTATGCTCATATTCCTGATATCCTTTATAATAGACGTGACACAGGTAATTTGAAAAAAAGAAGACGTGCACAAACAAAATTACATATTTATGAATATAGATAACAAGTGATAGCATTTCTGTCAGTAATGGCGCTGATAACGAACGCTGCTAAAAACATGAAACTTACTGCCGTATTTGAAAATAGTTAAAACTATTAACATACTTAAAATATACTTAACAGCTAACCTCATGAAAATAAAATAATTGCGTGTCACTTTTTAACTTTATTCTTATACACATTACCACAACTTGCAATAAAATAAATAAAATATTCGACAAAATATTTTTCTAATTAAAAGAATCCGTGTATTGTGTTGGTTTTAATCACGGCGTCTCCGTTGAGACGAGATGGCCGCGATAAATTCGACGCCACACACAATGGCGCCTTCCTTAACTTTTTTCGCGCGCAAATAACGAGTTTTTAACTTTGTGGCAAAGCGAAAAATGTCTCTATCTCCTTTAGCTGTCGATCTGAGATACGAGCAGAAGCGATTTTTGAAGTCGATATTGCTGAATATTTAATAATGGTTAATACAAATCCGCAATTTTAAAGCGACAACGCGACAAGCTTCAGTTATAACGCGTATAGATAGAAATCAGTTGGAAGCCTACAATGAGACTGTGCTTCATGTAAAGGAAAATATAATAATAATAATAATGATGCCCCGCGGCTCAGTAATTACGCAGTAATTAATTTTTTTTCGTAATTTATTTTTTACTAATAATAATGATTGTATATTCTAATAGCCTATTAATTGAGGAATGACATATAATTCCCGTGTACGAAGTTTCATAAAAATCGATTGAGAATTAATTTATTTGTCCAAAAATATTATTTCCGATTCTTATATCCTATAAATTAAAAAAATACATGTACCGATAGAACTACAGATCTATGAATATAGATAAAATTAATGGTATATAGCATATTTTAAAAAGAAATAATTTATATGCTATATTTATCAATTGATTTAAAATGAGCTTTAATACATCGCGTGAAGTTTATAACTAAGACCGTAAGTTAAGGGTATCCCGAGAAAATTACAGAAAGCAAACGGCCCTACTTTCAATAAAACTGTCGTCTTTATTTAACAGAGCAAAAGTTATCTTTGGGTCCCTTGTTTGGCCGCTAACGAAAAATGCGAGTTTTCTTTCGTAACGATTTCGTTGATTTTTCTATAAAAACCTTCTCAGAGGAGATGGGAGGTGACGGTGATAATGAAACCCATATAATTGGAGTTTCCTTTGTAGCATTCTTACATGTCAATTGGGGCTTAAATGTCGTACGACAGAACTTCAGTTGTAATGCCACAAAGTTTAATCTGATAATGCATTTAATAATAAAAAAAATAATTACAATGATCTATTTTTACTGAACAACACGTTATTTAAAAAGCAAATTCTCTGTCTGTAATTGAAGGGTTTATCTAAACTGCAGATAGCGGCGTAGTGACGTCATTTAGAGTAGGTAATTGATGACACCATTTGCACTAGGAATGTGTCTATCTGAGTTTTTAAAATAACGTTACGTTATCGTTGTGGCAAAAGGAATAACGTTGCAATTATTATCTATTTTCCATGGAACAATAACTGATCTTTCTAGTAAATACGTTATTGCTAGAATTTTGCAACAGGTAATTTAATTGTTAGAATAAACTTTCATCATTTGTTAAGTATTTCTCAACGCAATTAGGTGACAATATATACCAAACATAATATATTTCCATTTCATCGTAAATGGAAAAGGCAAAAGTATCTATGACCATGCAGCCAAGTCAGATGTTATTTTTTATAATCTATAAGCATAGCTTTAACAATATGGTGGCCCATTGTTAAAACTTCTCAAAGAGTATTATTTATGGCAACCTAAAGAATGGTTAAACACGGGTTCAACACTTCAAGGTCCCGCTAAAAATTCTCCCGCCGTACTTTATTTCGTGGCACAACAACGAGACATTGTGGCGGTGCCGTTATGAAAATAGATAATTATTGAATATAGACATAACTAGTTATACGTCACATAGCGCATAACAGATTTCTTAACAATCTCTGTAAGTTGCAACGCCCACCCCTAATTTGCACTGATATAAGGAGTAACAGGGTGTTTGTACAGAATATTATTTTATAAAAAATGCGAAATGAATTAAGTAGTTACGTAAAATAAAAACATCGACCTTCAATATAGAGAATGTATACTCAATGCGTATATGTAAATGCCTATTGCAGGTTAAGACAAATGTCTGCTTTAGATGACAAACAAAATTTAAATTAAGCTACAAATTAAGAAAATTTCTCAAATGGGATTTATCTGTTTTTATACGACACTAGCTGTGGCCGCGGCTCAGCTCCCGTATATTATATAATCTAAAATAAAAGTAGCCTAAGTTACTTGTTATAACATCAATTATCTGCCAGTGAAAGTCCCTTCAAAATCGGTTCAACCGTTTCGGAGATTAGCGGGAACAATCAGACAGGAACACAAAAAAAATGTTATAAGTACCCCATATACTTTCATATGCACTTATAAAAAAGCTGCTATTTTGACATTACAAACAGACACTTCAATTTTATTATATGTAGGTATAGATAATGATTAGAATATGTTATGGTGCAATTGAAAGCCAGTACCCTCTAAGATTTCGTATTTTAATATATTTCATCAGATTGCCACTTAACATAAGGAGGTCCGAGTACATAGTTTTAGTAATTTGAAATTCTTATCAACACCTTTCGTTTCTAATACTGTCGATTACAGTCCCTTCTGGTTTTACTAAGAACGCTGCCAGTTGTAGATATAAGACAAAATTATATGACTACACACTAAGGTCACGCAAAATAAAATCAAATGTAAAAAAACTCTGCCCGCGAGAGAAATGATCTTAGCGAGAAGCTACAAAAGTTAAAAATAATTCACTATCTGATTCAGTGTCCCCCTCTAAATGTAAATTGGTGTACAGAGTAATGAAAAGTTAACAAATTCACAGCATCTGCGTATCACTTAGCGCCAGGGGATAAATTGTACGGGCCGTAACAATAAAAACTTTTTGACTTAACGCCGCTCCGTATCCTCCTCCATTTTGCTAGAGCAGTTAGTAGCAGGTTAGCAGGAAAGATTTTCTTTTAGAAATTATATTAAAAACCTAGATTTAACGTATAGTATAGTATCGCGAAACTGCAACAGAGTTAACTACTTTATATCAATAGAAAATGAGAACAATAAATATAAAATAAATAGATTCTAATTTAAAGCGTGTGTCTCTTAGATTCGTGTTTAATTTCATATGTGATCAGCGGCATGAGTCATGTGAATAGAAGATAACAAGCATGACAGTTGAAATTAGTTACTTATTTTGTTTTTTTTTTTGTAGTGCTTTTAGTTTGTACATTTTTGTGCCTGTACCCAAAACTCCATAAGCATTATACGCTTATGCATAAGCATATAAATGTCATTTGAAAAATACAAAATAACAACATAGAATGGCGTGATTGCTTCATGACTGTGAGAAATAAATAGACTGCAAGAATGATTGTTTGGGGTAATGATAAATGCATTTTTTTTTTCAATTATCGTAGGTACCTTTTTTTGACAAAATAAGTAAAGATAAGCAGTCTTGGCAACTCTACAAATTTTAAAAAGCATCGCTCCATTTTTACACAAATCCACATACTGTAAAGTTTTTGCTTTTGAGGATAGAGTTTTGAAGACTAGTAAGCCAGTGCGTGTTTGACCGGAATACAGGAGTTGGGAGGCGGCTGTTTTGCCGCAGAAATCATCCTTAGCTACATGACGTTTTGTGCAATGGTTAGACTAAAATTCTACTCGAAATTTCCAAATACATTTGCATAAATAAATTGATTAAAGCTCCACGCTTAGCTTTGAATGAACTCGTTAAACTACACTATTCGCAAACATGCAATCAAATGCAAACTATTTAGTGGTGAAGTCGCGAGAACATAAATTATGTTGGGCGATAGTTAATGATTTTGCATTTCATAGTACAGTTAGTACAAATAAATGTAGTCACTTGAATAGCATTAGAACCATTTTTATGGCAGCAAGGTAACATGACATTGCGTCTGATGGTAAGCACAGGGGAGAGAGGTAGAGCACAGAGAAATCAATATGTTTGGAGATTTCTCTCTACCTGGGACAGTCCGACTAGTGACTTACCTCCGTCCTACTGGAAATCGCACTAGGGTTACTAGAATTCCTTGGAGAAGGGACGGTTCAAAATTGGCGATGCGCTAGTGACATTATGGTGCTACATGCGTCCATAGGCCACGTTAACCGCTAAACATATGGCGGGCCGTTTGCTTGCTTACCACCTTCATCATCATCATCACCATCATTTCAACCAAAAGACGTCCACTGCTAGACATAAGCCTCCCCCAATAATCGCCATAATGAGCGGTCCTGCATTGTTTGCATCCAGCAGTTTCCCGTACTTTTACCAGGTCATCGGTCTAGCCTGTTGCGGCCCTGTCCACACTATGTCTTCCGGTACGTAGCCGCCACTCAAGAAATCTTCGTCCCCATCGGCAATCCGTCTAACGAGCGATGTGCCCGCCCACTGCCACTTAAGTCTAGCAATTAGTTCTTATGTAGATCATGTGTGTCATCTTATGTGTCTGATATGTGATCATCTTATGTGGATAGCAAAGTTCTTATGTGGATCTTCTCATTTCCGATTTGATTACTCAACGAAATTCCGAGCAGTCATTTCCATTGCCTTTCAGCTTTCTAATGAGGCCCATAGTTAGCGACATTAATTGTACCAAAAGAAAAAAAAAACAGAACAATCCAAAACCTGTCATTACAAACGATAGATCAATAATTCAACGCCAGTCATCGTTGTCCTGCAAGCTTGTTGGTAGCTGGATATGCAATGGCTGATCCTGAAACATAACACGCCTTAGCGGGTGTTACACCTCACGATCTTGTCGTGTCCTATATCCCAGCAAATGCCACCGTATGCGAAATAAAATTAGTTATATCGTTCCAGTTTGTGTTCACGCGCACGCAATTCCGCATGTCGTTCTTCAGACGGAAGCTAGGTCGGTAGTGTAACAGGAGCCTTTTGTATTGCAGTTGTTCCAAGGCGGTGGTGACCTGTTTGCTACCTTTATGAATATAATTAGTCTTATTTACATTGTATGTAGCTAGAAGTTTCAGTTCTATGGAAATGAGCTGATTGGTTTACTAAGTAGGACGTTAATCTAGGCAGGGCATTTGCGATCAACTGGCTCGTGACCACCAAGTAAACATAACTTGCATAATTGTCTCGTTTCGGGGTCAGCGGATGCATTTCTAACTATCTAGTGCCTATGGCTCTGGTAGAATGGTAATGGTTACTATCGGTAGAGCCTCATCTCCTGACGGTCGCCGTTGTTCATGTTTACTTACCTACTTACATGAACCTGTCTGAATCTCTCATGAAGAATGAATTATAGTAGTTTTGTCGAACTCGGATAAAATTAAACATTATACTATAATAAATTGCTTAATACATTCACAAGTTTCATGCAAAAACACATATTTATCGTACTTTCCGATGTTAATTGAATTTACCAGTCTCACTTATTTATACTAACGCTTTGTACCGAACGCTATAGGTACCATTAATTAAAAAAGATAAACAGAGACGTTAAAACCCGGAAGAGGGTGTCGCGACCCCGTTTCTCTCGAGGACTCTTCACTCGAATCTGTGGCACAGGTTAGCTTGCGTAACATTTAAATTTCGTTATATTAAATCACATAAATCTATTTTTATTATAAAACTTTGCACGTAGTCCGCCTGATGTTATATAGTCAGTCGTCTGTTCCATCCATTCAGCAGAAACACGTGCACAGCAGGACATAGACCTTACTCAAAGATCAATTCTATTCTAGCGTTTCTGATAAGGTTACCTATAACCAATATCAAATAGGAGTGTAATCGTACACGAGAAAAGAAAATAATTTGACTAAATTGGAGCGATATGTGTACCAGTCAATCGCATGTTTTAGACCAGGAACACAGCAGCATGTGCCCTGCTGCTTTTTACAGGGAAAAGTATTGCATTGATTCTTGTGTAGTCGAGGGGTGCTTAGTATACTACCAGCTTGAATAATAGGAGGAAAATACCAATTACAGTAAAATAAATAATCCCTGTTAGATAAGAAGAAAATTGCGGTACTTTTTTCAAACTTTCAAAAAACAACATTGAACCTCATTCCTAAAATAGTCCACTAAAAATTAATAAATCATGCATTAGCTGTTCATAATTCAGTATTTTTGATATACCACGACACAGAGTGATAACTGCTATTTTTAAAGTAACTAAAATTAAAAGCTGAAGTTTATAAAATACTTTTTATCATTAAAATGTTAATAAGAGTCAAAACAACCAACGATTCATAAAATATATCTAAAGCTGTATTGCAAAAACAAGAAACTGTAAAGGAAAAGCTCTTAAATAAACCTAAATAAAAAATGGTAAGTAAATACCGAAGAAAAGTTTATCAGGCAAACCCCGTAATAAACACAATACAAATAACAAAAGAAATTTACGACAACGTTTATGATCCTCATCCGTTTAGATAAACTCATTGAAATTCAGTATGAATACAGGCGTCACTTTCCTTTGCGACGCCTTTTTTATATTTTTCTCGCTTACCTCTCACTCAATACGTTGTGCGTATTCTGCAAGTATTTTATTTATTCCATTTTTATCATCGTCTATATCTATAATTTAGTAGTATCTAACATAATTCTACTAAACGCACCCTCAGAATTATATTTTATAATAGATTCTGTTCATACTTTGCTATTCTTTCGTCTTTTTGCAAATATTTGCTGGGGTCTTTCATTTCACTTTGATATTAGTAGAGTTTAGGCGAGAACTAAAAGATACCCTCGACATACTATGGTTGCATCACAACGTTGTCATTCATCATTCTTTGCTTCAAATGTGACGTGGAAATCAAATCCAATTACATCTGGTCAGTAGTATCACTTAAACTTATGAGATCGCGTTTATCTCTTCCTAGTAACTTTTAACCTTGGAAACTACGATAATCGTCAATATTTATCTCCAAAGGTGACCCCAACTTCTGGCAACGTTTGATAGACCAAAAGATAGGTCTAAGAAGTATAGATATAAATATGATAACAGATTTATAGACTTTGAAGAAATTATAAATAATACAGCTTATAATTTTCATTCTTTTACCGGTTTAGCAAATGTCATGTATCAGACGATAAGACAATTCAAGGCTGCTGCGATTACCGAGAGAGCAATAGATAGTGGCTTCACGAGTATCACATTAAGGGAATTCGCTGTTCTTGGCTTATAGCCACCCTCACTACATGCAATTTAAACTTGTTAGTTTGAAAAAATGTTCCCTTTAAATAAGCGTTCCTAATTATATGACCACAACCATATTATTTCTCACAAGTGTTTTCCTCGCAACGCAATATCTCCGTTAATTCTTCATCAAAATTAATGATTCGAACATCATTATAAAATTTACGTTCCCCCCTATTAATTTAATAATAATGCGCTTGTTAAAAATATGATTAAAAAACCTTTTCATTACCAGTGCTAATGAAAATATATTTAAGGCGTCATCTATTATCAATAGGTTTTAACTAACATGACAGCTGTTAGATTGTTTACTTTTTATAATGTGCGAAATGTGCGTACGGATCAGCCAGCATATATTTCTTAAAAGTGATTTCGTGGCAATGCCGGCATGACAGCGGGGACCACCGATGGATTTCGATCTCTTGGTGGTCGTCGTTGTGTTTGGATTGTAGTGTGCTTACCATCAGGTACAGTACAGTCAATGTGCCGAGCTATTATTAAAAAAAAAACGCCAAGCTTTTGTTAATTCTTCGTCAAAATAAATGATTCAAAATTTTAAAGCTTATATTCTCCATTATTGATGAAAGTCGAGATAACATTTTCAATCTAACTAACGCTGTTACTTACGCCTTTACTAAATTTGTGGCGAGCGCAGAAGGTACCAAGGGAGAAGGTATCATGTTAGAGCTATGTTTGAAGATTTACAATAATTAAGTAGTAAAGTATTCTATTTACTTAACGTTGGGAAAATTGCCGACGAATAACCATTAAATAGAAAGAAGAAGGATAAACATGTACTACATGCGAACGAAGCCGCGTGTACAGCTAGTGAAATAAAGAGGGAGTTGAATAATTAAATCGAAATGAGCTCTGGAGAAATATTGATAGCGATCCGCAGCCAATCCCAATATTGGGCGCGTGATGGGAATATCGTATTGGTAGGTCCAAGCATTTTACTTTACAACTTTCATGCACAACTTAACGTTTTCTTTCGTATTTATATAAGCAAATAGAAATTTATTAGAAATAAAACATTACAAATGTTGTTCCATTCATTTATATAATACTGGTTTGTATTAGGGGCTCATCTCGAAGATATTAACTAAATACATATTTTATATATATGTATTATACATATCGTTAGATCGAATGGATAGTTAGATTCAATTCTCGGAATTGCATGTAGGTACGGCAACAGCCCATGCCGAGATTCAGCAACTTTGGCACCACTGAGCTTGTTGCCTCACTTTCGTAGCTGAGTGCCTTCCGCGCTCACCTCCAAGCCCGGTGAACCTATAAGTCTCTAATGGCTCCAGGACCCTTAAGGCTAACACCCGATCCACACGCTTGCCATTTGCAACAAACTTCAACACACTTCAAACGCTTGGATAAAATAGGCAAGCGAAACATCGATATCCATAGTTTTGTTTTTACAGAGATACCACTATAATGAATTCGATTACGTGAAGTGAGTGAATCATCCATGAATTAAAACTAATTTAATAACTATGCTTAATCTTAGACAAGAAATAGGTACAACTAAATTATGAACGACATAAGCAATCGAATGTTTAAAAAATACTAGGTAGGTAGGTACCAAGCCCCGTTTGAATCGTAGCGGTTTGCACTAACGTGACCTTTGTGAATGGGCCATAGATATACTATATGACTTTATACTCCGCATATGATATCCCTTACATAATATAAGCAATAATATTCCATTTCTCTATATGTAGGTAACGTAACAATGAAACTTTGCAATAAAATGGTCCAGAAATAAACAGCCAATAAAAATGGTGAAGTTGTAATAATATTCGCTTGTATTGTTATAATAATTGTGATATAATTAATTATCAGAAAAATATATTTTTATAAGACAGAAGTATGGCAATATAGAATAACAAATAAAAATTACAAAACAGTTAAACAATTATTTGTTACTTTACTTTATTATACTAATTATGTAGTAAATAAAATTTTATTTATAATTATATGAATAACATTAAATAAAATACCTATACAACCTTAACAAATAATTTAATCGGCTATATATTACCTATATATACCTATTCATAAAAATCATTGATTTAAACAAAAATATTAAAAAAAATTATAGCGCCACCTATGATCGGTAAGCGAAAACAATATCTTTCGTTCATGAGTATTTAATAAAATTGTAATAATGTGAAGAGTTGCGAGAATTAGTTATAGTGACATCTATACACTTTTACAGTATTTTTTGTGAACTTCGAGAATAGCTGGCTAATATAACAAGTATAGGTTGGTGTTTTGTAAAAAAACTCTTTAGCTGTACATTTTGTACGCTGTGGTTTCCACCTTCAAAAAACAATTTATAAGGTCGTGCTTAAGCTTTCAAAACGCTTTATTAATTTCGTTAACTTCTATAAGATGGCGTTAGTTGTACCATTTTTAATTTTGCCTTTCACTAAAACATAAACGTACTTTATTTATGACAAATGTCAAAAATATTAATGAGGGCTTGGCGATAAATTTTAAACATAAGGAGAGTAAATAGAACGTCTAAGATTAGAAAATGCATCAAGCTATTTTCAATGTTGCAAGATATTTTCATTTTCCGACACTCATGTACGTTGAAAGATTCCAATATGCCTTCGTTTTTCCACACCGCTTCTTAGCCCGTTACCAATGAACGGTAATCATATAAAGTTTCACGACAGTCATTAAAAATTATAAACACCTTTCTTTTGTTATTTATAATATATAATACCTAATTATACCTCAAGTTGCGGTCCATGGACTAGTTAGGACTGAAAAAAGATTTATTTATTTCGGATCTGATTAATTAATCTATTAAACTGAATAGCTCGTATTAAGTCCGATTTAAATGACCACAATTGTCATTAGCCCTTGCCTAACAAAAAATTTAGTCACACCTTGCAATTTGACTAATATGAATTTAAAATTTTTACTAATATGGTTTAAAAAAACTTAGGTAAATTTAACTAAGCCCAAGGCCCTAACTGCATCTTGAGTTGAAAACACACTAACAGACTGAAAGACGTTGTGGTTTATAATGTATACAAATATAAAATTTAATAATTTGTATAAAAAAAATTGTATGGATTAGGAATGGATCGGATTTAACTTAAAATCAATTTGGTAATTTGATGAAACTTTTTTTAAATGTTCCATATGATTCTAGAGGTGCAATATAAAAAAAGGGCAGTAAATGACGGCTGATTTCATCATGTTGTTGGCAGGCGGGATAAAATTTTACATATTGTA
This sequence comes from Saturnia pavonia, assembly GCA_947532125.1. Lineage (NCBI taxonomy): Eukaryota > Metazoa > Arthropoda > Insecta > Lepidoptera > Saturniidae > Saturnia > Saturnia pavonia. The sequence continues at coordinate 648,018 of OX383901.1, forward strand.
GATAATAAATAATGTTTATTATTCATTATAAGTGTATTTTACACAGATTATAAAATATTGAACACGCAGTCGTTAAAAAAAGTAAAAAAAAAACATATTTTTCAAATTGAAACTGTTTGTAATTGAACTTTACGGAATTATAATAATATCAGCCTGTAATATATTAAAATATATTCTATAAGAATCTATTTCAAATATAATATTTTGAAAGAAACCTTAAAACCGATGGTGTGCAGGATTTCTGTCGAGTCGGTTTCAAAAAAAAAAGGAATTAACATTTAAAAATCAAATAGAAAAATCGTTTTGCAAACAGGGACGCCTATTTACGAAAGCGCTTCGTCGACGACGGATTCAACTCGAATTGAATTTAAATCCGTGGACTTTGTGTGTAAAATTTGTATTGGAACGGATTCCTATGAAATTGAATGTATGGAAAGTTGAATTGAAGTATTTATTTTTATATGCTTTTTTGTATTTTTGATTGATTTTACTTTACTTGATTGTTAGTAAGGTACAGTTTAAACAACAACGATCGCCAAAAGATGCAACTATCACCGTTCTTATGTATACTTGTTTATAAATATACCACTAGGAAGTTGGATATTATCTACTAATTTAATCTGAATCACAATGTACAGAAGCAAGCACCAATAGGTGTATGAGTATTTCTAAAGTTGCGGTCCTACAAGACTGTCCTAAATATTTCTTAATTCTTCCTTTAACCAGTTTGTAAACCTCCCTCTATTGAGCCCCTATCTATAGAAATACAAGCTAAAAGCACAGTACGAAGGTATTTTTATTTTCCTTATAAATTGCAATGTCGGTCTACTACGCGATTGGAAGCACCCGAGACAATTATGATTATCTGATTTCCCATTAGATGGCGGTATTATATAATAGTTGTAGAATGTCATTTTCCTCATAATGTTTATCTTTACTTCTCTCATACTCTATCAATGAAGGCCTTTGCTTTATGTTACTAGCTTTTCCCCAGGACAGTGCTGGATTTGTGCCTAGGCCCGTGAGGCCCGGGCCTAGGGCGGCATCATTTTAGGGGCGGCAAAATTTACGCGAAGCCAAAATTTTAAAGGACAATAAATGCAATAACAACTGTAATAAAAAAATTGATTAATTTTGCTCTGAATGTATAAGAAATTCCAGTAAAATATATTAAATAATTCAACTATTTGCTATATGCCAGATCAAAACATATGCACATACGATTCACGGAATCTTCGAGATTTTTATCTTAATGTAGACATTGCTCTACGCATGTTTTTAGTATCCCTGAACAAATTGTTCAGGAGAAAAACTTTTTCCGCCCTGAAAAGGGTAAAATCTATTTACGCGCAAGTATGGGCCAAGACAGACTTAATGCCCCTGCATTAGTGCCTATTGAAAATCAATTAGTGCAAGAAATTGATTATGAAGATATTATATTCGATGTTTTCGTGCGAAATAAAGCCAAGAAGACGCAATTAATGTAAAAGTGATAATTTAAATATTAACAAATAACTAATTTATATTTAGTTATATTTTAAAAATTACAAGTAAATTAAAAAACAATAATAAAATTAATAAAATTTATGTATTACATCATAACATAAATATGAAAATTAGATGTTTAATTTTGATAATCACTTTCATATAATCAAAAAGGGCGGCGTATTAAACGGAGCCTAGGGCGGCAGCAAGCTTAAATCCGCCACTGCCCCAGGACATAAGTTCCAGGCCGTTTTAAAATGATACAACTTACTTTACTTACTTTACTCAGCCCTTATGTCTTTTAGAAAATATCGGTTAATATTGAAAATAGTTTTACTTGGATATTCTCAAAGCCATGCTGGTTAAATACGGTCAAATGAGACTGAGGTAAAGTGAGTTTTTTTTGTTAGTTGCGGTTTTTCATACACGAAACATACCACGCGGACGAAATCAAAGGCACAGTTAGTAATAAATAAGACCAATCTGTAAGTGTCCCACTTCTGGACAAACACCTCTCTTTCCGAAGGAAGGCCGGGATTAATAACGTCGTATTGGAGATTACAAAGGTCGAGAAATCCACCAGTTACTTTTTCCCACATACAGTGGTACTATATTTAAATACAGTGCCTATTAGAATCTAGGATCTAGATACCATAAGAAGATTTTAAGTTTCTTCACAATGTTTTCCTTTATTGGTTTTGTTGGTAGGTATATCTGGGGCTCGAATCTGCGAACATCGAATAAATATTCCGCCGCGCTTCTCTGTCAACCACTCGACCACCACGACTACAAAATATATATAATTATACTGTTCCATAAATGGGGCAAGCAACTACTATATTTACTGAAACATATTATTACAAAGAAAATTAATTTGACAGCATTTTATAGATTTAATTTAACTCTAGTGTAGTAGAGAATTCACTTGTATGTATGTAGCCCTATTGAAAGTATTTATTCGACAATTAATTAAAAATATCTTTCACACTGTCATCCACTACTTGTATCAAAGAAATTCATTGTCTCGTTGAATTTCTTTGATACTCTAAGCGTGTAGTAATCTGAGAAAATTTTATGTTAATGTTAAATAGATATCATACTCTCTTGGGTTAGATCGGGTGAATATAACTAAAATGTATTTTATTATTATTTTCAATTTTGTTTTTTTACAGGACTCTGAAATATCTTTCTTACGTCTCTGAAACATTAAATAAAGAATATTTCATAATTTATTTCCTATAATGGTGCAGTATGCGGTTCTGTGAAATTTAACATGGTAAAGGTATTTTCGTCTTCTATAAATACAGCAAAAATTAAACCTATTCAGTTTAATATGTGTCAAAATTTACAGAGTGTAGTTTTTAAAAGTTCAAAATTATTTCATTTGTAATATTATTAAATTCAGCCTTATTACCTACCTATAGCATGATATTGAAAACTGAAAAATAGTGTAATGTGGAACGTACAGACTACAGATTTATCTGATGGGATGTTACATAGAAATAATTTATTTTCTTAGTATTATATTATTGATATATAATTACATATACCACTTTCTTCATCTTCTTAGTCTTACTCAATTAGGGTCGGCACAACATATTTTCCTCGTCTACTTTTCTCTATCAGTTTTCATCTTAGTATTCACACCTTTTAAACGCATATCGTTGCTCACACGATCATTACATACATTCTTCGACCTTTCTCTACTTCTATATCCTTTCCTACCTTCATACTTTACTTTCTTCTATTTATATGACCTTCATCCCTCCTAGTAACATGCCACATATCACATTAACCTATTGCCCCTCAATTTCTCTGTCACTGGTTCTACCTTCATGATTCCCCTGATATTATTTTCACTCCGAATCATATTCTAATTAGATACTCATCCAAGTTAAAATTAACATCTTTGTCATGTTCAAGAATATTTATTCGTCATTTTTGTTGCCCAGTACTTAGATCCATTTCACTACAAATATTGTTTGTTACACACAACTTATCTCATCTCGTAAGCTTACTTTTACGTATATTATTGATAATTCATATAGCGTAGCCTATCAACTGAAAAATAGCATGTAGTTCCCGTGTACAATTTCATCAAAATCGTTTGTCAATTAATATAATTAATGATCTCTAAAAGTATTTTGACGATTCTTATAGCCTATCAATAATCATGGAATAACGTATGCTTTCCGAGTACAAAATATCATCAAAATTGCTTGAGAATTAATACAAATTTATTTGTTACAATCATTTTTGTTTTACAATTTCTATAAGTATTATTGACAATTCATATAGCCCATCAATCATAGAATGAGCTATATTTCCCGTGTACAAAATTTTATCAAAACCGGCTAAGAATTACAAAAAAAAATTTTTTTTGGATATATTTTCTTCGATTTCTAAAAGTATTATTGAAAACTCTTATAGCCTGTCAATTGACCAATGACATTAGCTTCCCGTTTACAAAATTTCATAACAATCGGTCAAGCCGTTCTTGCTTTAAATCCGGACATACAGACAGAGAAACATTTTTTTGTTATGGCATATTCATGTCTTTGTGACAATTGGGAATTGTGAATTGGGAATTGGCATTGTGACAACTGGGAATTTTGAAAAAAAAAATCGTACAGATTTTACCGATTTATTAATATATATTATATACTAACTGTAGTTCAATATACATACGTGTTCGTACATATTTTTTATAATTTTGTACCAAAAGCCAAGTCTCACATGAGTCGTTAGATTAGTTAAACAAACAAGCGCATTTAGGGAACATCTAATTATATTTACTTCGGGAAAAGCTTTGAAATGTTTTATGAAGATTGCTTCAATGTTTGCATTGTAATTATTGATAAGTGACGTCGCTTAATGTGATACTAATAATTATTTATTACGTCTTTTCTGAATATAATTTTATTAATAGTTCGACAGAGTAAATACGAGTAAGTCGGAGTTTTCATGTATGTAGCGTAGCGGTCGAGAGTCGTTAGACCTTGTCAGATGCGGGTTCCATACCGCCTCGTTTATATTATTGCCAACTTCGTGCTTCACAATGAATCACATTCATATAATAACTAGCTATACCCGCGGCTCCGCACGCTTGGACTACAGAATGCTGTCGCTCCAGCGCACGCTTGAGTTGTGCTGCCTCAAAAATGTTTATAGTGGGTGATCCTTAGAAATTAGATATATACTATCAGGACTTTTTTTTAGGTCTTTTTATTATCTAAAATTATGTAGAACAGTAATTTGATATATTTCTTATGGTTGACTCAGCGTAAGCCATTGAATCGCCCCGAAAGCGTATTTTTTCCGAATTGATTCACCTTTATCGTCACTGATTATTTCGTATGTTACTTTATGTAACAAAATATATTGTATGATTTTGCCAGATTACACATTTATAAATTAAAGAAAAAACCATATAACTCGTATTAGTGGTTTTTTTAGAGATTTTTTAGATAGAGTTTATCGTAGAGACGTTGAGCTTTATAAAATGTATGCATTATAATGTTATGTATGTGATGATGATAATTGTAATGCCCAATTTTAAGGGGTAATGAATTGGTATAGTAATTAAAATGGGTTAATCTAAGACGTTCCCACTTTACAACAGATTCATTTTAAAACTTAGCATTTATTTATTGCTTCGCAAATTGTGCATTTTAGTATATTTTAATAGTGTTGAAATCATAACATGGTGGCATAACTAATCATGCAATCTTCTTGTAGGTTGATGTTTTATTTTTAACCACGTATATTTCACAGTTTCACCCGTACTAAATTTCTGCTTCGCTCTTTAGGATTCTAGCGTGAAGTTATATGGTGAAAAAACTTATCAATAAAGGAGGTATTGAATGCAAAGAGGATTTTAATAATCGGAACGTCAGTTCCTTAGATTAGCAGATTCAACATATAAGGTGGTCAAGTATGGAAGCATAAATTTAGAAATATACTTTATTGAATTTGACTTTATTATCCTTCTGTCTGTCGTACACAGAAGATGGAGCATCTGCTTACGCGTTGCGAATTCCGGTTAAACCCATGTTTTATAAATGTTACGAACTTTGTTTTATCAGAATGTTATTTTTAAAATTATTAGTATGTGTCCCCTTTGGTAAATTAAAACATGTGTTTTTAATTCAGTTAGACACAGGTGCTTAATGCAGGCAAATAAAGATGAATCATAAAAAAATAAATGTGAATAAATTTTAAACATATATTAGTAGTAAAACATTGATTAATGAATAAATTTAAACTTTCCCTTGGTTTTGCCCGATTTTGTCTTCATAACCAAGTCTTTTTGTCTTACGGTGAAGATTTTAATCCCGCTCTTGTCAGGCGCCACGTCGGTTCTCCTGCAAACGCCTATCGAAGCACAGAGAAGGTCGAATGCGAACCAAACGAGTTCTATGATGCTGATCATAGATCCACCCAGACATAGTCCAAAAATTCCTCCCAGATTTGCTGAAAGTCAAGAAACTTTATTCACTTTAATACTTAAAATGTCATTTAAATGTACTAATACCTTAGTACCGACTAGAAACTCAATCATATATAGGTTTTAACCTGGCACGTGTGACTTAATTAAATATACTAATTTTATTGGGAATTAATGATAGCTCAGTGGTGGCGTGCACGGACACCATGTCGATCAACGTGAGTTCGAATTCAAGTCAAGTCTGGGCTTTCGGTAAGGGAAACCATAGAATTCATGCACTGGTGGTTGTTTAGCCTAATTGGCTAGCTACCACTTTTAAGTTGAAAATCTGTCTACAAACATCGATATCCAGGCCTTCTAGGTAGGCAAACTAGTGATACCTATGGTATTACAAGCGTTAATAAGCTACGGCAGCCGCTTACAATGAGACGGACCGTAAGCTTGTTTGACACGTTTTTATTATAAAAGAAAAGCTGCACTTAAGAGCCAGTTCCCACACTAAGCTTAGCGTATTACCATTATGATCCACATTGTCACTTAACCTCATGTGAGATTTTAGCCAAAGACCTATAAAGAATTTGAAAACTTATAAATAAATTTTATATATAACTTGAAATTTTGTTGATAAATGAATAATTTTTAAATAATTTTAGATGACTGTATAATGAATATCGGCGAGAAAGTGACGAGTTATCTATACATTTCAAGAAATCGATAACAGAAAATACATTAAAATGAAAATGAGATTTGACAGATGCAATTTGTTTGCCTGGTGCTAGGTTGCACCCCAATTAGGATATCTTTGATAGTGTTAGCATTAGCTATATTCCCCGCTCTGATCTCTTATTTTTATTCCTGTTTATGTCATGTCTTCATTCTTTAAATAGTACAGTGGTACATGTATTTGAAAATTTTGATAGTTATTGAACAAGTTTGATAAAATTGTAGCGTGTGCGCTCCATTCGATTTGTTCCTTCAGCGAAACAGAGTATGAGCGGTTGAGAGTACAAGCGGGCTCCAATCGTCGTCCCTCCTTGATAATAAGTTTACCTTATACCAATAGTAAACTTAGTATGACCGCAGCTCCAAGCCCGGTGAAGCTGTAAAAGCCGTCTGAGCTTTCAGGGCCCTTATGGCTAACAGTATAGTCAAATTGAAAGTACGTAAGTCGTAAAAAGTACGACCGCAAAATTCTAATTTTTTTTACAAGTTGTTTGTAGGAAATAGCAGATCCGCTGTAATTATTTAATGTGTGCAAAAATCCTGTATTTCATTGAAATATATAAAAGTCAAATTGAAAAAAGCGTGGATATAACGTACACGGTAGAATCTCATTTATATTTCAACTGACGCCCTCTGATCAAAAATTCGACATCATAAAAATTTCAATGCTTTTACAAATATGTAGCTAGGCGAAAAGAGTGTCTTTTAGCGTCTGGCTTTTCGGATTCCTTTTTGTTTTCATATGATTATTTATTTCTTATATTTTCTTGAGATTTTGCTTTATTTTCGGTGTCTTTTATTTAAACGTAAACGGATGTTGGTATTTTTATATATATTTTATTCCTAAAGTTAATTAGGTATAATTTTATGACAATGAGACATGATGATAATGAGATATTTTTTTCTACAAGTGTTGTAATATTTTGTTGTAGATGAACCTTAAAAATTCATCATTGTACACAAGTTCTCAAATAAAAATCATTAATATATAACAGCAATTGAGTAGTTTTTATATATTTTCGCATGAAACTATTCAAACTCATGCCACATTTTATTGCAACATTTTGAAATTAACCATTATTATATTACGGAGTCATTTACTATTCCATGTTTATACAGTTTAAACTTTTAATTTATGTTTATATATTTGAAAACTAAAAATTGTAAAATATACCCAACATTTGGTCCCAGGTGTAAAGCACTTCTCTTCTATACTTCATGCACGTGGTGTCACTAAAATGTACAGAAACTCGGCTCTGATTCTCATTAAAATGTCTGCAATAAAAACTATGTTTCAGCTTTCTAATGACTGTATTTACTATTTTATAGTTATTTTTATCTATTTATTCAAAATATTTCATAACATAACTCTTGGCCTTTAAATTTATAAGGACAAGATTGTTCCAAATAATATAGCAATGCGAAATAAAGGGATTCGTATACTTCTCTTGCGGCAACTCAAGCCTAGGTCCGTTCATTCGGCATGGAGCCCTTGAGCCAAGCAGCCGCTAGCGCGATACAGAGACACTGCATTCACTAGCTATCAACATATACACATTATACTGCCTTTGTACATACATGCACACCACCCAGTTACATAGGTTCTATAAAGGACCATTTTTCTTTTTTTGCTAGGTAGTATAGACCAAAATTGACAGATTACTAAGATCTCCCAGAGGAAAGTACATGTATGTATTTGTAATTCAGGTGAAAGTAGCAAAGTCTAATCCAAAAAACTATATGCAAGGTATTTCTGCAGAATAACGTCTTCATTAATCAAATAATAAAGATATCTTACAAAGTACTTGACTTCATGTCACGTACTATTTTACTTGGATTAGATTTAGGTATTCAAAACTAAACCGATTGCTTTTCTCAGTGCTTAATAATAAGTAAGATTAACCGACAAACTCAATTATAATATAATCGATCTTTTGATCTTAGCCAAGTTATTGCAAGAAGGATTAGATTCGGGCAGCTCTCTTGACGGATCGGACAAATATTTAAATATATTTTACATCACACGACACGATTTTTTTTAATTTGTCGAATGCTGGCTGGTAGTTCATAACAATTGTCTCTGACTGAAACTCAACCACCATACACAATAGACCTACTATTGTGACATGCCTAAGCACGTATCGCGTTCCGGGATCAAACGGGGTGGTAAGGATATGTATCTGACTGGGTCGCGACTACCTTGCACATGGAGATAAATACGTCATAGTGAATCTCTTACGTCTATCGCTTTTCGGGATCAGCCAGTGTATATCCAGTTGTCAAAAGGTTTTGCAGGTGATAGCTCCCATGGATAGAACGTCGATGGATTACCGATCTCTTAGTGGCCGCCTATGTCTTTGGATTGCACTGTACTTACAGAGCTGTCACATTAAATTACAATAATACATTTAAATAGATGATCGACAAACCATTTGCCATGGACTAAAGGTCAAATAACTTTAGGGTTGCAATTAAGCTCTTAACATTTATTATTTCTTTTTCAGCTTGGAGTACAGTCAACGGATAGGGCTAGTTTGCGTGTCTTGAAATAGTACTAGTCTACGCGAAAATCTACTACGAGTGTTTCCAACATGACTGACAGATTTGCAAAGCACCATGAGGAGAATACCCATAACTCCTAATATTTTGTTGACCACGACCGTTTTCTCAACGTAGAAATTGCTTTTGAGTTGGTAAATGTCAACATGCTTATCTGAACTATTTCTCCAAACCTATTCTCCTTTCTGAAAATTAAAACCATCTTACCGTGAACGTCGTGTCATTTTTATAAACTCAACTTCTGTATCATACTGCACGTAGTCGCACCTCTGATAACATTTGCTCTCCATGACTATTTCTTTGATGTCCACCTTCACCTCTTCTGTTTAAAAATGGTAAATAACAAGTTTTAATAAGGTCGATTAACGGATCGATTAACTTTTCTTTCATGCGGATTTTGCTTTTCTTTTAATTCTCAAGACCACTACCAATACATGGACAATGGTTATAGACCTAAGTTATTTCAATGTATCTAATTCCTTCAATAAGCCAATTGTATAAAAAAGATTCATTCACATTTTATCAATTGTAGTTCAAAAATTAATATTTAACGTATCTTAGGCTTACCTAGAGTTCTATAAATGCAATTCAGTCTATCCCATGTACATGTTGAATATTCTTCGACTCCTAAGTAAGCAGCTAAAAATTTAGGGTAGTCAGAAATATGTTCTTTTGTTATTCGCACAATCATCAAAGCCATATTATGCCTCAAATCCTAATGAAAATGTAGTCTTTGGACTAATATTAACCGTTGGTATAGTTGACCCTTAATATGCATACCTTGATTGATATGGTAATCACTGGTAAAAACAATAATTAAAAAAGCGACTTCATAAATTTTGCTTGGGATTTCGTTATTTTGAATTAATTACAACTTTAAAATTGTACAACGTCTTTAATTTTAGATGGACTAAATTAATTCTATGAGACTTAGCACTTAAAACAGAACTTTATTGATAAAATCATTCATATAATGAAGTAATATTACCTGTATATTCGAAAGGCAGGCAGCGACAGTGGGTAACCACTCTTTGCAATAGCAATCGACTCATGCATCCCTGGTAGTAACTAACTTCAACGCCAGCGTCCTAGTCGTAATAATAACAACTTATTATTCAACCCATAATTTATATATAACTAGATGTGACCCGCGGTTTCACCCGCGTATAATTTAAAAGAAAACGCTGATTGATTATTTATAATACTTCAGTATAAACAATATTTTTATCAGACGGCCAGGGTTATGCGTCACAACTCACACGGCTCATTCGCGCCACTACACATAGTAGTGATAGATCCGAGCCAAGTATTGATTATTTAAAATTTCCATTATCTCCCAAACTATGCGTCTAAATAAAATGCTATAAAGAAAAAACTTAATTTTTTTAAAATTGTCTTGATGATTAAATAACTTTCTTCAGTAAGGATTAATATGCCATGCCTAATAATAATGATCATAAATCACTTTTTAATTTTCTTTTTATTTGATATTGTAAATATCCATAGGACCAGCCATAGGACATATCTAGATGTCAATAGTTCTTGAAAAATAAGCACACTAAGTCATTATGCAAACATGGAAAAATGTAGTAATGTCATGTACGTTCTACAGGACATATTGTTAATGAATGCGTAACTTAGGTGAAGATACCTATAAGATAGGCACGTCAACCCTTTGGGCGACTTAAGGGGTGACACTATGATAATGAATTACACAAACTAATGAATATTCAAGAGAAAATGTGACACGAGCTTTTAATTAATTTCAAGATATTTGTATTTTTTTTTATAGTTGGTCTCTGACCTGATTAAATACCTATGTCTTTGCAACTTAGCAAAATCACTTGCAGCTTTTATTAAGCATAGTGATTTAGTTTAAGGTATCTACATGTTTGGTCTTATAAATAATTAACTTTATGTATAAGCTTGAAATCCCATCATGTACTATTTTGAATTTATTATTTTATTTTCGCAATGTAGGTACTATTTTATGAAATTATTCCTATTATAAGCTATTACATTTTAACTGCTTTGTTGTTTTGAAGCTTTTTGGTAGTGTGTGCACCACGTTACATTTTTATGTTATAGAACTGCAGAAATAAATCCATTCCAATCAAAAGTGAGCGAGGGATGAAAAAATCAATTACTATTCCCAAGTAGATGATTAAATAACTGTCGGAGTATGACACTTTCAACTATTGCCATATAGTCTAACGTTGTTAGACCTGTGTTAATGTTAATTCCTCGCCTAAGTGCTGATTTGTTCAATTCGCCATTTGTTACATTTTATAGTAGAAGGTTTTATGCAACATTTTGAAAGTAAAGTTTTTTAAATTTTATCTTTAGAATAAAGCCTTGTATTCAAAATAGAGCAAAAAGAACTAATACTTACAGAATGTAACCAATGGTGTATATAAACAAATAAATACCAAGGCGACGATTAGTTTTAATCTTATATTGTTGTGGTATTAAATGATGATTTAAATTCATAGCCATATGTTACTAAACTAAAACATGACTACCCAAGATCAATGATGAGTTATCAATCCCTGAGGACAGAGTTGGAACAGCTCGTATGCCAGTGCGTTTCGCCAACGACACCCTTTAAATCGCATTAAAGAGACAAAACTGCTCTTTTACGATATACATCGGTCTGTGATTGATACTACTGTGCACAATACTTACAGATTCAAGGATGCACCGCCGACTGTGCAGCGGCAGGTATTTGACATCTTTCGAGGAGTCTATCTCCCACACGTAAACGTTTACATCGAAATAAGCGGCTGGCGTCAGTATCATTGGACTATCCAGCACAGTTATTTTGTCTTTCTGATCGAACACGTATAACTGGAAGATCAATTAAATACATTTAGATTTTGTCGTTAAAATATCAAAAGTTAGTGGATGTCATTTCTTACTGTGGATGAATTGTGTGAACAAATTGATAGTTATTGAAAATAAAATTCAAAGAAGTCTTCTTTATAAAATACGTTATCGTAAGAAGTTCGTACAAAATTAAAAAAAAATCATTTAACAATACCTTTACAATTTAACCATTGATTTGGTGTCTCAAGTTCACTTACACTTAAAAATTTAAATGTTATTTTTTCCATTTATTCCGTTTACCGTTTACATGGTACTGATTTTAGTAACATTGTGAGTGGTGTAAAGAGCTGCTCAATCTAATTCCTTCCTCTTCTTTCCACAACAGAACCACACACGCTGGGCTTCAGAGTCACAGTTTTACGGTAACCTCCATCTCGGCACGAACTATAAAGTTCTCCATGTCTAATCTTTGTCGTACCGTATAACTGTGGAACCATCTCCCGGCCAATGTGTTCTCTCTTTTTTTATGACATCGGTCCTTCAAGCGTAACGTGACTAGAAATTTATGCAGGCTGGCAAGTCAGCTGCTACTGCCGATGGATTTCGAACTCTCTGTTGTCGCCATTGTGTTTGCATTATACTGTGCTTACCATCAGGGACAATGCCGTCAATTTGCCGAACTACTATAAAAATAAGTTCCCAGGAAACCACCTTGTCTTAGGGTGCTAATGAGAATTAGGCACAAAAAAAATCATATTAACTAGATATTAACCTTCATAGTCCAGTCATCTTAGGCCAAATTAGGTGAATATCTCGGAAAATCGACATACCCAGTATATTACCAGGTAAAAAATTGTATTTTAGCATCCTAAAACTATCTCTAACTAACTCAAAATTGTTTGTGATAAATTCGATTCACCGTAAGCCTTCTGTAACATTTTCAGTGTATCCGAACACGAAATGCCAATGGATTATACAAAATTTAAGACAAACTCTTTGCTTGATGTGTTTGTCCATTATGAAATTCACAATACACACTAGATATGATCTAAATAAAAACAGCGCCGTATTTATTCTAAATGACAGATGCAACTCAAACTCCGCGCCACAATCAAAAACAGTTGTGCCAATCTAACAACAAAAAATAAATAAAAATAATTTAGAACCATAAACAAATCAACCATTCCCGATACTTTTTTGACTGAATGTATACACAGTAAAATAAATAATTAATAATCCCGTTCGAGTTGCTTGCCGGCTATTCACGATGACTGGGATGTTTTTCGAACCGGCGGTAGAATTTTATGCCTTCTTAAGGCCAAACTGAATAGAATATTTTGGAAGAATTAAATCTGCTGATATAACTATCTTTGCTTTAGTTCTAGAAGAATTTGAGAATAGAGAAATGCTGTATGGGTAAAATATCAGGGACCACATAAACTAATCTGAACCGTTCAATTCTCCTTATTGTCGTAAAGACAGAAAGTAACAGTATCAAAATATGGTATCAAATGTCTCATTTAATGTTAATCTATCAATTTCGTTATTCTTAACTGCTAATCTATTGTTTTTTGAAATATGTTAATTTTGAAATAACATACACAGTGTTATACTCAGCTGCTACAACAGCAGTAACTAATAGATCAAAAATATACGACATGCGAAACAACCCAAAACATAGAGACTACACTCCCCCATGGCAAAAATGACTACAGGATAGAATAATGATCTGAGAAAAAAATCGGTAGATTGACAGAATATATGAAGGGAAACCGCAGCCAAAAAGTAATAAGAAATGTAGAATTAATCAAATTTAATGAAAAAATTCACGCTGTGTACCAAAACGATTAGCTGAAAAGTTACTTAAGAGAGGCAGGGCACAGATAAATTTCTTTGGAGATTTCTCTCTACTTGGGGCAGCCCGACTTGTGGAATACCTCCACCCTACAGAAAATCGCAGTCAAATGAGCTAGTGTTATGTTTCTGTGGTGAGTAGGGTTTCCAGAGCTCCTTGGGGTAGAGGGTTCAAGGTTGGCAACGCGCTTGTGATACCTATGGTATTGCAGGCGTTCATAGGCTACGATAGCCGCTTACCAACAGGCGGGCCGTATGCATGCTTGGCAATTTTGTAGTATAAAAAACGATAATACAGTTTGTTATCCTAGAACATTATAAAATCAATCCCATATTGATAATAAACTTTTTAAATCACGACATGCTTAAATTGGTCAACCATATTAAAACTTCAAAATTGTAATCAATAGAAACGTGTCCGATAGAGATTCGTAGAGCGATACTTCAGGGAGATTCTCTTAGTCCGCTATAGTTTTGTCTTGTACTTAACACAATCGCACTCAATAATAGTAATTATAGTTTTCAAACTCATTATGATAATAGATCTTATATATTCTCCCATTTAATGTATATGTCATATAATAGTACACTTGAGCAATTACATAAATTACCACATATCACACAAACATTCCTTCAGATATACACGTAGAATTTGGAATAGATAAATGGAAACTACAATCGGTAAATACTAGAAAAATAGAGCAGGACACATATCAATTAGTAAGCGGTGAGCAAATTGACCCTGTAGATTATGAAACTAGATATACCTAAATATCTCGAATATCAGCAGAATCAACAAATACATCAAACATATACTAAAGCCACACTAACACAGAAATTAAATAAAGGTTTTATAAAATCTTAAATTTACAGTTAAACGCAAAAAATACAATGAAAGCTATAAATACATACGCCATTTCTACATTGACATACTTTTTAGGTATATTTAACTGGTCAAAAACTATTCTTAAGCGTACAATTAATATTTTATTAACTAAATACAGAAAACATCACCCACGATCATGTACAGAAATACTTATAACATCGACAACTACTCGTATATGAAGGACACACATTTATTGAATCGACTCACACCCCACCTACTATACTTTGATGTATCCATGCTACCAATATTCACGTAAGCGCTAAAAATACCTGTACGAGAAGTTGAAGTTCAAACGGGTTACCGATGCACGAACACATAGAACTCGGGTCTAATGTATAAAAAAAAAATAACGAAACCGTTTACCTCATTGACATAGCCATATCTAATACACACAATTTATCATCATCTTACACTGAAAAAGTTTAAAATACACAGATTTATCTATTCAAATTAAAAGTCAATAGAAAGTTAATACAGTTATAACAGTACCGATAGTTATCTCTTCCAAGGGAGTCATCTCATATACACTTCATAACATAAATCCTCTTACCTTTATTCAGCTTCAAAAGGCTGTTGTGCTAAACACATGCAAGATTTTTAGAAAAATATTGTCTACGAATATGTAACTACTCGTACATACACTGTCACTATCTCTTCAATAATTAGTTTCCTTTTCGCTTTCGTTTGGTTACGTAACTCGTGGCAGTGAAAGAAATACTTCAAATGAAATAAAATAAATTTAAAACATATTGTTACGCACGTGGGTAATGAAATACCGTAGGTCACACGAAAGCAATTTATTCGTACGCAGATAATACAAATTAAAAACTAAAGCAAAACCTACGCATAAATCGTTCACCGAATATACTCACAGAATAAGCCTGTATGTACTCACAGAATAAGAATGTATGCTTCTATCTTATTTCGCTTCTTGTTGCCACTTCGCTTTCGAATTTATAACTGCTGTTTCTCTTCTTTTTTTTTCGAAATAACTACACTGTTAGCTTTAAGAGCCCTGATCCTCAGGCGGCTCAGCCGCTATAGCTAGGCAACAAACTCCAAGGGTGCCAAAATGGCCGAACCTCGGCTTGGGCTGTTGCCGATCATGCGAAAAAGTCGCGATCTGACTAAATCCCTATCCATAGAATTTCGAACTAACTAACTATACAAATATACATGTTCCTGCCTTCTGGGAGGAAGGAAGGAACATGTGTATATGTATTTAGTGATTTGGTAATTTTTGTCTAAACTAACTAGCTAAAAAAGACAAAAAAACGGTCCTTACAGAACCTATGTACCTAAGTGTTGTGCATTTGTGTGTAGGGATGCAGTGTAATAACTGTATGTTGGTAGCTTGTGAATGCAGTGTCACTGTATCGTGCGAGCGGCTAATTACTTCAAGGGCTCCATGTCGATGGATCGGACTGCCGTTTCTCGAAACTCGGCTCCGTTATATATCCAAATGATTCGATCCCGAAATCTCTAGAAGGTCCCTGAACTCTTAACATGTTGTAAACAACTTACGTCATCGCTTTTAAAACGCGGGGTACGTTTGAGTTATACTCCATTGTTTGTTGACAGTTATAGCGATAAGACTTTCTATGTATATGTCGTTGAACCTATGACTACACGACACACGACTACACTATGATAAACACACGACATTTCGGGTACGTTCCGGACGCTTCTTGCGATTTCGAGAATAGTGTTTGTTTTTTCTTATTCATACCGTAACAATAATAATAATAATATTCATTTTAGTTTAGTGATAAATTTACAATGTAATAGTTTTAATAGAATAGATAAATTTTTAAGCTAGTTATCACTTGTTAATTTTAGTTACATTTCATCAACCAAGGTAGTTTAATATTCCATTCCTGTCCGAAGTTCAACAGCCTACATCTTGTTAAAAAAATGTAAATCCATTAAGTACCTGGCTAGAATACATTTGAAACGTTCTTAGAATTATATTAGCATATACATTATTTTAAATTATACATATTTACAATTTTATTTTCCTTTTTTTATTAAAAAAGTATTCGGAAGTATTTTTAATATGTATAATGTAAATACATTATGTAATTTATTTAGTATTCTTGAAAGCTTTCGTTTCACTTATTGTGCTATCGTGAAATTATTTTTATAAAAACTTTTATGTACGAATTTTATCTGATGGACTTTGCCAGTGGCTTCGCCTGTGATATTTTTGTTTGTCACACATCAACTAGAGTACCGAAACTGAAGAGTTAGATCGCATTGTTATCGACTAATATTAGACCCACCTGTTTTAGCACAATAGAGTTATTCAACAATTTTCATAACAAAAATAATCCAATTCACATTTCTAACCCTCAACGCAAATAGAGGACAGTGACGAAAGGCCGCGACCTGTGACGTCATTTGGTTTGATTGGGGTTTCACAAAACAAGGCGGATTGCTAATATTTTGTGTTTTTATTTCAATAGATGTATGTTCATTACACTATTAATATAAATATGAATACGTTTATTTTTTTAGTATTTTTAACTGATGTCATTATTTAAAACTAATATTTCATTGATTGTTTGTTGTAGTCGTCATGCCTATTGTCAATAATATTTTTTTTAAACTACGTTACCGATTGGCTGTATAATAAGATCAAGAATCATGTTAAGGAAGTTTTATGGTCGATAGATATTCTATTACAAGACTATAATCGACGATATATAATACACTAGCTGTGCCCGCAGCTCCGCTCGCGTGGACTACTAAAAAAGTTTTTGCGGAACCCTAATTATTTTTCTAAAATTAAAGTAGCTTAAGTTATGCCTTATAACATCAGCTATCTGCTAGTGAAAATCCCGTCAAAATTGGTCAAACCGTTTCGAAGATTACACGAAACAGACAGAAAAAACTGATAAAAAAATGTTTTTTTTTTGTTATAGGTATCGTGTATACTTTCAAATGCATTTAGTAAAAACCTGTTATTTTGACATTAAAAACTTCAATTGTATTATATGTGTAGATAATCAATATTTCATATATGGGTGAATCATTACGTGAATGACAGTGATATCTGGAAATGACTCCGTTTATGTATATCCAATTAAAAAATGTACTGTAAACAATACAACAGTTTAAAAAATAATATCACAAATAAATATTGATACTAAACCCGATCAAGTGTCTTTTCTGCACTTCTCGATGACTGGGATGCTTTCCGAACCGGTAATAATGTTTTAACATTCATTTCAAGCTTTCTCAGGACTTAAGTATTTTTGGTTTTGACGACTGTAACAATCGAGTCACTGTGACAAGCTCTGTCGCCTTACGTTTTTGTATCGACCGATGCATATCCAGCACTACCTAGCTGTACCCTGATGTAGATTTATAGATCGTAACAATAACGGTGATCATCGATAGATCTTCATCTGACGACAACTACTACTATTTTTGGACGGTATTGACCGTCTACCGTATTGGTATACGACGGTATTGGTCTTTACCGGCACGACTAACTACACGATATTTATGTAATGGCTTGAGTGATACGTTATGGCCGAGTTTCTAATTTATAGGTTCTAACTAAAAAAATATAATAATATTTCACAATGTGAATAAAAATTAAGAAAACACGCAAATAATGTTTATTTATTTATGATAATTAACACTAAAAGACATGATAATTTGTAAAGATGTTGTTGTATAAGACAATGATGGTCTGGCCTTTAGCAAAATATTATTATATTTCAGAAATAATAGTTGTTGGAATTATTTTACTAAAGATTATTTTCATCCTAATTCATAATATTTCTTGCGGTTCTTGTTTGTGTTTACTCTTTGTTTGTATTTTATATTATATATATTCAACATTGTTAATATTCTGAAATCCTTTATTAAGAGTAATTATGTATACTGCCGTCCAAGGAAATAGTACTTGATGTACATTTTTAAATATATTTTTTAATTGAAAGCATTCGTTATTTTAGATAGAACAAATAAAAAATAATGTTGAAACATAGATTAAGATTTATTTATCTACGATTCACCTACTGGGAGATGTTAATTAATTATGAAGCGGTTTATGAATTTAGAAGTTTACTCTGTTTTATATCTTAACATCAGGACGACCGAGCTGCGATTCATGTCTTTCAAAAATTGAAAAATATCTCTATCTATGTAAACTTGGAACGTAAAACCTTATCTAAATACAAAATTTCACCCAAATCGTTAAAGCTGCTTTAGAAAATCCAATTACATATACAAAAATTGCTCAATTAATAATATTAGAAGTGGAAACAATTAAAAATGTAATTCAATCAGCGATGATATTTGTAGATTTTCACATTCAATTATAAGTAATTACAAAGGACAGTAAACTTTAAATTAGACTTGTGAGTTTTTATTGTGTTCTCCCTCAATAACAGATGATCACAGCATGCGATTTTTTTTTTTACTAAAATTAATTTACGTTTCACCACTACGTCGCTTGATCGTAAGTGATGATGTGGTTTACGATGGAGCACGCTTGCCTAGAAGGTACCTATTCAACTTGAAGAAACCCAGGTTGTAATTATCGGGAAATAGAAACTCTGGCAAAGTATGAATGTGCTAGCAAAACGCTTCGTGCGCACTGGTGGAATATCAACGATATATCGATTACGCTTCGCCATGTCTCTTGTCGTCCAATGATGGAAGGAGGATGGGGGAATTAAATTGTGCAAATCTAACGCACACTCGCCGAAATGAATCCGGTAAAAAATGATTAACTAAAAACTTTTCTACAAGGCTCTGTAGCCTCGCCTCAACTAATAAATCGTTGCCAATAAGCCTTTTGGTACGTCTTTCGATTACTTCCAATGCCTCAAGTTGGTACTTGGTCGATCTGTCCCAAGGATGTGAGCAGTACTCCATGCAAGACTGGACTTTCGCTTGATATAGATCAAGCAGGTGACCCGGCGTGAAATACCGGCTGAGTTTTGCAAGGATACTATCATGATCTATGTCAAAATTATTATTGTTATAAATTAAATAACGATCTATAATTACTTGTTTTTAATTCAAATCCTTGCAATCAGTACAGAGAGTAATTCTTGTAATAATATTGTGTGATGACAGACGGTAAAGCGGTGGTGAATTTACAGATTTTATATAAAGGTGCGTTCCGTGTCAGATGCCAAGCTTTTTGGTAGCTAGTTGAGCTTTATACTCTATGAAGGAGCCAAAATTGAAGACAGCGTTACTCCCAGAATCACTGAATGTAATACAGCTTAGATAATGATAATAATATCATTTGTAGCATGTACCTATAACTTAAACTTAAAACTCCTTTCACTCTATGTTGCAGGCTAGAAAAAAATTCTTTATATGTTTTAGCATTTAGCCACTATCTCATCAGATGTTAAGTGACGCATTCTGTAATCCATGCAAGCGGAGCCTTGAGCATAGCTGGTTCCTAAATGAGTTATTATGTTCCAAAGAAAATACTCTATGACTGTAATTTTATTATATTATTAACGTACCATTTCATTAGAAGGCTGTGTAACATGATATATTATTACATAATGAGATTACCTTTGAACAAATACAAAACCAGCACGATATTATTATCCATACAATATGTATAATACCTTCTTTCTGTGTCATTACGAAAAGTTGCTATTTGTTTTAATTAAAATTAAAAAGAGACATAACGTTACATACGGGGACTGATTTAAAAATGCGAATTAATAAAACTATCCTGACATTGTTGTGACACTATTGGACGTGGGCGTAATTAACATTTCGAAAAGTCGAAACCAAACAGCCCAGAAAACATGCGAAGGTAACAGATATATAATACCACAGAAGTACTTCAACTTCATATAACAAATATCTTGTAAACGTAAATTTCATGGAAAAAAAATAAAGGTATTCAAAACAACTTTAACGTTTGGTACTTACAAAAGAAGCGACTTAAACACAGATAGCGAATGTTAATCAAAGGGTTACTTGCCGTAAGGAGGGATAACAAGATGGGGAGAGCATAATGACAGTCTGGCGGCGTTGTCATGACAACGGACCTCTCTCGTCAACAATACTTATTTAACCATTGCTTCGTGTTTCTAGTTATATTCTTAAAATTTTATTTACCACTTGTATCGTTTTTACTTTGTCTTATAAGTATTGTGGTCATGCTTATACATATTCTTATTGGTAGTTAGGAGAGGTATTGTATCTACTCGACCTTTGCACCAAGACACTTCTTATCATGGTAATAAATGGTAGAAACTCAGTAAGTCTTGACTATAGCATTACCCTCAAACCTATTTCTGCCGCAAAAGAGAAATGCCAACTTTGGTATTCCGGATAGAAGGAAGTTATTAGCAGCACGGGTTGACATACCAGGACTTTATACAGAGTTTTCAGGAGTAGATATATTTTATCGAGTGCCTCAGAACTGCGGTTCCGTTTAGGATTATTTGTATATACATAGAATTATAACGCTATGATAGTTTCATACAACGTGCCGCTCAAATTTGAAGCCAAAACTAATAAATGTCTGCGTAAGCGTCACATAATTACACTTGCCAACACAAACAAAAACGCACGAATGATATTGTAAGAGGTTAAAATGTTCACCGAAAATATAGAATTTAATGTATCTAGTTACTGCATAATGCACATAATATACCGACTGATCCCGTAGCGTGACAGATCAGATAAAACTATTATAATAACTATTGCCAATACATAGATATACCAGTATGAATCCGAAAAAATTTACTGTCCCAATAAAATTGTCGGTCTGACCTATTGTAAACCAGAAGTAAGTTATACAATGTATACCTGTCTTTTTCGTTCTCTCTACGTTATATAATTTTTCTCCTCATGTAATGAAACGAGCCTAAATCTAACGCGTCCCTGAAATTTAACTCTCAGTTCTCGTCTAATTATCGCATCACCACCTAAGAAGTTTAACTTCAAAAAGTGGGGTAAAATATTTTCCGATAACTTGCAACATTTCATTGTAATATTATTACTGTTTTTTATTTGTGTTTGACGTAAAAATATAAGCTGCTGGGTATTGCTTTCCCGTGACATAGGATATTTAAATGTTTCTAGTGGTTATGTGTTGAGCTGTGATGTTTTTCACGTGTCAGTAAGTCATATTTTGCATAAAATTGCATGGCTGTTTGTATTATGACTTCATTTTTAACACTGACGTGCCGAGAGACGTAGGTAGCATTTAAAGGCTCACTTGAAATGGCTTCACTCTGCGTGCGGGTACTGCCGTTCTGAGTGTTTTTATTATATTTTTAAATAACTATGGTGTATAGTAACCACTTAAATCATATTAACTGCATGTCTAAAGACCAAAAGAATCAGTAGTTCAATTTATTTTC
The DNA here is from genome assembly GCA_947532125.1 of Saturnia pavonia. Classification (NCBI taxonomy): domain Eukaryota; kingdom Metazoa; phylum Arthropoda; class Insecta; order Lepidoptera; family Saturniidae; genus Saturnia; species Saturnia pavonia. Next base: position 670,162 of record OX383901.1, read on the forward strand.
TCTACATTTAAATGAATCTTCTACCTCACCTCTTATTTTCATAGTAAAATTGAATTTATTTTAAGACCTTCAAACTCCTAGAATTCAAAAAGCGAAAGAATCAAATTAGAAATATTTAACGAAAATAGACGTTATAAAGATTTCCTGTACTAAATTTGAGCCTTAAACTAAGAAAATCATAATGCAATAAAGGTACATTTGTAAAATTTATTACCTGGCCATCTACCACCCTCAAATAAAACTTTGTTACCAAATTCCTGCCAACATATTACGACAGCCGCATTACAAGATATCGTTCTGAGCTGAGTTATGTTACTATTTCCGTTACCATGTCATCCCTTAAAGTGTATTTATATTCATCTTTATAAGAATAGAAATGACTGGTATCGGTAAATACAAAAATGTCATAATATAAAAATATTGAAAATGATTTTCATACAAAATATCTTACCAAGTCGTATCCTTTCGTAAGTACTATGTTGTCTTCTTTCCTTATCCCGTTAACAATAATGTCCAACGCTTCAGTTGTTTCTGCGCCTGATATGAAATTCGTCGATTTGTCTGAGTGCTCCCTGTAATATACAATTGATAGATACATAGAAGTTATATAGAACTTTAGTTTCTCTATATATAGGAATTTACCATTTAAATTGTACAAGCAATTCTTTAACTATCCTGTTAAAGGGAGTACGTTTCGTAAAATCATTATTTCAGGCTGCATTGCGATGCTCGCGTACCTCCAAAATATCATTGACTTCGAATGGAATCGAAAGAAAAGTGCATTGAAATGTATAAATATAAAACAGATTTTATTCCCCCCACACACAATTATTTATTATGTAATCCATATTTACTTTAGATTCAAACCAGAATATAGAATAGTGCAATTCCCTATCCAACGAGATGTCATAATTGCTAAAAGTTGAATTTTGCTACATTATTTCGCCATTATAGTCGAATAGGAATCATAATCCGAGAGTAGACACCTTTTAAAAACTTGCTTTAAACACTTTATATGTTGAAAAAAAAACCCATGAATTAATATTTTTTCCTTGTAACACTTTTATTGAATACACATTTTTTAATTTAATTACAAAATATGCCACAAAAACGCGGCTAAAGGTCCATGTGACTGTGCGTGACGTCATCATGCAATAAATAAAGTTCAGGTTTAAGGTATTACATATTATATGCAAAGTTGAATTCACTAGAATTTCAGTTAAAAATTATGAAATTTCTTCTGCGCCTATATAATTTTAAAGTCGCTGTTTCTACACTTAGTCCTAAAAAAACATAATAAGAATAACACTCAACTGTGTTTTATAAATATTATATAATGACGTCACATTTTTTGATTGGCGCATTCAATCACGTTGTTCCCAGACATAAATCTCAAATTTTCAAAGGGCTAATTTAATGAATGAACAATTATGTATTCCAAGTTTGTTGTTCTCATGGTTTTTGTCAATAAGCCGATATGTTTAGAGCATATTGTTAACTCGCCATTATTACATTAGAGAGTAAACTTAAGGTATTATGGATATAATATTATTGTTCAGAGCAGTAAGTACCTACTTCATGTTTATCGATAAAAACTATCACCTAAATCAAAAGAAGAACTTTGATCATACAAAGGTAAGTAAGTACGCGTGGTGAAATTTTAGTATAGAAAAGTATGTAATCTCCCAAACAATGGAACAAAATAAAAACTAAAATTTCTAACAATAAGAAATAATACGTAAAATAGGCTGAAATAAAACTTTTACACAAAGAAATTTACACACTTTATAATATTAGTAAGTACAATAATGTGTGACCAATGTCTAAAGCAGTGTTTTCCCCATTTTGTGACATCGGCAATATAGTTTATGGAAATATTCTTATCTCTAACTGTATAATGTTGGTGTCATGAATTATTCAACTCACGAACGGATAAAACTAATACGGGATTCGACGGTGAATGTTCAGCAAAAATTTTCATACGCCTAAAATTCAAATAACTACTATACATCTCAATTTCATATATTTATTGCTTATTTTCAATCCGTTTCGTACATCATCTGTCAAAGAGTATGTTTGATATGAAACGATTCGCTTCCATATTCATAAAGCGAATTTCTAAGGCGTGAAATTAATGGCGTGAATATTATCAGTGTCTCGTTTCCTGATGTCATATATTTTCAAGTAAAGAGTGAATCGACGTTGACTTATTGAAAAAAACGCTATCCATCATAGTGGTCTTTTTTACTTTCTACTAAGTATAAATTAAGTTAAACGTGAGCTTAATTGTCATAAACAAACCTGAGTATACAACGCTAATTTATAAACAACATATTTAATACAAAATTTAAAAGTAACATAAAACAGTCGACTATAACGAGTAACTAAATTAATTAAAAAATATCTCAAGTTAATTATATAAAAAATAAATACACATTTATATTCGTTTAAAACGTTTTGGAGTTTTCTATGGGCAACACAAAAAGTTTCCAATTATCTACTTTACAAAAAAAAACTGAAATAAGTTTATCCTGCGTTACATAAATATCTAAGCAATGGTGTTTGAAATATTACAGTGAGTCCATAATAATTGAAAAAAGAAACTGATTACCTTAGTCAAAGATATCGAAAAACTCAGTATAAAGTCTAAGTACAGGGATACAATACACTATAAAATATTAATCTCTTCTTTGCATGAATGATCGAAAGGACACAGTTTCGAACGAATCGTGCATGTGATAATTTCTAACGGTTAGTCAGTAAAAGTTTTTTACCTAAAGTAAGGTATGTCGAACTGGCAGCAATATCCAGCCACGGTGTAGATAGACCTGAACATATCTGAGCAGTTATGAGGTTGCGACCTCCAGTAACACTCCTCTATGAAGTAATCACAAGGTTTTTTCAGCTGAAATAGTTTTTCATTATAGAGGTCAGTAAATTAGTCACTTTTGTATATAATTATTTATGTAAACGGAGCGGTTGGAAAGAGTAACGTCATCAATGGTGGTATGACCTAGGGGGTTTCACTTAGAGTGGAATCCTCCTTGGTTTGGTTAGCCTTGAGGAATATGCCAGCAATAACGTCCTTTACCGCTGCTATTGACTGCATTTATTTGGACTATTCTGTTAGAAGTAGAGTGTATCTGGACAAATCACGAAACAAGTTTTCACTATCCTTACTAATATTACAAATGCGAAAGTGATAGTTTATTTGTTTGTTACTCAATCACGCAAAAACGGATAAATGGATTTAGATGAAATTTGGCACACAAACAGCTTATAACCTGGACTAAGACATAGGATACTCTTGATCCTAGTAAAGGCCCAATTCTAAAATTCACGCAGACGTCGTCGCGGGCATAGCTTGTATATAATACAATCATTTGACAGTGGTTGCGTTATTTCTTACGTTATTAGTTGAAGCCTTTGCGCTGAAATGTAAGTAAAAAATATTTACTATAACTTTGTTCTATCTTACCATATCAAGAAGCAAGTTTAGTGGAAATCCAAGATCATCAAGCAGAGAATGCATCTTTTTAACGTATGGTTCAGCAGTGTAGTTGTCTCGTCTGATACTAGAGAAACTCTTATAGAACTCGTCGACTTGAGTTAGGTTATATCCTCTTAGGAGTCTAAGAATAGAATAACTGAGTTTAATAAACAAGTTAGTTGGAAATTATTATCAAATACATTCAGGCCTAGTTTTTTGTTATGATTTCAAATGTAATCTAGCTTTAATTTTCTCAGTTTATTGTTATTTAAAAATATACTTATAGTTCTCCTTATAGTCATAAGCTGAAGGGCCAAAGCCTGGGAGTCCTGATGATTTGACTCAAACATGAAAAGGCAAAAGGCTCTTCTCGAGACAAATACGGGCGTAATCCTATGAGTTATTGCCAGTTTCAACCAACAAGAAATATAATTATAGTGCTTTTGATTCCCATTACATGATAATACTATTCCTCATGAAGGTTTCGTTCACCATCAGCGAATTATTTTACTAACTAATTATTTAAAAAAAAGTTCACGAATATGGAATGGTCATTGGTATATGACAATGCGCGAGCAAGCGGACATCACGTTAAAATTCCGCTAACTTAAAATAGTGCTGATTAAACATACATGTAAAATCATAACTAAAATTTCTGAATATTTTTGTAGTACTTACAACAATTTAGTTATATTTTTAGTTTTCGGTCCGTAAACAATTTCGGTGTCACAAACAGCAACAGCTGGGAATGGTATCTCTGATACTGAGAAGTGAGTGGATTCCACCTTGAAAGTATACAAACTATTAGTTATTTTCATATTCTTCCAACTCCTTGCTTCATCTAATTAACAGTTAGAATATTTATTATTACTACTTTAATAGTTCACACGTAGAGAACTAAGATATTAAACCTTTTACGTATGAGCACCTTGTCCAGTAAAATATTAGAGATTTATAATATGAACAGTTTTGCATGATATATATCAAAAATGTGTTTTTGCGATATAATGTATAACTCACTACTGTTAAAGTTGGATCAATGACGAACTTCTCCCAAATCATATGGCTTAAGAAAAAGCAAAGAGCCAAACTACTACCGATGATAAATCCCCAGATGATGTGTACCCAGCAATTGGAACTGCTGTAGAAGTAGTAAGCCCCGTGTAGCGTAGAATGTTTGCAGAAGATCTTGAATTTTGTAGATATTTCTGACTTCAGTAATTTAAAAAGAGGCATATTTGAGGATTTAATGCCAATAAAAGTTAGGACATGCAGTATTTATATGGCACAGTGCGACATTACTTAAGGTAAACCAATTATTTTTATAGTGTTTTTCTTCATATGGTAAATTACATTCTAAAATATTAGTAGGTAGTAATTAAAAATCAATCTAAAACTACTCAAGTATTAATTATTCGAATCCATAAATCTATTCTTGAAAAATGTTCAACTTTTTCAATTAAACACAATTATTATTGAATTTACATTTATGATATTTACTTTAAATTATACATAAACTTTTAACGACACTTTCAAATTGTATTTATATATATTGGAATTTTATTAGTTAGAACATATAATTACCACCAGATATATAATGGAATTTCTAAAATAATTACGAACAATCTTTGTTCAAATTCTAACTAGATAAATCAAATACAATCAGCTCAAATTCTAGATAATTAATTCAATAAATAAGAATTTAATGCACTTTTAATTTATGTCTCGCCGGTAACTAATAAAATAGCACTATTTGTAAAATTACTATCAATCAGGAACGATCACTGAGTAAGTAAATATATTTTATCTTATTACATACATAATTTAACGGAGACCAAATTTAATTATTTACTTTAATCTAGTTTAATTAATATTATAAGATTTACATCTTTATTTAAAAGTTTTTATCTGACTTTTAATACTTAAGTCAAATTAATTTAGTAATTTTATTTCGTTTTTTTTCTTTAATATTAAGATATATTTTATTATGCTAATCCCAATTGCAAAAATAATTGAATTTCTCTAGAATACTCGTATTAAAGCCAGACAAGTTTTACCTTATACCAGGGATTTCAAAATTATGCGCCTTATTGCCCTAGGGTCGTATGGGAGCGCGCCGCGCCGTGACGAAATACTATACCTGTACATACGAGTAAGTGTTACAAGAGACTGAATAAGTTTGGGAACCCGTACCTTAAATTAAAAATGTATTATTAAGACAAATATGTCTCGTACGTAAGCGATGACAGAGCAAATGTTCGAGTATTACAACATCTTGGTTTGTGAATTACATTGAATCTATAACATGTTACAGTTGAACAACTTACTGGATAGTAATTACGTAAAAAATGAAACAGAAGAAGCAAAAAGATACGAAAGAACATGCTCAGTTCGTTAATATTGTGGAGAAAATAACAACGATACATGGAACAAATTACTTGACAGTATTTCAAGGGAAATCCTTAACCCTATGGATAACTATTCTACTGGGAAATATCATTTTAACAATTGCTTTTGTCATCGTGATCAGGGACAAGTTCAATGCGAACCAAATTGTTACTCAGGTAAATGTTAAATTTAGTTTTATAATATCATTATCTTTTTACGTAAAGGGTAATCACAATACCATTACCCTATGATTAAGTAGGGTTTCCAGAGCTCCTCGGGGAAGGGGTGGTTCAAATAATGGTAGGGCACAGAGAAATTTATGTAGATTTTTCTCTCTACAAGGGGCAGCCCGACTGGTGGAATACTTTAACCCTAAAGAAGATCGTAGACAAATCACCTTGTTTTGTGTTCCTGTGTTGATTAGAGTTTCCAGAGCTCCTCGAGGAAGGGGTGGTTCAAAGAGTGGTAGGTCACTGAGAAATTTATTTAGATTTTGCACTCTACTTGGGATAGCCCGATTGGTGGATTACCTCCATCCTACTAAAGATCTCAGCCAAATAACCTTGTGGAGCGTTCTTGCGTTAAGTAGGGTCTGCGGAGCTCCTCGGGGAAGGGGTGGTTCAAAGAGTGGTAGGACACTGAGAAATTTATTTAGATTTTTCTCTCTACTTGGGATAGCCCGATTGGTGGGATATCTCCATCCTACTAAAGATCTCAGCCAAAGAACCTTGTGGAGTGTTCCTGCGTTAAGTAGGGTCTGCGGAGCTCCTTGGGGAAGGGGTGGTTCAAAGAGTGGTAGGGCACAGAAAAATTCTTGGGCACTCCTTGGGGAAGGTTGGCTACGCGCTAGTTGATACCTATGGTATTATAAGCGTACATAGGCTACGGTAGCCGTTTATGGTAAGCGCCGTATACTTGTTTGCCACCTTAGTAGTATATAAAAATTAAAAAAAATACCTTGTTCTGCCATTTACAATAGGCTAGTTGACTCTTTTTTAAAGTAGGTCTTAAACCGATTAGAGGAAAAAAATATTACCATATTTTTTAGGGCCTAGAAAAAAGGAAAATTTTATTTTAAAAGTTTAGTTTTTGTAAACAGGCAAAAATGCTGACAGCCATATTAGTCTATATATTATCTTTGCTGTGACGTCATACGGGTCGAAAACAAACATTTGACATTTAGCAAACGTTGTCATTTTAATAAAAAGTATCGACATTTTTACAATGATAAGCGTTTGCTAAATGTTGTTTGTCAATGTTGTAAATGTCAAATGTTTGTTTACAACCCATATGACGTCATAGAAAAGATAATATATAACTAATATGTCTGACAGCGTTTTCAGAGTACAAAATTAAAAATGGAAAAAATAATTTTACAATTGAAAATACGTAGCCATTTAATACATTTAATATCTGAAATCGATAAATATTGGTTTCTTAAATACTACAGAAAATATAAAAAAAATCCAACAGAAAAAAGTATTATCAATTTAAAAAAAACTCCTTTTATAAGTAACTTATAATTTTTTTCTATTCCTAACACTCTTATTCGACTTTAAAAAAAAACAAATCGGTCTTACCGTTCTCAAGTGATGCGGCTTACCAAATCACAGTATTTCATTTTTATTTATATAAGATTATTCACACTAAACTCTAATATTATTTCGATCTCAATTTTGAAATATAAATTTCAGTGCGGTGTAATTAAGAATAGATTATAATAATTGGCTTGTCTACGCCTCGAGATATTTCATGTAAACATAATATATAAGTGGGAGTTATGTTAATAATAATTTGAAATGTTAAAATATCCGTAGAATTATTTAATTTTTACTGCGAAAAAACCTGTCAAGTGCGCGTTGCGCCAGGCGTAGTGTAGGGTTTCTTAGTTGTCCGTCACAATATGCACTATATGCAGTCTTAGAAGGGGGCTTTTTGTTTGTATAATCACTACTTGTTTTTTTTTATTTTTTTTTTTTTTATTTTTTTTTTTTATTTACTTCTTACATTTTATAAGTTTTTGGACTATTCCTCGTTAACCTGTAAAGCCTACTAGTTATATCTGTTATCCTTTCAACTACGTAATTTCATTTTTTTAACAACAATTAAGCTTCCAGGGGGTCACTTATTATATATACATATTATATATATATATATATATATATATATATTATATATATATATATATATATATATATACTATATACTATATATACTACTTATATATACTAATTAATATATTTTAATGAAATGGTAAGTCGAAAAATGGTTTTCACATAACCGCAATAATTTTGAACGACCTATTCAACGACAACCCACAGCATTGGATAGGAAAAAAAAATCATTCTCATTATATATGTAGAGGAGGTACAAAAAACATTGTTTATTAAGATTATATTTTACCACTTTGTCGGCGTATACCCATGCCAAATTGCAGTATTCTAGTACTAAGCAACTAAGCCGCGGACAGACAGACGAACGAACGGACATGGCGAAACTATTAAGGGTTCCTTGATGACTACGAAAACTTAAATGCATTTAAAACTGATTTTTGATAAATAATTTTATGTTATTTGCACAATGCATACTTGTTTTTATAATACCTAGCACATAAATACTGTATTTATCATCAGATCAACGCTAACTGTAAAGTTAGCCAAGTGCCGTTCCCAGCTGTCAGCATCTGTAACTTTAACATGGTGTCTCTGAAGGAATCCGGAAACGTGGCCAGAGTTCTGTAAGATCGTTAATTTATTACTATTAAACTTTACTTCAGTATCATGAATTATTAAGTGATAAAGGTAGGTCTAATGACTTTGTTAAATAGAACGCATAATATTATGTTAACAAGGAACGCAACAAATTTAGTTTCCTTATGTATCCGTGTCGCTACTGCCAATACAATTAAGTAACTAATAAAGAAGCCATCGTTCATCTTGGTGTGTGTATTACTCATATTAATCTCTAATAAATATCAAATGAACAATCCCAAACTTTCATCAGACTTAAATACAAAAATCAGAAGTCCATATCTTCGGCCTTTTCGTACGTTATTTTAGTTTTTTTTTCTAATACTTTCAAAATAAAGCACCATGTTGTCCAATACTATTTTAGCTTACACGGAAACGGGAGTAACGCCGGCCATACACGCTACGGTCTACCGGAGAATTCCAACTGTACAGATGTGCCTACGGAGCGTGTATTGGAATAAACTTGTGCAAATTTTAAACCCACGCATTTTTTTATACTACAACCTGGTAAACAAACGTACGGCCAGCCTGATGGTAAACGGCTACCGTAGCCTATGGACGCTTGTAATACCATAGGTATCACTATCCCAAGGAGCTCTGGAAAACTCTACTCACCGAAGGAATATAACACAAGGTTATTTGTCTGGGATCTTCTGTAGGGTGGAGGTATTTTTATATATTTTACAGAAAACATCACAACATCTCGGATTATGATATCCACAAGTTCTTCAACGCTCTCCCTAACCTTAAAGACTATAATAAGGAGAGCAGAACCCTGGACAACTTCACAGAAATCTTAGCGATACTTAAACACCATTTCTTTACAATGGACACCATTATGGAAGAGGTACGAAGACAAATGATTAGTATAAAACTACTCTGTCCAAATTGTAGTCATTAAAAAGTATAATTTCTTCATAATATGTGATAGAATCAGTAGTCTAGTATAAAATCTATAAGATATTAAGATGTAATTGTAGTTCATAGTCATAATTAACCTATCTCAAAAAGGATAACAAACATTGGGACACGACGTGTTTAGTTGCGTAATTGTTCAGCAGTAAAGCACTTTATAAACCTTAAACGATAAACGTTAGAAGTAATGAATTCTGAGAAATGGGTAGGAAATGGACTGACATACTGAAGCAATGATGGTTTAGTGGTAGCGTATACGGACTCCGCGTCGATCGACGTGAGTTGAATCCCTGCAATGAGCCTGAGCTTTCGTTGAAGAAAAACATCATGATGAAACCATAGCATGGTGGTAGGGTATTTTCTAATGCCCGCCTAGCTAGCTGCCACCCTCAAGTAGAATATCTACCGCCAAGCTCCTATAGATGTGTTCCGCCAGGTGAATTTGAGAGCCTGTTTTCCCGAGCGTGTCACCATGTTGGGCCACATCGTTACTTAAGATGAGAGACGGTGAGATTGTGGCCATAAAGCTAAACGCTGTATGAAATATAGCTATGAGGTAGAAGATGGTAGAACTTATGCAGGGTTCAACTGAGAAAGTACTACCGTAATAATTTTCTTCTAACTTAGAGTAACAGTGCAGTCTAGAACGTAATTTTGAAATACGCAATTGGTTTGCAATAGAAAGCGTTCCAACTTAGTCCTCTGGCGTACATACTACCTGTGACTATTTGCACCATTAAACTAAATATACTGTTAGTCTTTTTCGCTATTTTCTTAACATATAAATGATGGGGTTTGAGATTTGGTACTGGAATAGACTACTGTAGATTCCATAGATAACTCGTTGTACCATGAACTAAGTATCTCATGCAAACTTCCTACTTTATGATTTAAAAGTGTCTTATAATCAACGCTTCTGGTATTGTAAGCGTCCATAGGCTGTGGTAACCGCTTATCCTTAGACGGATCGCAGACAGGCTTTTAATTGTCACGGTATAAAAATAAAATAAAAAACGCAAAATTCTGCATGAAAAACTCGATAGACTATAAAAATTAAGCGTGATATTTCGAGAGTTTACGATTTGTTTCACGCGACTAGAAATAAATAGTCATGGCGATGACCAGAAACTGGATAACTCTAATAGAGGAGTACGAAGAAATAAAGAAAGAGGAAATAAGATTTTATTAAACAATGTAGCTTTTACGTTGATAGCCACATCTCGGTAGTAACCGCTATTCGCGAGCTGTACTATCACCATGTAATCTAATATAATTTTTTATAGGTTCATCAGAAATGCGAGACCTTGTTGCTACACTGCGTGTTTAACAGGAAACAGAAGAGTTGTAGTGATATATTCAGTTTGATAAAGACTTACGAAGGTTACTGCTGTACATTCAACTACGCGGCACTGAACGACGCTAGCGAAGTGTAAGTGCCTTAAGGGGTTCAGTATGAATTTATATATATATAAAAAAACACAAGTTACTTAATGCATTCCTAGCAGCAGACGTCCTAGACTAGTTCCTATACGTGGAACAACTATAATAGACGGTACAAAAAGTAAAATATTCAACTTTCTTTATTATATTTATGATTTAGTTTTTCTTCCTGTCTGATCATTTTTTAAAGAGCGCAAACTAAATACCACATCATAAGAGGACACTTCATTAATTAAAAAAAAGTAGTTTAGGTTGATTAAAAAGGTGCAAGAAATAATATCACCATCAATAAGTTAAGTTTTCACTACGATTGGCACATTTTCTGACCATGGACTTTAGTGATCTTGAACATTGAGCGACCACATATTAACAAGAGTATGCTTGTCATTTTAAAATATCGTCATCAATTATGAATAATGATTACCCACAAAGAATATAACCGCGTAACCAAAGGTTTAGCATTTATTTTCACAGACATTAATTGATGATACCGCAAGTTTTTTGCTTCTGATACATTATTTCACAGATTTGAAATATGAGAGGTGTCAGCGATACACTATGACTACTCTTTTTTGCTCCTAATGGAAATTCCTTGTTTAAGATTCTCACAAGTTTTATTTAATAAGGTGTTTCCTATGGTTTTGCCCATTTAGAAAATTTTTAAACACTTGTGACACTAGATTTCGTTTTGAGATCAAACTTAGTAAATTATTTTATCGTTGACATACTTCCTTGCTTCAAAGACAGAACATATAAGAAATGAGAGATAAACAAATAAGGTACACGATATATATATTTCATAAAAACCGAAGAAGAATGAAGTTGACCTAAAACAATCAAGTATAAAAGTGTAACAAAGGGAAAAGTATTCAAAACTATCGTGAAGTGATAAAAATAAGGATGCAAAAAAATGGTGCTCCACTCTTGCAACCTACCCCATTACAAGTTTTCTACTATGATATCACTTATGACATCACACGTAAACTTAGAACGGAAAGTAGTTGTCAAATATTTGTCCTTGGTGTACTAATGCTATGTACATAATCTCATTTATCAAATTAAATTGTTTTCCTGCCTTTTCCAAATAATTTATAAGTCTGAGTATCGTTGGACATATTCGACACTCTTGTTGTCTCAGTAATCACAAATTAGCGAGAACTAAAATCTGAACCTAACTTGGTTCCGCCTCCATCATAAAAATTTCCTTCATGAAAAGTGTCGGTTCAGTGTAGATTTCAAATCTCGTTTAACTTTGGAGCATATCTACTCTTGTATAAAACTAATTAACATATGTATACTTTTTCCCAAAGGGATTTATTCCTGGCACCGCCATATCTCCGTTAATTCTTTATCAAAATTAATGATTCAAACATTATTTTAAGCTTATTTTCCCTGCTATTGACGAAAATTAGTTCATGTTATTCTTCTCTATACATTATTGCTCAAAGACATTTTCCAAACAAAGATTAAAAGATGGTATTTAGTATAACATAAAGTACTCAGTGATGGTATTCCCAATGAAAATATATTCAACTAACAGCGCCACCTGTTGACAATCTTTTTAACTTACAAGACAGCTGTTAGATTTTTTAGGTACATTTTATAACCGACCTTGAACTCCTCCACTCCAAGGAGCTCTGTAAACCCTACACACCGCAGGAATACAACACTAGATTATGGCTACGATTTTCCGTAAAGTTGAGGTATTCCACCAGTTAGAATGCCCCAAGTAGAGAGAAATCTCAAAAATAATTATCTGTGCCCTATATTGCATCACTTGCCCTCAATTAATACAAGTGCCTACACACCTACATTTTTTAAACGACTCAAGAATGTCACACAGAAACTAATCTCAGAATTTGTATTGTTGATAGTATGAAATTACGTAAAGAGAATAAATATCTTGGCAACTTAGAATTTAATGCCTTTTACTTGTACTCTTTATGAATAATATTTGTTAATTTTAAATGGCTAATTTCAATTGTAATCCTTGTTGATCGTGTATTTTCATGGCTTAAATCGTCGCGGTTGTTTCGACTTACTTACACACTTCACAAACTTCTTACAATTAATATATGGTTACTTTTTAGAACTAAATAGAACTATTTACTTTCAGACCGCTATTGCCTCGTGATGAAGATTTAGAGTATTATGATGACCAAGACCCAGCGTCTGCATCGAAATCTGGTACTATTATTGCCACATCTGAATCAGGAAGGTAAGCATGTTTTTTTTTCAATAATCTCCTCGATTTTACTGTAAATATGACCATTCCAAAAGAAGGATTTCTTTTTTTATGTACATCAAATGGGGAAAATAAGCATACGCCCCATCTGCATACCATAGGTATCACTAGCGCGTTGCCGACTTTGAAGCACCCTACCCAAAGAGCTCTGGAAACCCTACTCATCGCAGTAACACAACACTAGGTTATTTGGCTGCAATCTTCTGTAGAGTGAAGGCATTCCACCAGTCGGACCACCCTACCTCTCTTTGTGTTCCCTACCTCTCTTTGTGTTCCCTACCTGTCTTTGAAGCCTCCAATTTTCCAAGGAGCTCTGGAAACCCTATTCACCACAGGAACACTACACAAGGTTCCTTGGCTTAGATCTTTTGTAGTAATCATGAATTTAGAAGTCGTTATAACAATCATATTTTTTCCTTCAGTCATCTGATGGTAAAAGATGAAGTGAGATAAATACTTCAAGAATAGCGACTGTTCGAGAACGAGAATTTATCGATATTCCCTATCCTCATACCGGCCTTATTTATAACTACCAGCCATAGCACTAAACATAAAACCGTAGCATATTCTAAGAGTTTTCACCATGTATATTGGGGTTGCAATTTAGTCGGATGCAAGTACCATATCATCCGGGAAATACACAAACATTATATTTGGAAACTCTGGTTTGTCATGACAAATTTCTTCGATATTTTTATAAAGACAAACGAGCCTTTGTCAAGAATATATTATATAGTAATAAAATGCTACTAATTGAGAAAGAAAATGTATTCTTCTCCTAGCAACACACATCCGCATACCTTTTCATAGTTGTTAGATAAAGTATGTTTGCACTATTTACGATATTACGACATTATAACGATTCCGGCCACGTTCGCATGTCGGGCAAATCTCCGTCGATTGCTCTGTAAACAGAGTTGATAAAGTTTCCAATTTATTGGCCTATTTCAATATTTGCTGATCGCTGGTATTTGTACATAAGGTATATTTGCTGAATTTAGTTTTATTTTGATATTTTTGTCAATGTGTTTGCTTATTAATTGAATATAGCTTTTATCATCACTCGATCATACATAATCGTCGGTTGAGCATATGCGCGAATTTTGCTGTCCCCGTTACCAAACACGGCGGCCCACCAGTTATTTTGAAGTTGAAAATACTTAGTGTGGGTAAAACATAGAATATGGAGATATGCTATCTTTGACTTTTTTGTAGGTCTTTTTAAGATCTACAATTATATAGTTCTTAAATTTGTAGTTATTTTGAAATATTTTATGATTTACTTAGCTTAAGCCATTTAAGCGCCTCAAATGCGTCTTTTAACCGAATTGATTCACCATCCATAACAATATCATTACTATTGCAGGATGTCTGGCCTGAGCGTCGTGCTTAATGTTGAACCAGATGACTACCCGGACTGGAGTTCTATACCTTACTATGGCGTTAAAGTAATCTGTCAAATTATTTACAACTAATATATGTATTCTCATTCTTTAAGCATCGATTAAACCCAAGATCAAAAATAACGAGATTTTGAAGTCTAATATGGAGACTTGTTTTCAGAGTGGTCCCTCGCATAAGAGTTTGGCGTCAGGTTTTTGTTTTATATACGTAATACAGTCGATTTTAGTTTAATATTTGGCTAGTTTAGTTTGTGGCTCACTAGTGTGGAAGAAGTTTTCGCTTTCTGCTAATTCACATATTCCTTAAAATGTCTAATCCGACGCACATTTTTTATCTGTCAGAAAACTGATTATTTGTTCCCAATAAATCAGACTTGGTGATTATCGGTTCCTATCTCCACACGCATTCGTATTGTATATATTTTTTGACATTTTTCACTTGTTTGAACAAACGAACGGTGACCTTAACAATCTCTTTGATTCGAGCATTTGTAATGTACTAACAATATCAATGATATCATCGGAATTCACATACTTTTACCAATTTGAAAATAAATAAGTACTAACACTGGTAAAGGAAAGGAAATTTTAATGTTTGAGAAATATTCACATAACAACACCATGTATTGAAAAGTCATACATTTGTAGATTTATCTTTATTACAAATCGACAATACGTCGTGGACTGACAAGCTGCCTTCTTTCCGTAAAATCAAAAAATATTTTTTTAATTTAGGCTCTCACTTATGAATCTCAAAATACTACTACCCATTGAGAAGAGCCGATAAAAACCTGATCCAATTTATTATTCTTTGTTTTTTTTCAACTATACAAGTAATTTTCGCAGTTAATAATCCTATTAATAATTTACTGAATGCACAGAGAAGGAGTCACTTCCAGAAATCACTATCATTCAAATAATGATCCACCCTATAATAACCTTTTGACAGTAAAACCTGCTTGACATGGTCCTTGAACTGATTGTCCGAGAAATCAGTAATATACTTTAAGTAAGGACCTTTCTTAGGAAATTCACGAGCTGCTATTATGATAATTGACATACTTGAACATTTGCAGGTACTAATAAGTGATCCAAACGACTATCCAGAGACAACAATATTGTACAGATATATAACTTTGGGCGAGTCAGTGGATATCAAAGTGACGCCCATGGTGTTCCAAAGCGAGCCCGATGTGCGCCGCGTAGAACCAGAGAGAAGGATGTGTTGGTTTCATGACGAAGCTTTCCTTGAGCATACGAACAGATTCAGTTATGAGACATGCAACACTGAGTGCAAAATGCGGAATTATCTGGAGACTTGTGGCTGTATACCTTTCAAATATCCACGAGGTATTTTATATAAAGTTTTTTAACAATATTACTTGTATTAGATATCTTAATAGTAAAAGATTCTAAGACGCTAGCTTACAATGAGGAATGGCTTGCGAGTGCAGCACCTGGAAGACACCGAGAGATGTTCGACGACCGATTTACAATTTGAAATAGTCAAAGCTCTTTCTTCTACGCCTTATCTTAACGAAAACTTAGCTTTAGTTTTGGATTCACACCATCAATCTTCATAATATCATTCGACATTATTTGGCACCGGATTATCAGCAATCCTCGCCTTTCTTCCTTGCCAGTATCTTTGCGATACTCTAAGTGAAGTAGTATAAATTTTAATTTAATTGGAACCGTGTAGGCCTAAAACCTCGTTAAATTAATAGAAAGCTTTACTTTCACAGAAAAATCGACGAGGATTTGTGAATTTGAAGATTTAAGATGCCTAAATAATATTACAGGTAAATATTTTTTATTAAAACTTTGATATACTGCAAATGCTTTAAGTAATTAATTGTAAAGAACATGTCGAGGCGGGGCAGTTTTTAGAATAACTAGTTGGGATATGACATAGTTTTTTTTTAATGTATAATGTTACTATAATTTCTCCGATACAAGTCAGAGACTTTATATAGATTAACAATTTTAGTATAATATTTAGTATTACTACTCGTATAATACACAACCGTTTTAAATATGAGCACGGGTAACTATAATACATAATGACGTTATGAATATTAATAATTATTTCAATCAAATATAAATAAAGAACTATGCTCACCAGACTTTGCAGATAATCAGTATTCAGCTGTAGTTTTTAGCAGATTTCACTTTTATATATATTTAATATAAGTCTAAATCTATGGGTTATGCAATATTTTAATAGTTAATGCAAAAGTTTAATTTTTGACTTAATGTGGTTTACCAAATGTGCAGAAATGTAGTGAAACAATTCTTACGAAAAATGTTTGTAAGGTTTGTACATACGAATAACTTGACCAGTGCCTTGGACTTTAAAGATAAAATAACTAAACTGGAATGATTAATAATTCCATGGAAATAATATTTTGACACTGGCAAATGCTTTTACAACATACATTGAAAATAAAAATGAGTTTGAAATAGTTAAACAAATTATAAATTCTAAGTCACAATGTATTCTATGCATTAAAAATGACAATATAAACAGTTCTGACACTGGTAAGCTATTCTAAACACCCAATAAAAATTAAAGAGGCCATATGTCAAATCATAATGTCCAAATTTAACATTAAGTACTTAATTCTTGTTATTATTTTTGAGCTATAAAGGATTTTAAACAGAAATTTCAACAACCCAAAAAATAAAAAAAATATAAATGAAAAAAAAAGATACATGTTATTCATCTGACGTGTTTGCGAAACTAAATGTCTATATAAGTTTTTCAAGCATATAATCTTTCGTTTTGCAAGAATTCAATTCAGATATTAGTCCTAAACTATTTAAGAATATAAAGAAATTCAATAAAGATTTTACGAGTTTCATAAAGTTTTTACTTAATAAAAATACCTGTGAGTTAAGGAGACCTTCTGTACAAAATTCTTTACATTTTTAATATCAATCAATTAACAAAAGTAAATTTATAGTTTTCTTTTTTTTTTAATCTCTGCTGTATGAATGCTCTTTACCTGAAGGTAAATGTAAATAAATCTCCATGAATGATAACATTTTTATTATTAATAGGGCTTCAATTCGATCTACCTGTGAATTTAGATATTCTTTTTACATGAAACTATGTCTTGAAAAATTGAGGATGTAATTTTCCAAAATTATTAATAATAAGCTGAAGCATATGGAAAAAATTTAGACGAATTTACTGCAAACGTCGACTGTTGTAAGATGCCATTTACATATGCACGTAGTAGACTACTTAAATAGATTTATAACAAAGAAAAGTAAGCAAATCTCGAGTTAAAACGTTTATTCTATTATAAAGTATCGATTTACTAAAAAGCTATCTAATGCGCACTTATCCAGAATTGATATTTTTTCATATTCACTTTTCACCTCCAAATATGTGTTCGGGCATAACCTTCAGCTGTGACAATATTATCTATAGATACATATCTATCCGTTAATATGTTTGTGAAAAGTACAAAAACTCACCGATTCCTTTTATTTGCGCTAAGAGAATGATCCAAATACATTTCAAATTTCATAATTCACATCACTGCATTTAGGAACATGAAATTTTACGTAGAATTTAGTCGACCAATATACAGTTTTTGTAGTGTAGATGACTCAATGACAACATTCTCAGTGACCGCGTCGAGTGACGTGAGTTCTAATCACAAAATGAACTCTACTTTCAGTGAAGGAATGAATCGTGATGAAGCCATAGTATGGTGGATAGGTATTTTCTAATGCTGGCCTGGATAGCTACACTTTTAGACCTGCCTCTTTACTGTCTTCGGGCACATTGTTACAAAACATCAGTCAAGATTGTGCTCAAACAGTAACCAGTAAAGATCAAAATGTTAGAAGTGTAAATTCTTATCTGCGCTCTTTATTACAAAAATGGTGAAAACGGAGATGAAAATTTGTATAAAAATCCGTCATTTTTTAATATAGATCTATGAAAATTGGTATTTAGCAAAAAAAGGGAAAAGATGGGACATAACTGTACGAAGCCACGGGAAAACCGCTGATATCGTACAAACTTAATATCTGTGCATGAAAGGCGTTAATAATAACCTTGTCTCCCAGTTAAGAAATCAATAAAGCAGATGCACTGCAAACCTATTTGCTACCTGGAGTGCAGTGACAAGAAGTACTCCATTAGGAGTGACCTCGGCCCTTTACTGCCGCGAGACTACCCCTGTGACGTCACGTGAGTTTATGCCATTTATTTAAGAACCGCATGTCTTTTCCGCTTCTTTAATTTCTTCCTTCTGATTTTTACTTAAATACAACGGAGGGTTTTGGAATTACAGACAGAAGAGGTTTCGACAGTTTTTGAAATATTTGTCTGTCTTTCTGTTATACACCAATCATGCAGAAACAACTGGACCGAATTTAATGAGATTTTGTATGATTGTAGTTTATAGTCTGTAGTAATATTTAGGAACATTTTACACGTATGGACATTTGTTTGGTTTATTAATTACAATTAAGTTATACATATCTATAAAAGGAATGTATGTATAATTAATACTGTAATATATTCTAAATATATAGTGAAATGAAGTAAAATTATACGAAATTACACTAAATTATTTTATCATCACGTAATTTTCAATAGCAATAAACACAAACGTAGTTTATTTCCCGATTATTCATAGATGGCGTATAGTAGTTTTAAATGCTCTGAAACATTACAAGGAAGAACGTTGATAATAATAACACTACATCATTACGAAATAATGTTTATGTTACAATTATCCGGAACGAAAATTATCACGAATTTTCTATTTTGTTCTTAAGTACTACGATAGAAATTGTTGTTAGATGTTTTTAAATTATATATTATTAACAAACTATTTATTTATTAAGCTCAAAACTAAGAGACTTTTTACAATAATACAGTAATATTAAGAAAACTTGAACATGCTTGTAACTGCGAATCACATGCGTATGTATATACTCGTATATGTGTGTGTGAGTAATGTATGTATTGAAATTATAATATATTATCTTATGAAATTTGTACTGCAGTACAGGTAGTACCAGGCCTAGCCTGTATTAGATAGTCAGATACTATACTATACTAAATAAATACTAAATAGTATAGTACTACTATAAAATGTATTAAAGTGATTTGAGGGGTAATAAATAAATAGTTCCCGATACATTTTTAGCTACGTCTATATATGTTAATCTATATTATAAAGCTTAAGAGATTGATTGTTTTTTTTATTGAGTGCGCTAATCATATGAACACCTCAACTACCTATCAGATTTGCAATAATATATTTGAATTTAATAGTCTATTTATTTATTGATGAATGTATATAACTTTACGCTATGACTCTAAAGAGCGGAGCAGTAATCATGAACGTCAAGCAAGTAAGAACAATGATAGCCATACAGTGCGTTAGCGGTGGCGCGGTTGATAGTTGGTCGAATAAAACTACGTGTGAAACCGTCGAACACAGCTAGTAACTATTAAAAGTAATTATTTTGTGATGTTCTGAACGTAGCAGTTTTCTTTTAGAAATGTACAACACTACACCGTATAATGTAAATAGGCCTTGGAAAAATCGAAATAAATAACTAGATATGACATGATGTTATATTAATAGGTCCTTATGTACTATAATAATAGGTCCTTACATATGAAATTAGCGTTTTATATGGAAAAAGTGAAACGAAAAAAATATTATGAAATTATACATTTAGTCAATCAAAGCATGTACCATTATTTTCAATGCACTTTTGGCATTTTATATGTAGTTTATTGGTTCCATTGCTGAAATTAATGTGCGACGAAAAATCAATAAATCTTTGAAGACGACAGTCTCAGCATAATTGAATTTTTCCCTTACAAGAAATTGTTTAAATACCGAAAAAAAGTTGTAATCTGTTGGAGCAAGTTCCGGGGAGTATGGTTGGAGTCGGAGACATTCTAACCGCAGTTGTCCTGAAGCAGTAGCGAACTAGAGAGATTAACCAGTTTCGGTTGTTTAACTGCTAGCTTTTCCATCATGGTTTACAATTGTTGACAATATAGATCAGCCGTTATCGTCTGGTCAGATCTTAGGAAGCTGTAGTATACGACACCAGCACTGGTTCACCAAACACTCACCAGTGCCTTTTTCTGAGTGAACTTTCGCTTGGGACAGGATTTGGTCGGTTCTCCTGTGTTCAACCACTGCGATACTTCCGATTGTCGTAAAGGATCCATTTTTCATCACAAGTAACATTACGAATTAAAATCCCCTCGTTATTGTGACGATTGAGTAATGTAACGCAGCACTCAATACGCGGTTGTTGGTCTGCTTCAGTCAATTGATGCGGTACCCATTTCTCGAGCTTTTTCACTTTAACAATTTGTTTCAAGTAAATTAAAATTGTTTTATCACTCAAACCGAAGCCTGCCGCTTATCTCTGATGTCGTTTGCGATAGATCTGCTTCCACGATCACCTTTAATTCTTCATTATCAACCACAGGTCTCCGGCCGTCCACGGGGTTTGATTCGTATGTGGCTTCCTTATGCACATCATTAATCCTTAGAGCTGTTTCTGCATCGCTGATGTCACTCTGGAACTCATATTCGTAATTAAAGCGATATTTTAAGTTTTCCATTTTGTGAAAAGAACGATGTCAAAGAAAAATCAAGTGTCAAATCAATCACTAAATTCTATACACAAGCCTTAATTTGAAATTAATTTGCATTTGTAATTTCTAACCAAACGCCAGATGTTTGAGATCAAAGTGGCCAGTTCAACAAAACGCCAATTTCATATATAAGGACCTAATATTATTTAATCAGAGCAAGTAAATAATATAATTTATTTATTATTAACTAGTTTTGTTCCTAACAAACCTGTGTTCACGTTGTTATATCGAAATATGCTTTTCAACAACGCTTTAAATTTTCCAATTAAAAACTTTGGAAATAACTCAACTCAAACTCAACTCAACTCATCTCGACTCAAAACAAATGTTCTTTGGAATTTCAATTGCATAGTTCTAGCAAAGTTTAATTGGGGATAATTAAAAAGTCATTAAATATAGACAATTCTGCGATCGTTCAATATGACTGACCAGTGTTTACCTAAATTAAATACTGTATTGTTAATAATATACAAAATTAACATTTTTTTTAAAGTACTTTTGGTTTACATGAGCTGTACATTATTTTGGGGTACAAATTTGGCATAATTATATATGTAAGTTCGATAACAATGCAATATTACGGTACCATGCAGCTGATAATGGGGCTTTTCAAATAGGTCCTTGGCCCCGTGAATGCGGCAGAGGTGAACCCATTACACGGGTAACTGGCACTGAAAGAGTTAATGCAGATATTGTATAATAAACAAATATTCCAGAAAGGATCGCAACGCGAGCGACCTCGCCGCTCTTCAGGTTTATTTCAGCAAATCAAACTGCAACTGTTATAAACTTAACCTTTTAATCGACGTTAACTATTTTATTGGTAAGTATTACCGCTGTACTAGCGGTGCCCCGCGGCTTCGCGCGCGTTTATTACCCAATAATTATTTTCATCCCGTAATTGACAACTATTTATGAAAATTGGACTTCTTGAAATTCTTTTTTTTACGATTTCTAAAAGTAATATTCACAATTATTATATCTCATTAATTATGGAACGACTTAAAGATGATTCATGCTACCCCGGGCCAAGGCCAGCCACAGTCAAACTGATGTCCCGGAATTAAGTATTTCCAATAAAACAATATACTTATTCAATGCGGAAGTCATTTTGAATCCAAATAATTTTATTTTTTTGTTACTAACAACAGTAGTTAGTGTCATTAAGTTCTTTCAAGTGGTGAAATCACACTTATTTATGTTTGTTGAGTTATAGTATTTTTCTAGTTGTGAGAGTAAACACAAATTTAAAAAATGTTAATTAACCCGATCGACTTTCTTGCCGTTTCTTCTTAGGGCCTAAATTGAACGAAATAGTTTTTATTTTGACTGTGTTGCGGGTTAAGGAATATCGACGGCAAGTGTAACGTGAAGAGATATTTATGCATGCCGGCGTGACAGCGGCAACTGGCGTGGATTATAAATTTCTCGATGTTCATCGTTGTTTTTGTGTTGTGTTTTGTGCTGACCATCAGGGATAGTGCCATTGTTACAGGCCTTAACCGAATTATTGAAAATACCACGTAAAAATAACTTTTATAGCAAACGTACCGTATCTTTCACAATACCTAATACTATAAATAAAATACAAGTGGATGTTACAGATTCACTAAATAGTGAAAACATCAAATACAAACTTAAAGAGTTCTACGTCAACTTGATAATAGTGTATGTACATAAAATAACAATGAAATATTAACTGAACGTTTTACTTATGCCATAAATATATTACAATCAGTCCGTGGAATAATACTTCAGGCCATGGCATGCTAAGAGAAACCCTAGAGGTTTAATAAGATGCCTTGAAAAAATCTAATTGCAAAAAAAAAAAAATTGTGAAAATAAAATAAATAAATTGTGTTGCTATGTTACTATGAAAAAAGCACGCAATGGTAGACAAGCTATTTTAACTGTTTCCTCAGAAGATGAGTTTTCTAATTATAGCATTAATCATAAATTAAGAAGTATTACCAAAAATGTATTTTTGTATTGATAGTAAAACGTTAATAATATTTTACAGCAACTTACGGCGGTGTCTTTTCCCTCAGTTTCGGCGGCTCCATCATAACCCTGCTTGAAGGCATCTACCTGTTATTTACTTTAATTATAATTAGAATTTTTAAAAACATATTCATGTATATTATCATTATGAAGCAAAACTTTTATACAAACCAATAAAAATTAACATAAATTCATGCCTGGCATTCGGCCGGAACTTTTTTGTTTTTATTACTAAAAGGAAAATTATATTAGCTGTGTATAAAAATGCCTTGAATATCATTTAATTTAATGTAGATATTATGTATTGGTTATTTCAAAAGGTATCGAATATATTAAAGTGTACTGTTCGTAATATAATGCTTTGAGTGTTAAAATAAAAAGTTAGCCAGCCGTGTTTCACCTACACGTGGTTAATAACGAACGAGGAGAATCCAATATAGAAAACGATAAAGCACTCAAGATCACATTACTATGTGATTACTGTACTTCTAATGAAAATCTCGCTGTATTATCAGTTTACCGTGCGTCGTTTTTCCAAATAAAACCACACAAAGAAACTGCACTGTAAGCACTTGATGGTAAGCATAGTGCAATCCAACAACATCGGCGAAGACTGAGGAAACTATAAGTCATCGCCAGTCTTCGAAGTCATGCCTTCCTGCTCATATGTCTTCTTACATTATGTTTGAAGGACTTCGTGTTGTAGGAAGGAGGGAACACACTGTCTGGCAGACAGTTCCATAGCTTCAAAGTTTGTCAAAAATATGACGTAGCGAACTTCATTGTTCTTATCGAGATGGAAGTTACCATAAACCTGAGGCCTCAGTTCCCAGCGCCGAGCGCGTGTGGTCCTGTAATGAAAGGGAGAAGAGGGAAGTAGGTTGAAAAGTTCTTCAGAACACTCGCCATCATACTCACTATAGCATACGCAATTAGTACAAAATGAAGTCAGCGTGGTTCTTGCAGCCTGACATAATGACGGTAGGGGTCAGCAGAAGTAACCTCGAAGTGTACAATTACCGCATTGTAATATATATCAAAGTTAAAATTTAGAGGTTGAATTCACAACGCAACGCGATTATCCTAACTTGATACTACAAGGCAAAAAATTTATTCAAATATTGAGCTACAAAAAAGGTCCGCACAAAGTCAGCTCAGTAGTAGGGATTACTATTACTGCGCCATCAAGCATATTATACTCAATTATGATGACGAAATTACTTAATTTGTTTATAATTAATGTTATGCATATGGTGTTAAACATTTTTGTTTTGCTTTGTCCTGTAAAAGTTATCGTTGCGATGTAAATAATAAATCGGCAGTACCATATATATACTGGTTAGTAATATTTTATATTTTACATACAGTATTGGTTATTGTAATAGAAATATTGGTAGTCATTTTTATCGTTATTAATTTACTTTTATCCTCATAACTTATTCTGTATATTCACTTATTATGTAACAAACCATATAGGTACTATGACTTGGCTAAAATATACACAGATGATGTAAAAAAATCATTTAAATCGGTTCAGTGGTTCTCGAGTTATAGGCACACTGACAGAGAGAGGACACCTTCAATGGCGTATGTAAGAATATACAAAAAAAAGTACTGTGCGACTTAATTATGAAAGATTTAAACTGATATAAATAAACAAAGTGTCATTCCACCTGCTACCCTCAAGATTATCTAATAATATATAATAATTTAATACTGAGAATTATCGAATAGTTTTCAGACAATTTTCTCTTAACATTTTCCGCGTATAAATCAACAATAGTACCTTAGTGATAGTTCGAATGCGTCACAATGGGATTTCGTCTCCTCACAATCCACTTAATAGGAAAGGAGATCTCAGACCCTTACCCGACTGAGCCCAAACCTGCGATGGATAACAAGTCTAACGTGGGTATAAAGCAAAACTCGTTTCTAAAATATGTATATATTTATATATATATATCTATTTATAGTTATTGAAACGAGTAACTTATTATTCTCGTACTGTATAAATTACTTATTGAACATATTAAAGGCAATAAATATTATATAATATATGTAATTGATTTGCTGTGTAAAGCTACCAAATAGGTAATTTAATGATCTGGCAAATTCATGTAAAATCTGTTACTAGAAAATAATTTTTAAAATCATTGTTTGTACGTTTTTATTTTAAATTAAATGAGTTATTTATAAAATGTATATTAATAATCAATGAGCCGCATTTGATTTACTTTCTATATGCCTATTATTATTTTAACCCTATATATATATTATGATAAAATTACACGTGCATCTGTATTGCGCGTTAGTATGAAAACAATGCCTATCAGACAAATATATACTTTTCATGTTTCTACGTAAGTCCTTCTGGAATATCATGACTCCCGTAAATGAACCTACTTTCGTACCTGTATTAAATCAGCTTACAAAGGCACCTAACTAATCAGTTCAAACGATATCGAACATTACCATTTTCCTATAAACTTTGATGTTTTATGTGAGTCAGCTCCACGTATCAAACCAAAAAATAATTTCCGAGTGATTTATTTGCGTCGCCTACATTTTTCCGTTTATAGAACATAAAAATGATAGATAATTTCAGTAAAAAGTTTCAGAAGATTTATATATTCACGCTTGACTTCGAACCTCATGAAAAGTACAAACGAGACAGATCACATAATACATTTACATAACAAATAATAATAGATTTATTTGAGAAATTTTCCTTTTTTTATTAGATAAAGGTTAAACGACTTGTAAGGTTTAGGCACATAAAAAGTTGTGTTCTTTAGCGTAACAAAACAAAAATTACTTTGAAAATGTTATACAATGAAGCAATGATGCCTTATTAGTAGCGTGTACGACTTCGCGTCGATTGACGTGAGTTCGAATCCCTGCAGTGAGCCTGAGCTTTCAGTGAAGGAAAACATCGTGATGAAACCATAGCATGGTGGTAGAGCTTTTTCTAATGCCGCCTGGCTAGCTACCACCCTCAAGTTAAAAAGTTGTCGCCAAGTACCAATAGGTGTGTTCCGGCAGCTGCACTTGAGGGCCAGTCTTCCACTAGGATTAGCATGTTTTCATCTTGGGCCACATCGTCACTTTAACATCAGGTGAGATCTGTGGCTACTACGCCAAACCTAAAACGATAAAAAAAACCCAACAACACGATGAAGTTAGATTGATAATAATGTAAAATCATTTTACATGCCTTTAAAAAAAAATATTTAAAAATTATTTATGTAAAAGTTAATAAAATGTCGTACTTCCATCACACAATGTTTGACATCGATTTACTTCCAATTTTATTTGTCACCGACGCGGCGATCACCTTTCTTGTGGACTGTACAGTACTTATCGTCAAGGTATTTTAAATTTTCCAAGGTAAGGTCGTAAAAATAAAGGTCGTATGTCTCCAATGGTAACAAGATATAGATTCCAAAGCTCAGAGACTGACCATGGAGCATCAAAGGGGATTTCTCTGTCCAAGCCCGGTGAAGCTGTAAAGGCCGTCTGAGGCTTTAGGGCTCTTACGAAGAATGGCCTGGATGATAGTGAGGCGGTATGTGAAGGCATGCGGCGAGTTACGAAGGCATGCGAGTGTATGCACCGGAGTCCGCTAGCATACGATCGCGGGGGAGAGGCAATGCATGAAATCTTCCTCGCCGTCAGCAGCGCCGGTGAGTACTGGCAATTTTTATAAAAAAAAGTGACAAGTAGCAAGTAAAACTCGCGCCCTGAGGGTTCCGAACTGATTACATTACTTACCGTAAATTGTTGTACCGTCTTTCACATGTATATTGTTTATATATTATCCTAATATTCTGTAATGCATCTCGGTCCGTCCGATTGTCTGTTTATTAGTGCACTTATAACTCAAGAACCACTTTTTATTTTTTTATAGAGGTGTTACTAAAAAGGTTTTAGGCTATGTTTTGAAACATAAGGAAAACCCAGTAATTATGTTTGATAAAAGAAGTTTAACTTCAAAAAAATGTCCAATAACCTTCATCAAAGGACATCAAATGATCTTTAATGATAGTTTGTGTAAGGAACGTCCCGGTTGTCTGCAGTCATAATATGATTCTGTCGCTATCGGCCCACACCCTAGAGAATGAGGTCGTATAAATTTTCCTTATTGTGGTATAAAGATATGTCTGATTGACGGCAAAGTGAGGCAAGGCGGTTGCAAAATCATTCTAATTCCGTCTTTTTTACGATCTAAAATAGAACCGCAAGTATTAGACTCCGGAGCCACGACTCTGCGGTAGCCCTCATTTCGGTGCAAACTAAGTACTTCGCCTTCCTTTTGTAGCCGTACCATGAAGCTGTGAAACTGTGTTTTAGTCAACGAGTTCCCTTCTTCCTAAACCAGCGTAGAGACTTATGCAGGCCTGTTATTTAACTGTAAGAAGATGGATTCTCATTATTTGATCAGCGTTGTTTTAGATTTAACTGTGCTTACCATCCTGTATACTACACTAATTGCTGTGCCACTAAAATATAATATAATGTAATATACGCAATAGAAACACATATTCAGAGAAAATTTCAAAAGGCTACCTGTTACGGTTCAAAAGATACAAACAACCCTTTAATAAAGTAGCTTCTTTGGGAACGGAGCCTTTATCAATTACTTTAAATTTACGTTACAGCCTACATTTAACTTAGCTTAAGGAAGAAATGTTGATTAATTCTGACAAATTTCAAAAAGTTTTATGCTTTCAACGTGATTTAAAATGATATGTGAGTTTTCGATACCACTTTGCAAATTGATGTTCTGCTATTGTTTTGTTTGCGTAAACTTCTTTTCTTTAAATTGTTTTGTAATTTTTCGGTAGAGTTTTGCTGCAAATATTTTTGCATAAAGTAAGTGTAGTGAACTCGAATAAAAGTGTGTTAAAGCTACTTTTCGCGTTGGCTTCGTCCTTGCAACGGTTTTAGCGGAACTACTGTCATTTCACTAAAGGTGGACTTTCGAGTAAAGCGTCACTAACGTGTCGTCTATAACGTCGTCAACGCCTCGTGAAAAACGGAGCGTCAGAGAAATTTTGGTGACTTTGAATATCGGCGAAAAACGTACAGTCGTACTACCTTCACCACACTGACGGACTGACATGACTTCACAATAGCTCTTGTGAAATTATAACATTTGTTATGGACTTATTTGAATTACTTAAACAAGAGTAAGAAGATGATATGAGATGATATGATCTTTGAATTCCATACTTTTTTATTTAACTTTGCTCCAATTTCAGACAACACCTAGTCTTTTTTGTGGTTTTCTTGTAGTCTAGCCTTTAATTAATTAAATATTTAATTAATTATATAGTAGTTAGTAGGTGTTGAGTCACCGATGAAATTAAAAGTGCATACCCTTCTGTAGTAAATAACTTAATAAACGCCATTTTTTAATTAATTGTGAAAATGTCCTGATAATATATTTGAGCGGCAGCGACAGTGCAAGCGCGAGCGCGACACTGACGCTAGCGTCCGATGACACAGGCATAGCGAAACAGTCGCGGCGTTACTAACTCCTATGTCGAAACACGCCATAATTAATGCGTTAAAAATAACGTGTTAAACGAGTCAACATCTGGCTACATCTGGGTCCAAAGGTAATTAAAATAAAGAAGAGTAGGAAGAACATCAGATGCCATATTCGTGACAAAACAATATGTACGTAAACACTGTATACATAAAATATGCATATGAATATATTGCAGAATTTTCATACAACACATAATGTAGTTCTAAATTCCTTGATTTTGGCGAAGTATGGAATGTTATTGATAGATGTTCCTCTTTATATTTTGATGGGATAATTAATAACATTTTATGATATACACATTTTATTTAATTAAGGTCAACTATAAATTAATATCACATTCATATAAAATTTCAAATTAAATTACAATTTACATAATTTACAATGAATAAACACAATCCCCAATCCGATTGGTTCAAAGAATTCTTAATTACGTATAACGTTGTAAAAAAATTCGAGAAGGTTATACGAAATAATTGCTAATGAAAATATTTTTATTTGGTTTTATTTTAGGAGACATTTCAATGGCCTAAATAAGTGTCACACGTCACTTGGAGTTGATTTATGTCTTGAGTTCTTTCTTGTATTGTGTCGCCAAAAATAACCAACAGTTGCGAAAAACGTGTTTATTTCTGTGTAGGTAAGGGCTAAAATAACTCAGCGGTGGATCATGTTTCGCGGTTCATCATACAGGCTGGCATCACAACAATATAGGAACATTCAGAGATTCTTCAATACTAAATTGTAACATAGTTTTAATATGGTACATATAATGTTTATGACTTTCTGATACAAAGCACATTTGCATGTTCAGTAGAAATATTACACATAATTATAATACTAGCGTGTATGTGTACAAGCGCTCAGGTTTCTTCGCGATGTCTTCTTACAATGCCTGACGAAAGTGTCATCAATTCAATTTACAATAGTATTTGTACATACATTCTGAAAAATTTGTTGACGTATACCGAGAGTCAAACCTGCAGATAGATATCCATTCCACCACAATTATGTTTTGTAAAAATTCATTATTTATAACTCAAAATGTGTAAACGATAGAATGTGTGTTAACAGTTAATTTCCCTTTTATCGTTCGAATATAACTTGAAAGCGCGCAAAAAATTGTTCCATAATTTCGAGGGTCTTTTTGTTCACGTATTTTTTCACCTTGAATTTTAGAAATTGTCGGAATAATTGGTCCTCATAGAGATGCCATGTTATGAATAGTACAGAAATAAATTCAAAAATGGATAATCAAATATTTTAACAAGGGCAATTTCGTATACGTTTTTCACGTTTATATTTTAAAATAAAAAAATATATTCAATTGTTTAGGGACTTAGCTTGTAGTGACTTATATAACCAATTATTTCTACGAATTTTATTTTAAATATTAATTTATTAATGGTAAATTAACCAATCGTCGCCTCGTGGTTATTTGTTCAACTATCAAATGACAAATTAGAATATCTATAAAATAAAGCTTTATTTTAAAAATATAGCAACTATAAAATGTTACCATTGGTGGATAGAACATATAAGCACTGAGGCGACGCAGGGTGACCCTGACACCCTGTCAATCTTATTCATAATTTCATATAACTAATATATACACATTAAAGGGGTATAAAAGCAAAAATGCCCCTGTCTACCTTTGAAAAAGTGTACCCTCGATACTTTTACTCATTTAAATATAATCTCTTTATTAATAAATTGCTGCCGAAATAAATATTAATTTTTTGGCCATCCTGCATATCATGCATGGACAGTGACCTTTCCAGTGATCCTTTGCTTTGCTGTAATGTGGTGTACATCAGAGGATTTCATTTCAATATCAACGCCTGAAGTCTATGTGACCGTGACGCTGAAGCATGTCGGCGGAGAGCACGTGCGCTGGCGCAGTGCGTCGCGAGGATCGCGTCACGTGACTCAGTTGGGTCGTCTGCGCTCGGGTCTCGATGCCCCGAGGGGTTTGGGTGCAGTAAGCATGCCCGTTATGACGTAGAGCGTTCATCTAGAAAACACAAAACCAGTGAACCGATATTACCCATCTCCAAACATTTTTGAAGTTCTACTTCTTTTGGCGCGTGTAATACAAGGTATAATTGAGAGCTAAGGGGCAGTCACGAACTACTATCGAAAATGTAATCGTATCGAGTGCTATACAAATTGCTTAAGCACTCGATACGATTACATTTTCGATAGTAATTCGTGATTGACGTTCTGCGCGCGCATCGTGTCACAGAATTGCATCATGTTGAAATTAGCCACCATTGATAATAATATGAGTTCATTTTATTTCAAATCTGTGGTGTATCCGCTCTGCTAACAAGATTTAATGTGGAGGTGATTATTCCTCCCACGACATTAATGTTTCATAATAAGTGTGTGTAAATTTCTAACTTTGTTTAAATTATTACCGGTAAATAACAGCGCTTATGTGGTTCGTGGTAAAGTTCATAATCGCTTGAAGAACCTTCAGGCTTCTGATTGCACCGCCACTGCAAATAAATGAAACTATTAGTATTATTATTTTTAAATTTAAACTATATACTTAAACTACTTTTGGCGCTTTTAGTAGAGGGTAAAATTGAGAGTTGCGCGCGCATCGTATGATGAATGCGATATGATGGAGTCATCCATCAGCGATGATACAATATGAATTTATTTTAGTAACTTTTTTTAATTGTGTAAAATTATTAAACGTTGTATAAGTAAATACATTATTATATAAATCAAATTCATCATGTTAGTGGCACACGGAATATCTTTTTTTAGTGTTTTACGCTAAAGAAGTATAACTTCTTACTTGCTTTCATAAGTACACGCATTTTTTTAACAATTAAAAATAAAAGAAACTTTAGACACATATTTTTCTTGTATTGGCGGGATGACTGCTCGCCTTCTGATGGTAATAAGGAGAAAAGATTACGTAACTGGATATTGGCTGGTTAATTCCGACATTTCCGACACATAACGCTCCAGGGCAACGGACTACTTTATTCTTCAAGTATATAATAATCCCAATATAATCAATGACAAATATTCTTCATGCTCTTTTATCACTACTTCAAATTTTTTCAGCAGTTTTTACTATCACATAAAGTAGGTTCGGGTGTTTAAGATGTTATTCAAAAGTTTCGTATCGCTTGGCTTCACACTCTAAATTACCGTGAATTTCGTCTGTTGACAGACAGCTTTCCCGCAGAGTAGTTTCCGAGCAGACCGCTGGAAGTTGCGAGTCATTAGACAGTAAACTATTGGATTTATCGCCGAGTTCGCATGACCTAGGAAAAAAAGTAAATTTAGAACTATTATAGTTAAATTTAGCCGTAACATTACATAAGTAATATAGTATGGCTATTGTGTGCAAGTGAAATCGAAACATTAGAGCGAAATATACTTTTATAGTTACATAAATATAACTTTAGCAAGTTTTAGTATCCTTTTGTTTGGACTAGAGGTTTCCAAAGTTGTGCGCCATGGCGTCCTGGGATGCCGTACAGTTTGACCAGGAGCACCGCATGGACCTTTTATCCTTCTTTAGACTAAGTAATTTTGAATTATAATCACAAAATTATATTAAAAAAAACGAGCTTGAACAAATTAAAAATTTGAGCCTGAGATTAGATTGTGAAAAGATGCTTCCATTTTGTGCCCCATTAGTGTCATTGTACACGTTCATCAAACAGGGCGCGGCACCAAAAACAAAATTTTATGTCAGTTAGTGCGCCGTGAATAGGAAAAACATGGGAATATCTGGTTTGGACATTAAACAATATAAAAACTACACATTATTTGAATGTGAATAAAACATTAACGCTGGAAAATTATTTAACGATGGCAGTTGAAAAAAAAAATTGTAAAAGTATATTGTGACTCTGGCATTATTAAAAAAACGACTTACCAAGAAACAATGCATAAGGTAGATATATGCTTAAATCTTTAGCGTATACAAGACTTATGTCTAATAAAAGTTGCATGATGTTGTATGGCAGCCAGCAGAGCGCGAACAATACGGCTAACAGAAGAAGAATCCATGCTACTCGCTTCCTCTCCTTCATCAGTCTTAGACCCTGAGTGAAGAAGAATTTAATATTGTATTACACATTTCGAGAAAAACAAAGTTTATTTTTCTAAGAAACGTCGTATCGTCACTAAGCATCTATAAAG
Source organism: Saturnia pavonia (assembly GCA_947532125.1). Classification (NCBI taxonomy): domain Eukaryota; kingdom Metazoa; phylum Arthropoda; class Insecta; order Lepidoptera; family Saturniidae; genus Saturnia; species Saturnia pavonia. Next base: position 703,176 of record OX383901.1, read on the forward strand.
TGTACTAAACAAAACCAAAATCTTTTTATTATTCTTAAGTAGATATAATATGATGAATTTGTTTGCAATTTTGGAGAATCATCAACTGAGTATTAATTTTACATTTTCGTCCTTAAATTCTCAATTCTAATTCGCAATTTTATTATACTATACATTAATACATTTATTTATAAAAGTGTTTATATATAATATGTGGTTCAATCAATTAACATACATCCGCACTTTGAAGAGGTTAGATAATGTTTTTTCGAAAAAACAATTTTCACTTTTCGTTTACTCTTATCAAAGGCTCTATCTATCAAAGTGTACCGTAGGCGTAGCGTGACATCGTGCCTGTGCGAGTGAAGGTCAAAACAATGGAAGCTACTTACGGCGAAAAACCCATCTGTGTGTTATCTGACAAGAATCCTGAAGGTAACTCAGTATACGCATTTTGTAAAGGAAATGAATGAGTTTTTTTATTGTTCTTTGCCTTATTATTTTGTAGTACAGACCTACACACGATAAACTATATCGTACCGTCTTATTTTATAATAAATTATACAGATAAATTTCATTGGGTGTAGTAGGGGGGTTCAAGGTCGGTAACGCGCTAATGATACCTGTGTTATCACAACCGTCCATATGCTACGGTACTCACTTACCATCAGGCGGGCCAAATACTTCGTTGCAACCTTATTGGTATAAAAAGACATTAAACGTAAAAGTTCATTTATAATGAAAGTGTACAGGTTAATGTGGTCTTAGGGCAAGAAATATTTTGTATTGTAAGGATATTTCGTATCCTGAGTTGCCATGAAATTTCATAGAAACAAAATATTTTTGAGAACATAATCAAGTATCCCGTTATGACTAATAATCTTAGATTAAAACGTTATATTACTTTGGTGTATAACTCGTAACAATTAGTGCATATATTATTTATAATAATATGTTAGGGACAGCAAAGTGTGGGTAAAATAGTTGATTTTTACCCATATACTGATTATTTACCGGTCATACCAATAATATTCCACGAAAATGTACTTGATACCTATGTTATATTAAGAAGAAATTTTTCTACAAACAAAGGAACTAGTAATGATAACGATGACGTAATAATGGGGTATGCAGAACATAATTTACGTCTACGTGAATACAAATAGCATAATAACAGACACCTCGTGAAATTAGATACCGCCCGACCAGTGTAACCTTAATTCGTGACGGAGTGCCTATAAAATCTTTGCTTTGATGTATTTGGGGGTGGAGTAACATTTATATTCTTTATAGCTCAACGCTTGACCACAATATTACCAGATTACCAGTGAAAGTTTTTACATGCGTTATAGATTTGACCGCAACCTCATGTCATGTTAAGTGACGATGTGGCTTAAAATGGTAGCCCGCTAAGACTAAAGGGAATCGTTCTCAAGTGCAACTGATAGAACACAACTGTAGGGTAGGTGTCATTGCCAGCACGAAACAAACCAGGAAAGACACATCGCACTTCACAAACAAATTATTTGCGTATCAAAAACTACATTTTTTTCTCTATAAATTGGTAAGAAAATTGTGTTTTTAAGCCAAATAGTTTATGAGATATGACAAAAAAAATTCTTATTGACCGTTCAATTACGCAGTTTCCGAGCCAATCAAAACGGTCGCATCTTATGATTACGCGAAACATTGTTTTGAAGATAATAATACCCTTTTGTATGTGACGTGCGATATGTTGTTCATTCAAAGTTGTTTAAACGATAAATAAAATGAAACAATAAAACTAGCATAATCGTAGTGATGACATCACATACCAAAGTCGTTACGAGAGGCACGTGTAATTCGGCAGCTTTTGTCAAAGAAGCTTTAGTCGTAGTAATATTTGTTTCTTTATAAGTATTTTGATGCCTTCTTGTTTAATTTGACAGGTAAATGGTAAGTAGTGAATCCATCTTTAGTTTTGAATCCGTGAATTAAGAATTTTCCATCCGCGAATTCGACAAGTGGTTTCATTTTTTTAATCCGCGTTAACTGATACTGCGTATAAGGGATCGATGAATAAGCATCTTTTACTGTAATTAACACGCTAAGGCTAGAGTAACTGTCTTTCAAGTGTAGCTGCCGGAATACACCTATAGGTTGTTGCCAATAGATTTTTAACTTGAGGATGCTAGCTATAATAGTCATGCGGACTTAAGAAAATACCCTTCCATCACCATGCAACATTACTTATTCTGCCTAAAAGTAAACGGGATATACTAAGACTCAGTAACTCAACACTTTTATATGCAATGAATATTATTCTATAAGAAAATACAGAATACATTAATTATAAAAGATTCAAATTATGTGAAGAAAGTGTATTTTTAATTACATCAATAATTATATGAAATGAGGAATTAATACGAAATGAGTTAGCATTGTTACAACACGGATAAAAAGGCGTAGTAAATAATAAGAATTATATCAGACCTGTTGCATGCTGACGTTCCCTTCGTCTATGTCGAAAGGTGGTCGTACGGAACACAAGGTCCTCCCCATGCAAGCGTACGACATTATTGTTATTGACCCTGGAGGATGAGAAACAGTTATTCAACGTTTACTTTCAAGTTTAATGAGCATATACCGTATTTCTTAGCTTCTTGGCACATCTGTTACACTTATATACGAAATAGGAACTTCTTTGTTTTTATATCGAGAATAATTATTATATTTAAAATGCGTCTGGAAATACACGAGTATCGTATATACAACAAAATTCATAAAATTCTTCCTCGGAGTTAACGATTCATAATAATTAATGAGCAAAAATAAATGGAATATAATTCTAATTTGAAAGGTATGATTTTACATTTGGAGGTACGTGTCAAAGTGTCTACAATAAGGACAACAGATGTGTTAGCTGAACATTTTTAGTTTATTAAACAAATATAGGAAATATATTGTTTAGTAATGTTCTGTATAGTTCTGGTATTATCAAATGTTGATCAGGTCTATTATATATTTCGCAATCATTGCAATAGTATTATCACTTATCAATGATTAATATATATTCGTAATAATACGTTATCGGTTGGGGCCGAAATACAGAAATGTCTTTTATCCGTGAGCATTCCTCTACTTTAAGTAATACGTTGTAATCCATAAAAGCGATGGCGAATAACAAAAGACTCGTATTATCTTAGTAAAATACTATTTAGTAGGAAACTATTGGATACAGAATTCTTAGCGTTTTTTAACAACTACCGTTTAACTATATTCTACCATTTAGCCAAGAACTGGTAATCCTCTAAACCTGTAAAAATCTCCTAGCATACCTACCGGAATACGCGGATAACAGATTTTCAACACGAGGCTGTTATATCACCAAGTGATCATAAGAATCTGCCCTATTACCATGCTTTTATCACGACATTTTCCTTTACCGAGAGCTTAGACTCACTGTATGCTTTGAACCCACGATACAGTATATTTGGTGTTCAGTAAATGTAGGTTCCCTTCTCCAGATATTGAAAAAGAACACCTTTGTATAACAATAAAAGTAGTCAGAAAAGAACTTAAGAATTGTGCGTCTGCAAACGAAAATTTACCTTTCAATAAACTTGATTTTAACGTACCAGGTATAGCATAGACCATTGTAAAACTGAACACACCAAACTGCTTCCTGGTCTCCGGCGAGGACCAGTCTTCAACGCAGAAGTGCACGTCTCTCGTTACTATCTAGGAAATTGAAATTAACTTTCCCATTCAGTCAAAAGAATTTTATTATGCAATTTTTTATACATTTCAAATATAATTCTTATCGTTTATTCAAACTGTTCCTTTAGAAGACCATTGTTGAACACAGTTGTTGAAAATTAATGAAACGTGTTTTTGCGGATTATCCTGAGATCACCAATATTTAAATCGTAAATAATAAGGTATAATTATAATATAGTAATAAAAAGTGGACGAGATTTTATTTATGTAAAACTTAAGTCCAGATGATCTCTAATAAATTGAAAAGTGATTTATGAGCATTATTATTAGGCATGGCATATTAATCCTTACGAACGACAGTTACTTCATCATCAAGACAATTTTATGTATATTACACTTATTAAACTTTGCCCTTTATGGCATATTATGTGGACGAATAGTTTAAGGGATTAGGTTAAATTAAAAAAATTCAACACTAGGCTCGGGCCTATGACTATAGATTTAGTGGCGCAAACAAGCCGTGTGAATTGTGACGCATAACCGTGACCTTCTGATAATAATATTTTCAATACTGAAGTGTTATAAATCATCAATCAGCGATTTATTTTAAATTACACGCAGGTGAAACCGCGGGGCATAGCTAGGTAAGAGATATGACCAAACCAAAACATAAAAGTACTACAAGAAGGTTAATACCGAAATATTCTTTAGGTCCTTAGTTATAATAGGTATGGTTTCTCTTTTCACACTGGCAACTATGCACATCGGTATAAAGATGAGTAGTGCCGCAAACCACAATAGTAGCAGCAGAAGCAAAGCTTGCCGTCTTCCAGGAGGTCGGAGACGAGGCTCTGGCGATATCGACAGCCACCTGTCCACCGACATAGCGGAGATGGTGAAGACACTGGCTGCGACTGCTACTCCTGAGAAGAAAAGGATATTGAAAATAATTTGATCCAACGTATGAACTATTTCCTTTAAGTAGGTACGTAGGATACCTTTGTAAAATTATAAAAGTCATAGGGTTGATGAAAAATTTGTATTCGGTTTATGAGAGGTAACATTTTGCGTATGACTTCTGATACCATATTATGGAGTCACAGGCGAAGGCAAAAGTCACAATCCACTTCTAAATTAACTTGAATTATCAGGAATTTCTAAGAAATAAAACTTATTTGCAAATTTTAGTCTTTGAAGTAACATATCAACCAAGTAAAAATTTGTAATTGAAAAGTCTACCATCCATTTTTTTAGTTTCAATTTTTTTTACCGTTTTGCCCAAATGGGCTGTAAAGTGCTGTGTAGAAAGTGGGAATAATAACTAATGCATTAAAAAGATTGTATTGTCACCAATCGTAATTACTCAATATAATGAAATTAATTGTTATTTGTAGTTGTGATTACAAAATAGAAACATTTTTATTTGATCTTATTGATCATCCATCCTATTCATTATAACAATAATATGTAAGCTGAATATTTGGCACTTAGAAGGTGGCAGATAATTGACACCTTATTTATATGTGATTTCTATCGAAAAGTGCACTCATTTATCGCTGACGGTGGCATCTAATTGGCGGGTAAACGTGACGTAACAGTCACCATGCGCTCGAAACTGGTACACCATGTTCCATGCACCATGGAAGTAAACAATACCCGGACAACCGCACCTAGAATAAACTACGAGCTTCATTAATGTACAGCGCTCAAATAACTGTCTGGCCTAGTCTGTAAATATTATTGCAATCAAGACGGAGACAGTTGGAAAGCAACAATGTGCCAACAAGTGTCATTGATATACTCTTATAAATTCCAAAATGTGAAAAAATATTGCTAAACAGCGAAATCAGCTTAAAACAATATTCAATGACGTAAATTTGTAAAGAATAGAATTGACGACAATTGATTAATTTGATGACGTCACAACTGATTCGTTCGATCGCTTCAATGGTGTAATAATTGACGGTTTATTTATGGTTTGAAACGCTCAAGACGACCATGCGAAATAGAAGCTTTCGCCTTGGTCGGTTTATTTAGCTGCCAATAGATCTTCATCTTCAATCCCAGTTTTGTTTAAGAAAACATATCATCCGTATCGACCTATCCTCGTCTCATAATTTTACTCTATAAAGTTTTCATCTGTATCCTCGATTAAACTGTTTATGACCGTAAAGAGGTCGACAATAAAATTCAATGCGAAGTATATAAAAGCGTTTTCCTCGAATGCTCCGGTTATGAAAAAGAGACGGATATATTATATACCTTTTGTGGTTAGAAATACTATTGTTAAGTTAAAAAGGCATATTTACAGGAGAGTAAAAATTTATTTCTTTAATTTTTATTGTGTTTGTGTATCCATTTACTACAATATTTTGTTTATATAGGTCAGAGTTTAAGGATAATTTCCCCTGATGTTAAAATACGATATAGCCGTAGATGATAACACGCTAAACCTCAAGAGACTGGCTATAAGGTGCAGCTGCCGGAACAGCATTAGATAATGCCCTACATCATTTTATCGTCTCACTAGAAATCAATTACTATGCGTCTGTCCAAGTCTTAACAGAGAGTTGCAAAGTAGAGTCTATATACGCGCGTGAATCTAAGCGCCGTTTTAGATATCATGAATTATATTCCTATATTAATAAATATTTTAATTCCAAGTGTACACTTATATGTACCTACTCTCAGTTGTGACATAGATTAGTATATTATTGTATAAAATAACAAAAATATTTTTAAGTAGAGATACCTGTCTGCACAGGCATCTGAACAACATGTACTCAAGATGTCGCTGAACCTATCACTATGTTTCGGCAGCTATAGTTTAGACCGTCACTGTTATCTGCTTAGTATGTCACCACCTCCTTATACATCGACACTGAACATCGAGTGAGATTGTCATCAAATAATATTCTAAAATAAGGTAAGAAATATCGATGTCAGCAGGATCCAATTTTAAAACAAACCAATGATTTACTAATCTGTATCTAATTAATTGTCCTGTAGACGTTCGGTAAGGAAATTCATCGTAAGAAATATTTTCGTTGTAATGGGAAAATATAGACCAGCAGATTTCTTAATTTTTGAATAGCCGACAACACCAAGGGCTGGCGTGATAATAATGATAGTGGCCTAGTTCGTGCGCTAAGATTCTCTAATATAAATCCTATGATTTGAGAAAAAGCCAAATGAAGACATCAGAAAACAAAAAGATCGTCAATAATTTTAAAGACTCGTGTTAGTTTTGAAAAGAAACGTCACACAATGTCAGCTCCCCGTCTTTTGCCATTACACTTTAGAAAATCTTCCTAAAAACAAAGGCTAATTAATAGTTTCATAGGTAGCAAAGCATATTTTTATATAATTTCCGTCTTATTTGTTATTAATATTCATTGATAATGAAAAATACAAGATGGCGGCTATAAGTTTAGTTAGTTTAATCAAATTGAAAATTAGCATGTATGATATTAAAGTTATTGGAGTCCTTCACTTCAAATACAAAATCTGTTTTTGATGACGGATCAACGACTACATCGCTGGAGTGGTATACAATTAATTATGTTATTCATACACGGTCGCACATTATTATAAAGGTTCCAACATTTGTAGTTCTAAAAGTTTCATCTGCTTTTTTCTCGAATCTGTAACCTCATATTTTTGTAGTCTATATTATAATTAAAATCAAATTTATTAAGTTAAGATGATTAACTTGTGCCTTAAGAAGAATCCTTTGCCCAGTAATAAGAAATTACAGACTGTTATTTTTTAATGAAAAGAGAAAAAACAATAAAATACATTATAATAATTGAAGGCTTTTTCCTCTTTTCAAATTTTACAATAAAAATACATAGACGCCAGTCGAGAAACATCAACTTATTAATTTTAATAGTCGGATCTAAGCTCAAGGCTTCTTAGAATTATACCTGATTTCCAAGGAAATTTTTGTTGTAAATGTTGTTTCCGAAGGTAATTCCTTCTACTATAGCGTTTTAATTGACATTGACAATATTGTTAAAAGGAACTATTCATTTATAAAAAGTGTTATGTTGAAGCTATATTGACTCTGTGGTAGCACGTTTGAATACCTCGTTGTGTGGATTCGAATCCCTGCAATAAGCTTGAGCTTTTGATGAAGGAGAATATCGTGATGAAACCGTAGCATTATTTGTTGGGTATTTATGCCCATATGGCTAGCTACCCCTCTCAAGTTGAAAATCTCTCGCTAATATATTAATTTAAATTATTATTTTTTTTTCATTTTTTGTCACGAAATAATGCTAGATTTTTACTTTTTTAAAACGACTTTGAAAAATTTCAAACAAAATTCTTACAATGTTATAAAATTTATTTCTATTCATTTACAATTATAGGCGTTCTGGGTGCACGTATACGAGTATATTGACTATTTATACCTATATAAATATTGAATTATTCCAAACCCTCCACAAAATTCAATAACAAGTTTAGCAACCGTAAATGCCGTCAGGCGCCTTCCTGTTCACAATTAATTCAAATTAATCAATAATTTACTTCTAAACATGATTTACTTAAATTCGTTATTGGCTCACAACGATTTCATTTTATATTAAGTGACAATGTATTGAAGCGTAATAAAGCCACTAATTTCAGGAGTGGGTCTTGCCCACAAGGTCTTGCCCGATTTTTAACTTAAAATTGATAATAGAAAGCGAGCTCTTGGAAATTCCTAACAACCATACTATTCATCACTACATTTTTATTCACCGAAAGCTCATACCCAATATAACTGTATAAATTTAAATATAAAATATTGACCAAATACATTTTTATCACTAATTTAATAATCTCATTGTTGATGAGAGCACTGATTACAATACAATTAAAAGTCATCGGTGATCACCAAGAAACTAGAATACACTAATAACAGTCATCCAAGTACTTTATGAAAAACTTAAAATCACACTGAGAGCTAGTAGTTAGATCATATTACACACTGGCTGATTCAGAGATGCGAGACACAGTATCTCAAAATGCTAAGAGCCTATAAGATGTATTACTACTCAGTAAACCGCAAGATGTATTACTACTCAGTAAACCGCAGACGTCTTAATTATAAAGGTCAAATGACGAGAAACCTAAAATACTTTGTTCCCTAGGCGGCAGCAACACACGATTATTTCTCAAGAGATGTTTTGCTTCACCATCAGCCAACAGTGTTAAATTTAAGTAAATTAAATATGTGCATATTAAAAAAATGCTAATACTAGGTACATGCCAAAACTCGAAGTTGCGGCCATCGCATATTTTACGGGTCTTAACTACTCAACCACTGCTAATGATGAGGCCAAAATAATGGATCCAAAATGTATGTAAGATAAACCTTGTATATAATTGACGATTTTGCAGACTGTCTCTCCGTAGAACCAGACGAGGGTGATGGCTTTGCTCAGCTGTATCGGCATACAGACACCCGTCACCAGCAAGTCGGCGACGGACAAATTCACCAGGAATATGTTTGTAACACTGTAATAAACAAAATACTATTAGAAATGTTCCCAGCAAAACAAATTGTCACTGATTTCTATTTATAGATACTATCTACCAGATAAGCAACTTGGATTACTTTGTTATGATTTCAAAGCGCTTCATTAATAATTATTGACGGCTATTAAAAATACTGAACTGCTAAAATGTTTTGAAAAGACTAAATAAACAAACAGACAATCTTTTAAAACTACAGTTATATGAGTTATAGACGAAACCTGACTAAAGTTATCCTAAAATTATAAAATTAACCTGGACTATAATTAAATCTTGTAAAAAGCTTTAAAGCGGAAATGTGACACCCACGGATAATTCTCCCGCAAAGCAACAGGATGTAAGCAGGGTTTTCTTCAAGCAGAAGGGTTCAGTCAGGCAAGCAAAACTAAATGTTATCTCATTGCAGAATTGACATCTCTAGTATTATTTAGAACTCCAATGAAAATATCTTCGAATTATTCAACACTTATATAATTTCTACCAGAATGTTGGAACACATAATGTTGGAGTATTTGGGTTGCGTGCGAGTCAATTCAGTCAGCACTCGGCTTACCTATACCCTGCTATGGGGGTAATTTCCCTCTTGCCCGTACTTGGCTACGTCGTTGAAGCTTACTACCGCTTCCATTAAATAAAAAAGTTAAAAATCACTTCTAAGCTCTTTGTTATGCTTTGTTCGTAATCATTTTCTGCACAATTAAAACGACCTTCTTAACATTATAGCTCATTTCGGATGAATCGCCTAAGGGGTAAATTTTACATTTCATTCTCTGTGATGCTGTTGTTGTCTCGTCTGAATGTAGATCTGTTTGTGAGTTGTATAAGCTCGGTGAATGAGTCCATTCTTTATATTAACTTTAGTATATCAAACATGACAACCTTCTTGATGCATCCCTCGAGAGACACACAGTAATATATGACAAATAATATCACGAAGGACTTTTGGAAGGCCAAGCAGTTTAGAACTAAAGCTGTGTTATAATTCTTTAATGAAGCTATATATTACATGTCTGAATAAACATTTCAATTGTTAGGAACCCAATTAACTAAAGTTAAATACAATCTATATACAGTACAATCACTACGTCGAGGAAATAGCATTAATGCAGTTAACTTTTAACAAACTGCACAATACATATAATATATTGTATTTTTTTTTAATCGTTTATAGGGTAAGCGTAACGCTGTAATTTTACCTGATATTAAGCGACGATGTAGCCTACCAAGATGGTCACACGCTAAGCCTAGTAGTGAAACTGGCTCACAAGTGCAGCTGCCGGAACACACCTATAGGTGCTTGTCGACAGATTTCCAACTTGAAGGTGATAGCTAGCCAGACGGGCATTAGAAAATACCCTATGGTTACCTATGGTCACCGAAAGCTCAGGCTTATTGCAGGGTTTCGAATTCACGTTGATCGACGCGGTGTCCCTACACGCTACCACTGAGCCATTATTGTTATTGTTTGTGTATTCTGAGTAATTAGTAGTTATAAATCTATTGAATAATGCCCCTCATGGGCAACGTAAAAAAGCTTAATCATAACAAAGAAAGTTTCATGAAAATATTATTTTTATTATTTCTTACTTAGCCTATTTTCATGTTACCAGCAGTCGCTAATCTACACTGAAAATTATTGCTATGGTCAACGTTAAAAGGCTGAGGAATAATATTCAAATTTTGTTTAGGACTAGTATACACGTGCTACGTTGATACCGTGTGCGTATGAACGGTATCGTATATCAAATTCAGGTTTAATTTATCTAATTTAGGCCTCGGGAAGGCACTTAAGAACATAAAAGCTAGGAAAATACCCCTATCACACAGAAGATTTGACATGAAACGTGATTGGGTTCTTCATAATAATATGTTTTTAATTGTACTTAAAATATTTTACTTGTACCTATGTACCTTAATTCATTATTTTATTTATCAGCTTGTAAAAGTTAAGCCGGTCACCAGAAAGTTCAAACACAAATTAAGTATCTTTAACTCATGAACAATCGTTTACCCCACTTTGAATGTTAGAAAATACTACGAAGGCTTAAAAACTTTCACACTGGCAAGTGCTTCAGCGGCGCCAAAACAATAAAAAGAAAAACATTTATTGTAAAATAGTAAGAAGTAAGTTTATTTCTTCATAAAATCATTTCATTAAACAAAGTTGAAATGTATAAATGTAAAAAAAGATCAAACCGTCTACGTTTTGCCGTTTGTACGGAATCCTTGCCTGTGTAAATTATATTTCTGAAAATACCATATTATGGTTCTTATAAAAAATTTATCAAACCCCATAACGTAACGTCGAGCGCAATAATAAAGTTATTTAAGTAATTTATGTTTTGGTTCATATTCACAAAATTTCTTTGTATTTTCATTTTATTACAGTTATGAAACAGATGAAAATAGCATTTGTCTGTTTTTTGAATCAATAAAACGATTTGATACATCATTAGAGTGTAGTGTTTGTTTCAATATCAAAAATTTGAATGATCATGTCTTGCTACCAGTTTATAATTTATGGAAAATGTTACTGAATTCTGGTGCATAGAAAAATTCAGAACGTTTGAATTTTTTTTACTGGATGTACCATTCGCACGCGTCCTTTTAATTCCAAGCTTATATTATATTATGATAACTAAACAACTGATATACATACCTACATATATAGAATATGTCAAGCAAAAGTCAGTCATGTGCGAGGATCGAAGCCGTAACCTCTCGGCTCAACGATAGGGCGTCTACCACAGCTCTACGAGGCCTACCAGTAATAAATAACAATACATACACACTGGACTTACTACAACTGTAAACTACGGTATTTGATATTTTCTATATAATACATTTTTTGGCTTCAGGAGTGTACTGGAATACCGCTTAGAAACCCGTTATGTAGGTGAGTTTTCGGCGATTTAAAACAAACATCGCAATGATTCTATATCATGGAATTCTTCTAATACTCAATCTAGTAGTGTGGACGGACAACGGATCGATCGAAGTGATTTCGAATTTCTACGATGACCCTGAGTTTTCGGTGAAAGCAAACATCGTGATGAAATCATAGTATGGTGGCAAGGTCATCTTGTATTACCCGCCTGACTAGCTGCCACCCTCAAGCTGAAAATCTATCGCCAAGAACCTATGTGTATATAATAGCAGCTGCATTTGAGAGCCAGTCCCACACTAAGCTTATCGTGTTATCTTGAGCTTCATCGTCACTTAACATCAAGTGTCAACTAAAAGTAAACAAGTAAACAGTTTTCGTGAGGCCTGATGGTTTGTAAACAATATAGCATTATGTTTTATCAAAATTATAATAGAACATAAAATACTATAGAGGTTTGTCAGTTTGTTCCAAGATTCAAGTAATATACTTTTTTTTTCGTATGTACACTACACACTTCTTCAATGTTTGATTCCACAATTAAATAGCGGTTCGCACGCAATTCAATTAAAATCTACATTCATATATAATTTTTGAAAAAAAAAGACATCAAAACATTATTTAAGAAACACAAATAAATTAATAGTAACTAAACCGAGAACAACATAGGAAGGTATAAAAAAATTTGAAAGAAATAAACTATTTAATAAATTACCTAAAGACCTGAGAGAAACTAAATCAATCAAATCAAAATCAATGTTATATAGTTTTTTATTTATGTAGGTATTTTTTAATCATTACAAGTTAAGTTATTAATATTTTGTAATTAATCTGTCAGAAGTTATTCTTTTTTTAACTCACTGGATGTTTTGAGTTTTTTTTAAAGTAACATAAATGTATGTAATTCTCATTAAGTGAAAAATATTCTATTGAGAAATAAATTTCTTTAAACCGAAGACTTTGTGAAATTCTTTGCTGCCGTACCGTGCTGAATTTCTTGCCGTTATGAGAGCTGACTAAGGTCCACTGAGATAGTCTTTAAATCTACTAGTAAATGTTATAAAATGCAATAAAACAATTATGTCAACAAACTATTTCGCTAACTTTCGAAGAGTATCATTATAAATATTTAGACGCATTTCTGTACAGTTTTGATTTAGTGCCAAAAATGAATCGTTTGATCAGTTCACAATAAACAAAAACGTCTTGATTACATTCATTTTACGGTCCTAAATCGTTTGAAATTTTCTACACGTGTTTCAGAACTTACAATTTGAACGATGCGAAATATTCCCTAAGACATATTCATCGTCAAATTGCTTTGTGATTTTTTTTCTAAAACACTTTTATTACTGTTATTTATTTTATCCACACTGCTGTGATAAATGCGAATGCAAGTCTGTCTGTCTGTCTCTTTGTTAAATTTTCACGATTAAACGCCTGAACCGATCGCAATGGAATTTGGCATATAGGAATCCTGAGACCTGGAGAAGGACATAGTAAGAAAAACACAGTTATAAAAAAGAAAGGTGTGTGTGCGATTCACACACGATAGAAGTGAAACTTCATTTTAAAAGGCATTTTCTATTTTATTTAAACAGTGTGCAATATACATACACACCGACATTTACTTTCTCTCACACAAAGAGGCACGCACGCCAAATAACATACCAACACTCAGTGTTTTAATTATGATGTTTTTCTGCATAAAAAGGACAGGTTATTGAACCATTAGCATCTAAGATGATCAACGCAGGTTTCAATCATGTTACCGCTGAAACCGTTTAACCCATACTTACTCGCATGGGATCAAAGCACTTTCGCGTTAAAAAAGTAATTGCCAAGCCCCGAAAAATTCCAGGCCATCATCCTGCTGGCTTCCTAAAGCTGGCGTCAAAGTTTGCATTTTAGTAGCAATCAAGTCACAGGAGTGCAAGTATTAAGTTATAATGTATGCAGTAGTGAAAGGATAAGTCGCTGCTGTCTTGATCAGGTAACCCCATGTGAGTTATACGTAACTTATTTGAATGCTCTTTCAACTCTGGATGAGTTGCTTATTTTATTTTAGTTTTTTCATTACTTAGATTTCTATTGTTAGTCCAGTATATAAATTTATGTTATAAATATATTTTTCACTGTTTTATAAAACAAAAGTACCTGAAAATTACGTGTTATCGTTAGTGTAGAATTAGTCATGGGCAGAAAGAAAGAAAGAAAATTATTTATTTCAAAAAAAAATATATATAAAGAAAAACAACACAAAAAATTATAAACACAATAAACACACAGATTTGAGAAAATGATTTCTGATATCGGCCCAACTTCAGGTGACTAGTGGAAGCCTGCAATAATCACGTGCTATAAACACACAAAAGGAGGAGAAGACTCCAATGATGTGTAACACTTACAATGTAAGAAGGCGAACTAAACGATGGCCTCTACCAATTTTCTTCCATATTATACATACCGCAAGCATAAATGCACTCCTTATGCATCGAGCAAATACAGATAATTTACGTGCTCACGTGCGGCGTCATTTCTTGTGGCAATTGTTTGTTGAACTTGTTAAAAATCATCAGAAACACGACACAAAATTAGTAAAACTCGTTAAAATAAAAAAAGAACGTCAAATGTAATTACATGACCTGGATAATCGCTTTTCACCAACCACAGCAAAAAGTGGGCGTTGTAATAACTGTGCGCGGAAAAGCGATCGAAAAGTGGTAACAAAATACTCAAAAGGTGTATGTAACGATCACTTTGAGACATCATGGAAACAATGTGATTACTGTGATTTAGCGATCGTAAAAATTTATATTTTTAACTTATATTTTATATATTTTTAACTTTGATCTCTCTATAACTACAAAATTTGTTTCTTTTTGCTAATTATTTTCATTTAGTTTGCTTTTGTCTAAGTAAATATTATTCATGTTATTTCTTAAAAATATAATAGTTTAAATAAATTACTATTATAATAAAATAATGTTATTTACATATTTATTTATTATATATTAAAAATAATTCCTAACAAATGGTGTCTCTTGAGACACCATGCGAGTGATATGATTTTCTTCGTGTGATTAATTAAAGATTAAGTTTGTCTAATTAGAAGTGCTAAATTACAGTCGAAATTAAGTAAAACGGCTTTGTTTATAAACCCACCAAGCAAAATCAACTTGACTAGCAATTAATATACCTAATACATGGATTCCATCCTTTATGAAATTTGATGAGCTAAACAGATTGGTTCATCTATATTCATTGATATTATTACTCAAACGACAGCTGATTGGGTTCCTGACGATCGAACATAAATTTCTAACCCAGTTATAAAAAATTTACTGTTGAAGTTCTACGACATTACCGTAATCTCATGTTGTAGATTGAAGATACATCATGTGGGTTATGTACCACTCCCAATGAATTGAATGTTAATTAGAAGCAATGATGGCTCAGTGTTAGCATGTTCGGACATGGCGTTGATGTATGTGAGTTCGAATCCTTACAATTAACCTGAGCTTTCGGTGAGCGAATACATCGTGATGAAACCATAACATGGTGGTAGAGCTTTTTCTATTGCTCGCCTGGCTAGCTACCACACTCAAATTGAAAAGCTGTCTCTAAGCGCGAATAAGTGTGTTCCGGTAGCAGCACTTGAGAGCCAGTCCTCCCACTAGGCACAGCGTGTTAGTATCTTGGACCACATCGTCACTTAAAATCAGGTGAGACTATGGACAGAACGCTATAACCTATAATCTATTTACAAAAACTTGTACGAGTAACAAGTTTATGAAATCGGGTACGAATTAGAATCACATTGGTACGAGCGTTAATTGTATAGCGCGTATGAAATTAACGACTATTTATAGATTCTTACAAGTTCGATGTTTGGTTTAATTAATTAAACTAAAAGATATACGCTTGAAAGTTCCAATAAAAAAAGTGTACAGATTAATCAAAAATGGCTAGTAAATTATGTTCGGAAACCCTATCAACTCTTCTGATGAAGCTAAGCTAAACTTCACCTACTTCATCAATCAGAGCATTGTTGTATGAAAGATAATTAATATTATTATTGTGCTCGTAAATTATCAAAATTTATATGTCAGAGAATCGTATCTAACTATGTCACTATTTAAAAAGAAATCATGTCTCATAGCAACCAGATAACAGATCCTGAAGGGAATTCAAAAATATGGCGTGTATATAATAAATGGAAAGAAAGTAGAGATGACGCCGCGCGCTCGCAACAAGTGTGCTCTGTTTTTTTTTTTTTTTTTTTTTTTTTTTTCGAACTGACTACACTGTTAGCCTGAGGGGCCCTGAAGCCTTTACGGCTTTTACAGCTTTACCGGGCTTGGGGGCGAGCGCTTAGGGCACTCAGCCACGAAAGCTAAGCAACAACATCCGAGGGTGCCAAAGTGGCCGGACCTCGGCTCGGACTGTTGCGCGTATGCAATTAAGTCGCGATCTGACTAATTCCCTATCCGTAATTCGATCTAAACTAACTATACAGATATACATGTTTCTGCCCCCTGGGAGGAGGGAAGGAACATGTGTATGTGTATTTAGTGGTCTGAAATTTTTGATCTAGACTAACTAGCCTCAAAAAAAGAAAAAAAAAAGGTCCCTTACAGAACCTATGTACCTATGTGTGTTGTGCATGTGTGTATAATGCAGTGTCATGTATGGCTGTGAAGCTAGTGATTGTACAGTCACTTGTATCGCGCGAGCAGCTGCTTGGCTCAAGGGCTCCATGCCGATGGATCGGACCTAGGCTTGAGTTGCCGCAGAGGAGGGTGGTCGTGGCGGGTGTGCGGGCGCGAAGTTAACCGTTCGTCCCCTGCGGAGGGAACGGTGGTTTCGCGGGCGTGGGCGCGAGCACGCATATGTTGCGGGAGTGGACGCGTAGAATTTGTTAGCTTTCTCTATGTCGTCGTCGGGATCGACAAAGAGATTTCGCGGACGGCGTTTGTAACGTTGGACAACGGGTATCGCGTGGTTAGGCTTGTAGTTCACAGAGGACTTTACAAGCGGGTTTGGATGGTTCGAAGCGCTATCGAAGTATCTCCTAGCGAGATACTTCACATAGGCTTCTAACGAGGGGAGCCTCATGTCCCTGTGTAGGTCCATGTTCCTAACGAAGGCTGGAGGGTCAAGCAGGCGACGGAGGAATCGATTTTGTACTCTTTGCAAGCGGGCAAAGTTGTGTTTGGACATATGTGCGAACGCGGCGCAACTATATGTCAAGATCGGACGGACGCACATCTTGTACAGTGTAAGCTTATGTCTTATGGACATTTTGCTTACCGAACTGAGCAAGGGTCGTAGACGGGAAAGGACCCAAATGGCCCTATTCCGGACTCTAGTGACGTGTGGGTTGAAGTTAAGCTTCGAGTCAAGGATGACACCCAGATATTTTGTCTTGGTGGCCCAAGGGATATTTCTACCGAATAATGTTAGAGGTCCTACCGTGCGTGGTAATCTGCATGTAGTCGGTTCGAACATAATCGCGGCGCTCTTAACCGGATTAATAGCTATACGCCACGTTCGAAACCACTCTCCGAGAGTGGTTACGGCGCGTTGTATTTTGTGAGCGAGAAAAGATCTGTTCCTATTGGACGCGTATATGACTGTGTCGTCAGCGTAGAGCCCTACCTCGACCCCGGGGGGTTTCGGGAGGTCGCTGACGTACAAATTGAATAAGCAAGGTGCCAGAATGGAGCCTTGCGGGACGCCTGAACGAATGGGACGTGCGGTGGAGAGTACTCCTTCCACTCGGTAGTGGAAGGTGCGGTCGCTTAGGTAATCGCGGACTAAATGTACTAGCCTATCCGGGACTTCTAAATGGTGAAGCTTGTGGACCAGTCCGGCGTGCCAGACCTTATCGAAGGCCTTGGCTACGTCGAAAAAGACCGCAAGCGTGCGGGCGGGAGCGATATTGCTCTTAGCGAAGTTACTCGTGATGTGCTCCGTGAGGCGGTGCACTTGATGTGTACACGAGTGACGGGCGCGAAAACCGAATTGTTCGGGCGGGTATAAATTCTTGTCGTCTATAACGACCTTGAGACGGTTCAGAAGGATCCGCTCATAGAGTTTCCCTAGAGTGTTTAGGAGACTGATCGGGCGATAGCTATCGGGAAGCGAAGCTTTTTTGCCGGGCTTGCGAATACCTATAACTATAGCTTTTTTCCAGACGGCTGGAAAATAGCAGTGGGCTATGGCTACATTGAAGATGCAGACCAAAAGAGCTATGAGGTGATCAGGAAGAAGTTTGAGTACTTCATTCCTGATACCATCAGGACCGGGAGATTTCCTAGGCTTAAGGCCTTTAATGATAGAACAGACCTCATCTGGCGTGACCGGGGTTAACGTTTCCGCGGGGGGAATCAACGTGAGTTCCTGAACGGCGGTCTCGATAGTTTCGATGTGGGCAGTGTCTACGTTGTCGCAGTTTGGGGAGCACTGGCTCTCCAGGCTTGCGGCAAGGCATTCTGCCTTATCGTCGCTATCGAACGCTAGTGGGAGATCGAGGCCCCTTTCGAGGGGCGGCATCTGGGCGGAAGCTTCTAACTTCAGAGAGCGGGCGAGGTTCCAGTAAGCCAGATGGGACGGCTTGAGACCCTCTAAGAGGTTATCCCACCGGTGACCTCTGTACTCTCCGATGCGAGTTCTAACCTCTCTCTGAAGTTGTCGTAACCTACGGGTGTTATCCCTCGTCGGATAAGAGTCATGTGCACGTGTCGCGGCGTTCTTTTCCGTGATTAACGCTCGTAAGCCGGGGGGGAGTATAAAACGGCGTTCGTTTGCCGCTTGCACCTCTCTCGAGGCCTCCCTTACACCGGTTTGGAGGTAGTCGACCAGGGAATCGATGGCTAAATCGGCGTCTGCGGTTGACTCCAATACGTCGGGGATCCTAGCTAGGCTGGACGGGGTCGCGTTATCGGATAAGTAGCGATTTAAGATCGCGTAGTCAACTATTTTGACTTTTGGCGGACTGGGGTCGAACGGTTGCCCGAGTTGTAAGATAACCGGGCGGTGGTCGGAGTCTAGTTCGTGTACGACTTCTATAAGTCGTAACCGAAGTGAGACACCTTTGAGGAGGGCTATGTCAAGTACTGTCGGTTGACAGTTGTCTTGAAAGTGCGTGGGCTCTAGCGGTGCTATGACGTCAAAGCCGAGCACGTCGCATAATAGTTCTAGTATAACCCCGTTACGGGTGTTGCGCGGGTTGTTGAAAAGGGTGTGACCGCTATTGAGGTCGCCTGCTATTATGACTGATTGGTCGAGTGAAAAAAGCGCCTCCAGATCGGACTGAAGGAGTCTTTTATTCGGGGAGAGATATGCAGAGACAAGCGTGATTGACGGATGGCCAGTCATGCCTATTCTACAGACGGACACTTCCATATTGGTAAGTGCGGGAGGGTCTATTGGCATGCAATAGAGGGAACGTTTATAGTAGATGAGCGTGCCGCCTCCTAGGGTGGCACGGTCATTTCTGACTATATTGTAATTTGCTATCTTAGGGTCGCGCCTACTGGGTTTTAGAAGTGTTTCTTGTACTATAAACACGTCTATCTCCCGTTCCCTAAGAAAGGTGGATACTAAGTCCCGTTGTGGAAAGAGGTTTCGCGCGTTAAAAAAAGATATATTGAGGCTTCTAGGCTTAATGCGTGCCATTGATAACCGTTATCTATTTCCCGGCACGGGCCAGGCGCATTAGCGTCGCTGTCATCAGGGGGAAACGCCTGATGGATTCGCCGGGACCGTACTCAGCGACGCACTGTTCGTACGCCAGTACTTCCTGAGGGTCATGCTCACGGAAGAGCATGACCATGTAGTCAACGCCGCGGCGCGTGTTGACGGGCGGGGGGGCCTGAGCCTTAGGAGGCTGAGGGCGGGGAGTGGAGACCCATGCTGCTTGAGGAGCTCGCATGGCCGGAGGGGGTGCGCGGGGCGCGGGGGCGGCTGCCACCGGGGCGCTGGAGGCGCCCGGGAGGCTGGGGAAAGCCTCTGGCGTGAGCAGGGGCTTTGCCTGTCCTACGGCGGGACGTGTCCTCTGAGGAGGGGTGTGTCGCGTAGGGCGCATGGGTCGCATAGGGCGCGTGGGGCGCGGGGCACGGGGACAGCCGCGATAGTTCGCGGGGTGACCTTCGTTGCCGCATAGCACGCAGCTCGGAGGGGTAGCAGACTCACGAGTGCGCGAGCACTCGCTTGTCGCGTGGTCCCCGAGGCACTTAACGCACCTGGGACGGAGATGGCAGTTGCGTGCCGAATGACCGTACAGCTGGCAGTTGTGACACTGCGGAGGACTGCGGTTCTTGTGTGGGGGCTCTACGGCTATTCCGGAGAGCTCACACACTTTCCTAACGTTAAAAATGGCTCTGCCCTCGGGGGTCAGTTCCAAAATGACTAAGACCATGTCGAGAGGTCTGTTTTTCGATTGTCCGCCGTGCATTCTGTGCACTTCGCGGACAGGGAAGGCCTTGGCTAAGAGGTCAGTTTTGACCTCCTCGGGTGTGATTTCCACCGGGATGCGGCGGATTACAACCCGGAGTTGACGTTCTTCCTCCAGGGAGTATGTGAAATATTCGAGGTTGCTGTCCCGGAGCAACCTGGTAAATTGGCGGTGTTCGTCCGAGGTGGAAACCTGGACGCGGATACCGTTGGCCGTGTTACTGGCCTGGGTGTAGTGGATGCGAAGTTCTCTCAGTTTCTCTGAGAGTTTTGTCCAGACCGATTTGTTCTGGACCGTGACGGGGGGCGGGCGACGCGCCTTTCTGCCGGCAAAGGTACCGGCAGGCGCTGAGGGCGCTGCGGAGCGGGGGGCGTGGCTATTTAGCCCTGTCTTTTGTGCCTTTTGAGGGCGGGACTGAGTCTCCGGAGACTCGGGACGCGAACGCGATGCACGTTTGGCGGGCTTGTTTTTTTGAACGAGGGTGAAGCCCTCGTTATCATTGACTATCGCCGTGTCCATTTCGTCAGACTTGGGTTCGGGATCCGGACTGGCGGGCGAGTAGCTAACGTTTGTAGCTACCAGCGTCGGCGTGTCCGCTTCGGGAACTAGCGACGCAAATGAGTTGTTGGTTGGTAGCGCAGAGGGCGCTGGGGTCGGGGCTTGAATGCCCGGGGAACGTGAGCGCGACGATGGCCGTTTGTACGGCGTCTGACGGTGCGCGCGGGGTGCCGTCGAGCGGGAGCGCGGGACGGGCTTCTTGTTTATCGCGTGTGGCGCGGCGGGGTCGCTGGTGGGCTCGGTGCCCTGTGCGATGACGACGGCGGGTTGCTCGGCCGCGATGGCCCTATTGTACTCCGTCCAGAGCGACGGATGCAAAGTCGTTGCGAACGCTTTGAAGCGTTCCAAATCAGTAAGGTGTGCCATTCCGGCGGTGGCGGTTGGGCGGGTGGGGGTGAAGTTAAACCTCCCTGCCGGAGAGGCAGGGGGGTGCGCCGAGTGAATTTAAACGGCTATCCCGAGCCGTGTAAAGGGACCTGCGGGTCACGGTGTAATGACTCGCAGGAAAAGAACCTACCGGGCCCTACGTGGAGGTCCCTATCAAGCCCGAGGCAGAGAACGCAGCCGGTATAAATACCTAGCTACGCCCAAACAGACACTCGGGGATGGATTTGTAGCAGGATCGGAAGGGTGGGAAGGAGACACTCAGGGCTTGACTATGACTCTATCAAGGGCCAAGATTCCTGAGCCCGGCCAAGTACTATCGTTTGCCTCTGAAGGAGGCAACCGAGGGGCGCTTGGGTCACGCACCCACTTGCTTTCGTTGGCACCGTCAGGTATCAGGCAAGTGACCACTAAAGTGTGGATTTCGTCGTAATAGAAACAATTTGCTCTTAAAAGAGCAGTTTTATGGCTGTGTAGCGCTACACAATGGGTGCGAGCGAGACGGCGATACGCAGGTGCGGCGCAGGTGCGATGCAGGTGTGCAGCAAGGCCGGTCGGTCGTAAAACTTCACAAAGGCGGCAGAGAACAGTCGTAAACACGTCCGTTCCCGCCGGCGGTCGTGATCGGTCTTCCGTGTGCTCTGTGATCCACGTACCCATATAAGCATCCAACGACGGGCTTGAAGAATGATTCTAGCTCGAGCCCTCGTATCGTGAACACCACCATTAATATTCGATCCTAAGATTGTTCGAGACCACCTACTAAGTAGGAACCCGAAGAGAATATTATTCTGGCTGGAACTTGTCGAATCGAGAGGAGGTTCAAGATCAATTACTAGGTCACCTACGGGCAGCGATAACATCAGATATGCGAGGCATGGGTTGCTATTGGGGAGGTTGGAGGCCACTGGGGGTAACCCCAAATAAACAGACATCATTCTCATTTGGATTGTCAGCCCGTGTACATCTCTAGAATTCTTGCACTTAACCCAGATTACGCCCACAAGATTTATGATTCCGTAATGAAGAAAGATATCAAGGAAAATCCTGGTGTCTTCGATAGTATATTCTGATGTCGCTCGATCTATTTTTGACATATATTTATAAGAAAATCAGACTGTAAGTTTCCCACTACTGGGCAAGTTCTCCAGAGGGAAAGAAATTTCATAGTATCTTTAATACATACGTGACAACTAAGATTTAATCATAATGCCTTTATATTAGCACAATATTAAATAGAGAGATGCGTTCAAGTAATGATGTTAATATAGATTAATGATAAAGTATTCCCCCAATTGTGACATTGATACAATAGGCACTAAGAGTTTCTGGGGTTGAAAGTTGACTTCGTATCGATCAATCAATGTCCAAGCCAAGGCGCGACTGAACGTCACAATACTAATTGGGAAAAGACTTATGCCAATAAGTTGAAAGTAATTTTAATTTACATATCTATTTTCACTTTCGAAATCGTATTTGTTTAGTTTTAGGAATAAACTCCAGAAAGAAAAACGAAAGTAATAGAATGCAAAATAACGGTTATGTTTTAGACTAGCTGTGCCTGCGGCTCCGCTCGCATAGACGACAGAAGAACGCGTTTTTTCTTTATAAAACGTAATTTCCTAAAACGTTCATAACATAACGGCCAAGTATCTAAAGAGTAATAAAAAAACAAGATCAAAATCTATGCAGTAGTTTTTACGTGATGCGCTCACAACGGTAAACCTCAGTCATTTTATTTATATATATATGTTTTACAGTATGTTGAATGAAAATACTTTCACTTTGGTTGTTCATTAATAATAGTGTATTTCATAGTCTTCATCAGCTTTTAGCAGTCCACTGCTGGGCTTCTCTTGGGAGAACCTTGAACCTTTTGGAACCGCCATCGGATCTGATAAAATACTCTTCGATGAATATGGCAATCTAAAACGTATAAACGACCAAAAAATAATATGAAAAATCAATGTATTATTTATAATAAGACGACAACAGTAAATAGTATGCTAGCTATTTGTTACAGTATAAAAAATACAGTAAATTTCTTTAATAATATGATTACTTCACTGACTTCATTAAAGTGTTCTATGCACATTGATTAGTTGGATCGTACAAGACCGCTAAATACTATTAGTAACGTAAATAATAAATAAATAAATAAAGAAGTAAATAATCTTTCATGTGCAAAATCTAACACAACCAACATAGAACCGCTAGTTAGAACACCAAGAATCGTTCAAACAAATACAGTGAAAACGATCAAAGAGGAGACATTAAGCAAATACTGAAAATTCTCTGTGTATATTTACATTTATAAATGGGCAGAAATGGAAATTTTATATGGACATGGATAAATGGACTTAGAAGGATGGAATTAGAAGCAATGGTAACTCAGTGGTAGAGTGTATGGACATCGCGTCGATCGAAGTTAATTTAAATATCTGCAATGACCTTGTGAAGAAAAACATCGTGAAAAACCCTGTCGCGTGGACAATTGAATAGATTTAAATTCCTAAAAATATATAATTAAAACGTTCATGATATAAAATTCAAAATTACTTTTTACATGTACTCCGAAGGCATTAACGTCAAATTAAGTTACAAATTACCTTAATTTTTATAGTCTATTAATTAAGCTTGACCTTCACTAGTAAAAATAGTCCACGTTTATGCATCTATCCGAATCAGAGCTGCTTGTAAATATCTGTCTTGAGAAGCTTGTGTGTTTACAGGATTTGGCAAACAAGCATCAGATATCCATTCCGTTCCCATTTCTATAACTGCATCGCCAAGCCAGCGTAATAGAAAGCGTCATCCAGGTCTTCCTTTTGTTTATTTATTAATTATGGATGAATAATTTGAAATCCTTCGAAGTATCGATTACAATGCGAGGGATCTCTTGCAGTAGAAAAAGAACTTGCCGTACAGACTCCAGATCGGTAAGTGTGACTCCAAATAACAAAATAGAATCAGAAATACAAATAAACATATAAATATCTTCTATAAGACTACACGCTTTTAGCGATAGACGTCTGTAAGTCACTTGAAAAATATCTCTTTTCTATTCACATTCTAAAGTTTAAATTCAAAAGATTCTTCCAGCCATTAAATAGTATCTATGTATACCGCCTTCTTATTATATATATATTTCAACGTAAAAGAAGTTCGTCGTAAAACATCTAAATAATAAATGATAAATATCTAAAGATGCCATCGGAAAGCGACCGAAAAACACTATAAATGAGAAAAAAAAACTGAGTTAAAATAAATAAATATAATTAAAAGATACAAATTATTGATGATCAATCATTACAATCCATAGCATGAAGGTAGAGCATTTTCTAATACCCGCATTGCTAGCTACCACTTATAGGTATGTTCCGGCAGCTGTACTTGCAAATCTAGTCCTCCCACTAGGTTTACCGTGTTACCATCTTGGGTCACATTGTCGCTTAACATCAGATAAGATTATGGTCAAACGCTAAATATATAATGAAGAAAAAGAAACTAACATATCTATACAAAAAAAATCAACGTGCACTGGCGTAGTGGTCAGTGATACGTAAATACAATGTTCTACAAAAATATTGCTCCTTATTACGTCTACAAAAGTCTGCGATACCATACACCTATCTTTTGTACATAAGCTATAATAAGGTATTTTGTGACAAAGTTTTATTGAAAATTGATTTATGAGCATTATTATTAAACATGGCATATTCATCCAAACAACAGTTACTTCATTATCAAAACAATTGTATGTACATAAACTTTGCCCTTTATAGCATGTTATTTGGAAAAATAGTTTGGGAGATAATGTAAGATTAAAATAATTCAACACTCGACTCGGTGGGTCTATGAATATAGGTGTAGTGGCGCAAACGTGCCACATTACTTGTAGCGCATAACCCTAGACGCCCGATAAAAATATTGTCTATATTGAAGTATTATAAATCATCAATCAGCGATTTCTTTCTAATTATACACGGGTGAAACTGCGGGGCACAGCTAATGTATACATATTTTGTGAGCTATATAGACTTCCGAACCGTTCTCTTTAAAAAATATGCGTGATAATATAGAAACAAGTCAGCAAACAGTTTTTCCGCAAGGAATTTATCAACAACGGGAAATTGCTTGTAAATATGTGATCTCAAAATTGACAATATTATAAATAAATAGGCAAAATTTGATGTATAGACTAGACTCGTTACTAAACAGAAATATATGTAGGAATATTTAAGTAATAATGGGCACATTCGAAATTTCGTTTTTTTTTGTGAAAATTTATAGATTTTAATTCAGCTCTGATCGGAAGGTTAAGGTTAAAACTCGTATCAAAGGAAATGTAATTAAGGTGATAAATTAATTTAACACAAAAAAATACATAATAGAAAAAGTTTCTATAATGTTAGCAGTTAAATCGGTATAATTTAATGATCTTTATCTAAAATAGATAGTTTCCTAGATCACCAAAACTATTGCTATATGTTCATTCTTATTTGATAAGGGATAATAATAATTGTATAGTTTTCAACATTTCAATTTATAACTACTTGTGCCCAACGGTTTCACTCGTATTAATTTTATTCAAAGATCTCTCCAATCCGCAATGCCGCTAACGCATCCGAGGAACGAGGGCTCGTCGTTTTCACTTCTCGTACTTTCTTACAGCTCAGTAGATTGCTTGATATTTGGATCGTTACTGCTGCTTTCCATGAAGTCATAATGTGACGTTATATACTCTATAAGTGATGGAAAGTTTGAAAGTCATATCAAAAGGAGAGTTAGTGCTGACAATAAGATGAATGGGGCGTTGCACGCCTTTATGAACAGCCAGAAAATTTTTGGAACAGCTCGCCTGGCTGTACATGGAGCAGTGTCAGTTCCAACACTCATATACGGAAGTGAAAGCTGGGTGTGGCAGAAAAAACATGAAAGTAGAATAAATGCAGTAGAAATTAATGAGAGCGCTAAGAAGTATGTAAGGAGTGAAATTGAGTGACAGGATAAGAAATAGTTTAATAAGAGAACGTAGTGATGTGAAAGAAGATATAGTGACACAGATTGAGACAGGGATGCTTAGATGGTTTGGGTATGTAGAGAGGATGATTGAAAGAAGATTGACTAGACAGATTTATGAGTGTAATTGGGAACGTTGGAAGAGGAAGGCCTAGAACAACGTTCCACGATCAAATCGGGGACGTTTTGAAGAAAGGTCAGGTCAAGAGTACTCTAAACCGACGCGCATGCATGGAAAGATTGATGAATGTTGAGGAAGCGAAATGTATATGTCAGGATCGTAGCAAGTGGAAGGACGTGGTCTCTGTCTACCCCGTTGGGAAAGAGGCGTGATTTATGTATGTATGTATGTATATACTCTATAAATAGGTCATAATATGCAAAAGTACTTTTTAAATTGTCACTGCTAGTTCCAGAGAGTCGTTTTTGTGTAAACTTACAAAATTCACACTCTCTGTAATATGATTGTCTATCGAAAATTATTTAATTACAATTAACAACAACCAACGTGTCACTGCACCTTTTTGATTTCGCATAACTAATAACTATTTATAAACTCCTCAACAAGTTTAGATGTTTCAACTTTAATTAACTACGTTACCTCTGTCAAAACCCAATAATATCACGTTGTTTGGCAACATAACTAACTTGGCAAAACTTGACACGTACAGGTAACGAGAAACTTTAAAGTTGAGCGTGTTTACTTAGGCCATGTGTACTGTACTTGATTTAAAACATTGACAAAACTTATCTAAAGCTATAGTTCCTATATATTAGATTCAAAATGTTGTACATTTTAACTATTACAAGTTGAGACGCTATTAATCTATAGACCTTTTTTTTATGTGTCAATAATTAGTAAAACTCCGAGGGAATTGGCGGAAAGGGAGAGATGGTCAACTCAAAAAAAATCTAAAAGCTTTTGCTAAACCCGATACCGGCTGCGGCTGCTCGCCATTGCAACCGGCTACGGCTCCTGCTACGCGCGTTGTGATCTGCTACGGCTGCTTGCCGTAGCGACTGGCTATGACCGCTTACCGTAGCAACCGGCTACGGCTGCTTGCCGTAGCGACCAGCTCCGGTTTCTTGCCGTGGCTTGTAGCAACTAGTTGTTAAAAATAGCTGCCTGGAGATGTTGTCGATGATTCGTGTTGCTCAGTATTAAGTAGGGTGCGAGGACGCTACCCTCGTCATAATAACCGAGTGCGGTATATTAATAAATGGATATTCATAACTACCCTCCTGGTCGGGCAGAGTGCAAGGTTATATAAAGCGTAGCTCACAAGGAGCGAGGAACAGATCGCGACTTTTCCGCATGATCGGTAGCAGCCCCAGCCGAGGTTCGGCCACTTAGGCACTCTTGGAGCTTATTGCCTAGCTTTCGCAACTGAGTGTCTTCAGCACTCGCCCTCAAGCCCGGTGAAACTGTAAAAGCCGTCTGAGGCTGAGGGCTCTTATAGCTAACAATGTAGTCAGTTCGAAAAAAAAGGAGCTAAGATTATTCTCGTTTAGATCGTCGAACAATTTCACATCGTCTAGTAGGTGGTTCATAGTGTGAATAGTGCGTGAATTATATTTGTAGTCCATGAATTATATTCGTAGTAGTCTAGACATACCCCATCTAACAATGTCTATACATAATATTATAAGAGATTGTTAGTTTGTTTGAACGCTTTAATCTCTGGAACTATCAGTTAGATGTGAATTTAATTTTTTTGCATTTATATCTTATTGATAGAGAAAGTTCACACTAAGAATCTAAGGAGCGGAGCAGTAACCATGAACGTCGAGTAATCTGGACTTCGGACTGTGAGTCGAATAAGTTTATTAGACATAGCTATTATTGATTCATCGTAAGAAGACTTGAGTCGAATAATTTTATTAGACATAGCTATTATTGATTCATCGTAAGAAGACTTGAGTCGAATAATTTTATTAGACATAGCTATTATTGATTCATCGTAAGAAGACTTGAGTCGAATAATTTTATTAGACATAGGTATTATCGATTCATCGTAAGAAGACTTGCACTAGACATGTCAAATGTTTATTTTAGAGATGTACCATTAATATTGAAATTGTAAGTTAATTTTATGATTATCGATCCTTTTTTTCGTTGCTTGTTACTGCAGTAAAAATGTAGGAACTACGTGAATATATATATTTATTCGAAATTAAAAAAAAGAAACTAATAAATTTAATATACAACGGCATTCGATCAATTCGATTGATTTTCGATTTTTGGTCCATTCTAGTTTTGCACGTAGTTTAACAAAAAAATATTCGAAACTTCACAAAAATCATTGTATAGAGGAAGTTATGTAGGATTTTATCGAGCAAAATGTTTTTATAACGTTTGTCAGTATCAAAATTTTTTCAAAATTATAATTGATAGTGGAAATGCATGTTTTTAGGTTATGACATAATTTGCACGACGTAACAACTTATGTTCTGTGGATATTTCATGCAAGCCTTCGTGTGATGAATAATATATAGTATTAAATAAGGTAGGTAGGTAATCATTCAAATCATCAAAGAAATCATTAAAAATCTGGATTGTTTTCTATCACCCTGCGAAGTAGGCGGACAACAATACATTCCATAGAATTTTGTAAAATATTTTCAGCGTTTATTTAAAGCTTTCTGAAAAACTCAAATCTGTTATAAAACTTTATTAATATAATTATAGTAATATAAAAGTAATTTGATATCATAATAATGCTTACAAAATGTTTCTTGAAGACTGAATGTTCCAAAGGGTCGCCATCAGTATCGATTCTATTAATTTACTGTAAGAAGATTAGTACTTATTAATTTTAATGAAACCTATCCAATTACGAAACTTAGAAATTACTTGAACATGAGCTTTTTCTTAAGAAACAGCTGATTTTATTTTATTTAATAGGTATTAAATGTTCATTAAAATAAATAAAAAATCCACTAAAGGGCCGACATAACTTTATTTAACGAATATTTATTAATTTTGATAGGGTTTTCTTACATTATCTATCAAACCTTCAAATTATTCCATAAAAAAATTATCTGACCTTTGAAAAATCGGCCCTAAATCTAAATAACACTAATATCACCTGTTTCGTTATGACATACAATAAACAAACATGTATTAATAGAAACAGCACGAGACGCTATTTTTTTTAGCTATGGCTTCGTTTGATTGACTATTCTAGAAACTAGTTTCTATAATATTTTAATAGTTGGCATTATTATGCTACACATAATTTAATACATTACATACATTTATTTAATACTAGATAAAAGAATGTTTATTACGGTACGAAAAACAGAAGCCATACATAATACTCGTTTTATAACCTTTCTTGCCGCGAGTTTTCTTTGATATAACTAAATCATTTATTTTTTGTTGTTTGAACGGCATAATAATGAGTATTTCGGTTTCATTCCTTATTGTTTCATTGTCTAATTGGGTAGGTACAATGTTTGTAACATTTTTTTCTTCATTTGCGCCATATTGTTGTTACGTCGTAATATTAGTAAGCACATAATTTCCCGTGAATATTGACTACATTAGAGTGTGTAAGGTGTGGTAAGAGGGTGTGTAATAAGCGAGAAATGACGCCAGAGAACAGGTAAGGCTGTGTGACCTTGAAAACTACAATACATAAAATATAGAGAAATAAGAAAATACATAAGTAAATAAGCAGAAATCGCTAACATTTAAGTCTTAACGCCGTCTTAAATCTAAGACTGCATCGAGAGAAAAGTGTACAAGAATATGAAGCATTAAAGAAGATAGAAAGTGGCTTAATTACAACTTTGTCAGATACCACGGAATCATTATATAGGCTTAGGAAAAATGACGAGACGCGGCGACATTGTTCTAGCAAGGAAATTGTTATATAAAAACCTTACTTAAGATATATATCGCTATTCTCAAAGATAGAAAGTGACTAGTGAATACAAAAGACCGAATTAAAACGTGTTAATTGACAACAATATGTATTTCCAACAAAACTGGCAGTACAGAACCACGCTAGAATCGATCGGCGAGTGTTTGCTCTGATAGGCTCACAATTCCGATGGACTGCAAATCATGCAACAAACAGCAAAGGCACGTGCCGTTTCTAGTACTTGTACATATCAACTCATTGGCACCAACGCGTTAATATATTTCAAAACAGCTTTTCATAGAATTAAAAATACACTAGACCTTTTAAGGCAATTAATAATTACAACATGCACTTTGTAGACATAAAAAATATGTATTTAACGAGTTGCAAATAATTAATCTAAGTTATACCAATTCAATAAACTAAATTTACCTACATAAAGAATAGAAACTAGTTAGTCAAAAATGTGAACTGAACATAATTATTATAATTTTTTATATCATAATTGTATGATTTCGTTAAACTATATTCATTTTGTTATATTCATTATTTTTATCAAATGATTTATAGAATTATTGTTTTGATTGATTGATTAGGAATTCTATAGAATACCAAATGAAAAACCGGTAAGTTATGTAATAAATCTCCAACTCGTTTCGAATAATCACTTGAGGGTTTTTAGCGGGATCTCAAAGTGTCATATGATGGTTTTTGGAGTACCTTTTTACTCGGGAGAGCATAAGTCTTAGCAGAAATTTTAACGTTGGATAACCTACCCTTTTGGATTTTGGAAAACCATGCTTTTAATTTATTGTTGTCTCTAGTCAAGTACCTAAAAATACATTTATGAGCCAAGTACTTACAGCTCAGATTTTCAAAAATAATAAGCTTTGATTCGACAAGCGCTTTCAAATTTATAGTTATACTAGTGGACTGCCCCGGCTTCGCACGGGTATTTAACAAAAAATTCAAAAATTATAAATCTTCATACGGATCCCTAACTTTTTATTATATTGCCTATGTTCATCAGGGATATGTAGGATTCTAATGGTGAAAGAATTTTTCAAATCGGTCCAGTAGTTTCAGAGCCTATTCAGTGCAAACAAACAATCAAATCATTCCTCTTTATAATATTATATCTTAGTTTAGATTTACGATAATTGGCATGTGGACATATATGAATAATTTGTTGTGTTCTTGTAGTGTCATTGACTTAGTGAAGCCTTTTCTCTACATTATTCTCATATATGGGTAATGTGAACAAAATATTGTTTTATGTTATCCGAAGATTAGTTCTATTAATTATCACTAAAATTATGAAATTAATTAAATACTTTATTTCTTCTACACAACAAACAATTGTACTATTTTTGTTTTGACTTTGTCAACATTAAGTAGATACCGAAGTTCGGTAAAACTTCGATTCAACTTAACAAAAATGAATCGAACATTCATCCTTAATAATATATCCATGCAGTACTGGCTGTGATCATCCACGCGACAAGCCTCAGAGGTACCGGCCAGTTAATAAGTTTGAAACGTTCATCAATAGATTTATTACTTGAAATATTTTCTCTATTTTTTTTTATTTCTCTGTTTTTATTCTTCTAAGAGAAGTTAGTTTAATTGTATTAACTTATCTTTTCTAACTTTTGAATAAAGAAAAATAATAACCAAACGAAATATCAATTGAATTAAATTACATTCTGAAAAACGAAAACATAAGTTAATACTTTTATAACGAAAGTTTTCTATTAACTTTGCGTTCTAAGTTTATTTTAAGCGAATACGTTTAAAACTTATAGCCGAACTACGATGTACAGTTATGATAGGTCCTTTACCTATGAAATTGCCGACTATATAGATTTTTTTTTAATGAAAGTATATATTTCATTAGTCATTATTGACCATTGTTATTGATGCTCTGTTACCAATTTATTGGAAATCACTAATGCCTCTGCTTTTAGTATTCATAGAGGCGGGAATCGATGAACTCTTTAAAGGCGTTTTTAACCAATCTGAAATTTTTCTCCTGCAATCAAATTATCCAAATTCGAAAAAAATGAAAATCAGTGAGAGCAAGTCTTGGAGAATATGGTGGGTGACGGACTGCTTTTGTCGTAACTCCTGTAAATTTGAAACAGTCGTCTCTTATGCAATTGCTGTCGTGAGGAAGGAGTTGTCTAGAAGAATTGACAAATTTTTGTTGTTTGACAATGAGCTGGTCCATCATCATTTGCATTTCTTCATAGTACACTTCTGCTGTAATTGTTGTACCAGGTCTCAAGATGCTGTAATGAGCAATGCCGGCGCAGGTCCACCATACACTCACAAGTAGCTTCTTTTGAATTACTTTGCGTTGAGGACATGATTTGGTTGCCTCCCTTATGTCCAACCAGTGCAACGGACATTGTCGATTATCATACAGGACCTAATTTTCATAAAAAGTGTCAATTCGATTCCAAATCCCCTCATTTGTGTGCTTATTCAATAAGTTAAAGCCGGCTTCGACGCGATTTTGTTGTTACTGTTCAGTGAGTTCATACGCCACACGCTTCCGAGCTTTTGAGGTACGAGTAAATGAATCGGTATCATTTTATCACTTAGTTTAAACAAATTTATATCAATACTATTGACGGCTAACTACAACACGTTGTTGTCAAGCGGGATAAAAAATTGTAGTTATTTTTGTTTTAATTAATTTTCAATTGAATTTATATGAAATCACTTCTTCAAATAAATTTTATAAGTTGATTGACGATTACTCGTTAACTTGTAAAGTTTACTTACCTCTGATAGTTTTCCGTTTAACTTCATTATATATACTACTACCATGATTTTTTTCACATATCCAAAAACAATCATTTAGTTGGCAGCGGCGGACACTTGACTCTAACAAAAATTTGTAATTTAAAGCTGAATATTTCTCAAATGGATCCCTGAATCAAAAAATGGTTTTCACACACCCACAATATTTTTAAGACCTACCCAACGACACCCCCAACGACGACCCCGCGCAATGGAATATACGAGATAAAAATATTCACACTTTACGTGAAGGGGATGTATCCTAAAGATATTTTTTTTGAGATTTTATTTTACCAATTTTATGGCTTGATTAATATATGATTTATATATTTAATATATTTCCAAAGCAAAATAAAGCTTTCTAGTACTAGGAATCTCTGAGCTAAGCATTGGGAAGACAGACGGACATAGCGAAACTACAAAGGTTCCTTCTTGACTGTGGAACCTTAAAAAACCTCTGACCCAAATTACCTATTCATTGAGACCATTCCAATAACCTTAACGCGGTACCTTTACTGTAAGTTGTTGAGGAATTAGTTGGGTATCCTGCAGACTCCAGAGGCTGCTGCAGCATCAAGTCAGGGTAACCATTCTTGCATAATAATTGAAGTGACAGAATACCAAATTTTTAATCGATCTGACCTGTGGAAATTGTTCACATCCCTTCATTTAATAGAAATGAGCTAATGATCTGTAAACTGAACGGTTTTTTTAAATCAAACATAAGACTAATCTGGATCAAGTAACCGTGCAAACAAAAAAAACAACCCAAACAGACAGATACACATATTTATTTATTTTTTAAAGCAACCAACAAGGCATGTATACTTAACCAAAATTAGAAAAAAAAATACAAAACATGCTTAACTTAGAATCTTATGCTTATGCATGCTTAACTTAAAGTGTTGCCTTAATAAAAGGCAGCACTGACATGCAAAACAAGTAGTGTAAATGAGTTTAAATGTTCATGAAATCAAGAGAACACAAACAAATAACATAAGTACTTAGTCACTACACTTTAAACAAAGGGGCTGTTTGCATCGGGTGTTCATAAATCTACTAATATTATAAATATGAATGTAAGTTTGTTTGTTACGCTTTCACGCAAAAATTACTTAACCGAACTTTGTACACATATTCTTGAAAGTATTAAAAGTAACATAAGATACATTTTACCCCGGTAACAACAATTTTGGTCGTCCACGCGAGCGAAGCTGCGGGCACAGCTAGTTAAAAATAAAAACACCGGATGGCTAATCGAGTTCCGGCCAATAAAGTCTTTTAGAACGTCTATATTTGTATTTATTTTACTAATACTTTGCAAGTATAAATGTGTGATGTTTTATTAACAGCCGCCCCCGTACCTCTAAATACACGATCTTTTCAGTAATACTATATGTGATATGGGTATATTTACATTCATATCGAACCGTACAGGTGTATTATCTAATTTAATATAATCAATGTTCGCGATAGTTGAACAGAAATAGTTTGGAAAGTTTAAAATTCTTATCCACAACGTATATTAAACAGCACGCTCACTGAGCTAGTAAATTTTCTATTTGATTTTTGGTACAACTACGTTTGAAACTTATAATAAAGCTATAACACTATTTTAGATAACCACAGCACGAATTTTTTTTGAGACAAAATAATCAACACAAATGTTGCGATGATGGCTCAAGTATAAGGTGTACGAATCCCTGCAATTACCCTGAGTTTTCATCACACTACAGAAAACATCGTGATGAAACCATCGCATGGTGCTAGGGCTTTTTCTAATGCGCGTCAGGCTAGCTACCACCATCTAGTTGGAAATCTATTGCTACGCACCTATATGGTGTGTTCTGACAGCTGCACTTGAGAGCCAGTTCCCCCTACCAGATTCAGCGTGTCATAATTTTGGGCCACATCGTCACTTAACATTAGGTCAGATTGTGGCCGTAAAGCTAAACCTATAAACGATTTAAAAAAAGTTTGGCGACAATTTTACTGTTGTTATTTTTGTAATGTTTTCGAAAACTCAGAAGCGAAATAAGATATTAGTATACTTTATGAAGTTTAAATCTTGAGAAAGTTAGTCAGAATATCATAACATTCCACCAGTGTCAAAATTACCACTTGATCAAAAAATATACCAATTATTATAATAAGTCGGTACAAATAGCAATTTTATAAATATTATTATTAAAGTACTTCAAAGAAATAAAATTCTCTGTTTCCGCAGTATTTTTATATGTGCGTAAACTTTTATAGATTTTTAAGATCCTTTTACTGGAGTAATCTATATATTTATGATTAGATTTTAGTATGTGATATATTAAAGGCTTATAGATCATTTAAATCGAAAATGAAGTCACTTCGTTTTATTAAAAAAAAACCCCTTGGAGCACCGTACACGTGATAGAAGTGAAACTTCTTAAAAAGGAAAACGCGGATAGCTTAAAATGTGTATTAGATATACAATTTATAGCTCTTTTTCTCCTAATCCCTATTTTATATCTTAGTGTGCCTAAATGCAACGCGTCCTTAAAATTTCACTCTCAATTCTTGTACAATTATCGAATTGCTACCTTAGAAGTTCCACTACGAAAATAAATTCCAGTTTTGTTTTTTATAAACTACTAGCGACCCGCCCCGGCTTCGCACGGGTGCAATGCTGATACTAAATATACCTACCTACTACAGAATGTCCTTAAACAACGTATACAACATGTTTTGTTTAGAGGTCACTCTTGAAAGAGCGACATATAATTGACCATGGTATATAGGGCCGGTACCGCCGCACTTCCCTACATTTTAAATCTGTAATATCTTCGGGAATATTCATTTAAATTACATGCTGTAAAGAGCTATATTGATCTATATTAAATGGACAATGTATTTAAGGTACTTAATTGGATAAGGATTAATGCTGTATTGCTTAAAATCATTTCGTAAATAAGCCAAATTTTCCCGTAAAATGTAAAGAATAAAAAATGGTTATTGTGGGTTATTATCCTTAAGAGATAGATATATATCATTGCGGACTTTTTGTTGACCTTTTTAAGGTGTTCAATACTGTAGTACATTATTTTGATTTATCTCGTGGGGTTCAGCCAGCGTTTGCAATGTAAGCGCAAAAAATGTGTTTATTTACGAATCACATTAGAAACCTCTAAATTTATCAGTGTTTACGTACGCGACTTTGTTTTATACTATGTAATGATACAATATACATTTTTGTTATATATTTATTATTATAGTGAATGCACAGAGAGGATGTTACTTTTAGATTTCGCTATTATTTATATAATTATCCATCCACTATTTAACAAGTTTTTAACAACTTTATTTGTCACTGTGAGGCTCGGGTTAAAGTTGGAACAATACAGCGTCCAAAAGTGTGTTACTTTTAAGCATCATTAGGAAAATACGTACACGTGTACCCTTCTTGCGTACACTACAAGCTTTAAAACAAAATTTAAACTGATGGCTAAAATCGATGTTTGTTCCTATTTTTGAATGAAATTGGAAGGTTTGATAAAAGTATAGCCCACTTAGGACCTAAGGAAACTCAAAGTATAACCCAAATCGGGGACGTTTTGAAGAAAGGTAAGGTCAAGAGTACTCTAAACCGACGAACATGCATGAAAAGATTTATGAATGTTGAGGAAGCGAAAGATGTATGTAAGGATCGTATCAAGTGGAAGGACGTGGTCTCTGCTTACTAACTATCGCTATGTTAACAATAGTGGACCATCTCTTTTCTCTTACCTGTGTTCGAACATTTTTGTTTATTTGAAACTAAGGCAACACGCACTTCATCTTTGACAACACTGTTTATATACCAGAGTATTATTTTTATTTATTTTACTAGTTTACATTCCTTGTATTCGAAATACCGAAATATTTAATAAGATGTTAACCAGTATACAGTTTCGTAACGCACGTATATGATTGTTTCTTTTAATTACTTTTGTCTGTTTCTCTTCAATAGTGTTGCGGTGAATCGGTTATTTTTAGAATTCGAGTATTTTGGTGCTTATTAAAAAAATAATCGAGTTAACAACTCAGATACATGGCGTTACGGTTTTTCTTCTTTGCAATTCGCTTCGCAGAAGCATTGGCCAGTGTACATAATATTTTAGTTTCATAAAAGTAATATATATTTAGAATTCAATTTTGATCTTGTAATATGATTCTTTTGTTCCTCAATTGTCTGGGCAGTTGTATAAATATGTCACGTTAACAATTCTGCAAAAACTATCCGTTTATAAAACATAAAAGAAAAAATAATGATTTATTATTTACGTGGGTGGGTGTGTTCGGAACGGTTCAGTTCAAGTTTCAGTTTATTTAACTGTATGAAAACATTCGTACAAGATTAGAATCGCAAGCATGTTCCTCTCTTCCACAGATTCTCGTTAATATTTTTTAGTTAATAACAACTAAGTTTTGTATAGAATATCTCCGGGCAAATTAATAGTACAATGAACTAACAGAACTAGTGCCTCCAGTTTCGAATAAATTAAAGTTTTACTATCTCTTGCGAACTATTCAGTATGTATGTAATATATAGAACTTTATCATAATATTAGAAAATATTTAGTTATATTTATCTTTTAACTGTATAAAGACGGATTTACACGGGTCGATTTTCGTCGTACGACTTGTCGCTTACCAAATTATCTCACAAAGCCACACACTATTTACACAGTTCACTGAAATCGCTAGCGACTAATTCATTTCAGCAGAATAGATCTTTTACGTGTTGATATAAATGCACAAACACACCTTCATTCAACGGACGATCGCCTGTGATTGAACATTTTCACGGTCGATTTTAGTCATTCACCACATGACAAAAGTCGAATTCTACGTTCTTTGGTATTTGCGATTTCAATCTCTTGTCTGGTCGATTTGCTATTAACATGGTCGATTTTCACTGTGCGTCGGAAAGCAGCTCATGTAAGCCTAGACTTCACCAAAGCAGAGATGTACTGAAATGTGCAAAGTACGAGGAGATGAGAGGAGATGCTTGACTTCCACCGAAGCTGTGCGGAGTTGCGTACTGACAGAAAGGCAGACGTTAGTCATATCACTATTACAAAAACCACATCGATCACAACTCCTCTCGTCTCCGCTACACTCCGTCGCCTGCTTGCGAGACACAGCTCACATGTTCGTTTTGTTCGCGATAAACAAATATAAGGCATGTCCTTTTCTATTTAACCGTATCCAATGAAGCTAAGCGGAGACAAGATATGTAAATAAAGAAACTCTATTGCTTGTTCTTAACATATTTCCTCTCCTCTCGTTTCGTCTCCGCTTTGGTGGAGTCAGGGCTTTAATCCTGTATTACTTACATTGTAAACACTACAGAACCTAAGGTATAAGGAGAGGGATCGCTATATATTATAAAAATCTAAAAATCTTTATCATACCAAAGCCTTTTAAAAGGCCAAATATAACAGTGGTAGTAATCCTACTATTGAGTTGAGAGGTCACAGTTTCTATACCCCGCCTCGCACATGTCTGACTTTTGTGAAATGAGCATAATTGTAAATTATGTATATAATATATACAGTATATCCACTAGCACTGAGCTATATAAAAAATAAAATAAAAAGCCTGTCGCAATGGTTCTTATTCCAGAGGAATAATCCTCTACCCAGTAAAGAGATTGTTTAAATTCATATTTGTTTGTAGCTCTCTTTCTAAGAAAGTGAACATCATTAAGCTTTAATAGAGAAAAAAATGTTCCAAAACAAAACAATTTGATAGTTCGAAGCCGTTACTAGTTGTAAAAACCTACTATTTTTAACTGTTTCGATAAATACGCGTCACTCCTAATATCAAGTGTTTAGATACCTTAAATAGAAGCCCTTAAGTACTTATTGCTTAGTTTGAAATTAAACGGCCGTGTGAGAAATTAGTTTTCCATATTAATTAACAATATGATCTTAAAAATACATAGGAATAAGCATTTTGAATTCAGAGAGCGTAATAGTCCTACTATAATGTACATCTTTTCACTGTAGCAACTATAAAAAATTGTCAAGTCTTACCACAACGGGCTGTCTAAGTAAAATATTAAGTCAGTATTAACAAACTTAAATTTGTTTAAATCAAGGTTATATAATATTGAATAGTAATGTCAAGTGAAAAAAACATATCCTAATTTCCAACCGAGCGCAGATGTTCGTCAAAGTTTTAACGACGCATATTATAACTAAAGATAAACTAAATAACGATGTTTAAATTATATCTGTACACCCCTTGAGAGTTATGCGAGTGCCAATCATATATATATAGATATAGATATAGATATAGATATAGATATAGATATAGATATAGATATAGATATAGATATAGATATATAGATATAGATATATATATAGATATATATATATATATCTATACAAACTAAATGATTGAGGTTTGCCGTTATGCGCACATCACACAAAAACTACTGGGTAGATGTTGACCTTGATTTTTTTTACTCCATAGATACTTGATCCTTATCCAAAAAAAACACGAGATCTACATAAACGTTAATTTAATACGTTAGTCCACGCGAGCGCAGCCGCGGGCACAGCTAGTATATGACATAAGTAAGCACACTTTAAACATATTTCAGAGTCAAGATACCTTGCTGTAAATATATTCAATCAAAAACCAATATGTTTAGAACGTCAAAAATTAATTATTGATATTGATTCCGGCCGGTTCGATTACATCCGATTTGAGAAGGACTGGAATAAAACCGAATCTAATATAGGGCTGTCTAATATATTTGAAGAGCTCATATTAATTTTCCCATAACGGTCATAAACAATCCGTGAAATTGAACTCTTATTTTTGGTATCCTATTTTAATTTTTCTTCACAAACCAGACATCACGCCGAATAAGGGACCTTTCAAATTAATACGTGGTGTGTGTCTCAAAAAATCATACAGTTTACATTAACATTACAATTACATAAAAATATCTAGGGTCAAAAACGCGACTTTAGTGTAAGCTATACTGAAAGAAAGGAGTAAAAAAATGTGCCAAAAAGGTGTTCGAAGGGTTTTCATACAACGTACGTACGTTATATTCAACATTTGAGGAATCATTCTATTTTTACAAGCTTTTAATTTACACAAGCCTTGTTAGTATGGTTCAAATCTTGCGATTGAATTTTAAAGCAGTTTCCCTAACTAATTGAGTCGAAATTTAGCATACACTTTTAGTTTAAAATGTTTAGATGATAATGTATGGTTAGCTAAGTGACGTCTATAGCAAATATCGATCAATCGAAAGTAGTGAATGTGAGGCTTGGTAATTGCTAACCGTGAGTATCACGCCACTTCTCAGGATACCGAGAAATTCACAAAGCACAAAATAGGTTAAATCGCCATTGTTGAATTTCAGAACACCTTAGGTACTTCCATATCTTTTTAACGCTGTTTTTCATACACGAAATTCCACGCGGACGTAATCACAGGTACAGCTAGTATAAATTTAAAATTGTTTTTTGGCTGCTTATCATCCAAATTTACTTATAGTTCAGCAGTTCAAAATCAAAATTAAAAATACTAAATTCAATGTAAGCCTCATAAAGCACAATCATCGGATTTAGAAAACATACCAGTTATCGAAAAGTGCCAGCAAAAAAACTGGATTGGATTTATCAATATATTTTTTGTGATTGTTTTAAACTGTGTAAGTAATGTTTATAATCATTAAAATGTTTAATAGAAGTACAGAGAGGGAATCATTTCCAGACATCACCGTCATTCACGTAAAGATCAAACTATAAATAACTTATCTTTCGATAACAAAACTTACTTTATATGATTCTTGAAGTTATTATTCGGAAAATTGGTAATGTGCTTACACATACCTTACACAATTACCTAAAAAGTCTTCATAAAGTCTTGATAAGTATTTTATATTTATTTCTAGTTATGAAATTGTGCGTGTCGTTAACAAGTTCAAACTTAGATATGGCTGTTGTAGTAATTGCATTTACCGCTTTAAGCTTTAGGCCTCTACCAGACTAGCGTTTGCGTCGTGCGCCTGCATAATGCAACGCTCGCGTCGCGTACACGCAGCGTGCTATCTTGTAGCGGGAAAATAAAGCTCGCGGCGATGCGATGCGAGTACTGCGTAAGAACTCGTTCCCACTTGTCGTGTGTCGGGCACGGATTTTTATCGGATGTTCCAGTGGCAGAGCATTTTATATGAAGCTATTCACACTTGTCGGAAACCGATTTTGTGTCGGCGCCGACATGAAATGTCGGGTGTTTTGCCTGCCCTCTATGCCCGGATAAAATCGTGTCGGATCTCGCTCGCCTATGAGTAAGTATGGCGCTGTTCACACTTGTCGGATGTCGAGGACGACACCCCTCTCCCCCCTAACCCTTGTTCCGCCCGTGCGTGCCTCGCTGCGATCGCGCATAATTATATTACATCGCGGCGTGCAATCAGAGTTGTTGTGTTTTTATTGTACGCAAAATTTAGTGTTTTGTAATAATGGAAATAAATATGAACCCTGAATAATTGATCACACTAGTTCAGGAAAGAGGTTTTCATTGGGACAAAACTTTAAATTTTATCCATATATCCTTAGCTATATTTATTCGTTTTCTTCTTAAAAAATAATACATCACAACAACTTCGTCAACGTCCATCATGCACAGTCGCCTCGCGTAGAGTGTTAAAAATTGGCACTAGCTTCGACCGTGGCCGATAACCGATT
The DNA here is from genome assembly GCA_947532125.1 of Saturnia pavonia. Taxonomy (NCBI): domain Eukaryota; kingdom Metazoa; phylum Arthropoda; class Insecta; order Lepidoptera; family Saturniidae; genus Saturnia; species Saturnia pavonia. Next base: position 745,092 of record OX383901.1, read on the forward strand.
ATTAACCGTAGTGTGAACAGAGGCACCGACATCCGATTAAAATCCAGACCCGACACCTGACAAGTGAGAACGAGCGCTTAAGCGGGCGCGCGAAGCGAAGCCCCGCGTGCGCGCAGTGTTAGCGCTGGTTAAGCGTTGGAAGAACACGCACGCTCGACAAACTCTAGTATGATGGCGGCCTTACATTGTCCATTAGAGAATCCTTAGAATTGTACTAAGTATTAACTGTGCTCCACTGTTTCCACCGTGTTAAAGTTATTTTATCAACTCTCAACCACGCCGCCAACGAACCCGTGTACCCCATCCTTGTTTTCAATTTCCGTGCTTGCATACAGCTTTCCATATTGCTTGAAATTCATGGTTACTGCTCCGATCCTTAGTGACGTAGCGTTAAATTATATGAGCTATAACCTTCCTTAATAAATAGACTATGATTTTTATAATAATTTCAAATCTGACTTTTAGAGATTAACGCCTTCAAACAAATAATTAAAGCACAGCTACTGAAATACGCTGATAGAGACTAACGACAGGTTTTCAAGTATATAGATTGTTGTTAACCGCCCAATATAAAAATGATCTACTAGTTTTGGTGTCAACGTGTTACAGTTCCTTGTATGATTCAAATGTATTCTTTTAAGAATAGTAACGAGCGCGCTCAAACTGGTTAGAATTTTTAGAATGACTTAATTTTTTCACAATCCTATACAGGTACAAGTATACTGGTACAAAATGATAAGTCTAGTGGAAATTATTTACCTTTTCGTGTAATGACATTTCACCGCAACCACTATAAGCAGTATATTTGCCACTAGAGACAGTAGAATCACGGGCACGTATAAAGTTATAAGTACTTTTTCGGGTTGGAAAAATATATCGAGTCCCGTTCCCATGTAAAATGTTCCATTTAACAAAGCACTCATGTTCAGACCCTGTAACTTACCGGGGCCCATGTGATACGGGTTTGAGAAATTCATTTCGATCTTACCGAATACTTTTATTAAAAAGATTGTTAAATGCTTTTTTTGATTGTCATTGTTTTATTTAACTACGATATTATAGGAACTTATATTTTTGTTTTACATTTTTATAAACTTATGAAATTATTTTTTATAAATTTTATAATTCTAATAATCACATTATGATAAACTGTAATTACTCATAAAAAAACACACACTTAGTTTGATGTACAGAAACGTTTGTATGCACTTTGATTCAAAATACGAATGAAAATTGCTGTTAACTCGTCGAACGTTCCTCGCGAAAATCAACTTTTACACGGCGACGTGTACTCCGCCAAAAGCTCGGTATCTAACTGAATGACAGTTTATTTTGCGAGAGCAACAGGGACGAAAGTATTTGCTAAAATGAGAAAGTACTAGACAGTTTTCTCTACGGCCCATTGAAATATTTCAGTTTCAGCGCGGAATCGCTTTTCCGACAGTTGGCAACGACCCGCATTTGTTTTCCCACGTTCCACATATTAATTCCGCCATATGTTCAACATACTATTTTCATTCAACAGACGTATGTACGAACTTAAAATAATATTATTATAATGCTATATATTATAATGCTTACAAATTTCGCAGAGTTTAATTTCTTTTTTATTTATTAATAGCAACGTATGTCCATCTACAATTCTGCCAGAGTCATCTGAATAGAATATTTTTCTTATTCTTCATGTCATTTTGAAACATCCCTGTAACAAGATGGCAGCTCCCATTTTAAAACATTTTAGCAAGTTTAAATGCATATTCTTAGTTATTATTTACAATCCACATCACTTGTACACAATAACCAAACTACATCACGAAATTTCCGCAAATATTACGTAATATAGGGCCAAATAACATAAGTTTATTAATTAATATAAAAACCAACATTGCATTCTGCATGCAGTCTGCATTCAAGTTCTAAACTAAAACTTATTGTCAAGTTTATCGATTCCAACTGTTTTGATTCTGACACAAGTCTAAACTCTGTTATCTGACAGATTTAAATAAAGTACCATCAACATAGAACTACAGAATTAAAATAATGAAATTAAGGCTATGAGTCACCTCTAGAAAAAGCAGTCAAATTATCCAGGTGTTTAAAATCGTTCGGAAACAAATAAAGGTTCAGAAAACACAAACAGTACAGGTTATTTATCGGAAAGATCTTTGATGTGAGACCGTTACTAGTAATATATTGTTTATAATATATGAACACATTATATTTTGTTTCTATAAAAACACACTTGCAAGTGAATGAAAATTGTTTTATCACTCACACCGTAACCTGCCGCTAACTCTGACGTGATTTGCGATAGATCAGGTTCACGATCACCTTTAATTCTTTATTATCAACTAAGAGTCTCCGGCCGTCCACGGGGTTTGTTTCGTTGGTCAAAATTTCCAGGAAGAAAACGTTGGAACCAAAAACGTACCGTACTTTATTTTACAGTAGCTTCCTCATACACATAATTAATCCTTCGAACTTTTTCTGCAGCGTTGATGCCACGGTGGAACTCATATTCGTAAATAACGCGATATTTAAAGTTTTCCATTTTTATGGAACGATTTCAAAGAAAAAACAAATAGTGAGAAAACAAATGAATCACTGAATTCGAAAGACAAATACACGAGCCTAAATTTGAAATAAATTTGAATTTGGAATTTCTATCCATACGTCAGATATTTGAGATCAAGGTGGCCAGTTCAACAAAAAGGCCAAATTCATATGTAAGGACCTAACATAATTTTATAGTATTGATACATTTAATTAGAAAATTGTATAGGCTTCGTAATGCAGTAGTTCCAAACCCTGCTATTGAACTCAAAGCTCGTCTATTCGATCCCCGTACAAGATAGACTTTTGTATCGACTTATTGGTCACCACAGCTATTTCTAAAAAAAAGTTTTAAGGAACATTTTTGGACATTTCGTTTTGTGTTAACTTTAAAAAAATAGAATGAACAATATAATATACTTTTATAAACTTTCACCGCGTGATCTTGTTAAGTATACAATTACCACGAAGAAGTTAAGAAGAACTCCAAGACACAAAAAAAATTTTAGGTTTTTTATCTAAACTTTTATGACATCATTTGTAAAAGCGGAAATTGAAAAAAAAATGTTAGTTAATAATTGTATAATTCAAAAAAGTTTTAATATACCCTCGAGATACATTTTTCTATATACAAGAGCGAATCGAATGAGTTATCGCTCATATTCTAGAAGATTTATCTCATATTAACAACATTTTGTACTTGTAGACTAGACTAACAAGCTGTGCTTACTTTGGAATCAAATTACCGTATCTGATGTTGTTATCTTAATATTAAAAAAATACAATATAAGCATTCTTGGTACCTGGCTGATGAGAACCATCTACAATAATTGTTATTGAAATCACTTATGCAAAATACAAATGCTCACAAATCAAGTTACGTTATTAGCCGGTTTTACAATCGTACGTGATGAGAAAATCGTATTGGATCAAATAAGAGCATTTGCCGAATCAATAAAAGTAAATGTTATATTTTCGAAGAATAAAAATGTACATTTCTTTAAGTACTTTGCAGATAGCATACAAAATATCAAAAATTTAAGGCGTGTATAGCTAGCAATGTAGTACTTAGAATAATCGGACAGGTAGCGTAAACCGATTCAAACTCCAACCGCGCCTTTACATGTTACAGGTCACAAAAAATAACGACTTTTTCCGTTACACTAATCTAAAACAACAAAAAAAAAGAATTGCCGAGTGCGTGTCGGACCACATGCAGTGTAGGGTTCCGTAGTTGCCCGTCACAATATGCAGGCTTAAGGATGCTTATGTTACATTGGACCGGAGCCGAGCCGGTGTAGCATGAATAACATCATACAAAAGTATAGTATAGATGTTTTACCGTAACCCGGTCGTCACCCGGCGCGGCCCCAGCCCAGTGTAGCATGAATTATTTCATACAAAAGTATACTATAAATGTTCGACCGTGTCCCGGCCGGCGTCCGGCTTGGTGTAACATGAATCGTCCTTTAGTGAAGGGCCTTTAATTTGTTTTCAATAGAACTTGTACGAAATTACTTCTCAAAATACATTTTATAAGTTGACTAGCTGTGCCCGAGGTTTCACCTGCGTACAGTTTAAAAGAAATCGCTGATTGATGATTTGAAATACTTCAGTATATACAATACTTTATCGGGCGGCCAGGGTTATGCTTCAGACGACTCGTTCGCGTCGCTACACCTATAGTTTTCGATTATCTCCAAAACTTTGCGTCCAAATAACCTACTATACAGTGCAAAATTTATCTTCCTAAAATTGTCTTGATGATGCCTAATAATAATTTTCATAAATCACTTTTCAATTTTCAATAAATTTTTGTCACAAAATACCTTATCTTATGTATACGTGATAGGCATATTTATTTACAGATAAAAAGGCCCTACTACAGAGAACAAACTGATAATAAATAATAAATTGATATCAATCAGTCACACAATAATAATTTACAGTTTACTTAAACATATTTTTATGTAGCAACTGAAATTACATTTAAAGATGTCTAAGTCCTTAAGTACTGTGTTTATTGTGTGCTCTACACACGCGCAGAACGCACAACCTATCCAACGACACCCCGCATGATGTGATAGTCAATAAAAAAAACATTCCCAGCTTACGTTTAGGGGAGGTACTCTAAACATTATTTTTTTAAGGATTTATTTTATTACTTTTTCGGCTTGATTAATATGCATACCCATGCCAAATTACAGCTTTCTAGTACTATGAATATCTGAGCTAAGCCGCGGACAGACAGACGAACATACCGAAACTATAAGGGTTTCGTTTGACTTCGGACTCTTAAAAGACAAAGGTAACCGCTTGTTGCAATATTTTTTCTGTGTTTATAGTTGTGACACTTGCACAGGAATCATTATAAATCCTCTATAGCCTTGAACGAAAATTTCTTTTATCGTTAATCAAACTCTATTTAATTATAACTAAAGTTCAAAAGAGATGATAGCTCTAAACCATTAGACTCAACGGGACGTCGCGTTGAAGCACGCGGGATCGAATCCAGAGCTTTCTATGAAGGAAATCATCGTCATGAAGCCCTAGTAACAAGTTCTTATAGTTTTTATAGCGATCGCAATTTTAGTTACCATAATTAAAACAAATAGAAAATGTGAAGCCAAGCACCTACTGGTGACTCCATGTAATAAAATTAAGAGGTTTTAATAGATATATGACTTAAAAGCACGCCTCCGCATGTCTGTGATGTAATTTATTAACGTCCCCAAACAGTCATGTGTTTATTTGCATTACTGTATTGGATATTTACGCCTACAAGTAATGTCCCGGTTTATTGGAATTCCGTAACGTTTCAACGGATACGACCCTTTTCCTTTTGGGTATGTTACAGGAACAAACTGGAAGGATCATGTAACTATTTCAAGATTTTTTATAGTGTAAGGACTAAGGAGTTTACGTTTTATTGACAATCACACGTGATAGTGTTGCATCGGAAGATTGTCGGACGCTAAGATTTCACTAGAGACTGTTACTCTAGTGGCGCTGACAGTACACACTAAAAGACGACACAGCTTGAAAGCGGTAGCTATAAAGAACTTGGCCTGCTGTGTTTGCACCTAAAGACAGGAGCTGGTAACGCGTACTGGCTCACTAAACGGTCTAACTTAGTCTTCAGAGGTACCAGCCTATCATTAAACTGATCTTAGGATATCGTTCTTGTTTGAGGTTGTTTATAGATAGCTACAGGCTGCGTCGATCACGATACACCAGATGTATCATCCGCCGTAATGGGGCACTTTGGCGTATCACGTTCCGAGATCAGCCATATACTCGTATATCCATTAATTAAGCAATGGGTAACCCATCACGGTGGCTATCTTTTATTATGCCATGTGTTGGAATTAGTCAGTGTATACAGAGAAACTTGTAGGCCGGCATGACAGGAGCAACCGTTGTTATTTTTTGGGTTGTGCTGTTCTTACCATCAGGGAAAGCACCGTTAATTTTTAGTATATAAGACAATGTGGACTACAAACGTAATTAAAAACTAGACAGTCAAAGATTACACAACTTTTGACTACAATCTCTCCTGATGTTAAGTTACAATGTGGACCAAGATGGTAATACGCTAAGCCTTGTGGGAGGACTGGCTCTCAATTGCAGGTACCGGCATCTTTGGTTGCTCAGATTTATTGTCGGGTTTGAGCTCATGTCTTTCGATCGAGTATCCGAGCATTCTGCCAATGAGCCATATCTATGGATGATATATCCACGTCATTCAGCAATAGCTGTTCTTTAATGGATTGTACTATGTCTACCGTCAATACTACTTTTAAAATTGTTGTTTTAAACACTTTATATGTTAAAAATAATACCGGTGAATTAATATTTATTAATTATTAAACCTATATTACATACACATTTTTTATCTTAATAAAAATAGGTATACCGCGATAACGTAGCGTGACGTCATCCTTCAAAAGCTTATATGCAAAGTTGAATTTAATAGAATTTTCAGTCATGTAATTATGAAATATGTATTAGGTAATTATGAAAGTCACTGTTTCAACAATTAATAATAATTGTCACTTATCACAGTATAACCTAATGACACTCAACTGTTATTGAACGATGGTGGTACGTTTTCTATATGGCAATTCCAATCACGTGACTCGCAGACAAAAATAATATTTTCCGAATGAAAAATTAAATTAATTAACATTTTTTTTCAGGTTTGTATTATTTATCAATTGACCAATATTATTAATTAATTAACTTTTATTTTTAACCATACTGTCTACCCACTGATTGAAGAGCGATCACTTTAATAAACCAATAAAAAAATATACATATTTAAAACAAATAAAAACAGAAGCATAATATAATAAACAACTAATTGAATTCAATAATTTAATCAATAGGGTAAAATGGAACCACTTTGAAACCGATATATTTAAAGGAACGGGTTAATACATTTTATTAGAACGTCGATACTGATCTATAGTTTACTAGACTGAGCGTTCGGAACAATGACTTTTCCAGTCTTGTGTGGTTCAAAACACCACACTTTTTCCTCTTTTTCTCTTTATTTAATGGCAAAGTACGTTCATTCACAACTCCGCAAACATATCACTAGCACATTTTTCTAATTTTCTTGTAATAAGATAGCGGTTCGCTTGGGAGTTTCGTGGCAACTTAAAATACATGTTCTTATGTGCACAATATCCTAACTACATCACGTAAAATACCATCAAAATCATATACTATAGGGCCAAATAGCATAAATTTACGACTTAAATTTAAAACCATCTCATGACAGACCAATATCCCGCCAAAAAATGTTCACCACATTTGCAATTACCACAGACCACACGGAATAATTCTTATTTCGTTTTTTTTTTGTTTATGAACAACTGGAATTAATTAATTTAATATTAAATTGATATGACGTAGCAATAACGAGACAGTTATAAAGTATAACGTCATTATGATGACGTAGTCTTTTTTATGAATCGTTCGGTCGACCCATGCCAAGGAATATCTGTAGCGACGTGAATCATGTGAACGGCTCGACGATGCCAGAGATAATGTGTTCATTGGCTTGCTTTTAAAAACTGACGACAACACTGTTAGCCTTAAGGACCCTGGAGCCATTAGTGGCTTTAACAACTTCACCGAGTTTATCGATATTCACCGATATAGATGTCACCAATTGAAATTGAGGTTATCAGAACAACTTGCAAAATATCTTCTACTGATAAAATTATTTGACGGTAGTTGGATGGTGAGAACGTGGAAATAGTTCTCACCAAACAAAAATATATATATACGAAGAAACAAAAGAAGAATATTGACTGGAGCGAAAGTGTAGGCGCTTTTGCCTCATAAATAAATCTAACAACAACCAAACTCCAAATAAATAAATGAACGCAGTAAACCTGTAACTCAGCACCCGTGGCTCAGGCACTAAAAAGCGCTCTGAAACGATGTTCTTATTGATGTTGTTTTGTTTTCAAACGTTGCTTGTAATAGTTTAATGCAAATATGTGATGACGATAATAAAGTGTTATAATAAGCAGAAAATATATTTCGATGTCTTAGGCCATGTATGTCTCAAGCCAGATGCATCCTAAGTTGAGGTGACTACTTATACAAAGAATCAGCTTGTTAAATTAAAAAAAAATTGATAATTATTTATCGATTGTGTGGGATTAGACGTCGCATGTCGCTCTGTGCAAATGTTGTATGACATGTTCTATATACGAAAATTTATATTCTTCGTTTCTAAACAGCCAGTATATTTTATAAAATATTAAGAAGGCAGCGATGAAAAGGTAAAGAATGCGTGATTTTTCAATGCGAATTATATAATATATTATGATGACAATGTAAATAAATATATGGCATAGAGAAAAAAGAATAAAATTTAGAAGTAATAAATCAAGTCGAAATCGCGGCCTACACGATGCGTGAGAAACAGACTAGGAGCAACATTTTAAATGTTCGGCGTAGGTAATTTTCAGATATATTATATTTACAAGGCCCAACCAGTAGTTTTGTTACTTTCAGACGTAAATAACACACCCGCCACGACCGCTCTGCGGCAACTCAAAGCTAGGTCCGATCCATCGGTATGGAGCCCTTGAGCCAAGCAGCCGCTCGCGCGATACAGTGACTCTACATTCACTAGCTCTCACAGACACACATGACACTGCATCATACACACATGAATAACACATAGGTACATAGGTTCTCTAAAGGACCATTTTTTTCTTTTTCTGCCTAGTTAGTTAGACAAAAATTTTCACACCACTAAATACCACTAAATTCCTTCCTCCCAGGGGGAAGAAACATGTATATATGTATAGTTAGAATGATAGGGAATTAGCCAGATCACGACTTATTTGTATACGCGCAACAGTTCGAGCCGAGGTTCGGCCACTTTGGCACTCTCGGATGTTGTCGCAAAGCTTTCGTGGCTGAGTGCAGGGCCCCTAAGACTAACAGTATAGTCAGTTCGAAAAAGAAAACGCTTGCGCTTGCAGTGACACATATACTTTAAAGATATTAAAGCCATCATTATTTTTTTTATCCTACCTACTCAGGTTTGTATGTTTGTCTCGTTCTCTTGTGTGGCTGAATAGAAACGTCACGAGGAGCTACTTGTATACGGTGCATTGTTATTGTTTTCATTTGCTATTCTAGGGTAAACATTTATTTCAATGTTTTATTACTCGTAGACGATTGAATTTACTTAGTGAAATTTATTTCGATTTTCAAGTCGACGCGTCTTGAAGGGTACTCGGCGTAGACGTTTCTTCACCTTTTTACTTTAAAGATAACCGTTCACATGGTGATATTATATGTTTTAAATTAAAAGGATTTTAGTATTTCTTACCGACTTCAAAATATGAAGATTCTCTGTTAACTTAATAATCTTTTTATGAAACTGCATAACCTACTTTTATGTATATTTTGGGACCGTAATTGTTGAGACGGTTTGAGTATTTAAAATATGAAGATTTCTTTCTTATATAAAAACTTATACATATACCAAGCTGAGTCCCGTGGATCTAAAAGCGTATATTACTCAGTAATCATTTAGCTCTCGTCTTTTATAATTTTTTGGTGTTAATATTGATATTTTCTATAGTCTATCAATTTTGGAATTACAAATACAAAGCCCAAAGCCTCATTAAAATCAGTTGAGAAATAAAACATATGTATTTTTTGTATGATTGTGTGTAGATTTTTGATCTTTAATGAAGTCGGTTTGTATTTTAAAAACAACTTCTTGTATAAAGAATCACATAAATCCCACTGCACTGAAATGTTCATACGCCCGGTTAACACGTTAGTAATCCGAATACAACAGTTATAATTGGCACGATAAGCTGATGGCACACGATTTGTACGATACAGACATATGAACGCCTACCTTTAGAGAGCAACAGTGCATTAGTAGAATTTATGCTCACAGTATTTTCGTTTTCATTGCCTATTTGAAATAAATAACTTTTTAATACAATTGTAAGGTGTGAAAGATAGCATCCATGCGAATTATCGTTCGGGTTTAGAATGCTTAATATAAAATTCGCAGTTGTAACAATGATCTATGAAAATCAAGTATGCATATTTTTTTATAGTACCACGACATATTGACGGTACTATGCTAGAAGGTAAGCCCAGTACACTCTAAAAAATTATGGTTACCACAGAGAGATCCATAATTCATTTCTAGTTGCAGCTGTCGTTCCGGCCTGTGTAAATGAAAACTGGGTAGACATATACCGGCTAATCCCGAAACACGACGTGCATAAGTGAATGGCGGCGTATAAAATAATAATATGCATGGACCGTATTTCCTCGTTCCTTACTCATCAGGGTGCTCCACGTACATGTGTCTCAAGTCTTAAAATGTTAATTGGGGTCAGTTGAAAAAATAGCTATGCTAATAAATATCTGCCTCAGTCGATATTACTGCTGGATTTTTATCACCAATAACGAGGATAAGAAATCTTAGCAAGATATAATAACGCGCACAAATATTCTTATTAAGCTGAAGCCAACGTAAAAAATGTCTGAAGTAATTGCTTTCCCGCATATCACATACATAGCGTTATATGTTTGGCAGTACTTGTTGTATATTCCTTCTTGTTTTAACTCCTTTCAATAACCGGTGAGCGACGTGCAGCTATCATTATTGAACTACTTATGTGGTGACGCGCTAAACTAAACTTAACTTTATACTTTTAAATACGTGTTGTGGAAGTGCGTTGGATTTTATGACTTCTATTGCACGTCTGGGACATTAGACCACCACCAGATGAGTGAAATTTATCTTTCTCTTGTATTGATGAGGGAGGATCCACTGGTGCAAGGACAACAGCTTACTTGTGGTCTAAAAAATATTCTTTAATTAAATGGATTTCTCTCAATATCTTACTTGCCTAGACTAACACGAGTTACTTCACAACTATTCCTTCAATTTTATTAAAACGATAAGTACGTATTAGTACGTATAATATTGAATTTTCATCAAAAGTAAAACTTCTTTATAGTGGATTCATTTGGTGCATCATTTATCAACAATGTTTCGAAAGTGACCTTGACATTTTAAAAAAGCGGTAGGTATATCTAGGTAAGCTATTTTTAGACATTGTATGCTTACGTAAGAAGACCGATAAGGTTTCAATGTGTGCGTGTTTCGCGTGGCCTTAGCACCTTAACTAGGAATTTATACTAGATGTTTATAGTGAATTCTAGAGGTTTCTAGATATTTCAATTAGAATAAATTTTTTGATAATAGTGCACTTTATAAGTGCAGATCGTAAACTAAAAAAATCAAATTCTATAAGATTTTTGCGAAATACGAGTATAATCATGAAATCATCACAGCCAGTCAGTCAGTTCATGTTACACATACCTTAAATAGACCGTATAAGCCGCTGTATTGGTTTTGTAAATTATGCGTAACATTTGTTTTTTTTTTCGTATAAAGTCTTTCTGAAGTAATAGATATAACATATCATTTTGATTATTCGAAATTTAACGAATATATAGGCAATGGATAAAAAACGATTTATTTGTAGTTGTTCTAATCACTTGACTTTACTGAATGATAAGGGAAGTGAAGGTGATCAAACCCATATCTTCTCTTAGGAAGAGGCCTTCGCCTAGCAGTGGGACACTTACAGACTGATACATAAAAGTGGAGTACATACAAGGAACAGCAGTAACTCATAATTCATAATTATTTATTTATCATATTATAACGGTAATGTTACATGATATGTCAATATTACAATACACAGTGAAATCGATAACACTATACAAAACTTTGTCAAAACTGTAATATAATAATAAAATCGCAAAGTAAATAAAAATTAATACCCTACTTATACATTACTCATTCTACTAGTATTATTTTTGATGTCATATACTCTTTAATATTATAATATTTTTCTTTCTGTCGCGTATTATAATTGTGGATATCTTTTAATTTAAGTAAGTTACCTTTTACTTTATGTATTTCCAGCAGCGAGTTATAGATAAAAAAAAGGGAAATGACTGTCATAATTTTGCTTCTCTTACAATATTCTTTAACAGATTGTCGTCGGTGAACGCCGTATATAATTCTTATTGCACGTTTTTGACAAATCAAAACTCTATTTATTTCGGATGCGTTACCCCATACCGTTAATGCGTATTTTATGGTAGAGTGGCAGTATGCGTAGTAAACTGACAACAGTGTTTTTTTATCTACGAGAAGTTTTAAATTAATCAAATCATAATCTGCACTTGCTATTTTATTGCAAACTTTATCTATATGTTTATGATGACTTATTGTATATTCTAGATCATATCCTAGAAACGTTACGTCTCTTTTTTTATTGTTAGAAGCTTGGTTTGTTTTTGTTTTATAATTTAGAATAACGCTTTTGTCGTTGTTCAACAGTATACCATTAGCTTCAAACCATATTTTTAGCTTTATGATAATATCTCTAACTTTTATTTCTGCTATTTCTTTATTTTTATCTTTAATTCCATTATGAGTATCGTCAGCAAACAACGTTATCAATGCCCAATCCGGCAAACAACTTGGTAAATCATTAATATAAATTAAAAACAATAACGGTCCCAAAATGGATCCTTGAGGGATACCTACCCTCGAAACTACCTTTTCCGAATTTACTCCGTTTATATTAACTATTTGATTTCTATTATATAAGTAAGTAGTCATTAAATTTAGTTCTTTACCCTCAAATCCATAATATTTCAATTTATGTATCAAAATATCATGCCTTAAATAGTCAAATGCTTTCGATAGATCACAAAAAATACTAAAGCATTCATTATTTCCATCAAGAGCATCCAATGCATAATAGATAACTTTACGTATAGCCATTTCCGTAGATCTACCCTTGCGAAAACCATATTGAACATTTGTGAAAAAATTACGTGACTCGAAATGTTCTACTATTCTATCTTTAATTACACCTTCTAAAATCTTTGACAACACTGGGAGTATGCATATCGGCCTATAATTTCCGATATTAGTAGATTCTCCTTTCTTAAAAATTGGTATAATCTTTCCTGTTTTTAATGTATCTGGAAATATTTCAGCTTGAATACAATTATTGAGGACTAGTTGAACTAACTGGAAAAGATCTTCATTCTTTAACATAATTTCTTTTATTGTTTTGCTGTCCATATCATATACATCCGTAGATTTTTTAATATTTAGTTTAGTTATAACTAGCCTAAGATTTTTACTAGATATTTCGCGGAAGCAAATAGTCTTGTCAGATTTGGTTAATTTACTTATATAATCATTACATTTGTCAACACTTATATTCAGATTGTGTGTCAATTCTAAAGCTACACTTTTGAAAAATATGTCAATAGTATTTGCTATTTTCAAAGCATCCATTATTAATTTACCGTTAGTATATCTAAGTTTATATATTCCTCGTTGTGACTTAGTTGTATCAGTTTGTTATTTTATTATTTTCCATGTTTCTTTTATTTTGTTTTGCGATTTATGTATTCGGTTAGCAAAGTTAAGTATTTTACTTAAAGTTGTGAATCGATCGACTTCCGCCGTCACACACCACCTTATGACCGTACCACTATTAAAACCACCATTTTATGCGAATGGCGAATTTGTAATATTTGTACCGGTAGTAATTATCTAATAAGACACAAATACTAACAAAGGTGGCAAACAAGCATACGACCCGCCTGATAGTAAGCGTTTACCGTAGCCTATAGACGCTTATAATACCATAGGTAACACTAGCGCGTCGCCGACCTTGAACCCCCCTATCCCAAAGAGATCTGAAAACCTTACTCACCGCAGAGAATAATAGTTTATATATAGGGTATAGGCTGCGATCTTCTGTAGGATGGTTGTACTCCGCCAGACTTCCCCAAGAATCTCCAAAGAAATTTCTGCTATTGTTATTCCTTCAATTCATCAAAAGGAAAGGCCTGGGTGTCTAGATACATTAGATGACTAACTAACCTTACATTTACAAGACTCCATACAAAAACGAATAATCTCTTTCGAATTGCAATCGTGCAAAAACATGCAGCAAAAATAGAGTGGTTATTCATAATAATGTAATTGCATATACCTAAACATATACATTTATCGTCTGTATGTGAATATTTTGAAGAGTTCTTTATACTTATCCCTTCATCTCCCTTCCACTACAGAACAACGCGGACTTGAGTTACGGACTTGAGCTGTAACTACGGAGTCACAGCTACACGGTAGTGCCCATTACAGCACGAACAAAGAAATTTGCATAATTATTCTTACCTCTGCCGTACTAGGCGTATGTGGAATGGTCTCCCAGATAACTTGCTCTTTCCTTCCTATTTTATTGAGTCCTTCAAATGAGGGGTGATACGTATTTTCATCAGACTCGCATAACATCGAAGACTGAAACCGGTGTTTGTGGATTGTACCGTATTTACAGCTAGTATTAAAAAACACGAAATTGGCAGAAAAATAAATATCTTCGGGAATAATAGACGTGAATTTTTTCAAGTTGATAATATATTAAAAATAATGAGTTTTTTGGAAGCCAAAGGAGAGTAGTTCATTTTGTTGAAGGTATTTTATTACAAATAATTTTCTGATTTTTTATTAGGTTTAGGAGTTATTTTGTTTGCTTTATAAAATATCTAGTATTAAATATGAGAGTGCTAGGTAAAGAGCAAAGACCTTTCTATCTCAGTACATAATGATACTATGTAAGAAAATGTTTCTTTTCAGTATAATATAAAAGTGTAAATATTTACTATAAAATATTTTTTCTTCTAGGTATTTCGATACTTAGTAGTATAATATAACCTCTCCGGTCATTGTAACGTGGCGGCTCCTACATCATATATCACTAATGCCAGGGACTATTAAACTAGTCTCTGCTAATGCATTAAATATTATAGTACTTGTGACCAATTAGAAGTGTGGTGAAGTTCGACTATGGTAGCTCGATACTCCATCTATTGCGGTGTAAGAAATCAAAAACTTTATTCAATTTTGGGTCCTAAGAAGGCACTTACGAAAGTCAAAACACTAATACCGGTTCGGAAAACATACCAGTCATCGAGAAGGACCAGCAAGAAACACGATCGGGCTTATCTATCTTTTAAAAAAAAAAACCTACTGCATAAATAATATTCATAATTAATAATTTAGTGGATGCACAGAGGAGTCTCTTCCAGATATCACTATCATTCACATAATGATTCATCCTATATAACCTTTTGGTAGTAATACCTGCTTGACATGGTCCTTGAACTCATTGTGTGGCAAATCAGTAATTTACTTTGGGATCTTCTTATTTTAGAACCTGACACTAACCTAAACAACTCTTATTAGTCTTACTAAGCCTAAAACAGGGGAGTAAAACTCGATACACCCAAGTCTTGCAAGTGCATGCGGTGTACCCTGCTTAATAAAGAACGAAGGACTGGCAAAAGCTGGGTCGCAATCACCATGCATAGAGTGAAAAGCTTATCATAGTGATCGATTATGCGCGTCGTGTTTCGTAATCAGCCGGTGCATATCCAGTTTCTATTATCGCAGATAGGCATGACAGCGGCGAATAGCGATGGATTGATTATTTCTCTGTGCTCGTCACTGTTTTGGGATTATAATATGCTTACCATCAGGCACATTTTGCTGCTTCACCCTGCTTCTTTGCTACTAATAATACTACCGCTTCCGATCAGACGCATGTGATTGATTGGCAATCACATTGACAGTACTGTCCTCAAAGACTCAAGGACCTCATATATATTTCTCGGTGTTTGAAATCACCAATACGTCATGTGCTAATGTGGTGATTAAGCCCGTACCTTTCCTTGGGAAGAGGTCTATGCCCATCAGTGGGACACTTAGTTTCCTCACGATGTTTTCCTTCTCCGTCAGCCGATAATGTTACAAACTTCAATTGTATTCATTCGATTAAACCGAAACTATGGCTATTTACTACTTCGTTCTCTTAAGCAATATGATTTACAGAAAGTAACCAATAAGGAATATGCATATAGTTTAAATATAGGTCAAATATTTTTATTTTGGAAACTTTATTACTATAGAATTATACCTATAACATTTATTTATAGATTTTCATTAATAAAAAGTGTTAAAAATACAATGGAAATTTCGTAACCCTATTGGTTGGGTATTTTTATTGTTTTGTTATGTACTTACGTTTTAATCGTTAGTCTTATTAGTAAAATATTTATTGTATTGTTAGAATCTAGATATCTATATAATTAAGTATCACCGGTCGAGTATGTTCGGCCAGATCACCCTACGATAAGTTACTACCAAAAATTTCTGCTAAATACAACTGTAATATAAGACAATATTTTTTATAGTAACACTACTTCTGATGGTATTTACAGTACATTCCAATAACAACGGCGACCATAGAGATCTATGGCGATCTATCGATGGTCGTCACTGTCATGCCGGCCTGTAAGCATCTTAGCAGTTTGATATACATTGGCTGATCCCGAATTGTTACATATCAAAACACAGATACTGCGACATGTTGATCAGCATGTGTATGGTGGTCGCGATCCAGTCAGGTTATACAGATACCCTACTAACCCGCTTGATTACTGGATATACAAGGGCTGATCCCGGAACTCGATACACCTAAGTATTCCAATATAGCGGGTGTTACACGTGGTGTATGGTGGTCGCGATCCAGTCGGACAGTTGTCGTGACTGACCCATCAAAAAAGCTTTCTTCCCTTAGTAAGGTTCCACATGATGCTTTTATATTAAATAGGAAATAAAACTTAACATATTTTATTTTGTACGTCTGAACGTTTCTACTTAATATTTATAAACCACTTCACGAATGCACAATAACTAAACTATATTACGCTATATTAACTATATTAGGGTCAATGAAACCTAAAGTGAATGAATTAAAAATAAAAACCACAACATGGCAGCTCAAGATCCCCTCAAAACCTCCAAGAAAGTTTTCTATGAATTAAAAAAAATATGTTACACTATTTTTTATTCCTTTTTCAACGGGCCAGTATTTTTGCTGGCTAAATTTATCTGGCGGTACATAGAAATACATTTCATCGAGTGTACCTATTTCTTATCGTACTTTTTTACACATAGATACGCTGCAGTATTTAGAAAAGGGTCTTCCACTTCCATCTATGTTGTAATTAGTTATAATACATAACAATTACCTAATGAATATTCCCTATTTTATTGAAAACATTCCCCGTTCCCTGACATTGATTCGCCTTTAGTTCATTGCTTACCCACCCCCACATATAGGCGATGATGACACACATTGGCACTGATCCCACTCTCGTAAATCAACACTGATGTATAGAATTACTATGGATCTATCTTCCCATTTCCGTTGTCTTATTTCAGTTATTTTATTTAAAAAGAATGACAGCTGACAGTAAGTTTTCGATTCGGATTTATATAACCAACAGTTTATGTTTCACCATTTTACAACATTCTTACCAGATGTTATGTGACGATGCGATCGAAAATGATAATACGTTAAGCTTGGAGAAGAATTTTCAACTTGATTACGTTATTAATCTAAATGTGTATAAGATAATTAGGTATATTCCATCACCAGGTCTATGGATACATCGCAATGTTTTTCTAGATAATATACATAAAAATTTGTAAAGGGCTAACTGACAAGTAAGTGAATTTAATATCGCACTGTCATCCAGTTCTGAGCTACGTGTAAAGTTTCAAATCTCTACCCATCGGAAAGTTAAGTTTTGTCGATTGGGAAATTATCCAATAAAACACACACAAGAAAACAAGATAATAAAAATGTGGTAGTATAATAGAAATATGAAATGTTTGTGAAAAGATTTATTTTACGAAGTACCGATAAGTCAAGATCGAATTACAAAAATGTTTACTTTATAGATGATGAAGAAAATGTGAAACCATTGAATGGAAAATCCTAATCTCTGAAGGTACAAAAATCAAAGTTTACATTTTCCATTAAATAAAAATGTTATTCTAGTTTTAAAATAACCTTTAAATAAATACAATTTCTATAAGAGCTTCGTGGTTATCTAAAAAGTGGACATAAAATTTAAGACTTACTAAAGAAAGAATTACTTTTTCAGCTTTTTTGTATAAGTCACCCTAAGGGAGTAAAGTGGGTCTAGAATATCATTTGAAACTAAAGAACCTTTGAAATAGGAGAAGAAATAATATTTATCGTTTATTTTTACCAGCGATTTAAATGTATACACTAGAATAAAAAATCAGAACAAAAAAGGTTGGCTGTTGGCTATTGTTGACAATGTTTACTATGTGTACAATGTGTATTGTAATGACCTGGACAATTTGGGAGTTCGAGGCGTGATAAACATATTTGTTCATGCTCTTTGGTTTTTTCTTTTTGATGTTCCTGAATTGTAGACAATGAGCATCGCAGAGAACGGTATAAAATAAAACAATAGTAAAACGTGATAAATAAAGCAAAAGGACCATTAAGTGAAAACAATCTCGATATTTCCACCCTCTTCTTTGAAACGAGTGTATCATATATCGGCCAGATCCAGTTCTAGTGTGAACATCAAAGCGGCGACCGGAATCAATGTACGAGAGGATTGAAACGTGGATAGTGTAATCTATGAATAGTGCTATTAAGAAGGACTATTCAAGTGTGTTCGTGTGTTTTTCATCGCAATATACGGAATTTTCCTAACCCGCGAGCACCTTGAAGGTTTAAGCAGCTTTCTTTAACGACTGATAAATATTTAGCTCAGATTATTTTATGTCGTGACCACCAGTAAAGATTCCAATTACCATAATACGATTTCCCCTGCTAGCAAAGATTTGGCAATACAAACCAATCAAAGTTCTATTAAATCTAGTTCAGTAACATTAGATGATGGGTGCTCACTGTTCCGCATAAGCATTTTTTGATTCTTTAAATTAAATATTACTTTATAAAAAAATGTTTATAGAAATTCCATTCTCTAGAGCCATCAAAAGGTCACTCGCTAAATTTGTCTTGCCCATATTATCAAATTTATTTCTTTCCTCGCCATTAATAGTATACATATATTAAAATAAATTGTTGACTAAAAATATTAATTTCTCAGTTCGCAGTGTAGGGTTCCGTAATTGCCCGTTACAATATGCAGAATTAATGATGCTTATGTTACACCGGGTCGAAAAGTAGCATGAATTACTTCATACAAAAGTATACTATAGATATTTGCCCCGCCCCGGTGTAACATTAAGTAGTTCATAAAAAGTATAGTACAGTAGTTTGAGCGTGTCCCGGCCGGCGCGGCGCGGCCCTTTTTGAATCATCCTTTAGAGATGGGTCTAGAAGTTGTTTTCAATGGAATTTGTACGAAATTACTTCTCCAAATATTTTTATTAGTTGATTGATTATTACTCGTTAACTTCTAAAGCCTAGTTATCTCTGATAGTTTTTCTTTTAACTTCATTATATATACTACTACCATAAAATTAACACATATCCAAAAAAACACTTAGCTGGCAGGGGCATATTTTTGAAAGACCTATATAACGACACCCTACACGTTATGATAGACGAGAACAATCCCACTTTACTTGTAGGGGAGGTACCCTAAACTTTTTGTTTTTGTTTTACTACTTTTTAATAATATGTATTTACCTATTAAATTGCCGTTCTGCAGTACTGGCCATTTCAAATCAAAATAATTTTTGTTTGGCTAAGAATTCTAATTTCAAATTAATTTTATTATAAAAACATGGAATTCTTTTCCCAAAAGTAGTCATTTGTTTATTGATTAGTGTTACATTTTCATCGCATTTAAATCTTTTTTGTCATCATGGATACGTTAAAAATTCGAGTAATTATGGAATATGAGTACCGTCGTTGCAGTAACGCGGCACAAGCGGCACGCAACATCAACGACGATTACGGAGCTAACACTACAAACCAACGCACCACCTGTTATTGTTTTGCTCGCTTCCGTTCTGGGAATTTCGACCTCAAAAATGAACCTCGCGGTCGTCCGAAGACTTTGGTCGACAATGACGAATTAAAGGCGATTGTGGAAGCTGATGATACACAATCTACGGCTGAATTAGCAGTGTTAGCATCAAAACAATATTGGTCCATTTGCGTCAAATTGGCAAGGAAAAAAACTTGACAAATGGGTGCCCCACGAACTCAATGATCGCCAGCGCGAAGTACGCGTCGAGACGTGCCTTCCACTTCTCAACAGATACACAAATGAAGGAATTTTGAACCGCATTGTTACCTGCGATGAAAAATGGATTCTGTTTGATAACCGCAAGCGCTCAGCAAGTTGGTTGGATCCTGGTTCAGCACCTAAACAATGCCCTAAACGAAAACTTACCCCTAGAAAAGTGATGGTCACTGTTTGGTGGTCTAGCGCCGGTGTGATTCATCACAGCTTCTTAACAAACGGGGTGAGCATTACTACAGATATGTACTGTGAAGAACTGAACACAATGATGGAGAAGCTGGCACATCTCCAACCAGCATTGGTTAATCGCTCGTCTCCGCTGCTCCTGCACGACAACGCGCGACATCATACTGCACAACAGACGGTCTCCAAGTTGCAAGAACTGGGGTTGGAAGTTCTCCGTCATCCGCCCTACTCACCAGACCTTGCGCCTACAGACTAATACTTTTTCCAGAATTTGGATAACTCCTTGGCGGGATAAAAATTCAATACCCGAGAGGCAGTACAAAATGCCTTTGAATAATTTGTTGCCTCCCGTCCAGCTGATTTCTTTAAGAAGGGCATCAATAAACTGCCACTGCGCTGGCAAAGATGCATTGATTGCATGGGTGATTACTTCGATTAATACAAATAAAAAATACATGAAAAAGCATCGTTTAAATTTTTTCATACAAAACGGCAATTTCATAGGTAAAGACCTAATATGTATACCCATACCAAATTAAAGCTTCCAAGTAGGTACTATGAATCTCTGAGCTAAACCGCGAAGAGACAGACGGACATAGCGAAACTATAAGGGTTCCTTGTTGACTTCGGATCCCTAAAAAACACCCAATTGAATGCTGTCATAACAATAAAATTTAATTTTGGAGATGCTATTTAACTTGCTTAAGCTAATAATGCTCGTGAATACTGTTTTAAACGGCTAACAAAATGGACAGACTTGTATCCGTCTCACTTTAACACTATCGCGGAGAGAAAGCCAACCAATCTGTTAATATTCCAACCTTGATATAAGTAGGTACTAAATGAACTGCGAAATTTCTTTACTTAATTTGTATGATGAAATTTCACGAGCTTCCTTTGTTCTCTTTCAGTTTCCCATTATATCTTTCTTTTGTTTACGTTTATAATGAAGGTATATTTTTATAAAACGAAATATCTGTGTGTGTGTGGTGTTTAATTATTCTGTTGTACTTCTATATCTATACATATTATAAAACTCAACGTCCGTCTGTCTGTCCGTTCATGTTCTTTTCATGCGAAAACAACTTACCGATTTATAGGTTATCGGATATATTTTGTAAGATAAAATAACATACGAAATTAGTTGTGACTCAATGTATGTATGTGTATGGTGAATCAATTCGGAAAAAGACGCATTTGGGACGCTTAAATGGTAAACCATGAGTAAGAGAACCAAAAGAGATATATGAAATTCATATTGTAAATCATTGTAGAACTAATAAGGACCTACAAAAAAAATCAGAAATAACATATATCCATTTTCTATGGATCAGCCACAACAAATGTGTTCCGTCTATTGAGCGGAGGCAGCACAATTCGTGCGTGCACTCGGCCGACCGCATTCTGTAGTCCACGCGAGCGGAGCCGCGGGCACAGCTAGTTAATAAATAATTAAAATTAAAGTATTCGTTTGTCATTACTAAGCTCATTACTAAAACTCTAATCTTCGTATACATATTTTGTTTGTAATTAAATTCATAAAGAACAATTAATAATTATTTATGTACAACAATAATAATTGTTACATATCAAACATGATACAGTGTCGTTTCTAGTAATCGCACCTACAAACTGAACGGACAAAACATAAAAGTCGATGACCTCGAACACGGTTTTCGATGACATTGAGTAAAAAAACTAATAAAACCGGTGCATTCGTTTAATTGTTCCCGTTTGGTTACGGTTCGTAAATCTGTTCTGTAATATAAAACTTTACTACACAACAAAAAACTGCTTTTTAACTACGATACACTTTATTGCTAGCATAAAACTCAGACCGTGTTAACTTACAGTAGCCATGGGAACTGGCTAAGTTATCCATGTCAGACTCACATCGCGAACAACCAAGCAAATCTTCTGTAAAAGGGGCCTGTTGAAATTTATTTAATACTCGCTAACTACCTCTCTCTACTTAAAGTAGAATATTTTAGATTTCTATTTCATTTAGGACTATTAAAGGCATACTGGGTGGTAAGACGCGACAACTGTGTTCGACTAGACCACGACCACCATACACCAGGTGTAACGAACGTAATAGTGGCACGCTTAGGCTTCTCACGTTCCAGGATCAGCCGATGTATATGCAGCAATCAAGCATGGTGATAGCCGTGGTAAAAGGTCAACTGTGTCGCGACCACCATGCACACGTTGATAAACAAGTCACAGTGACTCTCTCTGGTTTAACGCGTTTAGGGATCAACCAGTTTAAATCCAGCTTTCAAAAGGCTTACAAGTCACTTTGCCGTGTTTCTACAAACAGAACAAAAAAAAATACCAAGTACGTGTCGGGCCACGCACAGTTTAAGGTTCCGTAGTTACCCGTCACAATATGCAGACTAGAAAGAGGGCTCTAAGTAAATTTTCAATGGATTTATATTAGTAAATATAAAGAATAATAGTTATAGGGTGGCGTAGTGGCCACAATCTCACCTGATGTTAAGTAACGATGTGGCCCAAAATGATAACACGCTAAACCTAGTGGAAGACTGGCTCTCAAGTGCACCTGCCGGAACACACCTATTTTCAACTTGAGGGTGGTAGCTAGCCAGGCGGGCATTAGAAAAAGCCCTACCACCATGCTATGTTTCCTCACGATGTTTTCCTTCACCGATAGCTCAGGCTCATTGCAGGGATTCGAACTCACGTCAATCGACGCGAAGTCGTACACGATACCACTGAGCCATAATTCCTTCATTTTATATGTAAGTGGGTCGACTTATTACGCAAACGGATCCCTAAATTGAAAAATTGTTTTCACACAACCGCAATATTTATGAACAATCTATTCAACGATAACCCACAGCATGGGATAGACGAGAAAAAAGCATCCCCACTTTACGTGTAAGGGAGATACCCTACAAACCACGAGCTGCTAGTCGGTATGTGCTATGTGTGCCTGTAAAATCGTCGTACATTTAGTCAGATCCACTGACCGCTAGATGGCCTCCCACTGAACAAGTATATTATACATTATTAATTACGTTCTTTTTAAATACCAAGATCAAAAGTAACTGAAAATGTCTAAATTTAATTGCTTGCTGAATACATTATATTTAAAATATGTCTCTGTAAGAAACTTTAAATTATATTTAAGTAAACGAATAATGTTAGAATTAATTCGTCGAGACGTAAGTAGTTTCGTTTACTTCCCGATAGATGACGCTTATATAAGAAATTTATATATGTATTCATTTTATCTCAAAGTGTCATTTTGCCTTTCTTGTTTTCTAATAAGAGAAGAAGATGAACTGAGCAGAGCGAAACCCAGAATGATTTTCTTGGTGGTTCGACGATAAAACTAAATAAAAATAAAAAGCAATATGGTGCCTTTACTTCTTTATTTACAATGTAATAATATAATAACATAAAATACATTTATTAAATATTCAACATTCTTTTATAATACTTTATTTTCTATTTTGAAACATAACATAATTAATCTCATGAAAGATGTGAAAAGAATGGAATTATATTATATGAATTACCGCAATTTTGTTACACGCACACGCAGACCGCAGGTTTGCATATTGTTACGTTTTATTATTAACTTTGTAACGTGTTCATTACGAATATTGTTATAAAGATGATACACCATGGGCGTAACCAGGTACGGGCAGGTTCTGATTAGCATGGAGTTGCTAAACGCTCGGTCGGAGTCGGAGTAAACCCGAAACCGAAACACATTCCTTTGTTCGGTATTGTCAGTAGTCACTATGGTCACTCTTGGTTCAATTATGAATGCGTTGACGCTGCCAGAAGAAGAATCAGAAGCAGGCTGCGTATCGTGGGTCATGATTCAAGGGGGATCTAGTATCGTTCAAATAAAGATTCCAACAACAGCTCCCTCAAAGCAACTTTCAACAGTACCATCAAGTCATCTAAGAGGGGTTCCAAGATTCTGTTATAATATAAGCGCGACGTTCGTTTTGGCCAGAAAAAGTGGAACATCCGACTAACAGTCGTAACTGTTGGGATATGGCCAAATAATAAATACAACCCTATTTTAACCAACTATGGCTGCCCCAATGGCATACTCGCCCACAACACAAGCAAGAAAGCTATTTTAACAATGACATACTCGCCCACAACCCAAGCAAGAAAGGTATTTTAATGGTTAACATTTTCGCGGTTAACTCCAGGCTTGACGTTCGTAGTTCGCAATTGGCGCAAAAGGCGTAGTGAGCTACTTTCGCTCGATGCTTGGAAAGCCATAGGTGTTAATGATATCCCAGCGGTATTCTTCAAGACTGTGCAGCCTAGAAGTCCTCAGCACTAACACGTCTATACTGCCTGTGCTACATCCTCAACTTTGGAGAGATGCTAATATGTGATATCTTTTACCCAATCACGGTAACTTCAGTCTTGTGCAAAGATATGGAACAAATCATAAATACGTTATCCACTACCCAAAAGATCACTCTTCAATGATCGACAATAATATGGCTTTCATACTAATCGATGAACAGGTAATCTTCTAGCATAGGCGCTGCATTTCTACAGGACGGTATAATGGCGACTACTGTCGATGGACTCTGTCACCGACGGTCACCGTTGTTTTCAGATTGTACCGTACTTTTACCATCAGGTGTTATAGGGTCATTTTTCCAAACTACTATAAAAAAAAGTTTAACATTATTTTGGACTTACCTGACCCCCCCCCCCCCCCCCGATCAAAATCCTAATTGCACCCATGCATATAATAATAGTAAGACCCAAAAAGCTCAATTTCTGCTTACGCAGATTATTACTACGCAGTTAATACGCAGGTAGCGCCGATTCATAACTTGCAAACTTATTATCAGCAATTGGTAAAAAGCAGCCAAAATCCTGGTTACGCTCATGGCGATACCTATGTATTTCTATTATACGTATATTATATACAATTACTTAACATTTCCACTGAAAACTTTACGCAAATAATATAGGTAAGTGAGACGAAATTAAATGTTACAAAATACTTTTTATGCTTGCAAAAATTCATGAACATATCTGTATTCTCGGGTAATAATTTATGTGTTATTCATGTCTGAGCTTTCGGTGAAGGAAAACATCGTGAGGAAACATAGCATGATGGTAGGGCATTTTCTAATGCCCGCCTGGCTAGCTACCCTTAATATACCTATAACTACCCTCAAGTTGAAAACCTGTCGCCAAGCACCAATAGGTGTGTTCCGGCAGCTGCACTTGAGAGCCAGTCTTCCACTAGGTTTAGCGTGTTATCATCTTGGACCATATCGTCACTTAACATCAGGTGAGATTGTGGCCACTAAGCCAAAACCTATAACGATAAAAAAATGATTTGTTAAAAAATATCATAAGCGTCTCGAAAATATACCTGCTTAACCCATTATAGAATATAATACGACACTGATATATCGAGAATTTCATTAATGATGCTTACGATCAAACCTTTTAAAAACTTGAATTAAAATTACTTAATTTCTAACATAATTAATTTCGATGGAATATAATAATTACTAAGTTAGATGTTAAATTTAAAGTTATACAAAATATCGAGAGGTGTGTCTAAAGCTTCTTGTATTTGGAACGACAACAATTCCATTTTATGATTGTTAATGACGACTTTACTGTAACATTACTGTTTCTTTTTGCATATTCCCATATAAAACTATTTTCTAAATTATATACATATTCTACATATAAATAACCTATCTAGCACTATAACTATAACTATATAACTTATAACCGCCCTATTTTCATGACTCTAACATAAATAAATATATATTAAAATAAAATTCGTGCTAAAAAAATTAACTATGAATATTTAATATCTACAACTTCATATTTATTTGTTATCTTATCATTGACAGCGGGTTTTTAATATTTATATGCAGTAGGTAATTGAATAACATATATAAAGAGTAAATAAATAAAACTGATCATATCAAAGATTCGTATCCTACATTTTATCTAAATTTCAGCTATCATATATTGTAATAATTTATCATATTGCTCTATGACTAGAATAATAATATTATATTGAATGACTACAACACTACAACTAGACAATCAATTTAGAAAATCAACTTGTGAGGTGACGTGGGGTTTTCGCCGTTTTTTTATTTAGATTTTAAATCAAAAAGTCTCCAAAAATTTTCTACGATAGGTACAAGTAATTCTCGCTGAATATTAGTGGTGAACAATCCGAGAACAAAACAAAGGAAATATCAAAGAGTAACTAGTTATCACAACCGGTACTGTCAGTTGGTAGAGCAGATGAGATAACCACACACACTTAAAGGAGATTCCCGAGTTCCGACACAGATTAAATAATAAAAGTTTTGTGCTTGTTTTAATCGATGCAACAAAAATATAAGTTGAATTAGATTAAATTTTAAGTTCATATTGTATTCTAAACATTTAGCATATTGTAATATACTAATTATTAGATATTTGTTGGTAAACTTTCCCGCCTCCTAAAAGTAGGTCCCGAGGCGGGCGGATCCAACCGCTTCCGCTGCGCTTAGTCTATGACTAAAGCTTCATAACTATTTTGAAAGGTCTCATTGAGGTGCGGGTCGCGAGAGTACTAAAGTATAAACGAGATTGATGCTAAGATATTCATAATTTAATTAAAAACATGATTTACCTAATTTTATTAAAATTAAATAAACTTGTGGCAATAATCATTTTATACCTACACTTGCTATTTCTCGCGGTTAAGCTTTAGTTAAACCATACTTTTAAAGTAACGACTTTATACCCAAAGGCGCAGTACTAACGAGAAACAATTTTAATTATCAAACAACTTTAGCACATGTAAAATAACATATTTTGTGTATCGCATTCTATTTCTATAATATATGTGGCACCTGTTAGCAGTGGTGACCCGAGTAAGCTTAACGGCCTAAGCGCTAGGCGAATGACGTTAATGGCGGCCCAAATAAAAAATGAGTAATAATATAAAATACGTAATCACGGTACAGCATCTATATTTACCCATTAAAAGAGTATGCGTCTTCTAACGTTTTTTTTTTCGTTCTTTTATTTCCATGAGGCCTAATTATGTCATAATTACATAAGTTTAAATTTTCTTGCTTTCGTTTTTGCATAATGCCGCCCCGAGCGCCCTAAGCCATTACTTAGTTCGCCTATATGAACGGGCCAGCATTGCTTATTAGTGTTTTCATATAAAAAATAATTGAAATTAGATTATAAGCAAACAAAAGAACTTCAGTAGTATATCAGTTTTAAACTCAACGGAAATGCGTGAAACACCTTTTATTTACGATGTGGTTGTGCTTTTTATTTGTTCTTTAAATTGTTAGTTTTAAATGGTTGTTAAAGCGAAAAGGTCTAGCCTATAATTTACATACAGTAACTAGTACATTTAACGAAAAGCTAGGAATAATATTAATTCTAGATTGATTTCTGACAGTTTTTTAATTCGATTTCTTTACCGGCTATTTTAGTTTCTCCGTGTTCTTGAGAGGGACGCTACTAGAAAATGTATTATTGAAAACAAAAAATATGATCTTCTATAGATGATCCAAAATAGAACAAAATGTTTTAAGTGACAGAGAACTGAGCTTGGGTAGCCTTCAAAATATATACAATCTTCAAATTAAATTCAAGGGCACTCTAAAACAGTGTTCATTATCCGCATATCTCGTCCCACAAGTCTGGAACCGTTTGACGCAGTCCTTCTCGATACACGGCCGCGTCCCGAAACCCTGGTCTAGAGGTACTGTGGTTTTTGGCGCTCCTTCCAGCCGACATCTTGGACTGAACCGCAGACCCTTCCGTATTGCACACTCGGAGATGATCCTCGGCCAGACTGAGTATTACTGCTTCTAAATGTCACAGTGGTGCAAGTTCTGATACTAGACGTGTTGGATTTTTGACGTAATCCTTGCATCTGAAATTAAAGAGTATATTAAAAAAATACATGTTATAACCAAGAGTGCTGAACTAACCATTAAATTTAACTACTCGTACGTAGCTACGAAAAGTATAAGAAAAGAATCATTATGTTAACAATTTAGCATAATTTTTGGTATCAATGGTAATAATTCCCAGAAAATTTCGGCTTTTGCAAGACTTATGTATAACAGAGTACTCTAACTTTGTTATATTTTATTTTGAATCTAATCAAAAATATATTTTTTCAGATTAAATCTACTTTAAAATATTAAGAACAAAATAATTATCAAATTAATTGTAATAATTTCAAATCTAGTTTTAAAAAGATTAATCTTAAATTTTGCTAGAAAAGCCCAATTTAATTATATTATCTTCATCTTGTTGTTTGACTTTTGACATCATCAGATGCGTATCCATTAGCTGTCATATAGTTTTATTATTTAAGTTTATTTCAATACGAATATTTATTTTTATAATACAAACTTGATGTTACAAGATTTTCAGTTTACTGATTTCCTTCAAACGTTTAAGTTTTCTACTTCCTTTGGATGATACAGAAATAACAAAATCATAATAAAAATAAAATAAACATTTGTTAGTAAGTGTGACTCGAGATGCGTTAGTTTAACTTGTTGTACATAACTCAACTTACGTGGAAATGAGTACTAGAGTTTATGTTACCGGTGTCGTGGCAGATTAGCTTGCGAAGAGACCGGCGGAAGTTCCTCGTCATTAAGCAGTACACTATCGGGTTGATGGCCGAGTTCATATGACCTTAAATGCAATTAGGTTTAATATAAATGAAACAAAGTTAGTAGATTTATGATATAAAAATAGAAATAAACACAAATACAAAAAAAAAACTAAGTCAATAGTTTCAACACCATAAATTATACGTTGGTGAATGATCAATCGGAACAAAGTTGTCAACTGAAAGAACAAAGGTGTATAATTGGGTGTATAATAGGGTGTGATATCCGAGATAGTGGAAACGACAAGGGATTTAGAGCTCAAAGACAATGCAAATTGTCGTTCACGATAAATTGATGTTGAATACAGATTAGCAGCGTTCGTTTAAACTAGGGTTGTCGATATAATTATTCTTATAGAAAAAACATAGGTAAGTGCTACATATAATAATATAAAAATGTGTGTGCGATTCACACACGATAGAAGCGAAACTTCATTTTAAAAGACATTGTCTATTTTATTTAAACAGTGTGCAATATACATACACACCGACATTTACCCTCTCGCTCTGGCTCACACAAAGACGAGAGACCGATAATATATTGCTCTCTCGCTCTGGCTCACACAAAGAGGAGAGACCGATAATGTGCGTTAAACGTTTAACGCTTGGAAGTCGCATAAGAAGTTTCACTTCAATAAAATATCTTTTAAAATGAAGTTTCACTTCTATCGTGTGTGAATGGCACACACACCTTTTTTTATATTCTAGTTGAATTAAGATAATTGCCACCATATTATCGAAGCTGAAGTGTACTTGTAGCTTGCCATGACACTACTTTAACATGCGAACAGAGAGTTTTTCCCATTTAAGAAGGCAGTAGTCTATGATCAGGATAATTTCGTCTAAAAAAGTTGAAGTGTATGGTAATTTCATTCAAATTTATATAGTTCTGAGTTTTATCTACGCTATATGTATTTTTAGTTTAATATACAGAATTATGTTATTTTCACGTTTTCTTTTTTTCTGTAAGGTTTAAGTATCTATTAATAATTCATCTAGTCTGTTTGAAGAGATCGATGTTAGAGGAAGGTAGGCATACATTTCCTCATTTTACAGATTTATGATTTTTACATTTGTATAAATTCCCTTGAGCATTCTACTTTTTATTTAATATTAAGTAACCCTTCTGTCGAGTAACAGGCTTATCGGATTAAGTTCACTACTATATGCCTGAAAATGGCACCTTTCAAAGTGTTGTAATTAACATTTTTTTAAACTAGATTTGCGTAACAACACTGAATGAAATTAATAATATTGTTCATGATCCCACACAAAATTAAGTGTATAAAGTACAAAAATCGAACCCTTTAATCAATTTGAAAGTGTGAACAAATGCTTAGATACACAACAACAATTATTATATTTAAATAGAGAATAAGAGAAAACAATTAAACGAAAAACAACCTAATACAACAGAACAATTACCACTTCCAAAAACTTATAACAGCGACATCTCTTACTTCAAAAATCAAACTCATTGTCTCTAATATTATTACCTAGTAATAAAGTGTACGGTAGCACTAAAGATGCGGAATCAATTTGAACGGCGTTAACATCGATCAGCAATTGTAGTATGTTGTATGGAAGCCAGCAGAGCGCGAAGAGCACTGCCAGCAGTAATAGTATCCAAGCCACACGTTTTCTCTCGCGTACCAAGCGAAGACGCTGAAAATTCAAAAATAAATCAAAAAATACTTTATTTTATTTAAGCTCTAAGAAGGCACTTATGAATGTCGACACACTACTAACGGTTTGGAAAACATCCCATTTATCGAGAAAAGCTGGCAAGAAACTCGATCAGATTTATTTTGCTTTTTTTTAACTGTTCCAAAAATATTCACAGTTAATATTTATACGAATAATTATTTAGTTGATGCACAAAGAGGGAGTCACTTTCACATTCTCATAATGATCCACAATATTATGTGTATAATTCATAACCTTTTGAAAGTATGACCAGCTTGACATAGTCCGGCAAATCAGTATTGCGCTTCGGCGTCTTATTATAGAACCTAACACTATAATCTAAAAAACTTTATTTAGTTTTACTAAAACACGGTGCGACTAATTTATTTCTATTTCTAGTATTAAAACTGTGCTGATCTTTGACAAAATCCAGCTTGTCAAAGTTTTTACGAATTTCAAGTAAGGATGTATTTGGAGGGCAAAATTAAGATATTAAATTCCTGGAAGTTGTTCTTTAGTAATTTGCGATTGCTAAATTGCCCGCTTATATAATATGAATATGGTACCTACCTCAGCTGCTGAACCCCACAGCAAAATACCGTAAGACAGTAAGCGAAGTAGACAAACTTAGGAGTGGCAAAATCCGTTATCTGTTTACTAATTTAAATTTGTATTTAAACAAACAAAAAAATATCTTATATAGATAATAGAACATATTAAACACAAGAACAAAATAAAATAAATACGTCATTACTAACAAGACGAATGTTCATGTTTGGTATACGCTACGGAGCGGTTACAGTAATTTAATGTCCCATATTAGGGTCGGTTTTATGAAATATAAGTACCTATTATCAAGTAAGCACCTAATAAAAGGCCACCGAAATGTTAGGACTGTCGTAAAAAACTTGAATACTTCCAAATGTAATGTATTTGTTTTTGTTTACTCTGTTTTTATTCGTAAGTGATGTATCTCTACTATTGGGATTATATAGCTCAAGACATTGTTTGTTTAAATGCGCTAATCTCTAGAAATACTAGTCTGATTTAAAAATTTATCCTTTTGGTATTTTGTAGCCTATTTATTGAGGAAGGTTATCCTAACATCACGCTACTAACTTTAGAGTAACAATTACAATAAAAAGTGTCAGAAAGTACGCTTAATGAGAACGAAGTATTAGTCCGAACGGATCGAGTGACGCGGCACAGGGTATCGGGGCAGAGGGCAGGTTAAGTTATAACTGCCTGAAAGAAAACCAAGTGAAAGATAAGCTAACAACAATCATAAAAAGGTGATCTGCTGTGATGTAAAGACCTTTTACAATAGATTTTAAGCTTAGGGAAGATAATTATCAACATATTAGCCCTCAGCGTCAAATGATAAATGTATTTCGAACATACGAGTAGTATGTGATAAAATTCCGATCTTCTCTTCACATGTCTAAGTTTTTGAAACATTAATTTTATAAGTTAAATAGTTTAGTTCGAAAAAGATTTTAAACGGAAGCAGTATATAAGAATTAGTCGAGAGTCATTCTCAAAACGCCAGACTAAAAAGTTAGCAAGAAATTCGACCAGAAAGATAATTAATCAAAGACATATTAGTAAGGCAGCCATATAGCTAAGAAAACAGGAAAGATAGTAAAGTGGAAGATTTTACATGATTCTCACGAACAAAGCGTAGAAAATAATTATTTTTGCCTGTTAAGTAGTGGACCGTTTGAAAAGATTGCTTTATAATAAATTGTAAGCATAATGTAATTGTGTTTTTATCTAAATTAAGGAAATACGTTGTGATGGTTCTTAATAAATAGTCTTACATTACGTTTGCTCTTTGTTGTAAAATTTTACACCTTATGGTGTAACAACTAGCCCCTGACGCGGGGTTAAAAGTTACACGGTTTTTTTCCTAGAATTCTTTCGTTTATAATAGGCTGGTACCAAAAATTATTTTAAAATTTAATACCTGAATAGTTACTTTATCGTATAACAATCAAACTAACAAAAAATTGTGGCAGTTCGTAAAAAAAGTCACTACCAGCCCCAGTCTCCGTACTTTTTAGCAAATTATGCCAGTCATTTAAATAATGTATCTTAATTTAAGTTCTTGCGAACATGCATTTAGTTTTCAAGAATCTATTGGCAGGGCAAAATTAAGAGATTAAGTTTATAAATAGTCATATTTTATTGTTCAAATCGAAAATGTTTGACATTTCATTCTAAGTAAAGACCGCTATATGAAAAACATTAGGGCACTTAAAAAGCCTTTTTTTTTAACTTCGAATCAGTTTTCTCCTTTCCTTCTCCACTTTCTATTTCACTTACATTACTTAATTACTATTACACCCATTTCTGATGGTCCTGAAAGTTTATAAATTGTAAATATCATTTTTGTCTTTTTCAGAAAAGTCACAATTTGTTCCTTTACAAGGTACAATAAGCCAATCTATATTTGAAGCTGATAATTGGTTTGGAATAATCTTTTAATCTCAAATAAGTCTGACGCCATTCTCTGGGTGTAAGTGTTGATAAACCATATATTTCAGGTTAGAAACACTGAATCTTTTTAAACAGCTGTATACCATACTTCCTTTATTGTCTAGCTTTGACGCTTTTGAATAACTATTTTGTTATTACTTACTATTTGTAGCAAACTCTTTGATAGTATTGATGTTAAGATCCATGTGTGTTATGTATCGTTTAAAGTATGCAATGTTCAACATGTTGCGTGTTAATTTGCTTTGGAATCTTTCTAAAAATAAATTGTAAATAAAAATTATTTTCACATTCCATCGTTATTGAGATATAATGAAACTCCGAATCCTTTTCACGTACATGTTTTATGGGCAATAAAAATACGTTATAATGTTATTTCCCTACCTTACGACTGTAACATTGAATGAACCGGCCCAAAATGGTTTATTACTTGATTTCAGGCCACCCCTGTAAGAATTTATGTTGTGAAGTACAAAGTTTATCAGGAAAGTTTATAGAGTCAGATATTCCGAAGATTTTTTGTATAAATTCTGTTTATTTCTAAATATAATTTAAATTGTAGTTCTATATCCAGGGAATGTGATTTTGTTAAACTTTTTATATATTCGCACATTGACTGTACTGTCCCTGATGGCAAGCAGAGTACAATCCAAATACAACGGCGACCACCAAGAGATCTCAATCAATCGGTAGTCACCGCTGTCATGCCGGCCTGCGGCTGCGTTCGTTCTTCTATAAAACTATTATAAATAGGTAAAGTTTATATAAGGTAATCTCTTAAATTACTGATCCGATTACCTTATTAAATTTTATATTAAATTAAGTACTAGCGGTTACTAGTCTTTTGTAAAACGCTAAAAATAGTAACCTATAGAGAAGGGACACGCGTTTATAAAATTAGTAAAGTGATACTCAGCGGCCGTATTTTAATGGTTCATTTTTTTTTAATTCACTATAGTACGAACTCACATAAAATTCATTTTGAAATCAATTGATATTGAAGTACTTAAAGATCGCGTTTAAAAAAAGAGTCTCGAAAATTACGTCCCAGAGTTAACAATTTGATATACATAAATATTATAAATAACTATAAAAATTATAATAAATAAAAAACACACTTATATATAAAAACTAACTGTGCTCACGGGTCCGTTCGCGTGGGTAACTAAAAAAGTTGTATTTTTATTTTTTGTGTGGAAACATAATTATTGTTCTAAAATAATAGTATCCTAAGTTATACCTTATAACATCAGCTATCTGCCAGTGAAAGTCACGTCAAAAGTGGTCCAACCAGAAAGATAAACAAAATTTTTAAAAATGGGTTTTTGTTATATGTGTCGCGTATACTTTTATATGCATTTAGTAAAAAGCTGATATTTTGAGATTACAAACAGACACTACATTTTTATTATATGTATAGATGAATAATCGTATATTCATGTTTTACTGTATTAAATATATGTACAGTTCTCATTCTCACTCGCATGATGGTTACTGACATAGTATCATTAACTTAGAACAGATGGCGAGCGAGTCATTTCAATATGTAAGTGTATTTCATGTAGTTTTAGGTGTTTTGACCATATTTTTCTAGAACAAATCTTAAAATGATCTAAACTACATATTATTCAGATTTTTTGTTACGCCCTAAGTAGTAATGAATAAATGTATTAAGATACTTTTTCCGTGAAACATCGAAAGCGTTTTCATCAAAGCAGCGAGCAACAACTGGTTTTAATATTTTTTTAAATCAAGTCGTCTTCCAATATTACCAATTAATTTTAACGAAGGGTCTCATTATTGGGATTTATAATTAATCCACTCGATACAGAGCAGTGTTCTTCGAATATGTTAAATTAGATTTAATATTGTGATCATAATTATCGTTTAATCTCATATTACTTACTAAATAATTATTTCAACATGAAAACATACGGGGGAACATACTAAAGTTACGTGAGATAAGTCAAATAAATTGATGAACTGATTTTGTTGAACATGTAAGGTGGTAAACATGCTTACGGCCCCAAACAGCTCTGGAAACCCTACTCACCGCAGGAACAGAACACAAGGTTATTTGGCTGCGATCTTGTGTAGGGTGAAAGTATTTCATTCACAGAGATCGGATTTCACCAGTTGGACTGGCCCAGGCAGAGAGATAATATTTGAATCGAATCGAATATTAAAAGTAACGGGGCTTTGAAAAGACCATGATAATATGAATCGAAGAAGAATGAACAAGAGAATGTAAAACGTTCTTGCTTTAGTGAGATAGTAAACACTACCACCCTTTAAGAAGCAGCTAAATATTAAAAAATTAAGTTATGCGTATTCAGTTATCTAGGATATTTTTCCTATAAGCATTTCTACGTACATAGTCCATAAAAAAAATTATACGTCCTCTAAACACCACAATTGACTCATTAGGACAATCTGGATGTTCCTCTCGAGGAGGTATTTTTCTATGATTACGTCAGCTCTGTACTTGAGTAGGCAGAAAATAAGGAACATCACTTTTATGCTTTTTTATAGACCCTTTATGCTGGAAGCCCTTCACAACTTGCATGCTTTTTACTTACGCTCCGGTCAGTTGTTATTCTATTTGATCTACTAAAGCTAGTCTCCGACGGCTCCAGTTTCTACGTTCACAAATATTTATACTCCCTACGTCATTTATTATTCTTTTAATGTCTTAAATGTTACGTTTCAAAACTAACGAAACATACTATGTCTATTATATTGGCGACACTCTATTCTAGACCAGGCACTCTTCACCAAATTTATTTGTAGGTAAATAATAATAATTATTATTATAATTCTATAGTTATTAAAGATCACTTGCCGATCCAAGAGTTCACTAATTCATAATAGTTGTGAACCATAAACTTTTTTGATAAAACCTTTCATAAAATACTCTTTCCAAAGAGTTTTGCATTTCTACCTGATTATCTTAAGATAGTTAAATTTGATTTTGACGGAATTTTGAGATGCCATGATGTGGTTGTTATTTTTAATTCATTAATTTGGGTCCTTTGTACCTATGTTATGTAATATTGGTGGTGAATAGTTTATATCCTGTTTCATTTCTAGTATTGATATGAACAGGACTCCATTGTAAAATTATAATTTTGGTCTAATCTTTATAAATTTAAAGATCAAAAGTTTAAGAGCAACATAACGTTGTATAAAGATGCCGTGACTTGTCGAAAACAATTTATTTTTAATACAGCTTAACTTACTTGTTGACTGGTTGCGCTACCTTCGGTCTGGTCAAACGGCGGCAACACCGAGCAAAGTCTTCGACCCATCAGCAAATATGAAACAACCACGATACACCCTGAAACACGAGTGCAATTACATAAATATGTTGTTGCGTAGTTAAAAATGCAACTATGCATTTTTAATCAAAACAAGACGTCATTAGGCTGACGCAATAAAAACAAAACATTATGCAATCAAAACAAGTTATTGTGAAATACTCTAGAAAGATTCTCATTAATACTGCGCAATACCATAATCCTATATAAACGAAGTCGCCGTAGCTTCGACGTTCTTATTTCTTATTTCTTATTACTTGTGTTCACGTTATCATACGTACAGTGTAATTGTGAATAAAGTTGTTAATAAAGAAATAGAAGATACTTTTTCTTTGACTTCATAACATCTTTAAGAATTCCTTAAGACATCTCGTCGTCAACAGTAAGGATAAAGGTGTAGAAGTAGTAGCCTACATCCTTAGGACATTTCGTCGTCAACAATATAAGGATCCGTGCTACACTGCAAGTCAACATCCTTAGGACATTTCGTCGTCAACAATATAAGGATAAGTACTTGTCACACAACTTAATCACATAAGAACCAGACGACAACACTGACAGTAGTAGCCTACATCCTTAGGACATCTCGTCGTCAACAATATAAGGATCCGTGCTACACCGCAAGTCAACATCCTTAGGACATCTCGTCGTCAACAATATAAGGATCAGTACTTGTACCAGTCAGAAGAATCGTCAACTAAACAGTTTCTGGTCTCTTCTGTTTAAAAAGAACACCTGGTGGCAGCTAAAAGAACCTATCTACCAGTGAAGGGTCTCCAGGGATCCGACACATTTTTGGTGGCAGCGGTGGGATAAACACCATCGACGTGGAATAAAAACACTAGCTACGTGGGATACACCACATCAGCGACGTGGGATACCCGTTGACAGGGTAAATACCTATCAAAGGGTCTACACACTACTTCGAGTGTTCCTGTTCAACGAGCTTCAACGTCATAGTGTGAGCAGACTTCTGGACTTCTTTCAAGACTGGAAGGCGAATTTCAATTCCTTACTGCAAGTTGCACCAAAGGTCACAGTCACAGGCGAAGACTACTTCTCCAGGAAAGGGGATACATCATCTTCAGCTAAAAGTGAGTTGACCGACTGATTTTCCTTATTCCTTTCACTCTTCCTATAATTTATAATTTTATATAATTAAAATAAACTAATAAAAGACAAAATGTCTCAGAAGAGTGGAAAAATTCAAGATCCTCTGATCTCAGAATCCGAGACTGAGGATGAAATTACTGAAAGTCTCCAAAAGTTGAGCATAAATACATTATTCAAATTTGTTCAAAAATTTGACGGGGATCGCAAAAACCTTAAACATTTTCTTACAAATACTAATAGTGCTTTTGCACTCGCGGCCCCAAATCAAATCGATATTCTTTTGAGATACGTAGTTTCTCAAATATCTTATAATGTTATAAATGAAATTAACATGCGAGAAATCAATTCATGGGAACAATTAAAACAAACTCTTAAAAATTATTATTCAACTATTAAAGACGTTTCTCAACTTCATGAGGAACTTGA
Organism: Saturnia pavonia; assembly: GCA_947532125.1. Classification (NCBI taxonomy): domain Eukaryota; kingdom Metazoa; phylum Arthropoda; class Insecta; order Lepidoptera; family Saturniidae; genus Saturnia; species Saturnia pavonia. Next base: position 783,288 of record OX383901.1, read on the forward strand.
GACAATACGTCAATTACCCCATGAATCAATTACTGATTTCTTTAAACGTCTCGATCGTATTAAAAACGATTGTATTACGGCTGAAGAGAATCAAGCCGATTGTCCAGATGAGGTACCTGCACTCAAACGCGCAATTCAAAAAACGGCATTAAGAAGATTTATTCTTCATTGCCATCCTGAAATTTCTAAAATGCTTAGGGCTCGTGATGTCAAAACCCTAAATGAAGCATTCTCAATAGCGCAAACTGAGGAAAAATTAATGAAAATAAATCAAATTCGACCTCATCAAACTAGTTACAATTATTGTAACAATTGTAAACGTACTGGTCATAGTACTCGCGATTGTAGGCGTAAATTTAAAAAGGAAGATAATAACAATACTTCCCCAAAATATAAAAACTATTATGATCCTACAAAATTTTGCAAATATTGCAAATATACCGGACACGAATATTCCGAATGTAAGCGTCGGATATTCAATAATAATAATAAAGAGTTTAAAAAAGTGAATCAAATTAAACAATTTAAAAATGATTCACAAGTGTCCGAGTCTTTCCAAAATCAAATACATTTTATAAATAATGATTGTAAAACTTTAACTTTTGAATCCGAAAATTCGGATAGGCTAATCCAGTTACTAATAGACACTGGAGCCTCAATATCAATAATAAAGCACACAGCTTTAAATTGTGAAAAAACTTATTTAAATAAAAATGAAAAAGAAAATATAAATGGTATTATACCAAATCAACCTATATCAACTTTAGGTACATCAAAAATAAATTTAAAATATAATTCATTTACTATCACTCCAAAATTTCATATAATAAACGCAGCGAAAATAAAAACGCCTTTCGATGGAATTTTAGGTAGTGATATATTAAGAGAATATCAATCAAAGATTGATTATTCAAATAACGAAATAACATTTAACAATTATGCACTTAAATTTGACAACCAAATTAGTGCTGTCAATTTTTCAAATAAAAATAAAATTGATAAGAATCTCCCAAATATTAATAAAAAATTAAATGAAAATCTCAAATTAAATCATTTAGGAGATAATAAACAAGATCTTCAAAGGATCTGTCAAATGTACTCTGATACATTTTTCTTACCCGGAGATTATTTATCTTGTACAGATATTTTAAAACATAAAATATCATTAACAAATTCTGTACCTATTCATACTAAAACTTATAGATATCCAAAAGTTCATGAACAAGAAGTTCAAAAACAAATAAATAAAATGTTAGAACAGGGAATAATTAAACCATCAGTTTCTCCCTGGTCGGCACCAGTATGGATAGTTCCTAAAAAGTCAGACTCCATAGAAAAGAAATGGAGACTCGTAATTGACTATCGTAGATTAAACGAAGTCACTATTAATGATCATTATCCAATACCAAATATAGAAGAGATATTAGATCAATTAGGGAACTCTAAATATTTTACAACACTAGACTTAGCGTCTGGGTTTCATCAAATACAAGTTGAAAAGGAAGATCAAGAGAAAACGGCATTTACAGTCCCGTATGGACATTTTGAATTTACTAGAATGCCTTTTGGTTTAAAAAATGCTCCTTCAACATTTCAAAGAATGATTAATATAGCTCTTTCTGGACTCATTGGTAACGGAGTCTTTGTTTATATCGATGACATCGTGATACACGCTGAAAGTGTAATTAGACATAATGAAATATTAATACAAGTTTTACAAAGAATAAGAAAACATAATTTAAAACTTCAACCTGAAAAATGTGAGTTTCTTAAAAACGAAATCACTTATTTAGGTCATATAATAACACAAAATGGAATAACTCCAAATCCGGAGAAAGTTAAAGCTATTAAAGAAATTAAAATACCTAAAAACCAAAAAGATATTAAATCTTTTTTGGGACTCGTGGGTTATTATAGGAAATTCATTCCTAATTTCTCATTAATTGCCAAGCCACTCACAAAATTATTGAAAAAAGATATTAAATTTGAGTGGAACGATAAAACACAAAAAGCTTTTGAAACTTTAAAAGATAACTTATCAAGTAAAATAATTTTACAATTTCCCGATTTTAATAAACAATTTATATTAACAACTGATGCATCAAACGAAGCAATTGGTGCTATACTTTCCCAAGGAGAGATAGGCAAGGACCTACCAATCTCGTATTATTCTAAAACATTAAATAAAGCTGAACAAAATTACAGCACAACGGAAAAAGAATTATTAGCTGTCGTAAGTGCAGTTAAACATTTTAGGCCATATTTGTTCGGTAGAACATTTACTGTGGTAACGGACCACAAACCTTTAATATGGTTACAAAATTGTAAAGATCCATCAAGTAGATTAATAAGATGGAGATTAAAATTATTAGAATATGATTATAAAATTGTACATAAAGCGGGAAAAGCTAACGTTAATGCAGATGCATTAAGCCGACCAATTCATGTCATAAATAACATAGAAAACGAATTCGAACAATTTAATAAATATTATCAGGAATCAATTATTATTGAACCAAACGATATAGAAAAACCTATAACAAAAATTCCAGTACTCGTATTATTAATGTCAAGTGATGCAAATGAGAATAATGTAGGCATCACATATGTTAAAAAATCATTTCCAGATAAAGAATTAACTGGAAAACTTAAAGAAATAAAAACATTTATAGCTCCTCATCAGAGAATTATCCTTGTTTATATAAAAGAAAATTTCTATGACGAAGTGGAATATCCAATACTTTACGAAAGTTTAAAAAACTTAAAATTAATATTACAAGTAAATAATATAACAACTTTTTCAATTTCGAAAATTAATGACGACATAACAAATGAAACTTCCTTAGTTTTTCATTGTATGTTACAATATTTATTTAAAAACTATAAATACAATCTATTCACAAACAAACGAATAGAATTGAAAACAAAAGACGAAATTAAAGAATGTTTGCTAGAAAATCATGATCATCCAGTCTCAGGACATCAAGGTTTTCAGAGAACTTATGATAAAATTAAAAAATATTATTACTGGGATAACATGAAGGATGATATACAAAATCATATTAAGACATGTGAAATATGTCAAAAATCGAAAACAAACTTTAAACCTAATAAATCACCTATGGAAATAACTACAACTTCTTCAAGGTTCAATCAAAGAATTGCATTAGACATTGTTGGACCATTACCAGAAACAAGTAATGGCAAAAGATTTATATTAACATTACAAGACGATTTAACCAAATATATTCAAGCATATAGTCTACGTAATCATGATGCGGTTACGGTTGCTAAAAAGTTTCTTAAATATTGTACTAGTTTTGGATTTCCTGAAAGTATTCTCTCAGATCAAGGAAGAGAATTTATTTCAGTTACTTTTCAAGAATTTACAAAATTATTAAATGTAAATAAAATGACAACAAGTCCATATCATCCTCAAACAAATGGATCATTAGAAAGAGTTCATTTAACTTTAAAAGATTATTTTAAATGTTATGTTAATGAGAATGAAAATAATTGGGATTCATTCTTAAATCAAGCTGTATATGCTTATAATTCCCATATTCAAAAGAGTACTTCGTTTACTCCATATGAATTAGTTTTTGGACAAGATCCAAAAATTCCTAAAAATCCTAGGAATAAAAAATATAATGAATTCTCTGAATCAATTAAAAATAAAATTACTAAAATACGTGAAATTGCAAAAGATGCACAATTACAATCTAAAACTATCTCTAAAAATAATTATGATAAAACTCATAATCAAGAATACAATTTCAAAGAGAATGATTAAGTATTGGTCTATGACGCATTGTCAAAGGCACAAAATAAAAAATTGAAAAAGAATTATAAAGGTCCTTATAAAATAATTCAAATACATGAAAACAAAACGGCTACTTTAAATATTTCTCCTAATAAAACAAAAACGTATCATTTTAATTTACTAAAACCTTATGTTGTTTCAGGAGAAAACAACAAGGAAAATGAATAAAATACTTTTCCTATCCTTCCCATTAATTTTTATTACTTATATAACATGCTATAAAATTCAATGAATTCGCTGAAAAAACTGCGAATAATGAAGAAAAACTTAATTTAGAACTTGATATCATAGACCATATAACTCTTTTAAACGAAATGGTTACTGAAACCAATCGAATTTTAAATGAGTATTTAAACTCAATGTCATTTATTACTAATGGTCTAATGAATTTTAAAATACTTACTCCTACAGATCTTAAAAAGGAGTTAGAGAAAATTCAATCTCGATATAAACTTCCAATGGAACCAAGTATGGATAATGTATACAAATATTATAAAATAATCAAACCAAAAGCTTTCTTAAAAGAAAATTTATTAATAATATCTTTTGAGATACCTATTATTAATTTAGAGTCATATAATTTATATCAAATGTTTCCTCTTCCAACTCCTCATAAGGATAAATCTGAACTTTTATCCTATATTGAACCTTATAAACCTTATATCCTAATATCCAAATCAGTAACGGTCTACTCGTTGCTTAATGATCTTGAAAAATGTCAAGAATATGAAGAGGATAAATTTATATGTAAGGAAATTTCAGTTTCAAGAAGGATAGATCATCCTCAATGTGAAATTCAATTATTTTCTTCAAGAACGAAGAATATTCCTAAAGATTGTCAAATAAGAACAATCATCGCTGAAACTGAAATTTGGCATCCACTACGTCACAATCAATGGCTCTATATTTTAACAAAACCAATGACTATTACAATTCTATGTTATGAAAAAGAAATGAAAGAAGAATTTATTTCTTCAATAGGAATTTTAGAATTAGAAAGAAATTGTAAAGCATACACTGATTATGCAATCTTAGAGGGTGAGGCAAACCTCATGACTCAAAATTTAACAAATAAAATACCCTTGATCGACATCACAGAAGATGATTGTTGTATCAAATTAAGGGATAATATAACTGAAGAAATTAAATTAGATCCAATTAAATTCTCAAATTTGGATCTACATGAGTTAAAATACGCTCAACATAAATTACAACAAATTGATGAGATACTTCAAGAGCATTTAAAAGAACCATTCATTATAAAACATTCAAGATGGTTCACAACTGCGCTCTATACAGTATTTGGGATCATAATATTAATAATTATTTATAATATTTTAAAATGGTGTGGAATAATATCATGCCTTAAAAAATATTTTTGTTGTTTTAAAGAATCACAACAAATATGTGGGCCATGTATTAAAATTTATAATCAATGCTATAAAGCAAATGCTAATTCACGACAAGAATACGTCGTGAGATATCAAACTAGAACTGGGAATCGCATTCTCTCAGAGAGGCAGAAGAACCTCCAATTTATTCTAGAGATATGCATTTATTAAAAGAGGCAAAAGAACCTCCAATTTATCAAGGCCCAACAGCCCCAGATTCATCTAGTTCATCTTCACAAAGAAGATTACAGAAGAGGATAAGTCTCTTCGAAGATGCTTATTAAGTTAAATTAAGCATCATATTATATAAAATGCATTAAAACTTTGCATTATATTCATTATATTGTATTAAATAAATTATGAATTACATTATATTATATAAAATAAATGATAAATTATATTATAGATGCATAACAATTGCATTATATTCATTATATTCTTAGTGCATAAAAATTTGCATTATATTCCTTAAAAATGAATACACTATTATAATTAAAACAAGCAAATAGAATTTTGCATTGTATTCATTCATGTATTATATTGAAACAATTTTGAATTGTATTCATCATTATTATTAAAATATAAAATTTGTATTATATTCTTTGAAAATGAATACATTATTATAATTAAAATAAGCAAATATAATTTTGCATTGTATTCATTCATGTTTTATAATATTATTTTGCATTGTATAAATTATATTCAAACAATTTTGAATTATTCAACATTATTATAAAAGCATAAAAATTTGCTTTATATACTTAACAATTAAATTTTGTTAATTTAATTAAAAAACATATTAACAAAATTTTTAAACAGGGAGGTGTTGCGTAGTTAAAAATGCAACTATGCATTTTTAATCAAAACAAGACGTCATTAGGCTGACGCAATAAAAACAAAACATTATGCAATCAAAACAAGTTATTGTGAAATACTCTAGAAAGATTCTCATTAATACTGCGCAATACCATAATCCTATATAAACGAAGTCGCCGTAGCTTCGACGTTCTTATTTCTTATTTCTTATTACTTGTGTTCACGTTATCATACGTACAGTGTAATTGTGAATAAAGTTGTTAATAAAGAAATAGAAGATACTTTTTCTTTGACTTCATAACATCTTTAAGAATTCCTTAAGACATCTCGTCGTCAACAGTAAGGATAAAGGTGTAGAAGTAGTAGCCTACATCCTTAGGACATTTCGTCGTCAACAATATAAGGATCCGTGCTACACTGCAAGTCAACATCCTTAGGACATTTCGTCGTCAACAATATAAGGATAAGTACTTGTCACACAACTTAATCACATAAGAACCAGACGACAACACTGACAGTAGTAGCCTACATCCTTAGGACATCTCGTCGTCAACAATATAAGGATCCGTGCTACACCGCAAGTCAACATCCTTAGGACATCTCGTCGTCAACAATATAAGGATCAGTACTTGTACCAGTCAGAAGAATCGTCAACTAAACAGTTTCTGGTCTCTTCTGTTTAAAAAGAACACCTGGTGGCAGCTAAAAGAACCTATCTACCAGTGAAGGGTCTCCAGGGATCCGACAATGTATTTAGTTCCAATAATGCTTATTTATAACTCTGTAACATTTGTTTTTATGCCAAAAAGCAGCAAACCGTCTGACTACTTGTCAAAACGTAAGTAACTTGCCACTATTGCTTATGATCAATTCTATAAAAGGAAAAACCTAATGTAGTTGCTGTAGATAAGATCATAATATTGTTTTATGAGATCCAGTTTTGATCCTTAATAGCAGGATATATCCCTTGTAGGTGTCTCGAGGTGATATTTAAATCTCGCGATAGATGAGGGAAACTCAAATCATAATTATGGTATACCAGAAGATTAACTAGATATTGACAAGTGAAATATGATAATAAAGACGGATCTATTCTACAAATATTAAGACAAATAAAGAGAAAACTTTGCTGAAAGACTCCTTGGAAATATCAATAAATCTTTCTTTAAATGAAATCCATGATATTAAGAGAAGTCTTTCCGATTGGTAGATAAATAAATAACAACTTACAAAACTAACAATAAATAGAGAAAAGCAAATAGAAATATATTCAAACTCCCTAGAGGATAAGAAGGCAAATACTAAAAATCTTTGGGCTTTTGAAATACACAAAGTGTTTTATTTTCCATTACAAAGAAACACAAAAGTAAATTTCTTAAAGGCTTACAATAGCTTAGTTTGTGTAGTTTGAAGTTACGTATAATTTATTTTTATTTCACCAGTTTTTATACATAATATACTTAGTTTTCAGCTTACAGTTTACTTAGCTATAATTAATTACATATGATGTTAAGTACGGAATACTTAAATAATTACGCCTAAAAAAGGATTACCACTATATTATAAGTCGTTATATTTACCAAAATATCAGAGTCATACAGTATTGGAAACTATCTATCTATACTACTATATAAAGAAGTAAAGTTTGTTTGTGATTTTGTGAGTTTGTCTGTATAGGGTAATCTTTGAAACCATTGTAACGATTCAAAAAAAAATCAAGTAATAGAAAGCTACGTTCTCTCTGTTAGTTATAACTCTATGTTTTATTTTAATTAAGTTTTAATATAATGTATATTAGGGTCCATTTGTAAACCAAGTCGGAAAAAATATCCCGTTTCGCTGCTATAACGGCATGGACTGACCAAACTGTTTGAAATAGATTAAAATAATGTATGACAATACTATTGTATGCTAAAGGTTTTATAAAAAAGTCCTCAAGAGTATACGAGTATGTGTTAATAGTACAGATACCTATACATAAAAAAATATTAGTAATAAGTAGTATGTCTTTTGGCCACTTTATCGGCATGCGCTAATCAAACGGTTTGGAATAGGTGAAAACAATGTACTACAATATTATTAACCACTAAAAGATCTACAAAACAATATGCAATAGTATTATATAATGTAAATTTTATAGAAATCAGAATAAAAAATATGTTTTAGTAATTATTATGGCGTTTGGTCGCTTAAACGACGAGCGTTGATCAAACTATTTGAATTAAGTGAAAATAATGTACAACGATATTGTTCACTACTAAAAGATCTACTAAATAATTTGCAATAGGATACATGTAACTTTTATAGAAATCATAATAAACAATATTTTAGCTCAGAGATTCATAGTACTAGAAAGTTTTAATTTGGTATGGATACACATATTAATCACACCGACAAAGTGGAAAAATAAAATCTTTAAAAGAAAATCGTTTAAGATACCTCCGCCCCCTACACTTAAAGTGGGAATTATTTTTATTTCGTATATCAAAGCGTGCGTGGTGTCATTGAATAGGTCGTTCAAAAATATTGAAAACCATTTGTGATCCGTGAAGGATCCGTTTGCGAAATATTTTAGCTTTAAACTGCTAATTTTTGTTAGAGTTAAGTGTCCCCCCCCCTCCCGGCCAGATAAATCGTTGTTTTTTGATGTGTAAAAAAAACATGATATTAATATATATAATTACGTTAAAAGGAAAACTATCAGAGGTAAGTAGGCTTAACGAGTAATAGTCAATCAACTTATAAAATAAATGTATTTAGGGAAGTAATTTCGTATAAATTCCATTGAAAACAACTTAAAGAAACTTGAAAAACCTAAAAAGGACACACATTTGTTGAATCGACTCGCACGCCACCTACTATACTTTGATATATCCATGCTACCAACATTCACGTAAACACCAAAAATATCTGTACAAAATTTAAGTTCAAACGGGTGACCGTTGCGCGAACACATAAAAATCGGACACATTTTTAAACAAAATTGTATACCAGGCTACGTAGATACCTGTATATTATTAAAGAATATTAAGGGTTATACTAAAGATATCTATCGTGACAGTAAAAATTGTTAGATATGTTAAGGTCTAACTAACACGAACGAAATCACGGGCGGTTGCTAGTAATCTATATAAAGACTACACGCCTTTATTTTTTTTTCTATGTCCGGGTTTATCTCAAGTTCGGCTTGACCGATTCTTATCAAATTTTGTCCCGAGAAACTTATGTCATTGGTCAATTGATAGACTATTATACACGTTGTCAGTACTATATTATAAATTGTCAGTAATATAAGTAAAATTCAAATTACGGAATGAAATTTATTATTGCGTATCAAACGCGTGGGGAGCCTCGGGCGCAAAAATGGTTTTGGTTTGCCATTGTAAGCGCATCACGGAAAAACTACTGGATAGATTTAGATTTTATTTTGTTAGATATAAGGTCCTTATAAAAAAAAGATATCTTCATAAACAGTAATTCTGCAGTGCACGCGAGTGGAGCCATGGGCACAACTAGTCTTCAATATATTTAAAATACATATCTTCTATATATACTAGTATTCAAAATATGCCGAGGAGCTAATCCATTATTGTCTCATATTCATAGTTGTCCATGCATTGTATCACGTAGCTAACAGCTTAGTATTACGACTTTTCACTATTCTTGATTGTAATGTTTCACTGCTGACAATTGAATCTGTTTTGATAGGTATTTTGAAGTTGTTCTTAATTTTTCTCCATCTTCAACAGGTTTCAGTGTATGAGCAAGTGAGTGCCTTTATTTATTTAGATAGTTAGATAGATAGATTAGATAGGGTATTCGATCCCAAAACGTCCACATTGCTCATTACTATTATGTATCTCTTCAAGATTATCTGGCTATCTTTAGCCAATGTGATCAAAGTTGCAAAAAATATTTTGTACAGAAAAGGAGAAGAAAAAGATCGGAGTCCATTATAGTGGTGGAGTGGTAGCCTGCTTTAGTAAAAGAAGAGTTCTCCACCAAATAAGATATTTAAAAAAGCAGAATATAAAATAAATAAAAACAATGACATAAATAAGAGAAATACTTATAGACATCGGAATTAGTCGTTGGAGGTACCACGCAATTATTAGTACGGCTTCTCGCTTTATGGCACTAATATCATTTTATGAAGCAATATCTTTTACTTTTTATGACGTAATAAATCAAAACTTTCATGGTGTTTATTAATATTGTTAAGACTTGTATAAAAAATCTACTATTTTAAACACGAACTATATTGGAAAATCTAGAATACTTTAGAGAACTCGTGTATAAATTCACATAAAAAAGGTAAGGCATTACCGTCGTGCATCAAATCTTATTGTTGCAATCATTACATTACACTATGAGTAGTGTAGTATAATAATATCTATAGATTTTATCTTTGTGTGCGAATAATTTATTTAACCGCTTTACACAGTATTTTATTACCCACTAGTATAGTAATAAATACATTGTGCAAATGTGATCATCGAGGTAGAAATATCATTAAAATGTTGCTATTCTGATGCGAGTCTGTTACCTTGTTAGATAAATAGATCATCGAGGTAGAAACTTTGCAACCGGTAGAAGCAGTATAAAGTTCGACTGAGACAGCAAAATCGCCACAGTTTTTAATTCCGCAAGTCAACATTGCTGGTGCAATATTGTATTTCTCTGGAGGATTTTTTTTTTCTTTTTTTTTCGAACTGACTAGACTGTTAGCCTGAGGGGCCCTGGAGCCTTTACGGCTTTTACAGCTTTACCGGGCTTGGGGGGGGCTGGAGGAAAAGATTTAGTTGGAAAGATGAACGGGCACACGGGCCTTTCCAATTGAATCCTCAGGTATCGAAAATTAAAATAAAATAAACTTATTGAATTTGCTGAAAGAAACTATATTCATAGGTCGATGTAAAAAAAAACTTTGTTTTAAAAGTATGTATTAAAATATTTAATTATAATAATTGAGTAAACATTTCTTGAGGCACGGGTCTTCAGATGAAGGTTCACTGGTCTTTAGTGCGACTTATTCAGAAATATATAATATAATATTTATAGATTTAAAATATTAACATTTTTATAACACCAAGACTAATCAATATATTACAGAAAATTTTGAATCAGAACAAAAACGCTAAAAACCTTTAAACGATAAAAAAAGAAGAAGTAATATTAAAAGATGAATCTGAGACGAAACCTTAGGTAACTTTGATATATAGAAAATCTATTCGAAACGAATTATAAAGTTTTATTTACGCATTTCGAAGATTTCAAGACATGAACTTAATATTATTCCCAATTTTATTTTTCTGTATTAAATTTTCGTATTATTCGATATAGATTAATCTAAATGTTTTTCATTTATAAGGTATATGATTGTTTTATACTGATATTGTATTATTTATTTTTAACATTTTTTTATTTGCTCGACAAGTCACCACACGACTTTTGTATCCGGCTGGATCGCGACCACCGTATACCTAGTGATAAGCCCTACACATTGACTCTATTTGCGTTTGTTGTGTTTTGGGATCAACCATTGTACATCTAGTTAGTTACCAAGACGATTGCAGGCCAATCTTTCAGCGACGACCGGTGAAGGATTGCCAATGTCTCGTTTGTCGCTATTGTTTTTGGATTGTACTTATCATCAGAACAGTGCCCATAAATTGTCGTACTATAAAAAAACTACAATAATAACTATAAAAAAACTACAATAACTATAATAACTATCCTATATTATAGAAATATCTTTCATTTTTAAATGCTTCATAAAGTGTGAACAAAATGCGATCAGATATGCAAATATTGAAATATACATATAGATATGTGTAAATAAAAACTACAACACGATATTAATTCTCGTATATCAAACGATTTCTAAGATTCAAATATTATATTACAAGTTAAATATATTTTATTCTACGTAGCGTATTAATTCGCCTTAACAAATCTGCTAAGAGATCGCGCAGCAATCTGGAAAATTCACTTGATTTTATATCATAAGTAAATCTAAGAATACCTACGTACTTATTTGCTAAATAAATATAAAGGAATTTATTAGATTTTAATATAACTTGTCATATTATAGTATTTGTTGCAGCAGAAATAGTTAAAAAAAAGTTGACAATATTTTATTTAAAATGTACATGTAGGTTCGAGAATCCAGGGCAGAGTTCAGGAAATTACGTCAAGTTTTTACATCGCCCATTCCACAATCTTTGAAGGTTCTTCAGTCAGTGCAGAGCCGATACAAGGACACTTACGGTTGGACTGGTTTATAAGTGTAAACTAGCTCAGTGAGCTATGGAAAGAGCTATGCTTGGAGTTTCTTTGGAGGATATAATCAGAAATGATGTAATCAGACAGATAACTAGTGTTATCAACATAGCTGAAAGGATTAGCTCGCTGAAGTGGCGGTGGGCTGGCCACATATTCTGAAGAACTGATAACCGATGGAATCGACCAGTTCTGGAGTGGAGGCCACGTTTAGGCAAACGAAGTGAGGGACGCTCTCCTGCGAGATGAAGAGATGACTTGCGCAGGGTGGCTGGATTCGGCTGGATATGAACAGCCAAAGATCGGGTCCAGTAGCGATCGTTGAGAGAGGCCTATGTCCAGCAGTGGACAGTGGACAGTGAAGATGTATAAAATGTATTTAGAGAAATAATTACATACAAATTCCATTGAAAATTATTTAAAGCTGCGTCTCTAAGTCTGCATATTATGACGGGCAACTACGGAACCTTGTACTGTGCGTGGCCCGACAAGTAATTGGCAATTTTTTATAGTAACTGTATATTTGTTGATAAAACAAATATTAACAGTTAAAATTTAGGTGAAAAAATGTTGCTACCGTTTAGGACTCTTCCATCTCTGATGCGTTCATTGGTGTGTGAATAAACCAACGTATTTGGCACGCTGTTTGTGATAGTTCATCATAGTACATCAGGTATTAGACTACTATATTTTTACATATAACTGATTTGCTTGATTCGAATACTAAATTATATCTTAAACACTTCGCAGTATGGAAAGAAATTCCCATTGCCCAAAATAAGAACTAATTACTCACCGGGTATAGCGTAAACCAATACGAAACTGAACGCTCCGTACAGCTGTTTCTTTATCGAATTCGGCCATTTCTCTGTGCAGAACTCCACCGTTCTCTCGACTAGAACCTGTAGACCAAAATAGTAATTTCAAAGACACATAACAAACGATGATAAAAAGAGTATTTATACCACTTTGCAAATATCCCTCTGCTGAGCCATCTACGAGGATTAACGCGGTCTTACTCACAATACCAGGCTATTAAGTAACGATTTCGAATGACATTCAATCTCAAGGTCTGTACTTCGTAAATATTTCTGAAGTATTCAACTTTCCTCAGAATATTATCAACAATAATTTTATAAAGCACAAGAGATTGCTTTTTTGTATGATTGTTTCAACGTGCTAATCTCTGAAACTACCAGTCAGGCTGGAAAAGTTATTTCATAAACTACTTAGAACTTAAGAACTACACGATACGATTTTAAGGAGCAGACCGCTAACCAAGCAATCTAGCAAGCTGTAGGCAACTATTAGAAGTGATACCAACAATAGTCTACACGGATGCATCGGCGACCGCACCGTGTCGAGTTGGTCGAATCAATTTAACACGGATTAAACTTGGAGCACAGTTAGTTGTTAATAAAAAATCAAATTAGTAAAGTAATTTGTTTGCACAAAACCTGCGGATATTATAGATCGATTATTTCACTAGTCTATTCGAACATCGTATCTAAAGTATAGTAAAAGTCATTTCGATCTTCTATACACCTTTGTTACAAATTTTATATTACAAGTTGTTATCTTATACTTTAATAGAAGGAATTTGCACAGTTGCTCTTTCTAAACAATGTAGAGTTATTAAGTTCAATATCTGCGAAGTATAAAATGTGTTTTCTTTTTATCGCCATAGGTTGTGGCCGAAATCTAGCTTGTTCTTAACTAACGATGTGGCCCAAGATGATAATACGCTAAGCCTAGAGGAAGACTGGCTACCAAATGCAGCCGCCGGAACACATCTATTGGTGCTTCGTGACAGATTTTCAACTTGAAAGTTGTAGCTAACCAGGCGGGCATTAGATAAAGCCCTACCACCATGCTATGGTTTCCTTACGATGTTTTCCTTCACCAAAAGCTCAGGCTCATTGCAGGGAGTCGAACTCACGTCCATCGACGCGATGTCCATGCAGGCTACCACTGAGTTATCATTGCCTAAAAAATGCAAATGCTTGCTCATTGCTTACTGTGTGAACTATTACAGTAAATTGGAATAAAATTATGTGACATTATACATAAGTAGAGTGTAGGTACTTTTTTTTTAAAGGCAGCTAGATTCAAGATTCATTCCTGAATGCAATATAGAGTGATTGCTCGATCACCCGATCTATATACAACAATACACTATCTCCGATACAAGTTCCTTCTTTTCAATCGTACAGAAGCAATACTCTAGAGTAACATACGAGTTAAAGTCGTAAGACATTTTCAAGTAGAAAATACGAGTGCTACTAGTCGAAAAGCTGACATTTACGAACCTGTCCCCTTTTCCGTGTTTTTGGTATTACTGCCTTCGAATTTATTTTCATATAACTTTAGGTAAGCTTAAAACCAAATTTTAAATAATAACATAATAAAAATATTATTATTAGGGATCATAACGCTTGCAATACAGAGAGTTGAAACCCTTAAAATTTACAACCTTCCATTACCTTCCAACGTTCCTTCCATTCCCTTACAACCATCCAGTGTAATAGCTTTAACCAATAAAAGTCGTATAAATTTTAAATAGTAAGCACCTTCAGCTATGTTCCTAACAAAAAAAAACTATTAGACAAACATAGAAATACTTTATAAAACGTTTACGAATCATTTTTATTAGCTAGTGTAAAAATGAACAAAGGATACATTAACTAAATCCAAGATTAAATTTTGCTTTTATCGACATTATGTTTCACAAAATCCAGCTATATTTTCACCAAAATATATCTAAGTATGCAAAAGTTGGGTACTTTATAAGCGGATTACTTATGTTTTGGGGCTAATTTAAGGGGATTTAAGGGGAGGGTAGGTGTCGCAGTGTCACGATAAATCATCTCTGCGTCTATAAATGTTAAAAAATATAAAAAGTGAATATTGTGCATTTAAATACTATGGAATGGATTCACTGTATCCTGATAACTATTCACAAGTGATATCTCAATGTGATCTCTCCTAAAAGTGCATTAAAACGACAATCTTACATAAGAGACATAAATGGTGCTTAAATTCAAAGAAACAATTGTAACAGTGGGAATATGGTGACAAACAGTGATTATTAACATAATAACTAGTAAATATTCAGAAGAAAGTACGCCAACTTAAATAAAATTACAAAAAGTGAAATACAATAAAATATATAAAATAGTTGACGGTTGAAGAACATTTTTTTTTATAATGCATTTGTTATAGAATGATACTAACAATCAAAGTAGAAACTAGTCAACTACTTTCAATGTAAGCTTTGAGGATAAGTTGGTCAAGCGGCATGAATATTCGTTTTCACTCGCCGTGACCCGAGTTCGATCCCACCTTCTCTTCCACTTTTTGTGTATTAGAATTACTGATATAGAAGTGCTCCGTTCCTATTTTAAAAGATTACAAGCATCAAAATCTTTCAAAATGGAGGATGCCAGTAAGAATTTGTACTGTAACATAACTTTAAGAAAGCACCAAAAATCTAATTCCACAACCGGTCCTATCAAGTATTGTTTAAATGAAACTACAGAAATTAATGAAAGTATACGTAGTCTACCAGAGTTGTCGATATGCGACAAATCTAATATATTAGAAATGGAGCTACAGATAGCAAATTTACAACAAAGCCTTGATGCGGCACATCAGGAGGTCGATGATTTAATACTAGAAAACAATAAACTTAAAGAAGAGGTTAGTGAATTAAAAATAGTTATTAAATCATTAAAGACTATTCAATCGCCTGTAATTGGATTGCAGCGATTGGGTGGATCTCCAATAAATAAAGTATCTACCAGAAAGCTGAGTAATAAAGATATAGTGACTCTAACACAGCCAAATATTAAAATTACATTGGAAAACAAATCAACACAAACAATACAAAAAAAAGAAGTAAATGAAACGAAACAGGTTAGTGGTGACAAGAATAATAGTAAGAATACGAAACACAATATTCCAAAAAATAAATTTCTTCATTTATCTAAAAGCAAAATAAAGCGTACCACTTATAAAAATATAATAAAATATAAAAAAGGTATAGGGAATTTAAAGAAGCAATATAAGAAAACTAAAAAAATCAATGCAGAGTTATATACTAGAATTCGGAATATGCAAACAGAACTTACTAATAGTCATGAAAATTACTCTGATAAAAATAACTCAACTGTAATTACTAGTAAATTCAAAAATGGAGATAACGAGAAATCCATTAAATGTACTGATACTCTGAGACAGTTAATAATATTTTCGGATGAAATAGGAAAAGGATTAGCTATAAAACTGATGTCAGTTGATGGTATCAAACATAATAATATATTGAATTACTGTAAACCAGGCGCAAACGCTGAACAAATACTATTAAATTATGAAGACATTATAAAACCATTAAAAGAAAAAGACACAGTCGTTATTCTAATTAGTAAATATGACAAACACTCATTACAACATAGCACAATGATAAAAAGTATTCTTAAAAACATTAACAGAAAATACAACATTATAATAGGTGGTATAAAATTTGACGGGAAAAACGATTACGGAATATATAAAATAAATGAAGAACTTGCTCATCTTACAACTATAACAGAAAACGCAAAATTCTTGGATCTTAACTGTACAAACTGCAAGCAATCTCGATACTTTATTCCAAACCAGATAATGATGAATCATATAAATTTTAAATCTACTTCGTCACTTAAATTTATCAAGTGTTCGTCCAATGGAGACAATGGCAATAAGTCTGCAAATTTTACGAATATTCCAATCATCAGAGAAAACGGTTAATAATAGTGCATGCCAATATACAAAGCATAAAAAATAAATATTTACTTTTAGAATTACTGACACAAAATACAAATTGCGATATTTTATGTTTGTCGGAAACATGGGTTACAAATCCTAAAAGTTACATGGGAATTGAATACTACGTACTCGCTTCTTGTTTTAGTAGACAAATATTTGAGCATGGTGGTACAGCCATTTATGTGAAAAACGATATTAACTTTAAAGTGAGACATGACTTGAATAGATGTAGTTTTGAAATGAACTGTGAAGTAGCAGCTATAGAGTTAAGGGGATCTAAGATTGTTATAATCTGTATGTATAGACCTGACCATGATTTTGAACTTTTTATTGAAATTATAGAAAAAATCTTACATATAATAAGCAGGGAAGGAAAAAAGTTAATTATTGCAGGTGATTATAATCTGAATGTATTGAAATTAAACAACAAGGTTAAAAAATTCAATAACACTTTAAAAAACTATTGTTTTAAAACTGTAATAGACAGCCCCACAAGAATAAAAGGCCCAAGTGAAACATGCATTGATAATTTTATTATTAATTCAAATGACTATTTATCTAAAGGAAAGGTACTGAACTGTAAATTGTCAGATCATAACTCAATCTTGCTTGAATACTACTATAATCAGCCAAACACCATTGTAAAAAGTATAAATACTCATCTTTTGGGCCGTAAAATGTCAATCAGTAATAAAAAATACTTTCACTACATTTTCTTTAAAGAATCAGGCAATATAAAACAAAAAATTCTTAACACCAGTGATTCAAATGAACAAATGAAAATTTTGATGACTTTTATAAAATATTGCTACGACACCGCCTTCCCATTGGTTAAATTGTATAAACATTGTAAACGAAAGACATGGGTTACAAAAGGTATTAGAATATCAAGAATAAATCTAGAAAAACTACAAATGTTACAGGATTTTGTACCTTGCGAAATCAGAAAAAAGAAAATTAAACAATATAAAAATGTATTAAGTAGAGTTTTGAAAGCAGCTAAAAGACTTAACTTTGCAAACCGAATACATAAATCGCAAAACAAAATAAAAGAAACATGGAAAATAATAAAAGAACAAACTGATACAACTAAGTCAGAACGAGGAATATATAAACTTAGAGATACTAACGGTAAATTAATAACGGATGCTTTGGAAATAGCAAATACTATTAACATATTTTTCAAAAATGTAGCTTTAGAATTGACACACAATCTGAATATAAGTGTTGACAAGTGTAATGATTATTTAAGTAAATTAACCAAATCTGACAAGACTATTTGCTTCCGTGAAATATCTAGTAAAAATCTTAGGCTAGTTATAATTAAACTAAATAGTAAAAAATCTACGGATGTATATGATATGGACAGCAAAACAATAAAAGAAATTATGTTAAAGAATGAAGATCTTTTCCAGTTAGTTCGACTAGTCCTCAATAATTGTATTCAAGCTGGAATATTTCCAGATACACTAAAAACAGGAAAGATTATACCAATTTTTAAGAAAGGAGAATCTACTAATATCGGAAATTATAGGCCGATATGCATACTCCCAGTGTTGTCAAAGATTTTAGAAAGTGTAATTAAAGATAGAATAGTAGAACATTTTGAGTCACATAATTTTTTCACAAATGTTCAATATGGTTTTCGCAAGGGTAAATCTACGGAAATGGCTATTCGTAAAGTTATATATTATGCATTGGATGCTCTTGATGGGAACAATGAATGCTTTAGTATTTTTTGTGATCTATCGAAAGCATTTGACTGTTTAAGGCATGATATTTTGATACATAAATTGAAATATTATGGATTTGAGGGTAAAGAACTAAATTTAATGACTACTTACTTAAATAACAGAAATCAAATAGTTAATATAAACGGAGTAAATTCGGAAAAGGTAGTTTCGAGGGTAGGTATCCCTCAAGGATCCATTTTGGGACCGTTATTGTTTTTAATTTATATTAATGATTTACCAAGTTGTTTGCCGGATTGGGCATTGATAACGTTGTTTGCTGACGATACTCATATTGGAATTAAAGATAAAAATAAAGAAATAGCAGAAATAAAAGTTAGAGATATTATCATAAAGCTAAAAATATGGTTTGAAGCTAATGGTATACTGTTGAACAACGACAAAAGCGTTATTCTAAATTATAAAACAAAAACAAACCAAGCTTCCAATAGTACAAAAAAAGACGTAACGTTTCTAGGATATGATCTAGAACACACAATAAGTCATCATAAACATATAGATAAAGTTTGCAATAAACTAGCAAGTGCAAATTATGCTTTAATTAATTTAAAACCTCTCGTCGATAAAAAAACACTATTGTCAGTTTACTACGCATACTGCCACTCTACCATAAACTATGCATTAACGGTATGGGGTAACGCATCCGAAATAAATAGAGTTTTGATTTGTCAAAAACGTGCAATAAGAATTATATACGGCGTTCACCGACGACAATCTGTTAAAGAACATTTTAAGAGAAACAAAATTATGACAGTCATTTCCCTTTATATCTATAACTCGCTGCTGGAAATACATAAAGAAAAAGATAGCTTACTTAAATTAAAAGATATCCACAATTATAATACGCGACAGAAAGAAAACATAATTTCAACTAGAACAAGATTGGCAAAGACGTACAAACAAGGAATAAATTTAAAAATAGATATGTATAATAAAATACCAGAAGACATCATTAAACTGCCGTATAATGAATTTAAATTACATTTAAAAAAATACTTTGAAAATAATCCATATTATAATATTAAAGAGTATATGGCATCAAAAATAATATTTGTCGAATGAGTAATATATAAGTAGGGTATTAATATTTATTTATTTTGCGATTTTATTATTATATTATAGTTTTGACAAAATTTTGTATTGTGTTATCGATTTCACTGTGTATTGTAATATTGACATATCATGTAACATTACCGTTATAATATGATAAATAAATAATTATGAATTATGAATTATGGCACTGTTTCATCTTTAATATATTGTAACATAAATTATGATATGTTACAAAGGGTTAGAACATTTCGGGCGTTTTATAATGAGAAATAGGCCCTACCGTAGGAGGATGCCTTGAATATCTCAAGCAAATTGTTCGATAAAAATGCATTCGAAAATGTCCTACCGCTAAGTTATGATTTTATCACAATGTTTTTGTACACTGAAACGTCAGGATAATTGTATGATTCGAACTCAAGACATAACATGGAATTTCAAAAATGGCTTACTAGTAATGGGTTTGAATGCAGATACGCCTCTACAATGTCACACCAGCGATACCGGACGACAACCAGCTAGTCGTCTCAAATATGCTATTTTGACTACTCGATGCTCCCCTAGTCTCTGTAGGTGGCCGAGCAAGCGAAGACTATTAGATTTTGTTTCGCCCATAATGCCGGACTCTGCCAATAACTCCTAAATTTCAGACTATTTCGGATCCTCCACGTACCATCATCTCTCTTGACAGGTCGCCTGGGAAAGATACTGATCTTTCAGAGCACTTTTTTCCACCAATAGGAGCTGACATTCATAGTGTCCAGAACGCGACATTAAGTAACCGTAATAAAATTTAAAACAATCACGTAAATATAACAATGTATATATAAAGTTACGGTAAAAACAATAACGGAAACTAAACTATACTCCACAAAGGGTCGACAACTATATAGTAATTTAGAAACTGCTTACAAGGGCGACGTGTCTTAACCTTTGTTTTAATTAATTAGGCAATAACGCCGGTACCGACGTACTTAAATTCTGATATCATCAAAATAAAAGCTCACATTTACTATTCGAACCTATCTGTTTTAATATTGGAAAAAATAAGAACCTCTTAATCTATGCTGTTGATGTACTGCATAGTAGACTGAGCTATCAGTTCTGAACAATCAATCAATTTTTATTCAACTATTTTTAATTTGACTCATATTGATTTTGACTAAACCGATGACAGATCATCTTGTATAATATACAATAAATGTATATTGCACACGTCATCTTCGCCGTAACCTAATACTAGCATTAAGGATTAAGAAAATATTCTGCATTATTAAAAATACACTGGACCGCAAAGAAAAAGGGTCGGTTTGAAAATCTTCAATATATTCAAAAGTACCTAGCTTTATGAATAAAGACTAAATTAAAGAATATTTAATGCCACATAAAATAATATATAAAAACTATTTATTTGTTTTTGATAATTCTATAATAAACTTAAAATGCAAAATAATGGGTGTTTTTCAATTTAGTACCAAAAAATTCAAATCAATTGTTTCGCGTTTGTTTGAGTTTTGCAATAAAAAAGTTATAAATATGCTGTCTCTGCCTTATAAATTTTATTATTTTGAAGTTATCATGTCGTTAACCCCTGAAAAATGTACCAGGATCCTGACAATGCTTGAATATGGGCACAGTCAGCTAAATACAGCAAGAACTGTTGGTGTGACACTTTTTACAGTTCAGCGAGTACTCCAGTATTTCCATGAAACTGGATCCAATCTTCGAAGACCAGGAACAGACCGAAAAAGGTGCACGACGGCGTGAGAGGATCGCTATATAGTGTCATCAATTTTGAGAAATCGCTTCCTTACGGCTGTTGAAGTAAATAATCATCATTTATGAGCTGGAGGAAACAATCTGAGTATGAATACAGTAAGACGGCCTCTGGCAAATTTAAAGCCATTAAGACCTGCCCAAAATAAAAAAAATACCACAGAAACTCAAGGTTGAGTTATGGTAGAGAGCACGAGAATTGGACTCTGAATGACTGGTCAAGAGTTATGTTTTCAGACGAATCTAGATTCTGTTTATAAAAGAACGACGGGAGGATAAGAGTCTACAGAAGACCGGGAGAACGCAATAACCAGACCTGTATAGAAGAAAAGTATCATAAGGCGGAGGCTTTGTTCACGTGTGGGCTGGGATTTCTTCCGAAAGCCGCACTGAGCTAGTGATGATAGAAAGTGGAACTTTAACTGCAGAAAGATATGTCACTGAAATTCTGAATGACTACATCAGTCCATTTTTAGTGGGCATTGGCGAGAAAGCCGTTTTTATGCAAGACAATGCCCGCCCGCATAAAGCTCAGATAGTGTTAGCCTATTTTCAAGAAGTTGGTATCACACACATGGAGTGGCCAGCACGCAGCCTCGACTTAAACCCCATTGAGCATGCATGGGACGAATTGGAATGACGTCTGCGTCAGAGAAATCCGCCGCCAATCATGCTACGTGAATTGATAGAAGCTCTAATAGAAGAATAGCAGAATATTCCGCAGCATCGCCTCAAATACCTATTAGAAAGTATACCATATCGCATAACAGTAGTATTGCGAGCTCGCGGAGGCAACACAAAGTACTAAAATGCGTGAAAACGGCACATCTGTAACCATTATATATTTACGAAAATACTGGAAAAACTACGCATTTTGAAGTGAAACTTCTTATGCGACTTTCAACGCGTTACACGTTAAATGTTAAACGTTAAAAGTTTAACGAACATTATCGGTCTCTCCTCTTTGTGTGAGCCAGAGCGAGAGAGCAAATGACGGTGTGTATGTATATTGCACGCTGTTTAAATAAAATACAAAATATCTTTTAAAATGATGTTTCACTTCTATCGTGTGTGAATCGCACACACACCTTTTTTATATTTATTTTACATTTATTAAAATAAAAAGCTTGAATTCATTTTTGAAGTGAAACTTCTTATGCGACTTCCAAGCGTTAAACGTTTAACGCACATTATCAGTCTCTCCTCTTTGTGTGAGCCAGAGCGAGAGAGTAAATGTCGGTGTGTATGTATATTGCACACTGTTTAAATAAAATAGAAAATGTCTTTTAAAATGAAGTTTCACTTCTATCGTGTGTGAATCGCACACACACCTTTTTTTATTTTCATTTAAGCATATTAAAATATCACTTAATTTAGTCTATGTTTCATAAAGCTAGGTCAGGTACTTTTAAAGATATTGAAGATTTTCTAACCGACCCTTTTTCTTTGCGGTACAGTTTATATAGGTATATTGCAAATCTTTTTACAGCGTCAACAACGTATGTCTGTAACTGGCAAGCCAATGCCTTTTTATTAGATGATGCAGTATACGAGAATTATATTATTAGCTTTACACGAAATGATTTTGATAAATATTGACTTATTTTTTAAATTATATTCTTTAGGCGCGTTATAAAAAATATAAAAAATCTATGAAGTTATTTGCTAAACCTCTTGTTTTATTTTGGTAAAGATAGTCAACGAGTGTGACTTATGACTGAGTGTGACTTTATATTATGTGTCATATAACATCGTGTGTGACTCTCTTCAACGAAGTATAGATAAAGCGGTAATGCGCTAAAGCGCATATTTATGTACTTATTTAAGTACACAGGCTTCTACTTTTTTATGAACAATCATTATCTTAAAATTCTCTTAACCCTTAATCGGGTACTGGGAACTATTTTCCCACTTATCAATCCTACTAAATATACCAATATTTTTAAAATAGCAACTCCCTACACTGTAATTTTTGTTCCTATAGAATTTTGGTAGTTATTGGTTTATTTTATTGACAACCCCACACTTCCCCAAGTTAAATATCAACGTCAGATCATATGACAAAATCGTGATTGAAAAACCGGTCCATTTAGTGATTTATGCGGGATATTTTTGAAAAGTTTCTTCAGAAAATATTCTGACACGTAGATTTTTGATTCGATATTGACAAATTTATTATATTCTTTGTAAAGTAGTTATGTTATTCAAAGTACAAAAGGAATATTTGTGTGTGATTCGATTTAATAAAAATATATACTTGTTAGTGGGAAAATATCTCCCTTTGTCCGTTCCTAAACTCCATATTGCGTCCATATATAAAAAAATAGGTATAAATTTTTGTTATAATTGTTAGCTAAAATTGTTGAGATGACATGACCTTATAAAAAATAGTTACCGAATAGAATATTTCATGACAAAACGCTTCAAAACATAGTAGATAATCTATCGGATTCGTCGGATATTGATCTGTCTGATAATTACGATGTTTATAGCACTGGTATAATAAGTCCAACTGGTACTTTTTACGATGTAAGCCGAGAGACGTTTGGAGTAAAATATTTGTGGAACAAACGTGAAATATTGGCGTACCATATGAGATTTAACTCCAAGGTGTAGACGTGCACCTCCCAGAAAAAGAGGTCACTTACAAAAGGTGTTGATTTTGCAGCACCAAAAATAAAGAAAAACGCACAAACATCTTGTGCTGCACATGCAAAGTTGCATTAAAAATACAAGAATTGCCCAACAATGTCCAAAAAACAACATTTGACCAATAAATAAAATTTTCTATATAATGTACCATTTTATTTTATTTATTCCTTCATAAGTACACTGACCGTTTCCTCAATTCCAAGTAATAATTCCTTACACATTCAGTACCGTACATAACTACTGAAATTACGGGCATACATAAATTCACAAGTGAAGTTAGAGTAAGCAACTAATTTATTTTAAATTATATTAGTAATGGGGCAAAGGAAAAAAATTATTTCATTTTAATAAACTACTATGAAAAATGACACCAATACTTTACTTAAACCATAAAACAAGTTGATTTTGTGTTCGGCCCGTTTAATTAAGCAGTAAGACAACGCAGTAAAGTTTTCTAGATGCTACGGTAACATAATCTAGTCTTGAGCTAGATCCGTTTAAAAATATGTGTTTACGGAGATCACTTTCTTCGTCCACTCTTTTTATAGACAGACAAGCGACACGAAAATAATCTGCTAATATTCGGCAAAATACGTTCGGTGACATCACTCCATATAAATCTGAATATATGAATATTTTATTAGAAACCCAATAATTCCATTCCAGGATATAATAAATAACATCGACAACAATTTTATTCAATTTCACGACAATACCTTTTTTTTATAAACGTCACTTAAAGTTCAATTTAATGTTTTTGTCAACTGTGAACCACTTTTCCTAGGCTTAAAAGATAATTGTTAAGACCTGTTTTTCATAGAGAAGGTTTTTATGCTATTGCTAAAAGCGATAGGTGGCGCTGTGATCAAATTATTGGCTACTGGAAAGGTCTAAACAATTTTTGCGGGGACAGCCAGTTATGATATAAAAAAAAAAAGTTTTATCAATACCATATAATTATCAGACTGATATATTAAAGTGTATTTGTAGTGAAAAAAAATAGATAGAGGAGCACTTATAGCGAGCGGTGATTAAATGTCAAACTGGACAGCGAATGGACGTTATGTCCGACCTTTTGTAAAATAAACTATATTTTAAATATCTGTACTTTTGTCTGTACATGTTTTTTTTTTTCAAAATTGTGGATGACGTGTTGATGTATAGATCACAAATTTGATATTTAAAAAAAAAACTGGCTGTCTCTTTGCACGTATTGGATTGAAGTCAAAAACAGTTTAACCGATTTTTATGAAATTTACGTATTTACGTACACAGAAAGTACATACATATATACAGAGTGTTAGGAGACCGCTCCCGAAAACGAAGACAGACGATAGCACTATGACACCTTTGATGATGGCACAGAAAGAAAATCGATCCTGATTAAAAAAAAAATATTTTTAAAACGTTTTATTAGCATTATTTACGCTCCATCATGTTAGTACAGCTAAATGAAACGATAGTTTCATAAAAAACACATTACTTTACAAAAAAAATAACCAGCAATGGAAACACAAATTCATAAACAGCTGATGCTTGGAGTAACAAACTCGCCCGGGCGCCGGCGCCCAAATACTAAACATAATAATCAACCGCGCCAAAACAAACCGCTCCTTTTGTGAATGCCCGCGGGCGTTTTGATAATTTCCACAGATCAATAAAGCGTTAGACATTCCCAACTTTTATTTTATAAGCGAGTTCTAAGGCGAGTGCTCTGAAGAGCTGTTAAACTTAATTCCCTCTTCTCCCTTTCGTAAGAATCAGACGCGCTGGACTCCGGAGACACAGCTTTAAGGTAACCTCCATCTCGGCACGAACAAAGAAATTTGCTGCGTCTTATTTTTACCATACTGTGAAGCTGTGGAACTGTATCCCGGCCAATGTATTCCCGCCTGCTTACAACATGGAGTCCTTCAAACATAACGTGAGGAGACATTTGAGTAGGACGCCATAACAGCGACGACTGTCGATGGATTGTAAATCCGATGTGACTGGATTGCACTGTGCTAGCTTTCAGGCACAGTGTGGTCACTTTGCAGTGCTATGAAAAAAAACACGTCTCCAAGCTGATTTGACTGCAGGTACTAAAAATAGAAATATAATATATTCTCGGTCAATGAACTGTTCTCCAAACTGGTGATAACTTTGACCTTCGTAAGTGCCTTCCTGAAGCTTAAATTGAATAAAGTTTATTTGATTTTTAACTGCAATATGTTTACCATAAGATATACTGTATTAGTTTTGGTAAGGTAATAAAAAAATCCAAGGTAACGCGAAGTTCAGTAGAACCTACTGATCAGCGAGACATTGAATGAAAATTGTCTAACTCATAAATGCAAGTCACGTAATGTACGGAATGCACGGAGCAGCTTACTAAGACGATTTTGGGATGCAGCCCGTAGATTAGCGATTAAATGTTTTATATCCATTTGTTTAAATTCGTTTCTAACTCATCTAGTTAAATATTTAAAAAAAAAGTAACATTTAATGCCGACGTAAAGTTAACTGGTCGGTAGTTGATAGTTAGTTGGATGGTAAGATACGAAGATTGTATACGAATGGATAGCGATCATAACACTTCAGCTCCGGTATTGTCCGGTGCATATCCAGTAATCAAGTGAGGTGGTAGGGATATGTACCCAACTGCAGCTCTATTTTGGTTTGTTGCGTTTCGGGATCAGCCAGTTTCATTGTCCAAAGGGTAAGTATTTATTGTAAGCTGGATGCGGATAACTGGGTTGCAGCCACCATGCACATGATGATAAACCCTTCACAGCAGCTCTTGTTAAGTTTGTTGCGTTTCGGCATGAGCCAGTGTATTATATCCAGCAGTTTCATTGTCAAAAGGGTAAGTATTTATTGTAAGGAGGATGCGGACGTGAATGACAGTGGTGTCTGGAAATGACCACCTCTATCCGCTTATAATGATAACAACTTTAAAATGTGGATAAACCCGATCGAGTTGCTTGCTGGTTCTTTTTGACTACTGGGATCCTGTCAGAACCGGTGGTAATGTATTGACATTGTTAGATGCCTCCTTAGAACCTAAATTGAATAAACAATTTTTTTATTTTGATTTTGCTTGCATGCTGGCTATGGAGTGCTGATTCTTCGGTGGTCGCCGTTGTTTTTTGATTATACTATGCTTATCATCAGATACAGTGCCACCACTTACTCGTGCTACTATAAAAATGTTACTCAAAACTATAGTAATGGCCGTTAGCTGGGATGGAATTCAGTTTAAAAATGAACGTCTATAATAAATGATACATATATTATTGTTTATTATAAATATTATGTAATTCAGTATTCATGTGAAAATTTACTTTGTTGTAGTCTTGTTTTCTAAAAACAATGGGTTAATTATTCTGAACTGCAAAATTTTAATATAGAATCCTATTGATTTTTTCTCTTAAAACGAAAACTGAATTGAGACTGATTTTGACAAATTTAAAATATAGACAACTTGAAAATGAACTAAGTTGTGAATATAACGTCGGATGCGTGTCTGTATGATGGTGAAGTCCTCAGAAGTGCTGACTCTAACGGATGTGATGGACGATAAATTTAGTTCTATAGTTGAGTCTAGGAGGAGCTCTTTATTTATTTATGTAGCACTGTATTATTAAGCTTGTAGTATTCATTAGAAATTTTGAATTTTAACCTAACTCCCTAATATGTTAACAAAATATTTTGGAAGTAACACATAATAGATAACTAAACAGTAAAATCATTTTAACCTACCGGACTTAGTACATATTAACTGGACACCTAATTCACATTTCACGTTTGTGTAACAGTTTGTACTATAATTATTATTTAACTTAGATTTAAGTAAAGTTACCAGCTATTTGTCAAAAGCATAAACCCTTGTCAACATGTCATGTAGGGTGAATTAAATGCCAACCACAGATGTGTTTACAAAAAGAAGTGACAAAATAGAAAACTTAATACAGTTCAAGGAAGAAAACAGTTTCGAATTACTATATTTTTTTTGCAAATAGCATTTTGAGTTATTGACATTTTATATTATAAGTAATAAAACAGTAAATTGACTTGAATACGACTGACGCGTTTTTTTTTGAAACCATAGAGCATAGGTACTATATTCAATGAAAATGTCAAAAAATTAAATTTGTTACAATGTTGTCACATTAAAATAATAGTAAGCAAGCTTCTGCTAGCAGTCTTATTCGTACTGAGCGAATATGAATTGATAACAATGTATAGAATTATAAATGTACTATGATTTTATAAATATCATTACATTGATAAGATACGTTCTTGCTGATCTAAACTTACTAAAGATTATACCACGCTAAGTGGCATGACCAACGTAAAAAAAAAAGGACGGGGTTCGATTATTTGCGGTAAAAGCAACTGGACTTCGTCGTCTGCCACACTCAATCTCAGTCAATATGCAACAAGCTTAATGTCATGATTCCTTCAAGCAAATGGTTAGTAAATTTTACATGGTACAATATCATAATAACATGGTAATCAAAATTTTTATTGAATCAAAATCAAAATCAATATTTATATATTGAAGCGATGATGGCGCAGTGGTAGCGTGTACGACTTCGCGTCGATTGACGAGAGTTCGAATCCCTACAATGAGCTTTTTTTTTATTGTTATGTTACACTGTTAGCCTGAGGGGCCCTGGAGCCTTTACGGCTTTTACAGCTTTACCGGGCTTGGGGGCGAGCGCTTAGGGCACTCAGCCACGAAAGCTAAGCAACAACATCCGAGGGTGCCAAAGTGGCCGAACCTCGGCTCGGATTGTTGCGCGTATGCAATTAAGTCGCGATCTGACTAATTCCCTATCCGTAATTCGATCTAAACTAACTATACATATATACATGTTTCTGCCCCCTGGGAGGAGGGAAGGAACATGTGTATGTGTATTTAGTGGTCTGAAATTTTTGTCTACTCTAACTAGGCAAAAAAAGAAAAAAAAAAGGTCCCTTACAGAACCTATGTACCTATGTGTGTTGTGAATGTGTGTATAATGCAGTGTCATGTATGGCTGTGAAAGCTAGTGATTGTACAGTCACTTGTATCGCGCGAGCGGCTGCTTGGCTCAAGGGCTCCATGCCGATGGATCGGAGTACAATGAGCCTGAGCTTTCGGTGAAGGAAAACATCGTGAGGCAACAACATAGCATGGTGGTAGGGCATTTTCTAATGCCCGCCTGGCTAGCTACCACCCTCAAGTTGAAAATCTGCCGCCAAGCACCAATAGGTGTGTTCCGGCAGCCGCACTTGAGAGCCTGTCTTCCACTAGGTTTAGCGTGTACCATCTTGGGCCGCACCGTCACTTAACATCAGGTCAGATTGTGGCCACTACGCCAAACCTACAACGATAAAAAAAAAACAACGTGTTGCTTACTTTGTAAAAATATAAAAAATACTTTAAGAACAAAATCGATTTAATATTCAGCATCCGGGCAAGATTCTTAACGCTTTTTTAAATGACGGTGAAATTATTCGAATCGGTTTCAGTTTTTATATTACATCTTTATTACCATCATCTAAATAAATTACAAAATATTTGACTTTGAATGATTAAACTCTTTAATGCATCAAAGACCGACAAAACTTTGGTAAAGTGGTACAATATCCCAGAACTTTCAAAATGCCTGCCACCTTCAAAGGTAAACTAATTATTTTGACAGAACCATGAGCTGTGGTTGCCGATATACTAATTACAATTGAAAATAAATTATAGGAATTATAGCTTTTGAAACTTATGTAGTCACATTACTATAAATCAAATTCGCTTACCGTTCCGCTCGTGTAACCGCTGACTAGTCGACCGCATGTCGTATTTAGTTCTCTTGTGAATGCAAGAGCAAATATTGGCAGTATTTTTTGTTCCTATTTAATTTAAATGTTATACAGTATGGAAAAAACGAATGCGACATGGAGGCAAAGTACTGGATAAAAGTCCAAACGTAACAATTATATAACCTGCAAGACCTCCAGCTCTTACACAGTTGGACTTTTTCTATGGGGTCACGTAAAAAATTAACTTACAAAATGTTCTATGAGACTGTAGAAGAGTTAAGGATTGAAGTTCAAAATGTTATTATGAACATTCATCCCAATATATTGCAGAAGGTTTACACATAATGAATATCTGAAATGGATCTTATTTCGAGCAACTTCTCAGTTATTTTATTAAAATGTTGTATGAGAAGAATATTTTTAATTAATATCTTCTTTCAGTAATAACTTTCATATTCAATGGAAATGTATCTAGGTATCTTTCATGTTAGTTAGATATGTACGAATTGTTAAATTTCATGGAATTCTTGAATTGTGAGGTACAATGTTTATTCCAGAGGTTTTATCTTATTGATAGATTTTATCGATTGGTACAATAACATAGTGAATGTCGGTTTTTTGCATTTTAGTTGGTACGATTCCCGACACAAGTAAACTTTTTTTTAAATCTGTGAATGCAATCATTCTCCTTTTAAAAACAAAATAATTTTCCTTTAAGTAAATTTTGCTATATTCAATGATTAATGTACTTTTACTGTATGTCCCATTTGTTTTTCCACTCTGTATATACAATTTAAAGGTGAGCGAAAGAGATATATAGGAATTTTCATTTTAATATGAAGATATTTACTTTTCAACTATCTACTGCTAAAAATCGTGTTCTAGTTTATGTGTGTTTGTGTTTGAAAGATATCGTTGACAACAAGTATTGGCAACTAAGTCAAAATCGAAAATAAGTTATTAAATTCAGGAGCTAAGAAGGCATTTATTTTATAACTAACACCTAAAACAATACCCCCGGTTCGGAATATTTCTCAGGCAAAAGGAACAAGCGAGGAACTCGATCGGTTTTATCAATTATTAATGATTTTTTTAACTGTATAATTATTGTTAACAATAAATAATTATATTTAGTGAATGTACAGAGAGAGTACATAATGATCCATCCATAATGATCCACCCTATAATAACCTTTTGACAGTAAAACCTGCTTGACATGGTCCTTGAACTCTTTGTCCAGCAAATCCTCAGGAATATGGACTGCAGTGCTGTTAGTATTAGTCTTGGACTAACCAATCAAAATTAGTTTAATATTATACGGTAAACTTTCTTTATAAAAAGCCAAGTTTATAAAAGCCAATTGCCACTCGAGAAAAAGAATTACTCCAATATTATACTTAGATTTAAAAAAATATTCATGCACAAAAGGTTTCAGATAAATAAAAGTAGGTACTCATGCTTAATTTGTTTTCAAAGTTATTATGATAAGATGCTTATAGCACTTAATGTCTCGTGGATCGTTGAATATAACTTTTAAAGTTATCATTTTATATGAATGATTAAGTTCTAACTTTTTTTAATATTTTGTTATAAGTTTATTTCGCGATCGAAATAACATATAGTTTTTTTATCGTTATAGGTTTGGCCTAGTGGCCACAATCTTACTTGATGTTAAGTGACGATGTGGCCCAATATGGTAACACGCTAAACCTAGTGGAAAACTGGCTCGCAAGTGCAGCTGCCGGAACACACCTATTGGTGCTTGGCGACAGATTTTCAACTTGAGGGTGGTAGCTAGTCAGGCGGGAATCAGAAAAAGCTCTACCACCATGCTATGGTCTCCTCACGATGATTTCCTTCACAGAAAGCTCAGGCTCATTGCAGGGATTCGAATTTACGTCAATCAACGCGAAGTCATACACGAAACCACAGGGCTATCATTGCTTTGTCTACAGGTTTTTTTATACTATAGCTCTGCAAAGTGACTGCACAATACATGATGATAAGTACGATACAGCCCAAAAACAACGTCGAACGTGACAAATTCCATCGTCAGTCGTATTTGCCATAAGTACATGCTTGCGGTAATGCCTCTTTACGCCTTGTTTGAATGGCCCAATATAAGGAAGTGTGGGAATGAGGAATGAGTGAGTACGCTGATAAGGAGGCGATTCAACATCTTCACAGAATGACAAAAATAAGAATTTACCACGCGTCTTCGTTCTTGCCGAGATGGATGCTACCTTGTAGCTGTGGTTTACATTACCTGCCCGCGTGGCTCTGTAGTAGAAGGTAGATAATTCGGTAAGGCCAAACAACTGTTCCGAACAATTGCCATAATAGAGTCAGTACATATCAATGGATGAAATTAATTTAAATATCAAGTAAATCGAAGTCAATTTAATAACTTACTCCTTCCTTCTTATTCCTTACGATTATTTATAAATATTGACATTTATTAGATTTTTTACAGTACAATTTTGTTATTCTGTTTTATTACTTTCGCGATATTGCAGGTCGTACAACGTTACAATTATTATATGATAAAAATTTATAAAATCAACAATCCATTAATAAAAGATGATTCCAGGTACGAATTATTTTAGTATATTACATGCTACTGTTAGTCCGCATATCGAAGCACGCTAAGCTAAGAAAGAAGATTATTAGCTTTAATTGCAGAATTATTTGTTTTAAATTTTAATAAGAACAATCACACTACAGTAATCTAAAACAATGTACCGTAAGATAAATAATAAACTCCGTTAGGTAAAAGGTATTTACGGTATTCTCTCGGGTCATCTGTTAATTAATTTCAATTCTAGTACCAAGAGCAGTAGTACTGAGAACTATTTACATAAAATTAAATAATAATGTAAGCTTTCGTAAAACAGAAACTTGTTAACACGGACGAGTTAATAATGATTAATTCAATACTGACATTGAGCTTAGAGCTCACGGATTCGATGCAAGTACAGAAATAACTGGTGATAATGGTAATAAATGATGATAGCCGAAAGACATAATATACTACAAAAAAAATAATAAAAAAAGGTGTGTGTGCGATTCACACACTATAGAAGTGAAACTTCATTTTAAAAGGCATTTTCTATTTTATTTAAGCAGTGTGCAACATACATACACACCGACATTTACTCTCTCGCTCTGGCTCACACAAAGAGGAGAGATCGATAATGTGCGTTAAACGTTTAACGTTAAACTTTTTTCAAATATTATTTATAAAAATATTGCAGATCAACCACTGGCAGTTCAATTCAATCGGAGCGAACAAGAAGCGACAAGTGGAAACCATCTACGAGAGTACTTTTACTAATTCGATGGTTTGAGTTCAACGTATTAGCGCAAATAAATTCATTTGCTAGTCATGTTATGTTGGAGGGACTATAAGCTTACAAATTAAATAGATACTAACTGCCAAGTCTTACTGAAGTCTTTGGTGAGTGTAATTCTATAATTGTTAAATTTTATTATCACTTACGATTCATTTTAAACTGTAAGTTAATGATGTTATGAAGTTAAGAATACATCTCAATGTTGACAATTTTGACGTTCATAAATGAAAAAGAAAAAAAATATTCCGTTTTAAAACTACTAGTTTTCTACACTTGGGTTATTTCCATGTAACTATCAGCAGCGTACGTGTGTTATTGCGTAATGAAAAAGAAAAATAAATAGTGCGTTAAATATTAGTAATGTACTTAAAAATTGCAACTTATTTAGCGTTTTAT
Source organism: Saturnia pavonia (assembly GCA_947532125.1). Classification (NCBI taxonomy): domain Eukaryota; kingdom Metazoa; phylum Arthropoda; class Insecta; order Lepidoptera; family Saturniidae; genus Saturnia; species Saturnia pavonia. Next base: position 817,171 of record OX383901.1, read on the forward strand.
ATAAGTTGATATCTACTACCTATGGATCAACCAAACGTGTATTTTTATTTCGTTCATTGTACTCACGGAGCTTCGTTTTCTCGATCTGTTATTTTCTATTGACATTTTGAATTTTACATTACAGTTACTCTTCTCAAATTAAAAAAAGAACAAGATGCAAAGAGAAAAGATCCAAAAAGGGACACTATTAAAAGTAATGTTAAATAAAAGTTTTTGAAGCAATGATGGTAGCCTGTGACGGACATAGCGTCGATGAAAGTGAGTTAGAATTTCTGCAATGAATGCAAGTTTTTCGTTAAGGAAAACATCGTGATGAAACCATAGCATGATGTGGCATTTTTCTAATGCCCGTCTGGCTAGCTACCTACTACTCTCAAGTTGAAAATCTGTCGCCAAGTACCAATAGTTGTGTTCGGGCAGCGGCATTTAAGAGCCAGTCCTCTCACTAGCCTTCACGTGTTACCATCTTGGGCCACATCGTTGCTTAAGCTCATGTGAGGTTGTGGCCACAAAGCTGACCGAAAAATTAAAAAACAAACAGTAAGCTAAGTTTTCATAACATTTAATAACAAAAAAGATAAAAAATATAAATTATCTTTTACTTGTTTTTATTTAATGGCAACTGTCTTCATCCACAATTTTACCAACATGATGTCAATGGAACATTTTTATAAACCTAACCTTAAACCTTATTCTTGCTAATAGCTCTAACAAAATGGCGGATCCCTTGTTAAAACTGTGCAGGAAGTTTTTGTGGCAACTTAAAATGCATATACCTTGTTTTTAATCCACTTGTGCACAATAACTTAACTACGTCACGTATAATGCCGCGAAAATTATATAATATAGTGCCAAATACCTTAAGTTTAAAATTAAGTTATAAAGAACCACCACAAGACAGGTCAGCATCCTGCCAAAAACTCCAACAATGTCAATGTGTCTTGTATAACAAATAAATGCAGTGCCAGCTGCAAAATTGGTCACCAGTGCATTTTATAATCATCATAAACAGGTTACTACTCACGAAAGCCTAAGCTGGATCAGCTTGCTTGCTAGTATTGACAACTCACCTTTCTGACCGGAGCAAACAAGCGTGAACATATAACGTATAAATTTTCCAACCCATAGGGTAAAATTTTAACACTGGTATCCCTCCCATACAGTATTTAGAAATTATAGACACGACGAGAATCCATCTGGCAGGGACAATGAGACACTATACTTTGGATGGATGGTAAATGGTGGTATAAACCTACTCGTATGTGGAATTTGAGCTTATGTTTTTAATTTGGTTATCTCCAAAATATACTCACCGATCCGTTCTTCGTTCTGGATAAGGAAGGAACTGGCACTCTTTCAACTGCAGCGACGGCTAGGAGTGGAGCAAATATCGCCAGCGAGACCAACCATAGCCCTGCAAGGAGCGCGCATGCCCCACGTCTCGAAGGCATCCAGGGTTGGCGCAGAGATTGTGTGATCGCGAGGTACCGGTCTACGGACATAGCCGTGATTGTAAATACACTCGAAGCCACCGCGACTCCTGTAGACAATAAGATATTATTCGTCTATATATATTATAAAACTCAACGTCTGTATGTCCGACTTACATGACCACTTATCCGATTTACATGGTTTTTCCTTTAATTCATAGATATGTTATCTGGCCAGGTTATAGGATATATTTTATTACATAGAGTAACATACGAAATAAGCAGTGACGATAAAGATGACTCAATTCGGAAAAAAGACGTTTTTGGGACGATTTTACGCTGAGTAAACCATAAGAGATATATCAAATTAATCTTAATACACATAATTGTTACTTACATAATTACATTACATTACATTACCTACATACTTACATAATTGTAGATCATAAAAATAGGTACAAAAAAGTCACAGATTCATGTATCTATCTTATAAAGATCTTATAATTATTTCTTCCTGACGCAATCGTTCATATTATACGAATACTTGACAATTAGCAGCGAAATAAAATCATGGCAACATGACCAGTACATTTTCTAGTACTCTCCCGACGAACTTCGACCCTCAAAGATGATAAGCTATCGGCAAGCATCTATCGATATGCCCTAATAATCGGACAGAACACCCCCATTTCAGGTTCGATGTGTTATTATTACTACGATCTTCAGATCAACCACTTATCATTAGTTGATATTGTAATAGGATCTGACTGCCAATTTTTATCATAACAACACATAAAATGTCATAAAATAAAATTGTAAATCATTTAAATTAAACCAACAATGAGTTTATTTTTAAATCCGAAACAATAAAACGTTGAAAGCAAATAACTCCAGCGAATAAAGACCCGGTGATTTATTTTATTCCAACGGTCTTAGACGTAATACGGTGAGATATAAACAGTTTATTACGTAATGTAAATCTTTTACACTGCGATTTTTACAATACCCGTGATGTTTTGTAAATATTCTGTAATAGATAAATTATCCTTTGGGTGAGTAAAGAGATTTTCCCTGAAGACGGGATTATTCACCAATCCATTGGTTCGCAATTCTTGTATTCACCCCTTTTATTTTCTTTCCTTCTTACTTCATATATAAAGTCTCTAATATAAGCTAAGTAACTATTAAATATTTAAGTGATACAAAAGATATTTTCGAAATTTTGTAAACCAACTTGCCATTAAAATTTACGTACCTATACTCAAACTATTTAATGATTGAGGTATGCTGTTGTACGCGTATCATGCAAAAACAACAACCAACAACAAAGAGATTTTGATTTTTTTACTCCTTAGATAAGTGGTACCTGTAAAAAAATGATATCACAATATTTTCATAAACAATAATTATGTAGGTAATCCACGCAAGCGGAGCCGCGGTCACAGCTAGTAAAGAATACAAAAAATATACTAATCGCACTTCATACATATAAATCTGTCAATTACTGGCAAAGGTAATAATTATCTTAGACAGATCACAAATTTATTGACAAATGTAAAAAAAAAAATAACTCTTTATAACATTAGTGCTTAGAGGATAAAATAATATTTGAACAATCTTCAAAGATTTCTGCAGCCAAATAACAGGCCAAATAATAGACGTACAAGCACTGACTTTTAAATTATATTACATGGTAAAAGAAAAATTCGCTCTAATTTTTTCATCACAAAGAAATACTTAGTCAATATTATATAGATACAGTCAGTGACGTAAATTTATCGTAAAAGATTTATAATTTCGTTAAAAAGTATATCCCAAATTAAATAATCAAATAAATATAAACATCTACTGATTAATTTGTTATACTGGTCTGAATAAATAAATACAATGATATATACACTATGAAATAGACGAGGTAAAACGAATTAAGATGGCTAACAAAGGAAAACGGACGTGCGTAATAAAGCGCATGAGTAAAAAAGAGATGCAGCTATGTTTGACAGCTACATGTGCTACGTTACGTGTGCTGATTTTTAGGTGATTGGTTACATCTGATTAAAGCGTAAAAAACGATACTCTTGCTTGTAGAGTTTTATAAATTATAGATAAAACATGAACGGAACATTAAAATTTCGGATAAATGCTATTTAAAATAATATATTCTTTTAAACGATATATATAATACCGTTCTTTTTGCACAACTCGACTTGCAAGTATAGCGCCATCTACTGTTGGAGAGAAAAAGGTCAGAGCGTTCAATACCAAGTTTGAAATTCCTATTATAGTATGTAAGCATTAGGATATAAATCAAAAACGGAAAATATGTCTATTATGACATAATTATTATTATGAATATTTTGTTGTTATGATTATTAATATTTTAATATCTTTGAACAAAACTACCTAGTAGATTAAACTTACACGAATATTTAGTCTCACTCTCGTCCGCACTAGATGGCAAAAGCATCGAAGCAGTACTATTTTTTTGTTTTCTTAATTTTTTTGTAATAATAAGAATTTATAAAATATTTTTATTACATTTCAATAATTATACTTTATAATCCAGAACCTAAACAGAACTTTACGTCACCCGAGCCCGGTGAAGCTGTAAACGCCGTCAGAGGCTCCAGGCGCCCTAAGGCTAACAGAGTAGTCAGTTCGTAAAAAAAATTTGTCAGATTGTGTTATACTTCATACCTTAATTATAGTATGAGTATATATTTTTGAGATAGCATGTGTAAAACTTAAATGCTTTTGTTAATTTATACGGTTGGTCAAATACCAATACCGGTTTTACGAACAATTGATTTGGTAGAAATCGATTGTTTCTTTTTATGTATTTTACCACGGAGTATATGTTAGCCCGTCGAGCGACGATAGCGAAAAAAAGAATGGTCATAAACTTGACATCTTAAAAATATCGTTTTTTTTTTTAACAACAATGCTAACAATAACAACAAGCTAATGACTATCGATTAATTTATGTTTTCCGACACGACTAATTTTACTTTTACATGGCCAAGACAAGTAGACTACGGTCCGACTGACAATTAATTATTTATGTGACGTCATTCGTTTCATATACAGATTATTAAAAAATGACAAAATTAGTACCTATCTAACTACATATTTTACTTATCAAGTTAACAAATACTCACGTATTAATTTTTTGAAGTGAAACTTCTTATGCGACTTCCAAGCGTTAGACGTTAAACGTTTATCGCACATTATCGGTCTCTCCTCTTTGTGTGAGCCAGAGCGAGAGAGCAAATGTCGGAGTGTATGTATATTGCACACTGTTTAAATAGAATATAAAATATCTTTTATAATGAAGTTTCACTTCTATCGTGTGTGAATCGCACACACACCTTTTTTTTTAACAATATTACTTACACTAATTTAAGATTTGGTAATCGGTTCTTGTGATAAGATAACTTTTTGTATTGAAAGTAATTCTATTCGTGCGTCTACTTAGCTTAGTCACTTTGTATATTAATTCGTGTTAATTGAATGAACATCGACAGTTTGGAAATCCGAAACGATCGATTGTTTTGAATAAAATATCGATTGTTTCTCAGTACTTGTATTTAGTATCCCGGCAAACGAGCGACGACAGTAAAAAAAAAACTTTACAATAAATTTACTCATATGAAAACTCTTATAGAGTAACGTAGACACTCAAAAGAGGAATGACAATTATTTTTCGTATATAAAATTTCATCAAAATCGATTCAGAATGATTTTTTCCCATCTGCAAAATTTCATTAAAATCGATAGAGAATATATATTTTTTACGATTCTCTTATAACCTTATAACCTTAAATCTATCAATTATAGGATAATAATGTAAATAAAATTTCATTAAAATAAAAATAAATAAAATATTCTATTTCTAAAAGCATTATTGAAAGTTCTTATAATTTGATCAATGACATAGCCTAATTTCAAACCTGGAGTCCACAATTGAGTACATACAGTTTAAAAAAAAATTACAATGTATACCTACTAATAACTGTAAGTCTAATGGTTTATTTATTCCCACACGCGCAGTCGAAGCGAGGCGTCGCGAATGTCACGTCATATACTTACACTTACATATATTGGGTTCCATCAGTTCCATGTCCATTACCTAACGTACAAATTTGTATGAAGAAAATATTATCGCGCAGAGCGAATTCGTTCGACTCCGAATGCGCTCGACAAATTTGTACGTTAAGTAAGGGGCATGGGGCTCAATATTGCGCGGGTGCGTCGCGGCACCCCGCTTTGATTCTGATTCAATGGGGTTTTACGATTGTCACAAACATATTATAAAACAGATATAACAATACTTATAGCGCCATCTATTATCATTTTCAAGAATTTATTTGTTGTACAAATTTAATCTATTATGTAAATTTAAAGTAATCCTACATCGCGCTATGGTTTAGTTAGTCGCTGAGATACATAAGCAAAATTATAAGTGTACTCGTCGGATTGTACTGTGCTTCATACGTGAAAAGTATGAGCATATTTTTGAAATAGCATTGGTGAAAACTGAAATGCTTTATTATTATTGACATATAAGTTAAATGTTTGACATGTTATGTATATTAAACTTTTCAAATATTTATAATTTACTAGCGACCCGCCCCGGCTTCGCACGGGTGCAATACTGATACTAAATGTACCTACCTACCACAGAATGTCCTTATAAACAACATTTACAGCTTTTTTGTCATTAGATAATACAAACATGTTTTGTTTAGAGGTTACTTTTGAAAGAGCGACATATAATTGACCATGGTATATAGGGCCGGTACCGCCGTACTTCCCTACATTTTAAATCTGTAATATCTTCGGGAATATTCATTTAAATTACATGATGTAAAGGGCTATATTGATCTATATTAAATGGGCAATGTATTTAAGGTACTTAATTGGATAAGGATTAATGCTGTATTGCTTAAAATCACTTCGTAAGTAAGCCATTTTTCCCGTAAAATGTAAAGGATAAAAAATGATTATTGTGGGTTATCCTTAAGAGATAGACATATACCATCGGACTTTTTTGTTGACCTTTTTAAGGTGTACAATACTGTAGTACATTATTTTGATTTATCTCGTGGGGTTCAGCCAGCGTTTGCAATGTAAGCGCAAAAAATGTGTTTATTTACGATATCACATTAGAAACCTCTAAATTTGTCAGTGTTTCTCTAGAATATTATGCATGTATTATACATGTAAACCTTCCTCTTGAATCACTCTATCTATTAAAAAAAACCGCTTCAAAAACCGTTGCGTAGTTTTAAAGATTTAAGCATACATAGGGACGGACAGATTATAGCGACTTTGTTTTATACTATGTAATGATGATTTTGTACTAAGGCAAGTCCAAATAGGCACTTCAAATGAAACGAGGCGTTGAGCGTTCTGAATTCTGAACTCTGGAAGTTTTGTGGTACATTTGAAGTAGTCATGAGGCATATTATTACATATAAATAATTAGTACATAAATAATGGGCATTGTTTAATAATTAGATTTTTTAGTAAATAATTAACTTTATACAAAAGTTGTAGAGAATTTTATACTCTACAACTTTTATATAGGTGCAAATCTCATTTAAGCAATAAAAAGCAAGATATTCACGAAAAAACGATTTTTACGATCTTTAACCTTCAATATCTTAAGACGCAGACACGATAGCACTTGTGACTTTTGAGACAATATTTAGAACGACAAAACAAAGGTTTATACCAATTTACAACTTATTATCTTTCATTCCGAGGTTGACCCCTTTTTTACCTAATATGACTGGGCTATATACGAGTATACTAGTCCAGATTTTAATTAATTTTCTTTGCTTTTTTTTTGTACCTTACTATACTGTTACCCTTGAGCCTTTACGGTTTTAACAGTGCACACCCGCCACGACCACCCTCTCCAGCGGCAACTCAAGCCTAGGTCCGTTCCTCCGGCATGGAGCCCTTGAGCCAGCAGCCGCTCGCGCGATACAGTGACACTGCATTCACTAGCTATCGACACACACACTCAGGTACATAGGTTTTGTAAGGGACCTTTTTTTTCTTTTTTTGGCTAGTTAGTTTAGATAAAAATTACCAAATCACTAAATACATATACACATGTTCCTTCCTTCCTCCCAGAAGGCAGGAACATGTATATTTGTACAGTTAGTTAGCTCGAATTTCTATGGATAGGGATTCAGTCAGATCGCGACTTTTTCGCATGATCGGCAACAGCCCAAGCCGAGGTTCGGCCACTTTGGCACCCTTGGAGCTTGTTGCCTAGCTTTCGCGGCTGAGTGCCTTCCGCGCTCGACCCCAAGCCCGGTGAAGCTGTAAAAGCCGCAAAGGCTCCAGAGCCCCTAATGCTAACAGTATAGTCATTTCGAAAAAAAAAAAAGGTTTTAACAGCTTCACCGGGCTTTGACCAGGTTTTAATAGCTGGTGCGAGCTTACCAGTACGTGAACCGAGTGCGGATCGAAATAGCCGATATATATTTTAAAGGTATTAATTACGTCATCCGTACGCGCCTTGCTTTCTATCCAGTATGCAAACCGGGTATAATTCAAAATACCTACGATACCCGCAACTTGAAGACCGTGTATTGCTCCTTGCACGTATGCCTCATGAGTCCGAATGGTTCGAAGCGAGTCGCGAGTTCTTAGATTAGAAACCATTTCATTCGTTAAGACAAATTTGATACAGACGTGTATGAATTTAAGGTATATAATTGCGTAATAACGCTAAAGCATAATAATTATTTTGTCGTAGGTTTTTTGTATATCAATGTTTGTCGTACAGTTTTTTTCATGGTAACGTGTTCTTTATGATAATAAGGATATAAAAAAAAGTACAGTGCTCAAATAAATTTGAAAATTTACTGTTTTGTGTGCGTGGACAATGTTTTGATTTTTTGTGTCAGTTATGATTTTGGAATGATTACGTTAACAACTGACCTTTAGTTTTTGTCGCGTTTACCTTAGGGCTGATAGAGTTAAGCAAAGAAAGATTTCACTTCAAACACTTATCTGAACAAACAGATACATTCTATTAACACATTATATACATTGTATAAGCATGCATAAAGCATAGATAAAGATTACCTAGCGAGCCACATCTACCCATATACAATACTTAGAGGTATTTTAATACCGGGTATTGATATTTGCAGGTATATCTCATACCTAATTTTAAAGTAACACGTAAAAAAATCATGACATGTAATTTTTAACTTATTACAGACTTGCTAAGACTTACCTGGACAAATTATATTAAAGTCTCGGAGTATCATTCAAAACATATTATTATTATAAATTTTATAAATATACAATATCGCCCCGGTCGACCTCCAGGTTTCCTTAAACTACTTACTTTTTATTACTTAATACTGATACTGAATGGTTTTCCATTTAAAGTTATATTATGTTCTGTTTAGTTATTAATTATATCGCGTGGCAATAAACTTCCAGTACTTACAGGTACCCTACTTTACACAAACAGCAACACAGATCGATATCTATTATGACTTTATGAGAAATCGTATGTCTAACATAATTATTATTGCAAAGTTATTAGTTGCAGACTTACTTGGATAAATTATATTCAAAATCTCAGAATTTTATCCTTAAAATATTATTTAAGTTATACTAATTGCTATAATTTACATAATATAATTATATCACATACAAAACAACTAAAAGTTTGTACTGTATCTTCTATATAAATAAAATGATTGAGGTTTGCCGCTGTGCGCGCACCACGCAAAAAGTACTGGATAGATTTTGAGTATTTTTTTGTTTACTCCTTAGATATAAAATATAATCCTTAAACAAACGATATCTTCATAACCAATAATTTTGTAGAACATGCGGGTGGACTGCGGAGGAGCCGCGGGCATAGCCAGTATTATGTAATTACTAGCCAGGATTAAAAAGCATTCTCTTTATTTAATGCTATTCAAAAATTCTTTATACCCTTAGGTATAAGGTACAGTGCAGTCATATAGAAATATGGTACAATTTGCTTTATAAAGATTAGTGAGTAACAAAACCATACCGCGATGCAGGACTACAAATATTTCAAATTATATTTAAAAAAATGTAAATTTATTCGACTAATTACTACTAATATTTAATTATGTTCTATATTTCATAAACTATTACATTACTATTACATACCAGAAATTAATAAACTGTAGCCACTGTAGACAAAAGATATGTTAAAAGTGTTAGCGCCATCTAGTCTAACAGAGCATGAAACTAAAAACTAGCAACCAAGAAGCCATTATTGATAGAATAAAATATTGTAAAATAAGTATGTTAACTTACTTGTACTTATAATTACTATAAACTTATACTTACAGGTTTTTCATGGATTGTTTAATTTGCTAAACCTATAAGACAACAAAAGAGAAAGAAAACACAACAGCACTCCGCAGCTGAAATTGCGGACTAACAATTAAAATACATTTCAGGATCTCAGTATAATTTAGTAAGCTGCTATATTTTGCTGCTATGCTATATTTTAAATGTAGAGAATATTAATAATTTACATAATAAGAATTTGCCATTTCAAACCTGATATTTAGCAATTTCTCGTAGCGCTTTTCTCTTGCGAAATACAAGAGTACGCAATTACCGCATTTACCGAAAAGAAACAAAAAGTCTTTATAATAACTGTATCAGGTGTAGAAAAAATTGGTTGCTATTGCACACAAATATATTCAGATAGATTAAAAATAAAACTTATATAATGGTAAATATAATATCAGCAATTAATATTTGCCAACGCCATCTAGTATGAAAATTGATTAACTGAACACTAATATAAATAATATTCATTATTTTTGTACAGTCTAGTGAAATGTTTTAGTCAATGCACTAGCATACCAGCGTTTCTCAGTAAGCGACGTAGCGGGTTATAGTTGGCCTATAATATAATATAATATTTCTTTATCTTTCAAATACACGCATTTATTTCATTTGAGAAATTGCGCTAATTGCATACATATACACAGAATTCGGCCGAAAGTAATCCATCCATTCTACTGATGATTAAAGGTTTATTGAAAACAGAAAAAACGAATAAAGAATATTTCATAGCTCATTCGATTGGGAATTATATTTATAAAAATGTATTTCGAAGATTTAATGTAGCACATAAAAAAATGCAATTGTTATTAACAAAATAATATGAAAAAGATGGCATTTCGTTTTTCGTGAATAACTCAAAAACTATTAATATTTAAGATGCCAATCTCCGTTTTCACAAATGGTGACATAAATAAAAGTTTAAATAATATACCTATAAGTTTTTTGCTTCGTGGAGCCTTTTTATCTAACTATACTAATACTAAAATAATATATAGTATAATAGCGAGGAAGAGCTTTTTTGTTTGTATGTTTAAACACGCAAATCGGATTCGAATTTTTTTTTTTGTATATCTTAGACAGATTCACGATATATAGTATAGGCTATCTTGCATTAGGCTACACCTCTCAGCTAGCCTTAAATATTATTTTTTGTTAAGTAAGTCGGTATATTTGTTTCCTTTACCTTGTAAAAAATTGACGGTCTTGCACATAACTTCACCGAAGTACCAAAGAAGGGTCACCGCCTTCGCGATTTGAACTGGCATGCAGAACAACGTAACCAGCAGATCAGCAACTGACAAGTTCACCAGGAATATGTTCGTTACGCTGCAACAAGGGAAAATTTATAATCAATAAACCCACTTTCAAATATGATCTTCAAGATATAAATGATAATTGGTTTCAAAATACTTTATTCAATTTAGGTCCTAAGAAGACAATGTTAAAGCATTACCACCGGTTCGGAAAATATTATAGTCATCGACAAGAGCGGCAAGAAATTTGATCGTGTTTCTTTTTTTAGGGTTCCGAAGTCAAAAAGAACCCTTATAGTTTTGCTATGTCCGTCTTTTTGTCCGTGGCTTAGCTCAGTGATTCATAGTACTAGAAGGTTGCAATTTGGTATGGATATACATACTAATCACGCCGACAAAGATTCAAATTAATATAATCTAGAAAAAAAAACGTTTAGGGCATGTAATATTTATATAAGAATATAATGTTTTTTTTTTTTTTCGAACTTACTTCACTGTTAGCCTGAGGGGCCCTGGAGCCTTTACGGCTTTTACAGCTTTACCGGGCTTGGGGGCGAGCGCTTAGGGCACTCAGCCACGAAAGCTAAGCAACAACATCCGAGGGTGCCAAAGTGGCCGGACCTCGGCTCGGACTGTTGCGCGTATGCAATTGAGTCGCGATCTGACTAATTCCCTATCCGTAATTCGATCTAAACTAACTATACATATATACATGTTTCTGCCCCCTGGGAGGAGGGAAGGAACATGTGTATGTGTATTTAGTGGTCTGAAATTGTTGTCTATTCTAACTAGGCAAAAAAAGAAAAAAAAAAGGTCCCTTACAGAACCTATGTACCTATGTGTGTTGTGCATGTGTGTATAATGCAGTGTCATGTATGGCTGTGAAAGCTAGTGATTGTACAGTCACTTGTATCGCGCGAGCGGCTGCTTGGCTCAAGGGCTCCATGCCGATGGATCGGACCTAGGCTTGAGTTGCCGCAGAGGAGGGCGGTCGTGGCGGGTGTGCGGGAGCGAAGTTAACCGTACGTCCCCTGCGGAGGGAACGGTGGTTTCGCGGGCGTGGGCGCGAGCACACATATGTTGCGGGAGCGGACGCGTAGTAATTATTAGCTTTCTCGATGTCGTCGTCGGGATCGACAAAGAGGTTTCGCGAACGGCGTTTATAACGTTTGGCTACGGGGATCGAGTTGTCTGGGACGTAGTTCACGGTGGATTTTACGAGCGGGTTGGGGTGATTCTAAGCGCTATCGAAGTATCTCCTGGTGAGATATTTCACATAGGCTTCTATCGAGGGAAGCCTCATGTCCCTGTGGAGGTCCATGTTCCTAACGAAGGCTGGAGGGTCAAGCAGGCGACGGAGAAACCGATTTTGGACTCTTTGCATGCGGACAAAGTTATGTTTGGACATATGTGCGAACGCTGCGCAGCTATATGTCAAGATCGGACGGACGCACATCTTGTATAGTGTAAGCTTATGTCTTAAGGACATTTTGCTTACCGAAATGAGCAAGGGTCGTAAGCGGGAAAGGATCCAGACGGCCCTATTCCGGACTATAGTAACGTGTGCGTTGAAGTTAAGCTTCGAGTCGAGTGTGACACCCAGATATTTAGTCTTGGTGGCCCAAGGGATATTCCTACCGAATAATGAGAGGGTCCTACCGTGCGTGGTAGTTTACATGTATGCGGTTCGAACATAATCGCGGCGCTCTTTACCGGATTAATAGCTATTCGCCACGTTCGAAACCACTCCCCGAGAGTGGTTACGGCACGTTGGACTGCGCAGGCGAGATTTTTTCTGTGTCTACGTAATAAACGTCTTATTTAAAAATTAGATGATTTTTAAATAGATTACCAAAATTTAAAACTTATGTATTGGCTGCTCAACTGGCTGAACCCCCGCCCCCCTTCACCTAGGAACATTCGCTAGCTACGACAAAGACAGAGTTCCTCTTATACATATGTGACTTATATCGCACAATATTACTTCCTTATACATATGAGTTACAGTTACAAAGGACAAAGGAAATTCCTATGTATATTATGCCACCGGCAGCATGTACAGTCATGTGTTTCGTAGAATAACTGAAACATTAAGATAAGTTATAAAACAGATTTTCTCTAAATTCTACCTATGTTAACACTACATATCGACTATATAGACCAGATGGCAACTTGTATATTTATTAAATACTAGCAACATTCCGCGACTTCGTGCACGTTAGTTAAACCTTAAAATATCTAACAATTTCAACTAACACAATAGACATCTTTAATAAACCCTTTAATATGCTTTAAAAATAGTTTTCCTTTTAACTTCATTATATATACTATTACTGTGATTTTTTTAAATATCCAAAAAAAAAAGGGGTACACTTGACTCTAATAAAAATTATCACTTTAAAGTTTAATATTACGCAAACGGATTCTTTAATCGAAAAATAGTTAATATTTGTAGCCAAAAGACACTAATTATAACAAATGTTTTTTTATGTATACATATTTGTACAACTTACACAAATATTTTCGCGGATTTTTTTGTAGAACTTTTAGCTTACAATAATATTGTCGTACATTATTTTTATCTATTTCAAACAGTTCGGTCAGCACACGCCGTTATAGCGAAACGGAATATTTTTTCCGACTTGGTTTACAAATGGACCCTAATATTCATTACAATAAAACTTAATAAAACATAACCTATAACTATCAAGAAGAACGTAGCTTTCTATTAGTGGACGAATTTTTTGAATCGGTTTAGTAGTTTCATAAATTACCCCTTACAATCAAACTTTACCTCTTTATAATAGTAGTATCGATTTTATTGCATAGTATTACTATAAAACTGAAAAACTTAATGTTATATAGCATTTAGGAATGCCACCCATACGTTATAACAAAATATTATACATTATTTCGAGCAAATTTACGCTACACATTTTTAGAAATACATATAAAAGTACTCTATTTTCACATAGTTTAATTACTTTTAATCACTTTATGTAAATCGTAAAAAAATGTATTGTAACTGTTTAATAATAACAGATCGGCTGAGTTTCAATAATATGTATTCCGAGGAGGACGTAGATTTAAATTATTAATAAGTGCGACTAAAAGAGAATAAAGTGTATATGTATTTGTATAGTAAAAACGAATTTAGTAAATCAAAGTACAAGAAAAACAAGACCTTCTCTCCTGTCCCCATTGATGTTATACGACGTACTTGACACTACTTTGTAATATTTTTTTTACCTTTAATAATCAAGATGCATTATTTCCTGACATAAAAGATGCCAACACTAATAGCATTCTCTATCGGTGAGAATTTTTGGCGCGTATTCGAACTGAAATGTGGAGGCTTCTATTTTAATTTAAAAAATTACGTTATATGGCCATATATTATATAATATTGGGGTCATATTGCGTGGCGTAGAAATATCAAATTTAATTAACCATAAAGTTATATTGATGGATCGAGCACTGTCATTTTAGATTTAAAAAAACTTAATCATTGGTGCTCTATACAACTCCGGGCAATACATACATTGTCTGAATTATTAGCTATCCCAGTGTCATAAACATCGTGCGCTCTTTGCAGGAATCCAAGTGAAATAATGCGTATTGGAACCCGGGGACGGTTATTTCCAATATCCAACTGTAAAATGTGTTGTTACATTATTTACGGAAATTTACGACGTCGTGTAGATATTTAATTCGACGTCAATATTGTTTTTAATTGTCAACAGTAACTTGTGCCTACTTGTAATTGTCTCTCGCATGTCTGTATTTACTTATTTTGTTTGCTTTCCACTAACTTACAAATTAACGAAACTTACATGCGAAAATATCATATGTGTTCATTCCATTTTCGTCTTTTTTAGCGAGTTATAAGCAGTTTATAATTCCTGTTTCACATTATAATGTACAAAGAAATGCATTATTATGCCTGTTAGTTTGTTGCCTGCCGCGCCCAATCTATAGCACGGGTATCGTTTTTTTTTTCGAACTGAATATACTGTTGGTTAGGAGTCCTTAACAGTTTCGCCGGGCTTGTGGGCGAGTGCTTAAGGCACTCAACCGAGAAAACGCGCGGGTATCGCGTGGACAATTAAAAGATATAAATGCTGAAAAATGTATACTAAAATGTTATGAAATGAAATTCAATATTGATTTATATATGTATTCCTTTATTACCTTTATTTTATAGCCTATTTTAATTTTAAACCTTTACTAGTTAAAAATAGTCCACGTTTATGCATCTATCCGAATCAGACCTGCTTGTAAAAATCCGTTTTGAGAAGCTTGTGAGTATATGAATTTGGCAAACAAGCATTAGGTATTCATTGCGGTATCTTATTTATGATGTGTTTGTAGGGGAAGCAAGTAGCAATAACAATACGCCTAGAATACAAACAATAAGCCTCGAAGAAACTTGGAGTGCATTTGGTTGCAGTTTGCTGCATTTTGGTGCATATGCACTAGAACTGCACCAACTAATTGCACACCTCTCCATTCTATCTCAGGACTACCAGGCTCCGTATGGATCTCCATCCATATGTAGTCGATGTTCCTTTTATCCGGGCAAAGTGATTTGATTTTTTTTAATATAACCCGCTTATTAATGAAACTCGCTACCCGCATCTTCTTTCCTGATACGTTTAACATAATGGTCTTCAAAACAAGAGTGAATCAGGTTTTACAGAGCGGACGCGTACTATCCTCCGCGTCGCCCATACTGAGGCCGAATGTGGAGCCGTTTTTAAAAAAACAAGAAGATAGTTAGTGAGTCTTAACTAAGACTACTGGAATACACTGATAGATGCTGGCGATAAATTGCTGAAAATGGTAGCTAGACAGGCGAGCGTTATAAAATGCGCTACTACCGGCTATGTATGGTATCATCATAATGTTTTCTCTAATCGAATGCTCAGGCTCTTAGAAAGAAAGACAATCATAGCTCAGTGGTAGCTTATTCAAACACAGCATCGATGGATGTAGGTTTTGAGCTGGAACTTTCGGTAAACGAAAACATAGTGGTAAAACCATAGCATGGTGGTTAGGTATTTTCTAAAGCCAAGCACATATTAGGTGTGTTCCAGCAGCTGCACTTAAAAAGCAGTCCCCATATAGTTTTAACGTGTTACCATCTTCGGCCACATTGTCTCATAACATCAAGTGAGATTATGCTCAAATAATAAATTTATAAAGTATAAAATAACATTAGAACATCGCGTTGATCGATCGTACTGCCATTGAATCACATTATCGCTTCGAAAACGGTTTCCCTCTCGATATAGTGCTCCCACATAAAACTTATGAGTACCTATATAGCATGACGATAGTTTAATGTCCTACGGTAGATTACCGTTTAACTAAATAACCTGAAAAACGAAAAAACTTGTCATTAGCTTTAGTAAAATCAAATTGTGCCCCAAATCTATACAATGCAAGATTATAAAATATACAGGATTGTATTTTGTTACATTAATAAAAACACATTATGTAATCCGCTTTGAAATATAATATTAACCTGTTTGCTCATATAATATTTGTTGAGGATCGCGTGGCCTAATCAAATATTAACTACCTTATACCGGTAGTTACACCCGTGTTTTTATTGATGCCGTTTGTGCATATCCGACATGAATATAGAATTCAGGGTTGTATTATATTTCCGGAATTTAAGTGTAACTTTTCTTGGACTAGCCATTAAATTTCGTGTAAAATTATTATATTTTCTGTTTAGTGCGATATCATAGTATATGATCATAACAGACATGTGCCACTTTTTTTTCGAAGCCTGTCAGTTACAAAGTTTTAAATAGGTAGTTAAATAATGTAGCTAATATGTCTAGGTGCTTTTGAAGCAGTAAACTTTAACTTATCACTAAATTACTGTGCAAAAAATAAAATTATTCACGATGAACATGCGCCTACCGTGAAATAATCTGTGTAACTTATTCTCAAACAACAACAGAACCATTATTCCTTCAACATTTTAATTAAAATGTATTCATAAACAAACACATTATCTATACTAATGTTATAAAGCTTAAGAGATTGTTGTTTAACCCTCACGCAACAAAAACGGGTGTTTAAGTTTGACCAATATGTGTGTGTATGGGTGTGTGTGTGTCTGTCTGTGGCATCGTAGCTCCCAGACGACTGAACCGATTTTTGTCTAGTTTTTTGTTTGTTTGTAAGGTGACTCTTTTCTACTTGATACATCGATGTAAGAGCTTTCACAATTCTAATCGAATCGAAATTTGGTATTCTGTTACTGCAGTTATATTAGAAGAGCATGGCAACATTGAGCTGATGCTGCAGCATCATGTGGAATCTGCAGGATACGTAACTCTTCACCAACTTACAGCAGAGATATCGTGTTTGGGCTCATTGGAATGGTCTCAATGAATTTCAATTTATTAGTTTTTGTTTGAACGCGCTAATCCCTGGAACTGCCAGAGGGATTTGAAAAATCTTCTCACGTTTTATACCTGTTTATTGGGGAAGGTTTTAGGTTTTAGGCTATATAACTTCGTGAAGTTATCTACGGTCCTAAGTAGCAGTTCAGTAACCATGAATGTCAAGCAATCTGGCAAGGTGCAGGCAAGTACGGTAAGTGATAACAACGGGCGCGTCAACGGCGGCTCCGTGGAGAGTTAATGGATAAATTTAACACGGGTGAAACCGTGGGGCACAGCTAGTTGAATATGTAATAAGTAAAAATAATATAATATGTATAAATTTTGTTGACTAAAAATATAGTGACTTAAACGATGGGAGAAAAGAAAAATAAACAATGAAACCATCCTTGGAAGTAATTTAAGCGTAGTAATGTAAGCTTTTAATAATTTGATTCATGGTCCGTAAAGAATAATAACCGACACAAACAAGGGGTTCCGTTTGTACAGATTTGAAATTCGAATGTTTGTTCCTATTTCAAAGCGCTCGACGTTTAACAAAATGATTTCAAATTACAGCGTAAGTTTAATTTGTTCCTTACTGGTATAATTTATACAGACTAAGCTTACCTTTTTAATGATAGCGAAATATTGCTCGGCTTGTTCGTTCTTACAATTCACATTTTCAAAAAACTGTTATGTTGGGTCACTTTTTTGTCTCGTATTTTGATATCGATCATCTAATTATCTAGTGATTATTATCTATTGGCTTTTGTTTTGGTATTCCCAAACCGATCGTTGCTACTTAGATCTTCATTATTCACTAATTTGGTTTCTGGTCTATTAGGCGCAATATATTCCATAGAGTTAATAATACGTAGTCTGTCAATTTAAGTTTTGCTCCATATAGCACACTATAAGGTAAATTAAGGAACACATAGAAATGTATTAGCAAGTACATCTAACGTGTTAAAAAAACTGATAAAAGTGAACGTCGTCTGGAGAAGCGCGGCGGGGAGTATTATATCAGGACCTTCATAGATTATAACCAATCAGACGCGATATCGAACCAATCAGTGGCGTAATAAGGGGAACGTGGGGAAAATAAATACAGAAGTATATTATTTATCATAGTATAACCATACATATCATAGTATAGCCATCACAGTATTTACAAATTTAGCAAATGCTTGCAAAGCTTAGAGGTTATAGATTTTTTCTGTACGATGTTAAAAGAAGTAGGTAAATGCAGAGAAAACACTAAAACAATAATGTCATCCACCCGGCCCTGGAAGGTTCTCACATATTGTACCTTTTTTGCTCAAATCTCCTCCTAAAGCGCGATTTGCCGCACCGGGTGCCATCCAAGCTTCTCGTAGCTACGTCATTGCCATAAAACGTGTGAAAAACTTGATAATAATAAAAAATAAAAATAAAAACCAATTTTCTGTACTGGTGAAATAACAAACGCACGGTATTATTTCCATTATTTACACTTATTAACTCAGATAATATATAAGACGCTACTTATTCGATTAAATATAAACTAAGATGTCAGTATAATTAGTTGTTTTACTAATAAATAATAATTAACATTCATATACACTAGCTGGTCTCGCAGACGTTCAGCCATTTCAGGTAGTCAATAACTCGATCATAGCACCATCTATCACATTCAGAGATAGCATAAAAAGCTTATTTATAAAAACACTCAGATCTACCGATTTTCATGGTGATCAGTCAAACGGAGTTCGAGCTTCTCAAGGTCTTATGTATCAAACATAATTTTAACATTTATTCCTCTATATGTACTTGGATATAAATAATAAAATATTTAAAAAAATGGTCTACATCAGGAACTTACGAAGTAATGGATGTAACACACTACATTCAAACCTAAGCTTACTTGTCGTGAAGTAACTCTGATTACTGTGAAAGCTTTAGTGCTAAGCGAAGTTTGTTTGCCGAAACCGAATTTTGAGACCGAAATCCAAAATGCATCTTCATTTATACGACTAATAGCTATAACTAATAAATAATTGTTACCGCTTTCTGAGCACAGATCCTTTTCTGTGTGTGAGGTTATAGGTGCATATTTACCTACAGACCCTGTCAGAATATCAGCGCTGCAATGCTTTCGCTTGAAGGTCTTACACGTCATTTTGAGACCTGTTCGATACCTAACAATACATAGATATTTATTGTGTTTCTCTGTATTTTTATATTTCATTACTATGTGTATTGTGTTGTATGTAACTTGAATATTATATTTACTTAGTCTCGATTGAACAAAATTAGTTTGATTTCGATATTTAAAATACCAAAACTATATTGTACGGTAAGTTATCAAGTATTGTTTGCTTGCACAGGCTAAATATTATGTTGATATTTATTTAGCGCGTCGTTAAACGGTATCGTGGGCTTCATGTACAATATTCATATAAAGATAATTCGCTTTATGCTAAAAGCATATATGTATATTATAACGACTTTCCAGAGTCTTTCGGTTTTAAAATTTGTAAAACCGAAATTCACCGAAAATGACATTTTATTCAGACACTAGAAAGTGTTCCATTTGAAAGGCTAAGTGAGTGAATACCCGAGACGTATTCCTTCATTAGTTTTCCTCTTCCACGCATCTAATGAAGCTTATCACTCTTGATATAATATAATTATCTAATAATAGGTTCGTTCACATAAAATCTCTAGCGATTGCTGTATGTAATATAAATGACCGGACAAATAAGTAAATATATGTCCGGAGAATGGAACTATGAAGGTTTTATGAACAAATGAACCTATTACTGGGTTAATAGCCATAACAAATCCGTATATAATTAACTATATTATTTAGAAAAATATATCCTTTTATAAAACGAATATATTTTTTAGAGAGTGTTATATTTTATTATTATTTTAGTATTAGTCTGGGACAAGATGACTGACAACTATGAAAAAAATCAAGTCAAAATTTAGTTTTATTTTTATATTTGCAATACTAAAACTTCTAGAAAGTTTGATGAAAATAACTTCGTGCTTTTGTCAACGCATGTCTTCAAGTGTAATAAATTAATAGGTAAAATTTATTATAATTTCACAACTTGTTTGAAAGTTATTAGCATGGTAGAAAACAACCTATATAATATAAGTGATATACTACGATGGCGCAAGGCAAGCGCTGACCGTCGAGATATTCTACAGTATATTGTATTTAAGTACAATACAACAGCAGGAGTGGTCTCTCACGTTCTCTCATTTGATGCTGTGCAGAGTGTCTCAGTGAAGATCACGCGACGCGACGCCGACTTAGTAGTCTAAGATAATCATATCATAATATTCAATGACGATTTTATGAAAAACAAAAAATATTTAATAAAATAAATATATGTGAAAACATTTGTTATGAAACCGCGCAGAATAATTCGGTGTTTCCTATCAAGACATTTCCTAACGAGGCATTTGAAAGGAGACAAATAACTTTTTAACAAGAATAAATGGGCAAAAGCCGGATTACGTTGTTCAAGTGATCATATTTTTCACTTTTAAGGTACATTTTTAGGGTTCCGTATCTCATAATGAAAAAAACGGAATCTTTATAGGATCATTTTGACGTCCGTCTGTCTGTGTCCGTTTCTCAAAGACCACTTGAGGTATAAAGTTGTAATTAGTAACATATACTATGGTCTATGAGCCCATATTGCTGTAAAATGATGATTCTAGATTAACGCGTTAAAGAGATACGGCACTTCATAGATATAATACCGATTATGGAACAATTATCAAAACCTATGGGGTACTTCCCGCAGGGCTACAGTCTTGAAATTTGTCACGAAGGGAAGTCTTTTTACAAAAGTTAAGGGGAAAATCCGAAAATAAGGATTTTGTAATCCCATATGAAATTATAATTCAACAAAATTATATACCGTTTTTTTAAAGGGTTTGAAATATTTTGGAGGCTTATTTTTTGTATTGTGTTTCTATTGTCCTATGTTTAACGGTTTTGGCAGCGTATTCCAAGAAAGCGTACTGGTATTGATTTTATCCGAGTTGATGTTTCATTACTATTCCTTTACAAAACATAGCCAAAACCCTTTTATTAAAACTTCTATATAATAATAATAAAATATACACCTGAGACTGTTAAGTGGTTCTTAAATTATAAGAGCACTCACAGAGAGACAGTAGAAAAGACCGAGATACATTAAAGAATATAGGATAATATATAAAGAACTGAAAAAAAATGTATAATAATATACGGTAAGTAATGATATCAGTTCAGAACCCCCAGGGCGCGAGTTCTACTCGCTATTTGTTTGATTTTTATCTTTTCTCGAGGATTATGCGAATGTAATGGATTTCTGATTATGTAATCGGGCTATTTTCGGGACCAAGTACCTCACCACATTACGTTACTCACCCCCCTATTATCTACATCTCTCATATAGGTATACAACAAGTATATGCAAACAATACGTGATACATCACAAACAAGAAACATGTATATGTCAGTTTTTACGAAGCTATACCAAAATAATTCTATATTCGAAGCTTGTAGATAATGCCTTAACCACAATTCAGTTAAAGACAGCTCGTTCACTCGCAGCTACATACATTTTAGATTCTTTTAGTTCTTATGGCGCATTTAGTGGAGGATAAAATTAGGAGCTGCGCCACGCATCATTTGACGTTAGTGCGGCATGATGAAGTTACCCAACAATGGTAAATAATATGCATGCAATTTATTGACTTTATTTATATTAACATGATTTTTATTTAAAACTAGCTGTACCCGCTTCTCCGCTGCGTGGACAACAGAATTATTGTTCATGAAGATATCGTGATATTTTTTTAATATAAGATCCATATATCTAAGGAGTAAAACAAATAAAATATGAGAAAATCTATCCAGTAGCTTATGCGTGATGCGCGCACAACGGCATAAACTATAATAAAGTAATCTAAGTTATTCCTTATAACATCAGCTATCTGCCAGTGAAAGTCCCGTCAAAATCAGCCCACCCGTTTTTCGGAGATTACCCGGAACAAACAGAGAGACAGAGACCAGTTTTGAAAATGGATCTGTTGCTGTAGGTAACTTGTAAACTATCATATGCACTTAGTAAAAACCTGTTATTTTGACATTACAAACAGACACTTCAATTTTATTATATTTATAGATAAATGAATGAATACCTTATTATTGCACTTTTAGTTTTTCTTCCAGCTAACTTTATGCTAAGCAGCGGTAATGTGGGAAGAAAAATTTATTGCCGGTAGTGCAATAAGCAAATAAATAACAATAGAATAAAAATGAGCAAACTAATACAGCATTAAATTATTATTACACAATAAAAAAATATCTGTGAAATAAATTTACACTATTTATTATCGTTGATGGCAAACATCATCATGTTCTTGTCGCGCGAGCGGCGGGATAAAAGATTTGTGGGTATTATTGTTTTCTTACGACAAAGTAATTTAACTTGTTACAATCGTACATCATCATCATCATCAACCTATATTAGTCCACTGCTGGACATAGGCCTCCTCTAATGAGCGCCATAGCGCCCTGTCTTCTGCTTGCCGCATCCAGCATCTGCCTGCAGTCTTTCGTACATAACTACACACATTTATTTTAAAGTAATAAAAAAAAACATTTATTAATTATTTAACATTTGATAAAAAACATTTTTATCAAACTTTTTTATATCCCAAGACGATATTCGAATAATCAAGACCTTAGGAATATCGGCATATAATATAATTATGAATTTCTCTTATAATAAAAGAATTATTGGTTTTCTAAAAAAAAATCGTGAGATTTGAACGTTTTGACAAATATTAAGGTGCATTAGAAATACAATGTAGTAAGTACAAAACTATTATTTTTATGTATTTCAATTCGCTAATTTATTATGGCCTGACATCATGATTAAACCCATGCTTTGATTGACAAGAAATGTTTACAATAACCATTTGCTGCAGTGACCACATAATATCAATTGGACTGCAATCCTGTTTACTACTACTTTAAACGTAAAAAATGAACTATCTGTTGTAAATTATTTATGTTACAGAATATCATATCAAAGACTACAGTGTACGAGAGTTATCAATTATAATTTAGTCTCTGATTTAACATACGTGTAAGGAAAATAGCTGATTTATGTCAGTTTACAATTTTTCACAGAATTCTTTTCATTTCATAGTCTTTTGTGACTCGGGAACCATACCGATCGACCATATGAATGGAAATTCAGCTTTCGATAGAGCAGACAACGTTATGATTTTTGCATGGTGGTAGGTAGGGTTTTTTCTAATGCCCGCCTGGCTAGTATTTACCACCATCAAGTTAACTGCTCGCCTGCAGCTGGACTTGAGAGCCAGTCTTCCACTATGCTCAGCGTGCTACCACCTTGGGCCACATCGTCACTTAAGATCAGGTGAGATTGTAGCCACAACGCCAAACCTATATCATTAAAAAAATATGAACTCACAACATGGTGCATATTTTTAATACTGGCAGTGCGCCACGGTTCCACCCGTGTTAAATTCATTCGACCAATTCTCTACCGCGCCGCGTACCGCCGCCAACACACCCGTTCAGCCTAACGTTGTTCTTACTTCACGGAATTGCAACCACCGACAGGATCGTCTTCAGACGGTTGCTACCATTTCGATTAATTTTAAAATACCAGTACAGGGTCTCGTCTTCCACGGTTCCCCTGAGATTTTTATAACTTAATTGTTTTTGTGTTCGTGTAAATTTTTATTTGTTTTTTTTATTTTGTAATATTTAATTATTTTGAACACAAGTACTTTCTTTTATTTCTATTAAATGATTAGCTAAAATCAACCTCACGGCACTGGCTTTATATTAAAAAAATTATTGGCAAGCACCAAAAAGTGTGTTCCGGCAACTACCCTTGTAATCCAATCCCTTTATTAGATATACGTTTCGCCATTTTCAGTCACAGGTGTCATCAGGTGTGATTGCAGATGTGTGAACGTAGTAACCAGCCAGGTCTATTCTAGAAAATATCCACGTATATACTTAAGAATAAAACGAAAGTGTAATCATTTCCCTTACTAATTATTAGGTAAGGCTCCCGGTGTATTACCCTAAATCTCAGGTAATTAGGATTAGAATTAGGGTTGCCAGCTATTTCGCAAGTATCGAGAAATCCCGTTTCTTCCACAAAGAACCTCATACGTCTTACCTTGTACGCGATAATCTAAAAGAGAGTCACTAGAACGGGTTTATCACTATGTGTATGGTGGCCACGATACATTCAGATACAGATCCCTACCGCCCTGCATGATTACTGGATAACCTGGAACGCGACATGCATATAGCGACACCTGACGTATAGTGAACGCGATCCAGTCAAACACAAACGTCGTGTCAAATTCATAAGAGATTATGCACGTTGAATAAAAAAATACTATATGAAGGCAAACTGACTTCAAAAAAGGAGGAGGTTCAATTCGACTGTATGTTTGTTACGCGATTACTCCGTCAATCATGAATTTATTTTGATGATTCTTTTTTTTGTTTGGTAGGTCATACCTCAGAGGTGGTCTCATATAAATTTTATTGGAAAAAAAAACTAATATATATATGAGGGGCGTTCAGTGTATTCTCGGTCTCGGGGAAATTCACATTATATGTTTTATGGATGTTCAGCAATAACATTTTTGTTTATAATCCGATTTAGGAGGTTCTTTTTTTGTTGGAAAAGGGATACCTTAATGGGAGTCCCATTTTAATGTTATTGCCATTGGAGTTTCGACTTCGAAGATACACCAGGGAACTCCTGAAAATAATTGAAGTTGGTTTTCTTTTTTGTTAAAAATTGTCTTGTTTTATCCAATCTTAGCAAAATGACTACTCTTTGTGAC
The DNA here is from genome assembly GCA_947532125.1 of Saturnia pavonia. NCBI lineage: Eukaryota > Metazoa > Arthropoda > Insecta > Lepidoptera > Saturniidae > Saturnia > Saturnia pavonia. Next base: position 842,533 of record OX383901.1, read on the forward strand.
CTTATAATGATGATGATTAATGATGTATGAAGGCGAAACGCACTTGGCCGGCTGTGGCTATAAATTGATACACGTTCACTAATAAATCGTAAATCGTAGCGCAAGCGTAGAGCGAGTGACTGTGACGGATTATTCACTATAGTGGGCAGGTACATTACTCAATACAATTTCAAATTTCATTGGACCTTTACTTTCTTGAGGCAAAAATTTACCCATTTGATCACTTATTTATATAGATTTTGATCTTCTTTTTGTTTTGTTTTAAGATTCTTGGTCCTCATCATACAAATTCATGATATTTTCATTCAATTGAAAGTTATTAATGTTTTAAGAAACTACATTTTTTATAAGCACTACGCGTTCTTCTGTAGTCCACGCGAGCGGAGTCGCGGGCACAGCTAGTTGTAAATAAAAGTGGTGATAAAAAGTAACAAATCGGACGTTGGATCCGTCCTCTATCAAATTCTGTGTGTCAACTTAATCATATATTATTAACATTTCATTAGATTTATACAATAATAGTTCTGAAGTAGACAATTGAAAAAAAAGGTGTGTGTGCGATTCACACACGATAGAAGTGAAACTTAATTTTAAAAGATATTTTATGTTTTATTTAAACAATGTGCAATATACTTACACCCCGACATTTGCTCTCTCGCTCTGGCTCACACAAAGAGGAGAGACCGATAATGTGTGTTAAACGTTTAACGCTTGGAAGTCGCATAAGAAGTTTCACTTCAAAAAAATACATATTTATATTAGAATTATAGTTTATTAAAGTACGTTATTTAGGTGATAATTTACTATTAAAGATACTCAAATACACAATAAATATCATGCTGAAGAAATACGACGCTATACATTTGTACACGACGCAAGAGTTAACTTGAGACTTCCCTCGGGCGATATAAGCGCACCGTACTGACTGCAAAAATGTACCTGTGTGCTAACAAAAAGTATATTTCTTTTAATAGTTGGTTAAAGTAGGTGCTAAACAAAATAGAAAAGATAATCTTCCCATGTTTACATAAAACCACTAAACGAATGCAATCACGTACAAGTAACATAAAACGAAATGAACGAACCAAAACGCGCGTAGGTCAATTGTAAGTTTGCTAACATTACCGACGCGTTGATACGATACGCTCAGATCGTTAACTCTTGCGTTTTGTAGGTCTGTTAACTATGTCGTAAATATTCTAATCACTATTATACATATATATTGAAAACCAGTCGGATACCTATAATAACCAATTAATAATTATTTATGCTGTTTTGTTATTTTTCTAAAAATTGTAACTGGGAATGATATAATAAACTGTTGTTAATTATGTGCTATTGGGTAAATGGCTGTTTAGTATTGGCTTAATACTAAGATTAATTATAAAAACAAAAGTGAACTTAAGAATGTGCACTCAAGGATTATAATCGTAAATTCAGAACATTCATTATTTGTTTTCTTTTTTTCGATCTGACTGTACTGTTAGCCCTAGGAGCCCTGGAGCCTTACGGATTTTACAGCTTCACCGGGCTTGGTTCGTTATTTGTGTCTTGACGTCGAGTGTGGAAAACGTGAAGTGCTTTCTCTTTCACGCATATTAATGATTGCATAATGTTTGTTTATTCAAATGTTGCGATAATACCGGCTGACCATTATCATTGTCAATAATAATAATGGGATAATCGACAGCATAATAATTAACTATTCAATAATTTGTAATACAATTGTTGTAATAATGAATACATCTAAATTTGTAATAAAATATTTACTAATTATAATAAGCAATAATAAGCTTAGAGAGTTAGACTTAAACCCAGATCACGAAATACTTTCTTTTTTTTTCTTTAACATAACCTCAAACTCCGGTGTTCAGTCCTAGTTCTTTAATTTCATCACTATTTATACTGATGGCTATATCTTTAAAATAATCTCTTCATTGAACGCAACTTCTTAATATCCAGCTTTGCATTTATGCGAATTTCTACCACCAATATTATATCGTCTAATACTGTGGTATTTAATTTTATGTTTATCATATTGAATTTATCAAACCAGTAGCAGCCGATGATCGGAAATTACCGACCAATCAAGCGCGTAAAGCGTTAGTCAATAAATGGGATTTGTAGAAGAAATGCTTAAATATTTAAATTATTAAAAATGCATATTTAAATTAGAACCAGGAAATTTTATTTTATTTATATCCAATTACCTAGATACATCAATCGAATCACTTAAAAAACGATGTACAAAAACAAATGCCATGAATTGTTTAAAATATGGTGTTTTTATGAAACCGGTCTTATTGCTTTTACATGCATCTGAGCCCGCGTGCTTTAACTAAAACACTTCGTAACCTCGTGTTGCTACGTACGTTGTAGTATTCAGTTTATTCAGTTGACACTCAGCACACGTTACATAAGACCGAAAGTTAGTAAATTGTACGTCAATTACTTTTTTGAAATGATATGACGTCAGCTCCTCATTCTTATGTTATTTACACACAAATAATTTAAAGTGAAAATGTCAGCTGCTTAGTTTATAAAATATTATTAGAAAACTTAATGAAACAGTAAATTAGAAGAATACTATAATTATTTGTTTAAATGAATCTATCTTAACGGATACATCATTTTGTACATAATATCATAAAAATAAAATTTTAAAATATCATTAGCACTTTATTTTATAAATAACTATCTTGTGTTTTATTTCAAGATAAAAATTATTCATTTCACGATGAATTCATGTTATAAACGTTTTCAAAAGGCTTACAGTATTACAGTCAATGTCTGAGCATAACGGGTTATGGATCACATGTGCCGAGGTAAGCTGTGCCAAATCGTTATTGCTATACTGCCATTTTGAACTCAATGATTTTATCGTATGCAAGCTGTGTGAAATGACTGTTCTCAACTTAATGGTAAGCAGCTTATAGTCAGAGAACAGACTGTCGTCATGATTATGTGTAAGTTTTAGCGCTCCTGAAGTGTTATTTTTCTCAATTGATTCACCATTATCGTCACTACTTATTTTGTATGTTAATTTATCTTACAAAATATATACTATAATCTGGCCAGATAACATAGCTATGAATTAAAACAAAAAACATGTAAATCGGATATTTGGTTTTCGCGTGAAAAGCGTTGAGTTATATAATATTTATATAGATAATAGTAAAGTATGTCGGGCAAGGACTTGTCGCTAGCGCATTCTCCTCCAAAAAGCTGCCTAAACCATAAGAATAATATAGAACAGTAAATAATATGAAAAAAATATAATATTAAAAATAGTCAATTTTGATGACGACGACTGCAACAACCTTTTATTTTCTTCTAGCGTGAACGTAATGTTGCTGGCGAAATCTAACTCACTCTTGAAAACTTTCAATCTATATTAGACCTAACATTTCAACACTTGTAAAAACACGTATAGTCAATATTGCAAGCGTATAGATACCGGTAAATAATAAAAAATACTTTGTTCTTTATAACGACACATATTTTAACCGAACTTTCCAAGGTCCACGTTGAAAAATATATGTTATACAATGACAATAATGTAATATTTATTCAACCAGAGCTATTTCGTCTAAATTGTTATTGTTCACTGAGGTTTGTTGTGTAACGCGGCTTTTGTGCTATGTTTTTAATTTAATCGATCGACGTTTATTAATTTTTTCAATCGGATATTATAGGTATCTGTTAGTAAGTAGCATTGTTTCATAATATATTGTTTTTAACCAGTACTTTAACAGTTTCTTCATAATACGTAGCAAACAGTTATTTTTCTATATAAACACTTTGTTTTAGCTAATAAAAAATAATTTAGTTGCCATGACCTAAATCAAAATTACTTTATTCAATTTAGCCCTTATGAAGGCATTTATGAACGTCAAACAACCGGTGCGAAAAATATCTCAGACATCGAGAAGAGCCTGTCAGAAACTCGATCGGGTTTACCCATAATGTTTTTTTATCGTGGATAGGTTTAGAGTTATGGCCACAATCTAATCTGATGTTAAGGACGATGTGGCCCAAGATGATAATACGCTAAGCCTAGTGGAAGACTAGATCTCAAGTGCAGCTATCGGAACAAACCATATAGGTGCTTGGCGACAGATTTTGTAATTGAAGGTGGTAGCTAGCCAGGTTGACATTAGAAAAAGCCATACCACCATGATATGGTTTCATCATGATGTTTTCCTTCATCGAACGCTCAGCTCATTGCAGGGATTCAAGTAACATCCATCGACGCGATGTCCCTACACCACCCTACCACCTACCACCCTACTACCACTGAACCATCATTGATTCCAAAAAATAATTACGTAATATGAATGTTTACAGTGATGTAATAATTATACTCTTTTAGTAGATGTAGAGAGAGGGAGTGACTTCTAAACATCACTATCATTCACGTAATGAGCCACCCTACATTAATATTAAATATATAGGTTTATATAAGCCTATCACAGATAAAACCATAAGGATATAATCTGGCTGATTTCGTAAAGCGTTACGTCAATATAAGGCACTATAAGATGTGTTTCACCATGCTATTTTTTAGGGAATTATTAGTACTTGCCTGACTACTGTCATATACTGTCACCGTCATATTGAAAATCCAATGCCAATTAACTGTTAGTATCTACGTCTAATGTGTTTGTTACCTTCTGCATGTAACTTCAGTTCTGTTTGTGTTAAATAAACTTCATTAATTCATAAGAAAACGGAAAGTAAATTTAGATCCAATTAAAAAGTCTAAAGACTTCACGATTGTGAATTTTCCTTGAAACGTCCAAGAGACAGTTGACTTGATAAGCCTTATACCTTGAAATCTGGATATGACGTCTACTTGTAAAACGGCTTTACATTGTTCCAAATGGAACATTGTTTTATTACTAAAGGAAAGGAAATTCAATAGATTTTAAATTGTGTTTTAATAAATAATCATTGTAATATTGAGATATAACTAATAAGTACCTATAGGGATAAATAATTTCCTCTTGATAACCTTTATAGTCGATTCGGTTTCACAATTATTGAAATTAGTTTAACAACCTTAAACAAAATATTTCGTATGCAATGATAATATATAAGTATATAAGGAGATATCATTGCTCGTCTAAATAAAGTCAATAAATAAAATAGCTTATCGGTGTCCGCACACGAGCTGGAAGATCAATTCAATATAAATGCTAATAATGAAACCTGTATAAACAGATTGGCTTTTAAGTATTCATAAATGATTCGGTATTGCGATCTTCTAGGGTTAATTAGAAATCGCTAATAGGTACCTATTGCGTGATAGATGAATATTTGTCTTATCTGTGTTTGGTGATATAAATACACGTGATGAGAAATTAGTATAGCACTGACCGTTAGGAGAAGCATTGTTTTTTTTTTTTTTTTTGAACTGTCCATACTATTAGCCTTACGTACCCTGGAACCTTTACGGCTTTTACAGCTTCACCGAGCTTGGGGGCGAGCGCTTAAGGCACTCAGCCACGAAAGCTTTGCAACAACAACCGAGGGTGCCAAAGTGGCCGAACCTCGGCTCGGACTGTTGCAGCGATTGCAAATAAGTCTATACATATATACATGATATATACATTTATACATACTTACTATACATATATACATGTTTCTTCCCCTGGGAGGATGGAAAGAATATGTGTATGTTTATTTAGTAATCTGAAATTTAACTGAAACTAATTAGGCAAAAGCTCCCTTACAGAACTTGTGTACCTATGTGGTGTGCATGTGTGTATAATGCAGTGTCATGTGTGTCTGTGATAGCTAGTGAATGTAGAGTCACTGTATCGCGCGAGCGCCTGGTTCGCTCAAGGGCTCCATACCGATGGATCGGACCTAGAAGCATAGTTATTTTGCTGGAGTTGTATAAAACTTTTCAAAATAATATTATGTTGTTTTTTTTTTTGCTGTTTCTATAAAGAGTTTAAGTTTGTAATATTTTTGTAGAAAGTAACTTCTGGAACTATTAATACGATTCTAAAACTCGATGATATTAGGTCTTTACCTATGAAATTGCCGTTTTGTATGAAAAAATGTAAACGATGTTTTTTCATGTATTTTTTATTTGTATTAATCGAAGTAATCACTCATGCAATCAATGCATCTTTGCCAGCGCAGTGGCAGTTTATTGATGCCCTTCTTAAAGAAATCAGCTGGACGGGAGGCAACAAATTCTTCAAAGGCATTTTGTACTGCCTCTCGGGAATTTAATTTTTTTCCGGCCTAGGAGTTATCCAAATTATGGAAAAAGTAGTAGTCTGTAGACGCAAAGTCTGGTGAGTAGGGCGGATGACGGAGAACTTCCAACCCCAGTTCTTGCAACTTGGAGACCGTCTGTTATGCAGTATGAGGTCGCGCGTTGTCGTGCAGGAGCAGCGGAGACGAGCGATTGACCAATGCTGGTTGGAGATGTGCCAGCTTCTCCATCATTGTGTTCAGTTCTTCACAGTACACATCTGCAGTAATGCTTACCCCGTTTGTTAAGAACCTGTGATGAATCACACTGGTGCTAGACCACCAAACAATGACCATCACTTTTCTAGGGGTAAGTTTTCGTTTAGAGCATTGTTTAGGTGCTGAACCAGGATCCAACCAACTTGCTGAGCGCTTGCGGTTATCAAACAGAATCCATTTTTCATCGCAGGTAACAATGCAGTTCAAAATTCCTTCATTTGTGTGTCTGTTGAGCAGTGCAAGGCACGTCTCGACGCGTACTTCGCGCTGGCGATCATTGAGTTCGTGGGGCACCCATTTGTCAAGCTTTTTTACCTTGCCAATTTGACGCAAATGGACCAATATTGTTTTGACGCTAACGTCGAAAGCTGCTGCTAATTTAGCCGTAGATTGTGTATCATCAGCTTCCACAATCGCCTTTAATTCGTCATTGTCGACCAAAGTCTTCGGACGACCGCGAGGTTCATTTTTCAGGTCGAAATTCCCAGAACGGAAGGGAGCAAACCAATAACAGGTGGTGCGTTGGTTTGTAGTGTTAGCTCCGTAAACGTCGTTGATGTTGCGTGCCGCTTGTGCCGCGTTACTGCCACGACGGTACTCATATTCCATAATTACTCGAATTTTTAACGTATCCATGATGACAAAAAAGATTGAAATGCGATGAAAATGTAACACTAATCAATAAACAAATGGAACTACTTTTGGAAGGAGGACTACTTCTGGAAAAAGAATTCCATGTTTTTAAAATAAAATTAATTTGAAATTAGAATTCTTAGCCAAACAAAAATTATTTTGATTTGAAATGGCCAGTACTGCAGAACGGCAATTTCATAGGTAAAGACCTATTATAAATCTATGTTAAGTCTCATGGTATTGCAAAAAATACTTTATTACATTAATTTTAAAACCTAATTAGGTACTCGAACAGTTGTTTTATTATTTATAATCATCATTCGCCGCTCAAGTTAACCAACTACAGGCCATAGACAATATTTTTCTTGTAACACCTTTTAAGTTGTATAATAATCTCATTCAACTACTCCCCGTAATTTTTATGTTTCCTTATTTAATATTATTTTATTGTTTCATAGTTCTTATGTTGTAGCTTCGACTCGAAGCGGCACCCAACATGGACAGCATACTTGCACCGCTTGAGGTCACCCGCTGAGATAGTTTCCGCACCAGCCCTGGATGAATTATCTTATACGTAGATTAACATTTCAGTGGCAGTCAAGCTATGAGCGAACAGACAGGCAGACAGATAGCCACAACTGACAACGAAGGCTTGCACTTGAACTTATATGCCATATTTGACTTATGTTATGTTGTTAGTACTAACAAAGGGTTTCCAGTCCCTTAGTTCGTGCATCGATCTATCTTTTTATTATATATCCAATTTAAATAATTGTTTAACACAATTATACATTTAATATTTTTTGCAATATTTAAAATGACAACAAAATTTCAAGAACACTGACATTTAGTAAGAATTCAAATGTCAATAGTTGAGAAGTCATGTACCTTTTACTAAAAATAAATTTTAAAAGCGAAAATGCACTTCACAAGTGCAGAAATAATATCGAAATATTTGCTGTCTAGGATTTAAATGTATTTTACTTTTGAAGATGAAATTGTGAGATTACCGAGCCGTCTAGCCAGCCCACGACTTGAATTCAAAACAGATAAACATATTAACAGTTACTGCCAAATTTCTTGTTGGTTTTTTATCCGTGTCGGGGACTTATATAAATCTGTGGTAACTTTTAAAATCATTAATACTTTATTTAAACGTATATAACGTAACTATTGTTGTAACGTTGCTCTATTTTTTGAATATTTTTGATGTAAAATAAGATATCACAGCGTGGATAAGACCAAAAGACGCATAAATTTAAAAACTTTCTGTAAACTTTATGCTTTTAGAGCTAATTTTGATAAAAGTGTAGTTATCAAATTCGCCCTCTAAGGTGGCGATAGTTACCTACTGCCGTGTTGCGTAATTTCACAGGTTATTTATTTATTTAGGTAACAAACAGTCATGTAAACAAATACAATTATATACATCAGCAGACCTAAAGTACCATAAAAATGTTACTATTATAATACAGTTATAATTCCGTTAGTCGTAATTTCGGAACCACACCCGAATGAAAGAGACTGATTATTTAGAATACTCAATCTAGTATGTACATTAATATCGATGTAAATAGCTATGTTAGAAATACAGTGTCATCTAAATATAATGTTAACTAATCTATAAACTTACATAAAAACCAGCGCTGCCCCGCGGATCCGCACGCGTTTGTTACGAAATTATTATTTTCCTCCAGCTCATCCAGCTATTTTGGAATTAAATCCGTGCATATAAACAACTGCCAAAAATTGTTTTAATGTCATATTCTCGTGTTCAGTGTCTTTATATAATAGTATGTCTATCAGGAAATTTAGAAAAACAATTACGTGTACAGACATAACTACAGGTCTATTAATATAGATGAATCTTAGTTTGTTTGTACCCTATGCGTACCTTAATCATTCATCCCATTAAAATAAAACTAGTGAGCATAAAAAATAAAAACAATTATGATGTTTTACCAGTATCTATAATTAGAGCAGGTACTCGATTTGAGCGAATAACAACATCAAAAAATTCACATAAAACTAACAGATAGAATAAAACAAGGTGATATTTTTTTTTATTAATTAAGTAAAATTAATGTACAGAAAACTATTTATCATTTTTCAGAATTGTTTCAGTTTGTGAACTTGTATAAAGTTGGTTCATTAAAACTTTACTATTAATTAAAACGTAAATGATTAACAAGTCAACGTTATAAGCAATGTAATTTTATACTTTCATTTATAGACTTTACGCCAGGTGCTACGCAAAAAAGGTGTTTTTCTATCTCTTCTTAAATATAGTTTACGTTTTAAGTTAGGTAGGCCACTGAGAAATTTCTTTGGTGATTTCTCTCTACTCGGGGCAACCCGACTGGTGCAATACCACCATACAGAATTTCATTTAGCCAAATTTTTTTTTTTATTGTTATAGGTTTTGGCGAAGTGGCCACTCTCTCACCTGATGTTAAGTCACGATGTGGCCCATGATGATAACACGCTAAACCTTGGAAGACTGGCTCTCAAGTGCAGCTGCCGAAACATACCTATTGGTGTATGGCAACAGATTTTCAACTGGAAGGTGGTAACTAGCCAGGCGGGCATTAGAAAATACCCTACCAAAATGCTATGGCTTCATCACGATGTTTTCCTTCACGGAAAGCTCAGGCTCATTGCAGGGATTCGAACTCACGTCGATCGACGCGAAGTCGTACACGAAACCACTGAGCCAGCTTGTGTTGAGTTCCTGCGGTGAGTAAGGTTTCCAGAACTCCTTAAGGTAGGGGGGTTCAAGGTCGGCAACGCCCTAGTGAAACCTATAGTAATACAAACTTCCATAGGCTACGATAGCCGCTTACCATCACGGAGGGCGAATGCTTTTATGCCGGCAACCTTTATAAACACACAGTTAAATATAATTAAAGAATTTCCCGAATTTTTACCTTTGCCGTACCATGCAAATGTGGAACAGTTTCTCAGCTAACGTTTTCCCTCCTTCCTATGATATTGAGTCCATCAAACGTGGCGTGATGACATATTTTAGCAGGCCGACATCACATTGACGAGTGCCGATGAAATTTGTGTCACCTAGCATCGCCGTTGTTTGGATACTGCACCGTATCGTATATTGGCCGTGTTATAAAGCTGTGAAACCGTCTCCATCAGTGTTTTGCCTGCTTCCTACAACATCGGATCTTTCAAACATAACGTGAAAATATATTTGACCTGGCTGACGGCAACGACTGGCAAATGGATTGAAGATCTCTCGTAGTTCGGAGTTGTTTATAGATTACACTCTGCCCACCATCAGGTACTATTTGTCTGTCACTTTGTCAAAATATAATAAAATAAATACTGTCAGAATTGGCTATAGGTGATCTGAATTACGTCTTAGGTAGTTTGACTCCGATAAAATTCATCAAAGCCGTATATAACTTACAAATTCGGCTAAACGAACCATAACTCCGTCAAATGATTTGGTTCTGTAAACATATATGATAAATATTTGATGCCCAATCTGATTGAATCATGTAAAAGAAGACGATGTGACGTAATCGAAATCGTAATCGTGTTCACAAGTGAGAAATATAACACTTTGACGTTCGGTTAGCGTCTGACAAGTTCTGTGTTGTTTCGTTTTACTAAGTTAAATTTACTTCAAGTTATTTCTGTGTTCTTTTGCTTAAAATAGTCTCACCAAGAATTAGAAGTGTCTGATTAAAACAAATTATTGCTGGTGTCGAATGCTTTGGTTTATATGGTGGGGCTTTCGCGCCAACGTATCCATCTTAAAAGAATGGCGAATAAAGACTACACGTAGACTGTCAGCCATATAAATAGTTGCTTTTTGGTATCATGCTGTTAGCGGTCTTCATATCCCGGATAATGAGATATTTCAACAACATCGCTAGAAGGATATCAGATAATAAGGAAAATTGCTGTTAATAGAAAAGGTTGAAAGCCGAGACAATGGTCGGAACAGATCACCGAACTACTGGAGCCGAAGATCGAGAGGCAAATTACTAAAAGTATTCAGCATTGAGATTACAGAGTTATGTAGTAATAGAGGTTATTGAGGAGAAAGAGACAAAATTAGACAAATGTGTCTAAAGTTGCTTTTCAGGGTTTGTGCGATAAAACCTACCGATTGTTTTAGTGGGCATGCCACCATTTCATGATTGTACATACTTTAACATAGGGATTCACTTAATAATTTGTCAGTATCGAGTATTTATTTCCAAATAAATTCCAAAATAAATGAACTCATAGTTACGCCATCTAACGGTAATGTGTATAAAATTGTTAATAAGTGTAAATATCTTTAAAAAAAAACGAAAATAAATTTTAAACAAAAACTTGATTAGTATTTTTTCCATTGTTAAGGTGAAGTACGCATGAAATAATTATTCGTTTTATAAAAGACATTAAAACTACAAAACAAAATGCGTGGTTTATGTACTGTTTGTGCTTAACACTCGTAAAATATAGCCTTTCTATTATTATGTATCATATTATTACAAAATCAAGAATATCCACTTTCACTGAATAAGGTGTACCCAGTACTTTTATTCACAATGTAAGTATGCAACAATTACTAATTATATTATAATACTAGCTATGCCCTCGGCTCCGCATGTATGGACTACGAAATGCTATAGGTCGAGCGCACGCCCGAATCGTGCTGCCCCCGCTCAAAAGACGGAAGACAAAAATACTTATCCTGGGAGATCCTTAGAAGATAGATGATATATGCTATCGCTGGCTTTTTGTAGGTCTTTTTAAGATCTACATTTATGTAGAACGTTAATTTGATATATCTCGTATGGTTTAGCCAGCGTAAGCGTCCCAAAAACGTCTTTTTTTCCGAATTTATACTGCTTATTTCGTATGTTACTTTATCTAATAAAATATATTCCTAAACGTGGCCTGAATTAAAATAAAAACCATGTATATATTATATACCTAAGTGGTTTTCACGTGAAATGAACATAAAAGGACAGACAGACAGAGAGACGTTGAGTTTTATAATATGTTTATAGAAGATACAAATATATATATATATAAGAACATTATTGTCACATATCGTAGAACAGAATTTCTGAATAAATCCCTGATAACAAATAGAAATGATGATATAGAAACAAAGGATGAAACATCTCATTTCTCTGTATGAGTTATATATAGGTCATATATAAATATGGGTACCTCAACGAAACCGATAGATCTCGATGCATTGATTCTAACTATGATTTAACTCATGTTCGATATAACTGTCAGTCCTTATTTTAAAGTCCACTAATTCGAATCAATGTATCTTACATTAAGTTACTTTGGTGGCATTATATGTAGTACAGGATATTGTTTGGAATAACAAGTGAAGTTAATTCAAATTTACTAAAACACAGGACGAAAACATTTGGGGTTTCTCTAGACAGTTTTATTAAAGTGACCACCACTTTACTTACATTTAAATATTTTCAAATTTAACTACTGTTGCAGTAGGAATAAAATAAAGATAATGGTAGATACGTAAGTCCTGCCTAACCAAAGACAATGTTTTTTTTTATGAAATCATTCTAACAAATTTGTTATCTTGATATATTTTCGTCTTCATTCATAGGGTTTTCATTTAAATCCGAGATTAAGAAAAAAGTAATATGGTTTTTGAATGCCTCCAACTCGCTATTCAGTCAAATTTCCAATGATACGGACCCAAAATATAATTTGATGTTAGCATTGTTAACATGTGGCTTGACCCTCAATTGTATTTGATGAAATGCATGAATAAGTGCTTATGGAAAGGTATTCGTTTTTAACGTGGTATCTAAAGTAGGGAGCTATAGAAATATATTTTTCAAGATATTTTTAATCAAATCACAAGTTAATTTTAGGACTTTATACAAGATCTTTTGCTTTCGAGTATCACTGGCCATTACTTTAAAACTATGTAACATGTAACTTATTTACCAAATGTGTAAGTTTTGTTACAAGTTATAACTATTTATAAATCAATTATATTACATATTATAAACTAATGACATAGTATTCAAACTAATTACTACACTATTGACGGGCGCGACAGCAACCGATGTGATTTGTGCCCGCACGCCCCATATACGCATGCAGCGATCGGCTGTCCGAACCCTAGTATCCTCTTAGTAATCTGTGGTCCGAGCCGTTGAACAGTGAGGACCTCTGTTAATAGGAATACGAAGAGATAAGATCATTAACGTTCGAGCTGTCTGACCGTGATGATATCCAAGACTGGTTAACTGGTTAACCCCCTGTGACCTACCTATCCTGCTCTGGCCTGCAAATCTGGGGATCTGGTGAGTTCAATCAAGTGAGGCTCTGAGTTGCTATAGGGTGGTTGGAGACCACTGGTTGTATCCGCAAATAAAACATTCTCACTTGGATCGATAAACCGTTCACATCTTTACAGATATTCAGTGATTGTGTTTTATTAGCATTCGATCCTGATGACGCCCCTAGACGTGTGATCGTCGCTAATGACGATATTTCGAAGACAATGCCTGCCGCTGCTCCTGACTGCTGCTGATTTTGTATACGCATTACGACATGAAGATGTTTATACTGACAGATTAAAGGACGCTTGTGAGCAGCGGCTTTTTTTGGCTAAGTGCTTTCTGCGTTTGACACAACTGTTAATAAAACTCTTTTAAAGGTCTTTCAGGCTAAAAATAACATTATACTCTACCGATTATGGTAGGTACAGCCACACGAACGCTCAAAGTAAGTAAATAAATACTGAGATGGCAAGACTCTAGTTGAGCATTCAAGCCCGCAGTGCGTCAGAAAAGTTCTTCTTTCTTAGATCTGGTAGGTACTGTAAAACCAGATTCTTCCGTTAGTTTTTGTCAGCTGTATTTTGATTTATTTATTGAAATATTCAAAATGCTTTGTGTCCCCCGATACTTGTCACCAAGCCAGCATGTCAGCGGCTCTAACTCTTTGCGTTGCTCCTCTAGTCTCTCCTTCTGCAGCTCACATATCATGTTTTTGATAAAATTGTACTTATTCGCTTATCTTTTCCTTGTCGTCGTCCATACATACTCAGTTGGAGAGAGATATTCGTTCACATATTACGTACAAAAGGCATTAAGCGCCCTTTGAACAGCGTCAAGATGCCGCGTTGCGAGTCGCTTGTTATGAGATACAGGTGGACAGGTCAAGAGTCGCGAATTGAGTGTCTCAAAGCCCGATTGTATCTGTAAATAATTTTATATACATATTTTCTTGTTGTTTTATTATATTATTATATTGAGAACATTAGTAAAGTAATTATTATTAAACCTCTTATACTTTACTAGCTGTGCCCGTGACTCCACATGCGTATAATTTTATTATTTATGAAAGATTGTCAGTTCTTATAGCATATCGATTGTGGAATGACACATATCACGTGTACTTTTCGTCAAAATCGTTTAAAAATCATTGTAAAATGACATATTATATGTAGATACTTCCTGTCTGCAAATTTTCATTATAATCGTTTGAATTAGAGAAAATTTATATTTTCCTAAAAAAAAGGTGTGTATTCACACACGATAGAAGTGAAACTTCATTTTAAAATACATTTTCTATTTTATTTAAATAGTGTGCAATATACATACACACCGACATTTACTCTCTCGCTCTGGCTCACACAAAGAGGAGAGACCGATAATATATTGCTCTCTCGCTCTGGCTCACACAAAGAGGAGAGACCAATAATGTGCGTTAAACGTTAAATGTTTAACGCTTGGAAGTCGCATAAGAAGTTTCACTTCAAAAACATTTCGATTTATAAAGGTGCCTATCTATTACGTAATGACATATAGTTTCCGTGTACAAAATTTGATCAATATAGGTCAAACCGTTTCAGTTAAATCCGGATATATAAACAAAACAGACAAAAAATGATTTTATGTCATATTCGTGACCAGTGTCGGTTGAAATAGTTTATATCAGAACTTATTTGAAAAAAATAATCATATAGAGACAGAACTAACAATTTAAGAAAGATATCCCCTCCCGTAGTAGATAACAATGAAATACCCGTAGATACGAGTATATGACGTTAATGTCGCGAAATTCGTTTTTTATCTATCGTATTTTATTATTTATTTTCAGTCTCGTGGTTTTTATTACGACATAAACCGTTGTGGTCAGGACAGAGGTACACTGTATACTGAGATACAGTATTTTACTATTGTACTCTATTATTACAGAGAGTATATACGAATAATTAAGTCGAATATTATCAGCACAAGCTTGTATCAGGGTACACCTGCATAAAACTACTATTTTTGAGATACTATAAAATACAATAGAAGTGTTGTTCTTTACTAAAAACTAAAATAATAATTTCCATATACACAACCAACAAAATCAATCACAAACATAATCAAAAGAACAGGTAACTACAAATTTTCCTTAATCTGAATGTAAATCTGTCTATCTGGTATCAGATTTCTTTTTTTTCTTAAGTCGCATAAACATCGCATCTTTACTGCTTTATCCGTGTGTGCTGGCCTAACGGTTAGTGATACGTAAACACAATGCTCTATAAAAATATAGCTCCTTAGTACCTACATTAAAAAAAAAAAGTCTGCGATACCATATGCCTATCTCTTATACATAAGCCATAATAAGGTATTTTGTGTTTTTTTTTTAATTGAATGTTGTAAAGTGATTTATGAATATTATTATTAGGTATGGCATATTAATTCTAACGAATGAATGTCACTTTATCATCAAGATAAATTTATGACGATAAACTTTGCGAAGCATTTTTATAGAATGTTATTTGGAAGCATAGTTTGGAAAATAATGAAAAATTAAAATAATTCAACACTCATCTCGGATCTCTATGAATATAGGCGTAGTGGCGCGAACGAGCCATGTGAGTTGTGACGCATAACCCTGGGCCGCCTGATGAAAATACTGTCTATACCAAAATCATCAATCAGCAATTGCTTTTAAATTATACTGCACTGCTACTTAACTTATAAAAGGAATTTGGAGAAGTAATTTCGTACAAATTCCAATTGAAACCCACTAAAAGATCCCGCTCTAAAGGATGATTCCCGCCACAATATGCAGACTTAAGGATGCTGTTGTTACATCGGGACGGAGCCGAACCGAGCGCCGACCGGGACACGGTCAAACACTTATAGTATACTTTTGTATGAAGTAATTCAATACTTGTGACGGGAAACTACGGAACCCTACACTGCGCGTGACCCGACATGCACTTGGTAAAATTTTTATATTCGCACGGAAAGTGACGGCATTGTGGCTGATGGTGGGCATAGTAAGTAAGCATAGAGTAGTGAGTATTCAAAAACAACGGTATTAAAAAAATCGTTTAGCTATTACAGGTAATCGCTGTCACGCCGGTTTGTAAGCCTCTCGATAGCTGGATATATACTGGAAGACCCTAAAATGCGACAAACCAATAGAAAGTCACTGTTAATGGCTTATCCATGTGCATAGTGGTTGCGACTCAGTTGGGTACAGATACCCTAGCATCCCGATTACTAGCTGATCTCGGAACGTGACTAACATGACTAAGCGTGCTACTACGACAGCTGTTACGCGATAATTACTCGCTACTAATATTAATACTAACATTCTAATTTATACCTAATATTATGCGATTAATAAACGCGATAATTAATATAATTTTGTATATAATTATGTATATGTCGTTATTGGATTGCTTAAATAGCTGTTTTACATAACCGCTAGCTATTTTACAAAATATCTCCATATACAATTCAGCTGTACAAGTTCCAGCCGGATTATCATTGCGCTGTGTTTATTAACAAAACTCATGCCATGTTTAGACGTATTGCAGAATGGCATATCTGCAGTCTCAAAATAAGTACTTAGAAGTAATCGAAGGTACTCCAAATTGTACAACCCGACATTTAATTTCACGCTGTTTTACAAAACCGCTAATAATAATTAAGCCGCTGTATTGATACATGCGTGTTAAAGTTCGGTAATTATCAAATACCGCTAAAAGTCGTTCAGCTGTATTACATAGCGGAACTAATTTGTAAAACAGCTAATTAAGCAATCCAACTACGACATACATATGTATACATATGCATAAGTACCTATATACGTGTAATGTATAGACACGTGCATATGTATGAGGTTATGAAGACGTTACGTTTACGTGCGAAAGTTAATTATAACTTTACGACTAACTATAAAACGCGTGTCTCGTATTCGACGTCGTTGATGCCTGCAATATTATTGTAAGCGAATAACATTATATCTTTATTTTATTTTTTATCTTTTATCTAAGTTTTCTCACGATATCAGTTGAATTTGTTATTATTTTATATTTATATGTTACTGAATATGCATGAATTTGGAATAAGGCGCTGTTGTTATAGGACTTGAACAATGGGATCAATATTCTACCGACGTAATCATTTCAACATAACAATGTTCTATTTATAACTAAACAAACACATCAATGTACTTTTTTTACTAGAGACTTTATTTTTGTAATGAAAATAAAAAGCTGGTAATTTGTTATTTTCTTCTTCTGTTTATATAATTATGGTTCAAACACATACATATACAATAGTTGTAAGTATTAGCGAATATTAAGTAAATTTTAAAGTTTAAAATATATTAAAAATACAAAAAATTTAGATGCAGTTGTTATACTGCCTAATGTAATTAGCAATACTTTTCTAATAATTACAATCTGAAAAAAAAATGGTTTTATATAACATAATACAGGCCCGAACCTAGTTCGGCGAATGATAAAAATAATTTGCATATGTCGTTTATAGTTAATAGATAATATTATCTGTGCGATCAAGCTTTGTTCGGAGTCGTGAACCGAAAAATCTAGATAAACTTGAAAGTAAAAAGTTATCTAAATATACATTTGACTAAATTGAATTAATCGTTAGAGCCGTTTCCGAGAAATCACTTACATATTTATATGCATATAAAATTAATGTGTCTTTATTTATTTTTGTACTATATTTGTTGTTATACTATTCATCCCATTGTGATGAAGATTCGGTGGTTGTTAAGCCCGTCTATACTATATATATAAGTATATATACAGTATAATACTCTTAATAGAATTAGATTACAGATTATGTTTATTAAAACATTGTCAACTTCTGTGATATAATCTACTGATTTTACAAGCAAACATTATAAATGTAAATGAAAACAACGTACCTATTCCCAAGCAGTCGACATAAATGTAAACATATAGTAAAATCGAAGTGTCTGTTTCTAATGACAAAATAACAAGTTTTTACTAAATGCATATGAAATTATACACAATACCTATAATAAAAACCCATTTTTTAAATTTTTATCAGTCTGGCCGTTTGTTCCTGGTAATCTCCGAAACGGTTAGACCGATGTTTACGAGCACTGGCAGATAGACCCCTATTATAACTAGTAACTAATACAAACGAAAAAAAATTGCAATAACGAGGTAACCATAATTAACCTCCTGCTTCATTGGATGCGATAGTTCATAAAATGTTCCACTATACAACGCTATGAAACTATGACTTAACTCCAGACATCCATCATTTACATAATGGTCCAATAAATGTATATCAGATATAATACAGTAAAACGTGCTTAGCGTGGTCCTTGAATTTATAATCCGGCAGATGGGCTCAATCTAGGTCAATATGAATCTTAATTATCGAAGTATGTGATAGTCTCAACGGAAATTCTAAACGATATTCGAAACTACATTGATTACGTTTTGAAAGTCAAACTGACTTGCTAGTAACGCAAGACCAGCGACAACATACCCGCTTAGAGGACTAATAAAGGGTGAAGCGTATTTATCGACACAGTTTAAAAGAACAAGTATAAGTAACAGTTTGGAACTGTTATCGGTAATCTGAAAAAGTTGTTCCTACGCATTGTTCCACATACTGGGGTATGACACAAAAGTATACTTTTTCAGTTGGAACATACACTTCTCTGTTTAAGCTTAAGTAAGATTTCTTTGTTAGAGAGAGGTACAAACAATCATGACTTGGAACTAGCTCTTTACTTTTCTGAATTATACTAATAGAAAGAGATAGCATTATGTAACAGGCTGTCATTTTGCATTGTAACCTGATATTTGTTATTTCTCTGGAACACAGGTATTTTATTTTACCAGTAATAGTTTTCCCCTACAACTAATGAATATGTAAGAACACAGTTTTTGTAGTCGAATGAAATATCCGCAGAATTGCTCTCGCGCTAACTGGCGCTAATTACAGCCCCTCGGGGAAAAGCCTGTTGTTTCTATGGCAGGTCTGTGATCACACGTACTTCCACTCACTAATAATTGTACCCAATAAATAATAGCTGACTCTATGTAGGTACCCTAGTTGGGATATGGTATAGTGACGGATAGAAAGTAAGATATGTAAATATGACCTACAGATACTTCCCTTATAAGTCACAGGTTGTCAACTGATACGAAATTCCCGAATGGGTGCTTACATTTGATTAATTAGTCAAATATATTCACTGATATTGGTCGCCTATTGTTAGTAGTCTAGTGAATATGTTGTCGCAGTACACGACTGAGCAACTAAAACACAACTAAAGCAAAATAATATTATACAAATGGCAATGTTTAGTCCATTTCCTTTGGTAGAATATTAATATAACACAATTGAACATCAGGGAAGTAGTCATTTAGACAATAATGTCACATATCAATTTATAAGGCCCCAATAATTTGTTTCTGAATAGATACACCATATTATTGTACAAACGTATATAATTTTAACTATAATACGTCGTTGGCCAGTGTAACTATAATCTCCGTATCTTATTTTAGGGATAGGCCTCTTCCCTGTACTGAGGACATTTGCAACTACTTATTATTCATAGCAGGTGTCATTAGAGCAATCTAGGGCCTTTGCATAATAAAAATACATTTATTGGTTAAAACTGTTTAAAACCTAAACCTGAAGCAGAATCGCTATAAGAAGTTAGTTCACGTCATACAAAACTTATCTAAAGCGATTTCCTTTTCTAGTATTCTTGATAATTCTTATAACCTATCAATTGAGCAATGATATAAGCCTCCTGTGTATGAAATTTCGTAAAAATTGATCAAGCAGTCTCTGAGTTAATTCTGGACGTGAAACTATAAAAAAAAACATCTTCGTGGTCATTGACCTTTATATTAGAAAGATAGAAAAGACATTTATTTGTCATAAACACACAAGTTACAAGAAAAAAAAACGATAATACAGGTTTCAGATAATATGACATAACGTTTAACGTTTTGACATAAGGAAGTAAGTCCTCCAGCTCTGGTTTTCACTCGATACCCAGAGAGTTATACGTGCGCACCGTTTATAAGTATGAGTTTAGTGTACTATGTTTGTATGTATAGTATATCGTGAAAGTACATTTTTGTATTATAAAGTAAATAAGTATAAATAAAAAAATCTGTGCAATAAGAAATATATTATAAAAATAAGTATCAGGTTAAAGTGATTGCTGTGAAAGAAGAAAAGATTTAAATTCTGTGCTGAAAGAAAATAAGGACATTGCATTTTGGTCTGTGGGGGTATATTATTCCAACATTTTGTCGCGTGATATCTGAAACTGCCACGAAAAGCAGAAGTTTTACGTTTATTAAAGACACGAGTTCTGAACTCTCGCTGCTGTCCTATACATTCAAGTTTACTGTACAAGTATTCCGGTTGGTGAGTTCTCACGATTCCGAATAGTAATATAGCAAAGTATAACTTATATCGTGAACTTATTCGTGTGTCGTTCAAATACGGTGTACAGTGGGCACGTGCTGGAATGCGGAAACAGTAGCGAGTGATATTGGACTCGCTGGATGAGTTTCTTCGACTTGCCCAATATGCAAGAACCGTACACCGATATACAATAATTAAGCTTAGAGAGTATTACATATATATAGGGAAATTTGAAAAAAAAAGTACAGACAGAAATATAGATTTATTAATATAGATAACCTATTGAATAATAGGTCAAGTATTTAAGACAATTACAGAGATAAACATTTCTATAACCATTCACGATTGTCGGCAGGATGTCATCGTAAACTATTAGAATATGGTATTGTATATAATCGGAATAAATGGGGTGGCGGTGTTTATGTAGGTAGGCGATACGAATCCTATAGAGCGTAAATATGATCAACCATTATTTATTCGATGTAAAGAAAGTACACGTTTCTACAAAACTGTTATAATGTTCGAAATTAAATTATTCTTAGCTTTTGTTTTTCATTTCGCTCGCATAGTTTTTTTAGGGTTTCATTTCAGTAAAGGAACCATTGTTCGCTGCGGTAACAGTTCTACCTTTAAACGGCTGTATCTTTTGAACCGTAATAGGTAGCTGGCTGAAATTCTCATAAAATATGTATTATTATGGCGGACATTAAAAAATATTAAGAAATAAAAAGTAATAAATCAAGGGGCTAAAGAAAATTCTTAAATTATAATGTAAAATAAATAATTAGTATATTAACTGGCATTTTCAACGTTTTTTTTTTTATAATTTTTTAATCGTAAAAACGATATTAATCACAAGCGTCAAGCTTAGTGTGATTGTAGTGCAAACTGTAAGGTAAGACAACTAATCATACAACCAGACAAGTGTGGGTCTGGATCGCGGAATGAATGTAAGAAAACATAATGGTGGTATGGAACCATAGCTGCTCTAATCCAACTGGCAGTCGGCCGATTTTTTTTGGTAACGTCTCTCTCATCCGATGGTAAACGGCAATGTGGTATGAACCTGATAAATAACCCGATAAATAAGTATAATAAATGGTTCCTAAAAAAAAAGACAAAATTAAGAAAAAAATAATATCACTTTTTGTGCATGACTGTACTGACAATATAATAAAGTTGATTCAATCGTTTGTTCAACATCAAATTTATGCGAGATAAACAAGTTATTTCTAGACTAAATAACGATATCATGAGTGGACATTTTTACAAATATTTTACGTAAATAATAATATGTGCATAATATATAATTATCATATTTTTCTTAGCTTTTGTTCAATTTATATCGCCCGAAATGAAATCATAATAATAAGCACAGAGAAAAGGGCAGATAGAGCCTTACGAACAACAAAAGTGGGGCATATATTTAGCTGCCACACGTGTACGACCGTATGAGTTATGTCACCAGAGTGTTAACATAACTTTTAGTTTTTTTTATATTTTCAGTAGTGTAGTCGTTAATCTATCATCTGTCATAAAAAACTGATATTGTACTTGAAATGAAGGGCCCAAGGCCAAGGACCTTTACAAACCAATTTTCAACTAAACATATCTGCCATCTTGTTTTTTTTGTAATCAATGAATTTTCTTGGTTCTCTTTAATATTTACTTCTGTTTTATTAACTTACCATAACTATGTCTAATGGTTCCGATGTCATAAGCATTTGAAATTTTTGGCGTCAATCTTGGATTTCACATTTATTACTGGTACACTAAATTGTCCAGGGTTCTCTATAATTTTGACTTTGGAACCATAACGCTATCTCTTTCAGTGTTTGTTGGTCGTTATCAAACAAACTTATTACGTGACAGATATTACCCTACCTTTACTTTCATGGTAGTTACATACATTTATTTTACTATAACTTCCAGGAAAATATTTCATTGTAACCTAGCAACACTGTTGCAGTTTTGTAATAAGTAATAAATGACACGGAAAATAATATCAAAATAAGCTTTGTTACCTATGAAGCGATTTTCCTTCTTCGTTTTTGTTTTCAGGAAGTACTATTAATTTTTTAATTTATAGATATGTTATCTGGACAGGTTATAGATAAAGTAAGACACGAAATAAGCAGTGACGATAATGGTGAATCAATTCGGAAAAAATACACTTTTGGGATAAACGCTAAGTAAACCATAAGATATATATAAAAATAACGCAATATTTTCTATATATTAAATATATGCATTAATTACTTAAGGTAAAAAATATAATGATAATGTAAAAAAATACTTTTTAACATAACAAATTTCTCAATGACTTTACACAGTTTACACACCCCTCCATTGATTTAAGCACAATCGTATTTATGATTATATTTAGTTCTAATAAGAATCGATAATCAAAAAATTTACTTTCAATGTCAATTATGCTACATCTCTAAAATAAACATTTGACATGTGTCGTGCAAGTCTTCTTAAGATGAATGAATAATAATATTAAACTGTGCTGTATCTGTGAGCTGTGCACGTGTGTTACTATGTTGTGGCTAACGACAAACTACCATGACACATTTTTTTTATTAATAAGATTACTGAATACACGTCTTTAAGTCTAACTTCATTCAGATTTTGTAACCCTTAAATATTGCTGTAAGAACTCTCTCTTATTAGAAATGTCAGAGAAGTTTTTTTGGCAACTCAAAATGCATGCTTCTAGTTATATCATAATATAGAAAGACCTCAGTTTACACTGGGTATGCTATGGGGCTTTAAGTCATTAAAATTAACATCATGAACCTACTAAATACAATCTTTCAATCATAAATTAGTAAAATTTTTTACTTTGCAGAGTCTGTTACCGAGAATTGGTTTTCATTTATGAAAAAAATAAACTTGAGATAAAATAATTAATGAAATTCAATTAAAGAGTTCAAAGCGGAGACTGAGCCTTTTATGTTGCAGACAGTTATTAAAAAGTCTATTTAAAAGCTATAATTGGAAATAAAAAATTATGTTGAAAAATAATTAGATCATACGAATGGTAGGAACGCTATTCGTCGACTGTGTAGCTCAGTGTTAGACGTTAGACATTGGTAGGCCACGCATAATGTAAGTATTAAGTAAGTATTCAAGTATTACGTGGCAAACTTTCAATGATTTTAGACCTTAGATTAGGGCCCAGTGTAAGCAAAAATAAACAAATTGTTAACTCCCCCTGCCCCAAATGATAAAGAGTTATAATTATTTTAAAATCTTTAATGTAATAAATGGAGTTATGTTTATATGTTTCAAGTACGTCGGGAATTCACCGAGTTGAATATCGGTATGTCTAAGATAACTCTATACTTTAAATAGTGAAGAATTAAGTTGTTTTTTGGAACGCCCATTTATCTCTAGTAAAAACATCGAAATTATTTTACACAGATAATATACATAAAATTGCAGTTTATGAAAGGAAATAAATATGGCATAATCAAAAATAAACAGTCACTTGCGCATGGTGACGCGTCGCCATAAATCATATAGCGTGGCGACGCATCGCCACTCCGACAGTCAGTCTGACCCACCGCATTAGATGTTTCATGTACAGATTTACATCAGTAAAAATAGGGGGGGGGGTTCCTTGTGGAATGCCATAGACAGTGTCTTTCGCCAATTCTCTTCTCGTATTTTCCGAACCGATGTTGAGATTCATGAGTGCCTTCTTGGGGTCTAAATTGAATAAAACATTTTTGATTTTAATTATGAGATAATGACGATGCCCTATTGATTCACCTGTCAGTGGTCATCATTATACTTGGACTCTTCCTAACCATAAAATGAAACCCAGTAATATATCTAAAATACTTCAAAAAAGCAAAGCCGCCGGCACAAATATGTATAGAATCCATTAATCTAAGAATAGTAAATTTGCAAACAATTTTCATATTAAATTCACTCAATTCAAGATTATATAAGAGATCAATGAAATTAAAACCGAGCCGCCGAGTAATTCCATTACCTCGAAATCTAATAACAAAATGAAATTTGGGAAGTCCTACTTTGTATCTAGACTTATTATAACCATTATGCCCGAAGAAAAGGATCATAATTAGTGTTACCAACTTTGGAACTCAGAACTCAGATTTGGGAAGAAAAACAATTCAAATGTTTTCAAATTCAAGTGTTGGAAGGCATCTAACTTC
Source organism: Saturnia pavonia (assembly GCA_947532125.1). Taxonomy (NCBI): domain Eukaryota; kingdom Metazoa; phylum Arthropoda; class Insecta; order Lepidoptera; family Saturniidae; genus Saturnia; species Saturnia pavonia. Next base: position 867,560 of record OX383901.1, read on the forward strand.
GAAGAAAATTGGAAGATTCGTTGAGTTAGTGAAATAAAGCAAAATTTGTTTTAATTTTAAGTTGGGGTACGTAGATATGTAAATAAAACTGTATTATTTCCAATAACGTAGTTTTCCTGACTTAAATGATTAACTTGAACGAAAATAAACTATATATGATTATATAAATGATATATCATTTGACGATTCTCAAACTACAAGGACCTGAGCTTTTGTTAGAAAAAAAAATTGTGATGAAATCATAGCACGATACTCAAATGGAATGCTTAAATATTCCAAATACATGTTTAAAATCCATCGTTCTACAAAGTACAAACTGAGAAGAGTAAAAAACCTATACATATATGGAGACACGTCACATCTCTGTTCTCGCGGAATGGCTGGCTATAGTCGACCATTACGGCTGATTACATGCATTTTTTATGTATTCCGGCTTTTTGTATTTGTTCGGCTTGTCTTGTTGTTGTTTCTTAATGTACTTTATACGAGGCTAAGTATATAAAAATCAAAGACGAATGAAGACTGATGACTGAAGAAAGAATGAGCGATCAGTGTTCAACGAAAATCGTGAAATATTTTTTGCTTTTCTTTTCAATATCATCCGAGATAATACGATAATGATGATAAAATGCAGTATGAAAATATAATTTATTAAATATGACCAATTTGTGTTGTTACGAATTGGTTCTTCCGATATAGTGAAACTGCATGAAATTGAGTCGATCAACATTAAAAAAAGACAATTTCATACATTTATATGGACAACTCACACTTGACCAAAAAAATTAATATTCCATAATTGTTTACACAAAAAATAATAAATGGTTCCTAATACAGTTTCCCTGTATCTTCTGTGGTTTCGAAATTCCCCATACTGTCCCAGTAAAAAAACACTGTATACCACTACCTCATCCTAAAGACGAAGTGATACGATCCGGCGGAGCTAATTTTTAATTGTTGAATACTACTACTACTAGTTGGCTTTAAAATTTTTGTAAAGTGTGCTAACTAAAAGTCAGTAATCAATTAAATCAATATTTCAGAGAAAACATCCAGTCAGCTTCGAAACTCGGATAAATCCCCTGATTGTATCTAGTTAATATTAACTTTTTGTACGAACCATGAATAAAATATTGAAAGCACAATTTACCTCCCTAGGAAAAGCATTGTAAGATGCTTCTTTTTTATTTTATTCAATATCTAACGGAATATAAGAGACAACGTCTTATCAGTTTGACGTCGGCTTCCAAAACGTTTTTGTCTCCCAACCCAACTTAATTCGTCTTGATTTATCTTGCCCTTATACAATCTGGTGTTGGAAATATAATGTTTTAGTTTGCAAAATGAGACTTCGCTCTCCTCTTCTCTGCTATCCAAATTTTGTTGTAACTTGTAAAGTTTCTGTAAGTTCTAAAGGCCGTATATATTATCAGGTTATATCTATTCAAAACTCGTTATATTTTAAATGTATTTTAACTTTGGTAATAAATCTATTTATTTAATCCCATTTTGATACATATTATTACCTGACATTTGTAAATACTAGGTCGGTTGCTATGCCGTACAGGGATAGTACTTGTTTTATTTATAGTTAAAATTTTCCTAAACAATTCTCTTGGTTGATTTGATAGTCAACCAAATTAGGTGATCCAAATTAGGGAGGTTTTGGAGTACAATGTATTTTGCATTAGACCGTCTTATTTCTGAACCCTCTATCTCTTCAAATATCTTTTTTCTCGTCCATATTCAAAAATATTTTCATACTTTTAAGTTGGTCTGTTTCTGTAGATTATATTTTTAATAGCTTAAGCCATATTATGACAAAAATAACTCTCATAATATAGTTCTTTATAGTGATTAGAAATGTCTCTAATGAGGCAAGAGGATATAATGAAGTTTCTATCATTTATTTAGCTTCGTTTTCATTATGTTTATAGACTTTTTCATATATGCCTACCAGTTTTGAAGACTTCTTATTACCCTACAAATCAGTGCTTAATTAATTGTATTCGTGTAGGTCGGTCTCGATTGGCTACGATTTCTCTACTCACACAAATTAGTTTTGTATTTCTGCATCTTTTTTTATTAGTCTATCATCACTCGTATGCCCCACGTGTTTAAAACAACGACGCACATAACACGACACTTGTATATAAATTACAAACGATAAAAGTTTTATTACGGAAAATTTGTAAATAAAATTCCTTAGTAGAGTTCATTTTCCAATCAAAACCAACTCCGACCTATTGTTCGAGTTTAAAACTTTACTGAAGCGCATCGATTACGTTTAGAAGTTTCACTACTATTTTTAATAAAAGGGATAAAAATACAAGTTTTAAGTAATTTTGATAGCTTTGTGATTTCTAATGTTTCTAATATTCTTTATTCTTTTTAATGGTGTAAATCCCGCTTCTTACAATGCACGATATGAAGTTACAGTTACACGTAAAAGAACACACATAAAATTAAATATAATATTATGTTCTGAGCACCTGTGTCAGTTTTCTGCTCCTTTTCTTAGGATCGTATTGTAAAGCTATACTCACAGCTATAGAGTCGAACTTTATTCAATAAAGGGATACCTAACCTTCTTCTAACACAGATATTTTTAATTTTTTTCTGAGTTCCGAGTGCATTTACTAAAAAAGCTAGATTTTCTTTATATATTTCCTGCTTTTATTTTACTCTTGCTTTCTATAATTCTACTATAAATTACTTAGGCTAATTATTGATTACGAAAGGTCTACTCTTAGAGAAATAGATTTGCTTAGAAAACTTTGACATAATATATGTTAAATAAATTTTGCTCCACGTTTCAATCCAATTGTCTTTGATTTCACGTGTGAATAATCCAGAGAATACGAAATAATGGATCTTGTAACCTCGGACCATCGTTAAACTGCTGAACCTAAAAGCGGATGGAAGCGTGCACTTGACAGAGGAAATTTCCATAGGCATTTGCATATTACAGATTGGTTTCATTCAAATTTCTTTAATAAAAAATGGAAAACGATATCACACCTTTAATAATACAACTGCAGAAATCATCTTCACTTTTTATTATTATTAACAGTTAAGACCACTACTTACCACACGTACTTTAAGCCTTATTTGTACTCATTTTCTAGTCTTCAAACATAGCCCTATCAAAGGTTACATGCACACTTATCGTAAAAGATTCTTTCGACAACAAATGCTAGAACAATCCTAAGTTTTTAACAACAGTTTAACAACTTAAGGATAGGCGAATTTATCCCATCGAAGTTTCTAGGTTGCTGTATAAATCGAATTCATTTTGTTTGACGCAGTGTTCACCGCGATAAGTAATTATGCTATGTTTGGGCTCATAAATTGGTTGTGTGTATCCAAAAATACTTTTCTTTTAGGTTCCTTTATATATTTTAAAATTGGAGATGGCCAATGGTTGTGATAGTAATGGTACAATAATACAAGGTGCTTTGCATATAGTGATTACCAACCCATGCTATAACCGAAGTATTTGCTTTAAAACAGCAAAAATAGCGGCTATAGCAAAGTGCAGATGTTAATAATATAGGCATTTGATCATGTCAACAAAATTCAATTCAGCAGAGTATCTCCAACTTCACCGCACCTTCTTAAGTGACCTCATAGAGATTGAACCTTCTACCGAGTTTTGATCAACGACGTCGCGTCGTGACGTCAGATGCGGTATGAAAAGACAAAAATGCTTTCTTAGATATAGGAGAACGAAATACGAAAGTATAGTTAATAATCTGATATTAATAACTTATAAAAATATAATAAAGACTAGATGGCGCCGGCACTTCGAAGACGTTCAGTTGAAAAAATTCGACTCTTACAAAATTGACTCTGAAGCTTGTAAGTTCAATACTCGTCTATACTTGTACTCGTAATGAAATTTAATATATATAAATTTAATATAGTTTGTAATATCAAAATAACAGCTTTTTACTAAGTGCATATGAAAGTATACACGGTATTTATAAGAAAAAACCTTTTTTGTCTGTCTGTTGTTGTTTGTTGTTTATTGTAATTTGTGTGTAGTTTGTTCCAGGTAATCTCCGAAACAGTTGAACGGATTGGAACTTTTATTTTAGAAAAAATAATAAGAGTTCAGCGCACATAAAATTAATTCGGAAAAAGGAGTACGATTCGCGTATGTGCTCGATCGACAGCATTCACACGAGTGCAGCCACGAGTACAGCTAGTTCGAAATAAAAGAATGTCAATTACTGAAAGTTTATAGACGAATAGAAGGTGGTGTTTAAGAAGTTTGAACCCCTTCCCTTACCCTTAGTGTACGATAAAATGCTAAATGTAACAGAATATTCATCATTGTATTCATACCACTTTACTATACAACTAAACTGGAATTTTTAGTTTAATTGATTTTATTAGTAAAACACGGGCAAAAATTAGTTTACCTTTGCCCATTTTAGGTTATACTTTGAAGTTAATATTCTATATCCACATTTTCACTAGAAAAAAAAACGCAAGTTTGGCAATAATTAAAATTTCTGGATGATTGTCTCGTCTATGGCCATAAAGTTTACATTCGAACGCTATGCACACTTTTTTTTATAAAAGGTTACATAAAAATTCGATTGAACCGTAAAGTGTAACTTCGAGGTCACTACGACCCCTTCAGACGTAACTATACGCTTCACATGAGACCAATTTTTTTGATCAAATGTGAAATATTACTTTTCCTGCCCGCCGTACATGTACCACACAGTTTTTTTATAAATAATAAAGACAGTTTGAGTGCTTTTATTTATTATCTAAAGAAAAATGGAAAGAAATAAGTTTTGCCTATAAAAAATTCAGCAGTGATCAGCCATTCCACATTTCTACTGTTCTATTTTATGATCACACGCGGGGATAAATTTCAATATGAGTTAATTCGACTCCTTTTATAGATTTATGTTAAAATAGCTATGCCCGTGACTCGACATGTATTTTTATGCGGTAATTGTTCATAAAAATAGAAGATGGAAAGGCTAAGATAGAAGGATATTAGAAAATACGTAAACAAATTATAAATTAATGAAACTAAGATATTTTAACTTAAAAAGTCATAATGGTCAGACCCGGTATAGTTTCGATTCTAATTTTCTTTTTTTCAATCTTCCGTATAAAATGACATTACTCTTCTTTATTATTATATACCTCCCGTAAGCTATAATCCCATGTTTATAAACTACGATCCAATTTTTTAAGCCCTTTTTGAACAAATTCTAGACAGACACACACAAAAATGATTAAAAAAAATTACATGTACAGAGAGATGTAAATAAATATATTTAATAATACAAACTGATTATATTAAATTACATAAAAACCCGTGACAGTGATTCGCTTCGAAATCTCATGTTTTGACCTCAACTTTTTTATTATATTCATTTATTTACAGACTTTTGTACAGCTATTTGTGAAGCGACAGCTGACGATAACTAACTTATAACTAGATACATAGTTTCACGGTAGCTGATAAACATTTGCCCTTCGGCTGTGTCTGTCATCTTCTTAAGAAACTTCTTAAAAAAAATGCTAATATGACTGGCATTTAAAATAATTTGATTCTTTCTACTTTTCTCTACGACGTATTTTTGTTCTTCTTTTTAATATTATTATTAAAGGTATATCGATTTTACATTAAGATTAGGTTTTTGTACTGACTATTTTAATTCCTCTATTTTTAATAGATGAATTCCGTAAAGTGTATCATAAAAGAATATGGACAATTAAAACTATATGTCAAAACAAGCTATAAAGTTAGTGTCTAGGATTATGTTATTTCTATTGCGGACAAGTTTGTCACGATTATTAATAGGTTTTGGGCAACTGTGAGAAACTGGGCAGTATTCTAGTAGAGCACGTTTCGTTTAAACTAAATATGACGTAGATTAACTAGGACTGGTTTTTGATCATAACCAAAAAGGTAAACAAATAGAGTATATTAAATAAAGTTATTTCCTTTACATTGAGCTTTCAAGATTTGGTAAAGCCCTACTGTATAATTATGTCTCTGGGAAAAACGTAAATAATTTCCTTTTCGGAAAATGTTCGCAAAAAAAAAACATTTTTTTAAGAAATATAATGCGGGAGCGAATAATAAAACTGTGGAGACCGTTCAGAGCACTACTCTGGACAACTTCTGATCTGTCGAGTTTTTTTTTTTTTCAATTTTACTATACTGCTAGCCAACGGGGCCCTGAAGCCTCAAACGGCTTTTACAGCTTCACCCGGGCTTGAGGACGAGCGCTTAAAGCACTCAGCTACGAAATCTGTCGAGAGGCCCTACAACCGTATTTATGCCACGGTTTGCTTGTCAAAATGGCTTGTCATTGGTTGGAGAACGCATTAGTCAGTTACACAACTGTACCTGAAGTTATTGTACAAATCTAAATAAATTAAAATAATATTATTCTCCCACATATACGTAGTACATCTTTACAGGGTTACAAAATCATATTAAGAAAAAGAGCTTATAGAAATCTAATACACAGAGAACAATCTTTATTTGATAGACTGCTGTGTCACAAATGATATAGGCTACATAAATATTATCCAATTTTCCACTGATCCACTGAGACATTGCCAGCTGGATTATGAGTTCAAATGAAAACCAAATAGATAGTATATTTTTTGTTACGTGGTTAAATCTATCAATTTTCTTTTTTTTTGCTGAATACAGTATTTTACTGAATATGCAATAATGAGTAATAGTGCAGGCGAAAAATATATATACGAGTATACTAAGTATTTTATGGTAAGAGTAAAAAATATAAGGTATTGTATAAGGTATTGTAATTGTACTTCTTGCATATTTTAACAACTTTTTATGTACATTATATGACACAATAGCGATTCAAACTTTAATTACTGTAACATATGGAATAATTCCAAAAGTTAAGAATACTAACTAATCTACTAAGTACTAGATTGGATGATCGGAATAATCACGCTGTTCCATTGAATTGAGCTTCTCGTATACCACACTTAACGCTTAACATAGCTAAATACAATTAAACCTATTTAACTTTCATTTTATATTGAATAATAGTTTTTGGTAATTAATCGGTTCAATTCATAGACTATTGCCTATCTCGATCTACCACGTTATCGAAGAACACATTAAAAAGAAACAACACGAGATGGTATTTCTGCCTGACACATGGGTTTTGTTCTGATTATATTTCGCCTACATTTATTTTCATTTAATTAATAATAATATAATTTAAATAAATAAATTGTATGTCTGTCAACGTGATACGCTTTAAACGAGCTATTAAAAAATACGGCAGCTGGAAACACATAACTGTACGTATATGTGTAAGAATTAATTTAACTTTTAGTACAAACATTGCTTTAAAGCGCTGTCGTAAGACAACATCGACGCTTTTAGTGCTTCATAAATGTTCACGCTCCCGAATTGTAGCTTTACGGTTTTACATAATCTTTGAATAATAATAATGAATACTATCCTCTAAAGGTCATTAGGCAAAGGTCTTTACCAGTGGAGTCACCCGCTTAATCGCCTCGCCATACGTATAGGCGACTTCTAACAACCTGAAATCTATGTAGCGGCGCGCGTTATAACTTATAACGTATATTATACTAGCTATACCCCCCAGTTTTACCCGCGTATAATTAAAAAGACTTCGCTGATTGATGATTTATAATACTTCAGTATAGACAATATCTTTATCGGGTGGCTAGGGTTATGGTTACAACTCATACGGCTCTTTCGAACCACTAAACCTATAGTCATAGACCCGAGCAGAGTTTGAATTATTTTAATTTTACATATTCTCCCAAACTATTCGACCAAATAACATGCTGTAAAGGGCAAAGGTTATCTACATAAAATTGTCTTGATTTTGAAGTAACTTTCGTTCGTAAACAGCTTATAAACATGGCTCAAAAGTGAGATGGGCCTAAATTCTTCAATAAGGTATTGTCACCCTTTTTGAAGAAGAGTACCACCATACTTTTTTCCATTCCTGCGGCGTTTTACCTTCGTGGATAACGGAATCCAACAATGTCTGAAGAGCCCTCAGTACTGGTTTACCACCCGCCTTCAATAGTTCGGCTGTGATTCCGTCATCTCCGAGACCTTGGTTGATTTTAAGCTGTTTGAGAGCCATACTAATCTGGTACACTAATCATAGTATAATCTGACATCTTGGATGTCTTTTGTTTAATATCTTGGGTCTTCAGCTAGATTCGTAACGGGTTTCTGATTTGATGTGTATAATTGTCCATAGAACTTCTCGACCTCTCTCAAGAACTCAGGTTTGGATGATACGATTCTGTCGTCGTCAGCCTTCAACTTTGTTAGCTGGCTTTGACCAATAGACAGATCTCTTGCGATTACTTTGGAACCTTTGTTTCCCTCTATCGTCTCTTTTATACGATTCGTATAAAATTGGCGTATGCCAGTTTTCAGAGACTTCGAGATCCGTCTATTAAGCTGTCGATAAGCACAGGCATCACCTGTAAACTGCAGAATCATCTCATGCCTCTCCTCCATGAGTTTTAGAATAGAGTCCGAGAGTTTTTTGGTTCCATTTGTACTCATAAATCTCATAAATCACTTTCAATAAAACTTTATCACAAATTACCTTATTGTGTCTTATGTGTAAGAGATATGTGTCGTGGACTTTTTTTTAGATGTACTACGTAGCAATATTTTTGTACAACATGTTATTAACTTATCACTAACCATTAAGCCAGCGCACGCAGATAAAGCAGTTAGGGTGCGCTATTCATTCCGACTTACTTAACAAAAATTAATATTTAAGGCCAGCTGAGAGCCTATACTAATGAATCCTCGTGAATCAGATTATCATATACAAAAAGGAATTATTCAAATTCAACCGGGAGTTTCAGGGATTAGCGTGTTTAAACAAACAGAAAAATAAAAACGCTTCCGCTTATTATTTTAGTATAGATATACAATGTATAGATGAATGGATACCACGCCAACGAAAACGCTAGCAAAAGCTAATTAGATTTTATCTAATACTATGAAGTGAGCAATTGGTTGAAATTTTGTTTTTATTGTTACAAAAACCGGCTTCTCCTACCAATATGTCATATTAAATAAATAAGACACTATTTAATGTAAGTCAGATAATCGTGTCGATGTGATTATGGAATTCGTACTAATGACCCGGACTATTGACTGAGTGCGATAGCAACAAGTGTACTCAGTGCGACATTGACCGCACGCACCTTACAAGCAGGCAACGACCGACTTGAAGACATTCTTACTTTATTACTTACTTACTTTATTTTAGACATGAAAACCTCATTTAATAAGACGACTACAACAAACCCTGTCACTAAGTGCTGTCATACACATCTCAATGCGTATTACATTATATTATAATATTTTATTTTCCAAATTTCTCCGATAGATTTTTGCAAAACACCAAATGAATCTCGGTCGCTCAGATATTGAAACATAATACGATTTCTTATTCTGATTGCCAAGAGACATTTCATAGGTCGGTTATAAATGTCGAGATTTTCAACTTTAACCTTTGTAAGTTATTTTGTAATCTCCCTTTTAAAGGTAGACCGTAATTTTATTTTAGTTTTGATTTTGTTTACGAAAATTGAATTTCGTAGGCGTAACTGTGTATTTTTTGCTTCTATCAATAGAGTTCACATGATAAAAAAATGTAAATTTAAGAAAGTCTCGACACAATTAACCTATTCATTGAGACCATTCCAATGAGCCCAAACACGATATCTCTGCTGTACGTCGGTTAAGAGTTATGTATCCTGCAGATACTAGAAGATGATGCAGCATTAGCTCAATGTTGAAATGTTTTTCTAATATAATTACCTAAAATAATATTTAACTAAATTAATAAAAAAAACATGTCTAAGAACCACCGATAGAAAACCTGCTTTCAAGTAAGAAAACCACATCCAAATCGCTTCAGCCGTCTAAGAGCAGCGTCCACAGACAGACACACAAACACATAGTGGTCAAACTTATAATACCCCTTTTTATTGCGTCGTTATTAAATAGTGTTGAGTTTATGTGGCGTTTAGTATGAAGGTAACATTTAGAGCTGCGCGCGCGCGTCATATAATGGAAGTGCGACATGATCTATATAATCTATACATATAATAATATTGTCTGTTAGTAATATCAAATAACAGTGTTTTATTACTAAATGCATATGAAAGCATATATGGTACTTACAAAAAAAACAATCCTTACTAATTACTAATCCTTACTAATATTATAAATGCGAAAGTGAGTTTAATTGTTTGTTACTCAATCATGCAAAAATGGCTAAATGGATTTAGATAGAATTCGGCACACAGACAGCTTAACCCGGATACATTTAGGATTAGATAGATAGGCTTTACATAGGATATTTTTTACCTGGTAAAGACTCAATTCTGAAGTCCACGCAGATGAAGTCGCGGGCACACCTAGTATATTATAAAACTCAACATCTCTCAGTCTATCTGTCCGTTTTTATGTTATTTTCACGTCAAAACTATTAATCCGATTTACATTTTTTACATTTACATGTTTTTCCATGTTATATGATACTAGCGACCCGCCCCGGCTTCGCACGAGTGCAATGCTGATACTAAATATACCTACCTACTACAGAATGTCTTTAAACAACGTTTACAGCTTTTTTGTCATTAGACAATACAAACATGTTTTATTTAGAGGTTTCTCTTGAAAGAGCGACATATAATAGACCAGGGTATATAGGGCCGGTACCGTTGCATCGCTATGTCCCTGCATTTTAATTCTGTAATATCTTCGGAAATATTCATTTAAATTACATGCTGATCTATATTAAATGGACAATGTATTTAAGGTACTTAATTGGATAAGGATTAATGCAAAATTGCTTAAAATAAATAAGCCATTTTTTCCCGTAAAATGTAAAGGATAAAAAATGGTTATTGTGGGTTATCATTAAGAGATAGACATATACCATCGCGGACTTTTTTGTTGACCTTTTTTAAGGTGTATAATACTGTAGTACATTATTTTGATTTATCTCGTGGGGTTTAAATTGAATTATTGAAAAAAAAACGCTTTTGGGGCTATTAAATAGCTTACGCTAAATAAATCATAAGAGATATATCAAATGAATGTTTGACATATTTCTAAACCTTAAAAAGACCTACAAAAAAGTCAGTGATAGCATATGTCTATCTTCTGAGAATCACCCACAATAAGCATTTGTGAAGCAACACAATACGCGCGTGCGCATAACCGACAGCATTCTGCAGTCCACGTGAGCGGAGCAGCGGGCACAGCCAATCGTTTTAGCCAGGAATCGTATTTATTTATTTATTAAAGCAACCAACAAGGCATACACTTCACAAAAACTTAAAAAAATACAATATGCTTAACTTAGAATCTAAGTGTTGCCTTAATTAAAGGTAGCTCTGACATGCAAAAAAGTAGTGTAAAAAGTGTTTAAAAAGGTGTTTAAATGTACATGAAATCAATAGGATATAAGAATACAAACAAATAACATATAACATAAGTGCTTAGTCACCACAAATGTGTTTCAAGACATGGTCTCTGAAGCATTTATAACTCTGGCCAAATATGTCAATGCTGGGATCTTTGCTTATGCTGTTGTATTGTTTTTGCATTCTATCCACGCAGGAGAAGTGCCCCAGATTACTTTTAAAGGTTCTCGGGCTAAATGGAACATATGTTGTTTTTCTGGGTAACTTATATAGAGTGTTAATGTTAATTTTATTTAATAAATGAGGACAGTCCAGCATTCCATTGACCAGCTTGTACAAGAATGTATGTTCCAACAACAGTCTACGGTCCTCCAAGGAATTTATTTGAAAGTGCTCAAGACGATCCTGGTAAGATTTCAGAGTCTTGGCCATGTTACACTGGAAGACTGCATGCCATAAAAATCTTTTTTGAACACTTTCTAGACGATTCTTATGTACAGAGTACAGGGGCGACCATACAGTGCTGCCATATTCTAAAATGGAACGGATGAAACTGTTAAAAACTAAAAATTTGGTCTTTACTTGTTTGAACTCTTTACAATTGCGAAGCAAAAACCCCAGCATTTTGTAACATTTGGTGACAATTTTTTCTACATGTAAATTGAAATTAAGTCGACTGTCTACATAGATACCTAGATCTTTAACACAATCAATCCTCTGCAGAATTTGGTGGTTTAACGAATAAGCTACAGGCAAATCTTTTTTTTTCTACTGAAGCGCATATGGTAACATTTGTCCGTATTTAAACTTATGTTATTATTGTTGCACCAATCAGCAAAACAAAGCAGATCATCTTGCAATAGTGCAGAGTCTGAGTCATTGAAAATGGCTTTGACTATTTTGAGATCATCAGCATATAAATAAATAGAAGAATTATGAAAAGTATGTATAATATCATTGATAAAAATGTTAAAAAACACAGGACCAAGGTGGGACCCTTGCGGCACCCCTGATAACGTCATCTGGGTATCTGATTTAAATCCATTAACAACAACCCTAAATTTACGTTCTGATAGATATGACTTACACCAGGCTAAAAGGTTTCCTGACACGCCTAACAATGATAGTTTGGTAAGTAATATATTATGGTCAACTTTGTCGAATGCTTTACAGAAGTCAGTGTAAATTACATCCACAGGGATGCCGCGGTCTACAAAATCAACAACATCACTAACAAAAGACGCTAAGTTAGTAACAGTGGAGCGGGATCTTACAAAACCATGTTGGTGGGAGAAAAGAGATTGTTTCATGTGATTTGTAAAAACAGGATACAAAAGCGACTCAAAGATTTTTCCAAAAACAGGAAGTAGGGAAATGGGTCTGTAATTACTTGCTAGTGTGGTTGTACCAGATTTTAAAATAGGAACGAATAATGCCTCTTTCCAGACTGAAGGAAAGTGTCCAGTAAGTAACGATTTGTTAAAGATTAAGGAAAGAGGGTAAGCTAGTTCATCACAACATTTTAACACGAATATCGCTGGTATACCATCTGACCCCGCCCCCTTGCGATGATCAAGTTTTCTTATTTGACGTGACACTTGATCTTCACTAAAAGATACATTACATAGGCTACTAGACTGATTAAATAAATGTTTATCTAAATTAACGTTAATAGGATTATTAGCACTATTATTAAAAACAGAAGAAAAACATTTAGCGAATATGTCACAAATGTCTTTACCATGGGTAGCTTGTTGATCGTTATAACACATTTTAGAAGGATAAACACTACTGGACTTCCTTTTCCGATTCAAGAAAGCCCAAAATAATTTAGGATTGCTTTTAATAGAACTTTCAATTGAATGTATATAATTATTATAACATGAGACAGCCATACTATTACAGACCTTTTTTAAAACTGAAAAAGATAAATTATCACGGGGATTCTTATATTTAGAAAAAAGTATACGATATTTGTTTTTTTCATGTAAGCGACGAATTAAATCTTTGGAAAACCATACTGGATACTTGCATGATCTATGCTTCTTTTGTGGGACATTGGTAACAATAACATTGTGTAAAATTGAATAGAATTTATCTAACATTTGGTCTAGCGTCTGACAGCCCAAAAATTCTGTGTCCCAGTATATTGTTCTTAAAGATTCTGTAACTTTAAGATAGTCGGATTTATAAACGAGTCATTACATTGGGCTTGGTAACGAAGTGTTATTTATTATATGTAGTACTAAAAAGTGTTATATTTTTTAGTGTTGTTAAAGCGTGTTTTTTTTTTACTATTTATACTTATTATAAAAATAATTTAACGTTATATAAATAAATATTATTTAATTTTTACATTATTATCATTGGTGGGTAACTCGACATTGTTGTCACGCAGGATGAAATTGTGCTATTCGTACACACAATTCTTTTATTATGTAGATGAACTGTCCTCGTTGTTCCTAGGATGAAATGTTTCATAGTAGCGTCATAAATGGTAGACTTCCATAGTATATGATAAAATTTAAAATATATCATAAATACATTTTTTTTAATCTTTACTTAGGGATTAATCAATAAGTTGTTAATCTCATTTTCCAGTGAATAGATAACATTCGCGGACCTCACGTAGAACTTGAACCTTGTTAAAGCTAAAAATCTAAACCATCACCTAGTGTTGAAAATTTTTCTGAAAGAAAATGGTTTTCCTCATGTTACGGTTTTGTTTTTAACCCTCGATGCAAAAAATGAGTGTTATAAGTTTAACGTGTGTATCTGTGTGTCTGAAACGGCTGAACAGATTTTGCTCTGGTTTTTCTTGTTTGAATGTAGATCGAGAGTGTTCTTAACTATGATAGAAGAAAATCTGTTCAGCTAATTGAAGATTATCAGCTCTTTTCTGATTGATAAATGGATGTGAGCATCTTTCAGAGGTCTGATCGAGTCGAAATTTGATATTCTGTTACATCAATGACACTAGAAGATAATATTGAGCTGATACTGCAGCATCATTTAGAATCTGCAGGATACTAACTCTACACAAATTTACAACAAAGATATCGTGTTTCGGCTCATTGGATTAGTCTCAATAAATAAGTTACTTGTGTCGGGGGTTTCTTAAATTTTCAATTTACCTTGTGATAGCTGGACTCCTAAATGGTTATGATTGCATTGATCTTTGATCGAGTATAGTAATTGTACCAACTTGAATAAATAAATAATTTCCGAAATCCATCCGATATAATATTTCCAATAAGAGTCAAAAAGTTTTACAACTACGCAGAACGTTGTCGATAACTGGATTACATACAGACTGATCGAAAAGCGAGACGCGGCGAAGCGAGTCGCTATGTCGGATTTTACAGTCCAAAACACACAAGAAGAAGAATTCATTTCTTCATATATTTTTATCTCTCTTACTAAACACGAACTCTGTTATGTCATAACCGCGAGGAATTTAAGTGCTGTTACATATATATTATGACTTAGTACATATTATGTACGTGGTACCCTGACCATGAACTTCTATTTTAATTTTGAAATATTAAAAACGTGTAATTACTGGAAGGCAAGCTACTTCTTTCCATACAACCATCGAAATAAATGTAATTACAAGAACAGCAAAAAGCCTCACGCAAATAAACAAGTATCGGCCCGTCTCATTTCTTTTTAACACGTCTCCTTTGGCTACGTGATAGAGCGAGACATCTAACATTCGTTTTCTTTATATCATGTAACATATTAAATTTTAACATTAAATATTATTATGTATTTATTCAAAATTGAATATTATATATATATATATATATATATATATAAATATATATAATATTCAATATATATATATATATATATTACATATATATATATATATATATATATATATATATATATATATATATATATATATATATATGTTGGGACGTATTATTGTATGTACGTATTGTATAAAAACGTATTGTTTAAGTTTTAAGTGACCCTCGAGTTGTGTAATTGAATAGTCATCATACAAATTAATTCCGTTAAGTGCGGTTCTAGAACCACAGCTCAGTGGAACAAAGTGATCGTTCCAACTGCTCAGTCTTATTACACATATGGTTATGATCTAAGTAAAAATAGAAAAATAATCACTATTCTCGAAATGTCTGGAATCGTCTAGAATGTACTCGAAGCTTCGAGTATCTATTTGTAGGCACTAGAAACACAAAAATTCACTCACACATTCAAAGCTTATCACTTCGATTGCGTGATCCGATAAACATCAGTCTAAAACAGAACACTTCCCTTTTTAAGCAATGAAGTGAAAAGTTCGAGGCATTTCTAGTGATTTCGACCTTTGGTTTATTTTGATATATAACGAGCCGTGTTGCGAGCTAGGATAGTTCTATTTTGGACAACGTAGTGGAAACAACTAGTGATAAAAAAAAGAAAAAGAAAATCCCGATTGAGTTTCTTGCCGATTCTTCTCGATGACTGGGATATTTTCCAAACCGGTAGTAGTGTTTGACGTTCATAAGTGCCTTCTTGGGGCCTAAATTCAATAAAGTTTATTATTTTTTGATAAAAAGGAAGAAATCTGCAAGATGATCATAGACAGAGAAACTGTAGTACGTCCACGGTATAGTGAGGAACAATATATTGAATTTGGTTGAATTTTGTTTCATTGAGTATGAAATAAATGATTTAGGCCGAACATATGGGCATTTTCTTTATCTACGAGTATAACAATATTGTAAGTAATGCGAGTATAACATCGAGTGTGACAATCTACACGACAATAAAAAAAGAAGTTTAGTTAGCAACTTCATAGTATAGACGTTTTGTTACAATGTACAGCGCATCGTAAAAATTCGCTCTCATTATTTATTCATAACATCAAAATAAATTTTTATTTCACATATATTGTAAGAAAACAATAAATACGTTTTATTAGCGATCGGCAATCCATCGACAAACCGAAAAAGAGTCACTCTGACAGAATTACCACAATGTTTGTGGTGATTGCGACCCATTCAGATAGAATTATCTTGTCCTACCATCCAGCAAAACTCGTATGAAGACACACAGAAGTTATTATTATAAATTTATTCTTACAATATATCTTGTTTCGCCATATTTTGATTGTTTTATTTATATTTTTCAGTCGCAGATACGTATCTACATAAAAACTTATAAATTTATCTACTCACTCTAATGGCTTACGAAGTTTTAAGATGTTTAGTATTTTAGCCACTCTACGTCAGAGTCGTACCACTACTCCGTTTTATGTGACCATACACAAGTTTATGTTATTCCTAAGTGATAATAACAGGTAAAGTTCACGGCAATAATACTCCACGGTACGACTGGCTAGAAGTTTATATGGAGATGATTTTATACACAGATCACTCATGACTAGACGTGAGTTACGGGCATTTTAACGTGTAAAACATCTATGCAAATGCTATAGTGGGATGAATAAATATATCTATATTAATCTTTAATAAATCTGGTATATTGTCTGTAATACATGTTATATTTTTCCAAATTTCCCGGTGGACGTCTATTATAAAAGACACGTCGAATATGACATAGAAAAAAATTTTATGTTTGTATATCCTGCTTTAATTCAAAAACGGCTTCACGGATTTTTATGAAATCTTGTAGACGCGAAGCTTATGTCATTGTTTCATTAAAACGCTCTAAGAATTCACAATATTACTTAACGAAATGGGAAAATCTTTTTACTCATTCTCAACCGGTTTGGATCCAATTTTTCGCAAGGAAAGTGTATGTCATTTATGAACTAGTAACAATTATTTTAAACTAGCGACCCGTCCCGGCTTCGCACGGGTGCAATGCTGATACTAAATGTACCTACCTACCACAGAATGTCCTTATAAACAACATTTACAGCTTTTTTGTCATTAGACAATACAAACATGTTTTGTTTAGAGGTTACTCTTGAAAGAGCGACATATAATTGACCATGGTATATAGGGCCGGTACCGCCGCACTTCCCTACATTTTAAATCTGTAATATCTGCGGGATATTCATTTAAATTACATGCTATAACTGGCTATATTGATCTATATTAAATGGACAATGTATTAAAGGTACTTAATTGGATAAAGATTAATGCTGTATTGCTTAAAATCACTTCGTAAATAAGCCATTTTTTCACGTAAAATGTAAAGGATATTAAATGATTATTGTGGGTTATCCTTAAGAGATAGACATATACCATCCTGCACTTTTTTGTTGACCTTTTTAAGGTGTACAATACTGTAATACATTATTTTGATTTATCTCGTGGGGTTCAGCCAGCGTTTGCAATGTAAGCGCAAAAAATGTGTTTATTTACGACATCACATTAGAAACCTCTAAATTTATCAGTGTTTTTCAACAATATTATGCATGTATTATACATATAAACCTTCCTATTGAATCACTCTATCTATTAAAACAAACCGTTTCAAAATCCGTTGCGTTTTTTTTAAGATTTAAGCATACATAGGGACGGACAGAGCGACGCGACTTTGTTTTATACTATGTAATGATGATGATAAACCTCTACGGTTATACTTAATTGCAAATATATCTTGTCGTATATTATAAACATGCTTATTGTTAACCTATTTGTGATAAGTGACCATAATATGCTATATCAAAAGATCTTTTATACTTTCACAGCTAAACGAATCTACATTATAACTGAACTTGTCAGTGAATTATACTGTAGTATCTGTATCAAATTAATGAAACTCTTAATTTGCAAGTTTAGTATTACATAGTATTAGTATGATAAAAGAACGTTGTGGTGTGAAAGAAGACATAGTGACACGGATGTAGAAAGGGATTCTTAGATGGTTTCGGCATGTAGAGAGAATGAATGAAAAAAAAATGACTAGACAGATTTATAAGCTAAATGTCAATGGGAACGTTGGAAGAGGAAAGCCTAGATGAACGTTAGACGATAAAATCGAGGACGTTCTGATGAATGGTCAGGTCAAGAGTACTCTAAACTGACGAGCATGCTTGAAAAGATTGATGAATTTTGATAAGCGAAAAATTTATGTCATGATCGTAGCAAATCGTAGCAAGTATATCTATGGAGTTATTCGTCGTGTTGGATCTCTCGTTATACAACCTTGCCATACGCACAAGAGGGCTATTAAATGCCGTATTCAGTGTTGTAGTCGGAGTGGCAAATATGTGTGGGTTGCGCACCGCACGGGAATGAACTCGAAAATAAAAGTAATTAATAAGGGACGCATGTATAGAGCCATTTACAATTTTTTGAAGGATGAGTAAGGCAACCATATTTTGCCTCTCCTTTAGGCTTATCATATTAGCTTAGCATGCTCAGACACGAGCAGTCTTTGTTTGCAGGTTTAGTTTTTAATTCCATACATATATATTATAACTCAGTCTTGCCTAGGCTCGTAGCTGTGTTGGCCTTTAATAGTTTATTAGTCCCGCTTACCGAGATATAAAAGTTTTAGAGGGTAACTTATTTTTACAAGTCATACATTTATTAGGCCATCTCTTGGCAGCGAGCGGCATGATGAATCTGTTACTAGAATTATTAATTACTTAGGGCTATTTATGCTATCGAATATTGGTTTCGGGAGAAATAGATAACCGAAATCTTTGCAGAACTTCAGCAATCTATTCCTCCAAAGAATAACGTGCTGCGCTTAACCAATACACATTTCGGTGCATAACTATTTTGTAAGTCAGTGATTCCACCCTTTGTGTAATTTAAAACCACACCATGTACCTATGTATATGTGTGTATCTATTTTGTGTTTTTATGTCATTTGTAAAAAAATATCTAACAAAGTACTATTATTATTATTATTATTAATGTATATAATCAAACGCTAGCCATCTTCTTCTTTAATTTAAGAGCCCAGCCCTTGTCGGTAGAGCAGTTGCCACTGTTCCCTATCATCTGTCTTTCTTTTGACCTCCTGTCCTTTCCTGTCCTGTCCTTTTGTCCTTCACTTGTTGCAAAAAGTTTCGTTTAGGTCTCCCTCTTCTTCGCTTTTTTTCAATTTATCTTTCCAAAATTGTTTTAAAGAGCTTGTCGTGTCGTATCAAGTGACCAATCATCAGGAAAGATCCTCTTCCTGTTTCTGTTCCTCATTTGTAATCGTATGTCTCCAACTGATGTTCTCCATCCTCCTCCAACACACATCTAACACGCAACCAACCCTTCTCTGTCTCTTTAGTTCATGGCTCAAGTTTCACAGCTATATTATGCTATGCTCCAGTTGTAAGCCGTTTCTAATATTGCTTTTATTTTTAGATTTGAATAGGTGTTTCTTTCGGTTAAAAGCTTACTTAGGCATTGCAGTTATTACTATTATATCAGGGTAAAAGCTAGAATCATGCGTCATTTGGCTGCCTAAGTATTTAAAAAATGTTAACATGATCAATTTTGATGTTATCTAGCTAGATTGGAATATTCACTGAGGGAAACCTTGTTTTAGTAATATTAATTTTTAGTCCGAAATCTTTAAAAGTATTGTCTATAATTTCAAGCATTTTGGCTAAATCATTTGTACTCTCAGCAATAGATGCAATATCATCTGCAAATCTAATAAATCGTATACATTCGACATAAAAATTTTACACCTCCTAACTCCTTTTCTGAAAATTTTATCATAGTGTGTCTCTTTTGGTTTGTCATTCTCTTGGGATCAGCCAGAGAATATCCACTTTGTCGTGCTAATATAAAAAATAATACCCAAATAATAAGTTAGAAGGTAAAGAAACAACTTCGTAAATGCAATAAGCAAAAGTCAACTGCGGCAGTACCAATTAATATCTAAAAGAAAAAATTGGCAAAACGCTCTGGCTTGCCAACTTATACTTATAAAACTGTTCGTATAAAATTTTCTAAAGTCAATTATAATTCAATTCTTAATTTTTCATTCGATTAATACCACAAAAACATTTCACCAGTGCAAAAGTTTTTTTTTCTCGTAGCGGTTTATGTGGGATAAAGTGGTGGATAATTTCTCAAACTTGCTAGAGAGATTGTAAGTCGATTTGTCAACAATAATAGAATAATTTCTACCAACTAACAGAATATAGGATAAATTAATTGGTAAACTTTAAAAAATGTCTGAATAAACATTATAAGTTCTCGTGATAAACTCGATTTAATCTCCAAACATATTTAATAAAATATATTGTGCCAAGTGGGATACATAAATCATACATTAAGTCAATATTTATGGTGTGTTTCATATACGATGTAAATTCACGAACAGAAAAAGACTTTTTTTAAAGACTCTAAAAAACGTGTTTTTTCGGTCAGTTTAGCGTGAATCCGATTAACACCTAGTCGATTTTATTATTTGTTGTTAATCTTTGTAATATTTTTATTTTAATTTAGGGTGTTTAAATTTGTTAAAATATCTGCCAAAATTTTAACCGGCTACCTATCAGGGTTCAAAAGATACAGCCCTTAAAGATTGGGCGGACAGTGTAGCCTCAGTAAAAGGGATCCTATTCTAGGAACGGATTCCTCAAAAACGACACTAATATTTATTATTCTTCTTCTCATTCACAGTTCGTTTTTGAGGTCAAATAGAACGTTCTATTGAACCCGTTGAAATGTTGTACACCGGAAGCTTATATCATTCCATGGTTAATAGACTATAAAAATGACCAATAATACTTTTAGAAATCATTTAAATTAATATTACATTGTATAAATTATTAATCTTTAAATTACTATTTCAATTTTTTTATAAACATTGTATTTAGGGAGTTTATTTCATACTTAAATTGATATCCTGTAGTAATTATCATTAATAAATTAAAAAATAACAAAATACGAGTAA
Organism: Saturnia pavonia; assembly: GCA_947532125.1. Taxonomy (NCBI): domain Eukaryota; kingdom Metazoa; phylum Arthropoda; class Insecta; order Lepidoptera; family Saturniidae; genus Saturnia; species Saturnia pavonia. The sequence continues at coordinate 888,878 of OX383901.1, forward strand.
AAATAAAAATTACGAGACGAAAATATTAACTATGTAATAAACGCGTTCGGTGGTATGGGACTAGCCAATTATATAAATGAATAGCACCGTCACGTTGCTGTAAAACTTTCCACAAGTTTTAACTTTAAACGATTGAAAATGACAATATTGTTTCTTTTACCTATTATTTGTTACTAGAACTAATAATCTATTAACTTACTCAAAAGACCCAATACAAATGTCGCAGTTCATTAGCTAAAAGCCAATAAGTTATGAAAGCAAAACCTATATTCTCACACGACGACATAATAACGCTTCTAATTCATTAGACAGCTTATCAAGCTTCACGACGTAAAATATACTGCGTATAATATACAATTGTGGATAAACACAAACAACAGTGTGCTCCGAAACTTAGAAAGACCTATAAAAACTTATTTTTAGAGTTGGGCCGAATGTGGTTTATACCGAAGCCGAACTTTGGGTGAATATTCGGTTCAAAATAATACCGAAGCCGGACTTCGGTCGAACTTTGTGTCATTTTTGGTGCTAATAACATATCAAAAAACATTACGCTGCACTTGCCATTTCTCCTACGCACTTCTCGTTAATTTCTCCCCTCTGCCTGTTACTTCCTCAGACCCCAACACACTCGAGTTAATGATTTCTCGTGGTGGTAATGGTAGCACTGGATCTACTTCTGCATTACCGAACCATCTCAAAAGTTAACATAAAAAGAGTTGAAACAGCAAAATATTTATTTCACAAGTCGTAATACATTGTTGACGTTGATTTATATTGTCTTGTTAACCAACAACATTAATAACAACAACTATTATTACTAGCATATAATGTTTTTCTGCAAGTGGAAAATTTATGGCCCATATTCTACACAAATTCATGAAGCCTTAGCAGAAATTAAAGCGCTGGATAACCAACCATTTTAAATTTTGACCAAGGAAGACCTTGGTTTAATCTGTCACGTATCTGGCGAAGCCTCCATACGAAGTAATTAGTAAAGTCAAGGAGTTATAACTAAGATTTTCGAAAAATTAGAAGCTTTGATTTGACATGGTTAAAATTAAAGGTTAAGGTTAGTAAAGGTTGAAATTATATCTATGACGATTGATATACGGACGATGTGGCCTACTTATATAAAAGTTTTGTTGTGTTCTTGAGTTTTCTCTATATTATCATCGTCAATTGGTTGGGTATAATTATAGTAAAGTATTGTTTTATTTAATCCCGAGATTTGTTCAACTAATTAATTCATCACTTTATTTCTTTTATTGTACCATATTGATTTTAACGTCTGCACTAACTAGATACCAAATGGTTAAACCGAATGATTACCGAACTTCGGCCCATCCTTACTTATTTTATTTCTAACAACAGTACTGTTCCACACGATATCGTTACGGATTTTTTGCGATGTGTATGGTAGTCATAATTCCAAACGAGTTTTTTGTTTAACCGGGTGTAATTACTACACACAGGTGGGGAGGTACAAGTCTTGAAGATGTTTTTAACGTTTTTCATGCCCTAAAGTATATGTCTTTGTATATGTCACATCACTGGTATAGTTTTAGTACTACTATATTGTGAAGAGCTCATTTCAATCACCTCGTGACTTTAAAATATTTTGTATAAATATGTATACACCGACTTGAATCAAATCCAATAACGCGTTCATTACCGCGTCAACGAATATTTTTTTTTGTGATAGGAGGTCGTAAGAACCTCTTACGGATCATTTTAATTTCATTTTGTTGCTAGGTGTTTATTACCCCATGATGCAAAAAACGTTTATTTGGTATAGGTATTATCCATCGCTAAACAATTTCATATGCTGTAAACTATAATTATATCTTTTATACTTGCAATATTGGCTAAGTTATTATACTTGCACTGTATGAAAAATAATGCAAAGTATGAAAGTCACGCAGGAGGTCGCTTCGACTTCCCGTAGTGAATGTATTAAAGCGTGATAAAATTAGTTGAATGGAAAAATGTATGAGTATAAAATTGTACCCTTTTAATGGAAGATACTTTGTAAGATAAGTTTTATGGACCGTGGCTCTCCAAGAAAGGTTCCTAAATGCCCCTGATCCAATTAATCGTGACCCGTCAAACGCAAAGGTCACTATAGGGCTCGACACGAATTGCCTATTCATTAGCATTTTGACATAAGGCTTAATACATACGGGCGTTTAAACGCTCTATATTTAATTCATCGCAGTATTTTGTAGTATTGCAACGAATTCTTTAGCTAGTTTCAATGAATATAATGTTAATGTTGTTTTAGGGTGTATAGAGGGGTCAAATAACATCTCAAGACTTGAGATCGTCAAGTCAACTTCACCTATACGTACATTATAATTGGAGTAACTTGAAAAGTCACCGGCTCGACAGGCGCAAAAAAATATAATTTCGTTAAACTGATACATTATCGTAGGTGTAATTGAAGTTTTTGTTTTAGTTACTTTTTAAGGTAATTAAGTCGTATTTTTAAATAATAGGACCTATCTCGTTTAGTCTTTACTAAAGTTATGTGACCCCATCGTGCCCACGCAACTCGTACTAGATCGAAGCCCTTCGAACTTGTGCCAAAGTTTTGTTCAGAAATGCTAAAATAAACGTATATAGAAGTCACTGGCTAAGTTACGTAATAAAATACTATGTAGAGAACTCCGTGAAATGAAAGTTCATAAGTGAAACATAATTGGCGCATTTGATGGAACGTCTCATGTACGTGTACGTGTGTTTTTGGTGTATTTTATGTTTTAAGAGAAGCAGGGCAAAAACAATCTGTATAAAGATTTTTCTCTACTTGGGGTAGTTGGACTGGTGAAATACCTCCACCCTAAAAAAGATCGCAGTGATTCTTGTAAAAAAAGTTACGTAATTAATCATAAAGCAAAACGCTTTCATGTGATCCTCCTTAATCACGGTTGAACGATTTTATAATAAAAAAAAGTTGTCACTTAACGTACGTACGTACGTACGTAATCGATAACACGATCACTTAGGCCTTATAGGAAATAAATTTTGAAGAAAACCTATAACTATTTACTTGGAAAACAATTTATATAGGTTATTAACATAGATTATTAATATTATTATATATATTAAATCCATCTTAAATCCTTCACCTTGCTAACCTGCGAAATCTTTACAAATATGCTGAAGAGTTTATTTGTTTGTTTGTTTAAACGCGCTAACCTCTGTACTAAAAATTCTTCTTGTATGTGATAGCCAGTTTCATGAGGAATAGTATAAGCTATATAACTTTACGGTGCGACCTTAAGGAGAACGGTGCAGTAAATATGAACGTCAAGCAATCTGGCAAACTGTACTCAAGTGGAACAACGATCGGGCTACACGGGCGCGTTTGAAGGCGGTGCCGCGGCCGTGGAGAATTAGTCGAATAAATTTAACACAAGTTAAACCGTGAGGCACAGCTTGTTGTTTATAAACCAATTAGAAGTTTTTACATATACAACTAAGGTGGCAAACAAGCGTTCAATTCGCTTAATGGTAAACGGCTACCGTAGCCTATAGAACCTTATAACGCTATAGGTATAACAAGCGCGTTACCGACCTTGAATCCCCCTTTCCAAGGAGCTCTGGATCCCTACTCACTCCAAGAACACAACATATGGTTATATGGACACGATTTCCTTTAGGTTGGAGGTATTTCACCAGTCGGACTACCCCAAGTTAATAAAGAGAAATCTCCAAAAACATTTCTCTGCGCTCTATCTCTCTTTGAAAAGCCCAGTGAGAATGCCCTTTGCAGCCCCTTTACTGATAGAAGTCGAGGGTGCACAGCAAACGAGTGGCAAATGATTTACTGCGGCAATTTTTTAAAATTAAAAAAACAGAGTCATGTGAAGAAAAAGTAGAAAATGAATGCAATTAATAAAGTTATGTCTACGTCTATTATCTATCGTATTGAAATTGTGTATTTTAGTGTCTATTTTAAATCATATCATGTGCCTGAATTTTTTTCCCTAAAATAATGGAGAAAGTATTGTATTACTTTAAAATTGGCAAGCAGGTAATGATATGAATGTATCAATGAAATGCACGATTACAATTGAATTATATTAATGTCTAGAGGCTAAAGAGATAGTGAATTATATTTTGCACTCGAGCGGAAGATACTCTCGGCTTGGCTCTGGATATCACAAAATATGTTTATTTTTTTTCGTTGCACTAAAAAAGCAATGATTGCTCAGTCGTAGCATGTACGGACATCGCGTAAATGGATGTGAGTTCCAATCCTTGCAATGAGCTTGAGCTTTCGGTGAAGGAAAACATCGTGATGAAACCACCGCATGGTTGGTGATAGGGCTTTGTCTAATGCCCGTTTGGCTAGCTACCACCACCACTCTATTTTGTAGGAAAGAAGGAACACTAGCTGGAAAATAGTTCCACAGCTTCAAAACACGGCAAATATATGAACTAAGAACTTTTTAGCTAATGCCAAGAAGGAGGTTACCGTAAAGCTGTGGCTCTGGAGCCCAACGCGTGTGTTTCTATTATGAAAGGGAAGGAAGGGAGGAAATTAGGTTGAACAGCTCTTCAGAATACTCACCATGATACAGACGTTTATAGTATTTTTTTACGAATAAAACCGTTTGACAGTATTTGCGTTATTTTAAGACCGTAGATCATATATGGGCAACCTTTGGCCCACGAGACATTTTGAAACATTTCATTTTGTAATTTTAATAAATTGTACTATAATAAATAACATTGTCGTATTATTTCATGTATAATATCTATCGTACAAAATATTATCACTACTTTAAGATGCACTAAGTACTTTTAAACGCGGCCCGCGAACGTATTTGCACGCTAAACTTTGGCCCTCAACATATTGTCTAAGGTTGCCCATACCTGCTGTAGATGAAGCGTTTACGCCGACAAATATATTAATAATTAATCTTAAGAGCTCGACATTGCCAACTAGTAGAATCAAGAGAAATCAAGTTTCACCGCGTTGTATTATTAATAATAATAATCCGGTGTAATCCAATGATAGCAATAATGAATACATTCTGTTTTATCTGATACACTCGTATGCTTATCTGCGAGCCATATCTTCCACTATAATCTATTGTCTAGAGTGCATATCAACGTAAAACATAAAATGTTTGTATAAAAATATAAACGCCTATTTAATATTATACAAAAAATAATTGTGCCTGAGCAAATGATATCGCAAATGTACAAATAAAATAAATATACGTGAATACATCGAAACCAAGGTGAAAAACCGAACCGTACGTTTGGTCTGTCACCATTTTACTAACCCGTTGTTGAATGTTTATGATTAGCAAAATATTCTATAGACATAACATTGGCAGAATTATGTATAAACACATGTTGCCGAAGAAGAAGACAATATTATACGGGGTGAAAAAAACGAATGGGACATGGAAGAAAAGTACATTAAATATTTCCCATTGCTCAGGTTCGGCGGCCAAGGGAGATAATTAGGGCTGTACCGAACTGTCTCCTGTAGGCCGGGGCCCGAAATTTAGTAGTCCCATTAGGGCCCATTTAAATTGATTGAAGTAAATATTGAAACACCATTAAATGTAATCGATGTTGAATGCTCACACGAAAAGGTACGAGTAGCTACAATATTTTTCATTTTAACCAAAATATGAAAAAGTTTAAAAAGAGCGATATCAGACCAGGGATGAGGGTAAAAGACAATCGCTTCACCGCACCGGTCGCTATCCCGCCAGTTATGCATTAAATGAGCCCGAAACGCAAAGCATCAAAGCGAATCATTATGACGAATACATGCACAATATGTTGTGTGTAATCCAGTCGATATCAAGTGTTATAGAAATCCCATATACCCACTTCCTCAGGATACACTGTCTACGTGTGACAGCTCTGGTGTCTAAAATATCATCTAACCTTTACCTCCCCGTTCCTATAAAACTTTGCGATTTCATTTCGTAACAAAGACATCTCAGTTGAAATGTGTAGTATAAAGCAAATAACAACATTAATCCAGAATAAGTATTCATTAAAAAAAACATTTTCAATGTATTTTTACAGAGCTGTTACGCTGAATGGCTTTAATATTAGTGTAAACCTTAATGTTATGTATTTAACGTCCGTTATCGTAAAACTGATATAAAACAAAATTGTTATTATTTTAAAAATTAATATCTGGACGAGAGAGCTTTTCTCGGTATTTTGCAAAAAAAATAGACACCTATGTGGATAAACTTCATAATTAAAATGTTATTTACATAAATACGGATAATACTGGGCTCAGAATGTAACTAATTAGTTGACAGTAAGGTTTATAAAATCAGTTATATTTTTGTATTTAAAAACGTCAAATATAGTCACAATGCATAATATAGGAGATGAGAAAACTAATAATTAATACTCATGGATTAATTATTAATGATCTCCGCTGCGCGTTGTGGCAAGGAGGAATTAATCTATGGTTAAAATAGTATTGGAATAAATTAAAAAACATTTGCCTGGCGTGAATATATTGACATATCCAAATGTCATGCAACACACGGTGAAATTGACATATGACACGTAAAGCGGACAGCGAAAAAGTGGGGTTCTGAAATTCGTTCATATTCGACCCAATTGTACTTACAGCAGGTAAGAATGAGAACACACAATTCAATTTCTATAATGTTTATTTGTCAAATTATAGGCTTCTAAAGAATAGCCGTAATTGAAATTCGGATTTATTGGAAGTAGGTTTTCGAATTGAATAAATTCACAATAATAGTAGCGATTTAGATTTTAGATTCGAAACCGAATACAGTGTAGATTTTACATCCAAATTAAACGCATCAATTAAATCAGAATAAAACAATAATACTGACATAATCTGAGGAAAAACAAAAACAGAAAAGGTTGTAATCAAACAAAAAGTTTAGATTCAATCATATTATTTTAAAAGAACGTTTAAGTGTTGTGAAGACTCAGAGTGGGTTTAATGTATTTGTTAAATTGTTTTTTTTTTCGTGCCAGTGCTAATTGCCAATTGCTATTTATTACTGAAATAATACTTCTTCCAATTGAAACGCTAAGTCCCACTTAATACTATCAGGCTTCGATTATATGTATACATAGACATAGAGATTCCTAGTCCGGCATGTCCAAGTAATACTTTTCACGGTATTTAAATATAAAAACTATGCAATTATAATTAAAAATTGCGTTTTGTGTAATTAAACTTTGCTAAAAAATAAGGATCATAAGATTACTTTCCATCAATAAGTATTGTGATTCCATATATATAAGTCACTTAAATTTTAATTTATACAAATAATGTTATGCATAAAAGTGAAGACGTCATTTCTTGTCAGTGTTGCTGGTATAATTGCATTACAATTCCCACTGAAGGTTGTTAAAATTAAAACGATATATTATAATAATTATCATGTGTAAATATAACACCATTCGACTATACTATACATACTGTATAGTTTAGTTAGTTAGTTTAGTCCCTTTTTAGTAGTTGACTAAATCGGCAGGGGATAATAGTAACTCCACAGTCTTAATGTAAAACAATTGAGTTTGTGCTCGTTAGGTTCGTCTCGGTGAGTAGTTGGCTGATAGTAGCTGAAGTGAAACATATTTTTTGGAAATCTATATCAGTTTTAATATGAATATTTTAAAATTTCCCAGAGATCCAGTACTTGCTAATAGTCGGATAAAAATTGTACTGCGAAATAGAAGTTAACCTTGATGGAAACCGAAATCTAAATCGCATATTTGTTCAACTCATTTCTGTAAAAATTATAAGAGAGGACGACAAAAAAAAAGTCACTGCCTTCTAAGGTATTATAAATTTCAATACATAACATAATCTAAATTTCGATATGATCTGATCAAGCCTCTTGCTGGCTCTTTTCGAAGAAGGGGATGTTTTCCGAACCGGTGGCTGTAAGGTTTATGTCTTCATAGGATCTGAATTTAATAAAGTATTTTTGATTTTGATTTTGAATAGCGGTTTTTAAACTGTCTATTGTAGTAGCTGGTTTTTAGCACAATGTGATTATCATTATCGTGTTTTCAGACTTTTATAGTTTAAGAAGAAATTGTTGACACTATATTGCTATTTTGTTAGCCAATTTTAATCTGAATATACACCAGCCGATCTCGAAACGAGACAAACCAAAAGAATCACTGTGGCGGTTTATTACCATGTGTATTGTAGTCGTGAAACCTACCACCCCAATTGATTACTGACACATACACTGATACATCGACTGATCCCGAAACTCGACATACAAGGTGTATATCCACCTAAGCATGCCATTATGGCTGATGTATAATGGTTGCGATCCTTTGACGCAATGCTTATCACCCAGTACATTTTCCTTTCATATCTTAAATTATTTAAATTTTTTACAATTAATGTTTCATTTGAAAAAAAAACTTATCTTTAAGCTGAGCACACACGCTTCGGTGTACTAAAGACCTATCAGATGGACCTGCACAATTAGACCGAAATGTGTATTGGATTGGACCTATGTAGTTTTTTAAATCTGCGCAGGTGACCGGTTTAAAATCTGTAATAACTTTTTGAGTGACACTGTAGACCGTAGCGTGTATGACTAGCATAAAAAAGTCAAAGTTCTAATTTTCAGTCTGTGGGAACAAGACAACGACTCTTCGTCTCGAAAACCAAAACCGACGACAACTCAAAAATGAAAAAATTTGTTCGTCGCACGTCTCGTACGAAAAAAAAACCGAACTAAGAAATACATAGTTTCGTGTGGGCTATAATATCCCGCTAATCGCTATAGCACTAATAGATAGTTTCAATAACTGTCCTTCTATAATCCTACTTTAGACTGTAAGTTTCGCACTTCGGCTAGGGATTATGAGGGAATCCTGAATCTAGCCGTGAGTATCATAATATAAGACCGTTCAAACTTAATGCACAATTTTCCCCACTTTTAAAATAAAATGTTTCAACTTGGTATCCCCTATACTGCAAAAAGAACAGCTGACGGGAGTGTACAATAATGTTTTCACGCACACTTAGCTAGCAAAGTTGTGCCACAAATATGTCAAAGCGACACGGTATCTAAGCATGTATATACTCGTAATCAAAGCTATCAGGGTACCGAAACGCTAAACTAAGTAAAAACTATGAGCACAACATGCGAGCCGAGCGCGCAAGTAAATCAAGTACGGAGAAGAATTTAAAAATGTTTTAAATAAATTCAATGTAATAAACGTATGCGACTCTAGAAAACTGGAATAGTTTTATTGAGCTGAGTAAATTAAATTACCATAGATCATAACACCACTTTCGCTCGATCGAATTAAGGTTAATTATATGAGAGCACACTAAAAAAAATGTCAATTAAAGCAAGTCCACTTACCTCCTCATATACTGGAACTTGATGACTATGAAGATTAGCAACATGTTCGCTGACAAGGAAGCAGTTAACACCACCACGTACAGCACAATTATGACCACATCAGGTCTGTAGAAAACGTCCAGGTCCAAATACAACGTCTCCTGGGCCTCCTCATTCGAACTATTCCATGATACGAATGTTGCGTTTTCCATCGACATTTTCGTCTCTTCTTCACTTATATTTATTAGTTCAACGTGAATTAATTTTATAACATTTTGTTGTTTATTAAATTGTTTTCGATTTTTATCTCTCGCACAGCGTATCACTTACAGCTTGTGCGTTGATTACGGTTTGAATTGCATCGTGTCATTTTGGATGAAGTCCCGGGAGCAACTGTTAAAATTTTGATATGGAAATAACCCTCTTATTTCTTTAATTACAGTGCTTTATTTAAATTAGAATATACATATATGTGCATATAATGGATAGATTTTACATATAATTGGAACAGGTACCCGCCAGCATAATACCTTAATAATAGTAAAACTGAAATATAAATAAATGGAAGCTTTGATGCCTGCCAAAACGTATGATGATTCACAAATCGTAAAACATTTACACACAGATCAAAAATTAGATTTTTCCACAACTTTAAAAACTCATGAGACGCATCGATCGTAGTCGAGTAAACGTTATTCAATTTAAGCCCTGATGCATTGTTCAAGAGTGTCTAACGCACGACTGTGTTTTTATGACAACTCTATTGTCGTACACGTAGTAATTTTATTGCGTTATTTTGTAACGTATATTCTGTTTAGCTGTAATTTTATCTATACTAATTTTATAAAGAGTTTTTTTTGTAAGTGGTAATCTTTGACGGTATTGATACGATTCTGTAAATTCTTTAACTGATAGAAAGTTAAATTTTTCCTGAATGACATAGGCTATATTTTATATCTGGTGGCACGGCAGTGCCCTCGCCAAGTCGAGCGCAGAGCGAACTGCCGTACCATTTTTCTGGAAGCATTCCGGCGTATTTTCATGCCTCTGTCTAGCAGTACTGGGTTAATGTAGAATTCTGAAATTTTGTTTATTAAGGAACCCTACAAGTTCAAGTTTTTTGGAGTATATAGTTTCATTCGTTTAGAATTTATAGGTAGTTATAGTTTGGAATTAGTATTTCCCCAATAACTAGAGAGCTGAAGTTTGGCACAGAGATATGTTTAATCATTACATAGTATAAAACAAAGTCGCGTCGCTCTGTCCGTCCCTATGTATGCTTAAATCTTCAAAAATACCCAACGGATTTTGAAGCGGTTTTTTTAATAGATAGAGTGATTCAAGAGGAAGGTTTATATGCATAATACATGCATAATATTGTAGAGAAACACTGATAAATTTAGAGGTTTTTAATGTGATGTCGTAAATAAACACATTTTTTGCGCTTACATTGAAAACGCTGGCTGAACCCCACGAGATAAATCAAAATAATGTACCACAGTATTGTACAACTTAAAAAGGTCAACAAAAAAGTCCGCGTTGGTATATGTCTATCTCTTAAGGATAACCCACAATAACCATTTTTTATCCTTTACATTTTACGGGAAAAAATGGCTTAATTACGAAGTGATTTTAAGCAATACAGCATTAATCCTTATCCAATTAAGTACCTTAAATACATTGTCCATTTAATATAGATTTATATAGCCCTTTACAGCATGTAATTTAAATGAATATTTCCGAAGATATTACAGATTTAAAATACAGGGACATAGCGGTGCGGCGGTACGGCCCTATATACCATGGTCAATTATATGTCGCTCTTTCAAGAGTAACCTCTAAACAAAACATGACTGTATTGTCTAATGACATAAAAGGTGTAAACGTTGTTTATAAGGACATTCTGTAGTAGGTAGGTATATTTAGTATCAGCATTGCACCCGTGCGAAGCCGGGGTGGGTCGCTAGTATCCATATAAAGGACAAATTATAAAACTATTTAAGCAATCGAAATGCCGCCTTAGTAAAAAATATTTGATAATTTGATGAGCGTTTTCTGATATCACATAAAAATCTAAGGTCTGGAGTACCTGATGTGGAACTATAAGAGCCCCGCCGAACTATAAGAGCTATCGACATGGCGCCTTAGTAAAAGTTATTTAATCTGATGAGCGTTTTCTATAAGGCCATAAAAATCTAAGATTTAGAGTAACTGATGTGAGAAAAGAGCCCACTCAAACTGTAAAAGACATTGAAAAAATGTCTCTTTAGTGTAAATGATTTCTTGATGATGAGACCTTTTCTCTTTATCAATATTTTGAAATTCCAGTTCCTGATTTAGAACCTTCATAATAAACAACAACAAAAAAAGTAAAATCCCAACAAAAACATACTGTAACGTGCTGTCTCGATGGAGATGATTTGCCTAGAAAAAGTAGTGAAATCTCATAAACAGCCAAGTCTAGGAGGTGGATATAAGAAAAGGAGTAATTTTCACTAAAATCTGACCAATCTTTACTCGTTAAATTCCATTGTATAGTATCTACTGTGCCTAATTATATGAGCCTAAAACATTTTAATTAAAGACAACACAATAAGGTTTTTATGTGTTGTGGAATTTTATATGAATTGGCCGTTGCTATAAACTCAAGTTCAAGAAAACAGAAGTACGTAATACTAACAATGGCTCCTGCAACATTTTATCAAAATCAGTTAAGAATGACTATAAAAATATTTTATGCATATATTAGATTTTTATTTTATTCTATAAGTATTATAGAAAAATTTTATAGCCTATCAATTAAGATATAACACTTCTTTGCTTTCAGAATATATGATCAAATTTGATTAAGAATTAATAAATACTTATTTTTTTACAAATTTTATAAATAATATTGACAATTCTTATAACCTATCATTTGAGCAATTACATAAGCATCCCATATATATAATGTAGATATGTTTTCGAAAAATTGACACCATTGACAACATTGACTTAATATATTACTGTGCACATCACAAAACAAAAATGTTTAATCTTAAAAATTCTATGGCGTAAATCAATTATTGTCACGCATTCCAATTGATTACATATTACGGACACGTACACGTACATAGAAATTTTCAAGTGATCGTTTCTAGGGTTCATTATTAACTTTATCGAAAATTCTGCATTGAACTATAATGCCGTTTTCAATTGAATTTCCAGTTGCGGAACTGCAGACGTGTACTGTGTAATTTATCAAGAGTTCGACCCAAATTAGATTTTCATTCGAAATCAAATTTGAACTCTGATCAGATTTTACCCGAAAGTGAAATATATTGAAACCTTTTTTTTTAATTTGGAGTACTTTATTTGGGTTATTACTTTAGAACACGTTTACCCAAAATAATGGACCAACGTATAGGACAAAAAATAAAATTTTGAAAATGATTGAGATACAGAAGAGATACGTCCTCACCATACGCGCCAAACCCAAACACGACTGAACCTAGTTTTTATGGCCCTAACCGAAGCTCCTAAGTATTACGAAACATGAAAAATGCTTCTTCAAGCCACGGTAGATTCTCTTACATTCCGTTTGAAGTAAGCTTTTATATCTCTCAACTGTTATCCAAATCCACACCTTAACGTGAAAAGATCAATGGACCAATCCATTTAAAACAATAAACTGTATCAAAAACTACGCTTTTAAATTCGCACATTTTATTATCTTAAATCTATCTTCCAGCGTAAGTGCGAAGAGTTCTTTTAAGAAAATTTACTATTCCATTTGGATTATATCGTCTTTAATTTGTGTATTATTTGGTTGTATAACGTTTCGTTTTCTTTGAAAATAATCGAATTAAAATACATCAAGGAATTTTATATTTAAATTCTTTAATCTAGCGATTGATACTGTTTTTAGTTCGATTTAAGCCTTGTTGAATAGCTCCGTTCAGTTCTCTGTAGTTTTCTTACCAAAACTTTTAATCATGTCTCTTTGAAAACTAAACTCTCTTTAGGGAACTAACTAGTTTAAATAAAAAGATCTTCATAGGTACATAATATGTTACAAAAGGACTCACTCACTCTACTGTCTAAATTTTATTTGTAGTTTATGTAGATTCGTCTCTGAGTTGGGTATTGCAATAACTTTTAGTAATCAATATTTGCAATTAGTATCAGCTATCATAGTTGACGAGATTGAAATATTACACAATACAACTAGTGGTGCCTGGCAGCTCCTTACGGGTTTCTGACGCAGTAATTATTTTCATCCCGTTAATTTATTTTTACTCATATCATTGACTAGTCTTATAGCCTATGAATTGTGCAATTACATAATGCTTCCCGTGTATACAATTTCATAAATATCGGTGAAGATGTTTTTTAAGATAAATCAGAACATAAAAACAGACAGACAGACAAAATCCATATTCGCGAGCTGTGATTATCACAATTGCTTCTCGAATTGGACACCAGGTCTATACTCGAAAGGAATACCTATTATAACATGCATAATAGTCGTTAGCATTAACCTCGTAAGGATTGCTGTTGAAAATGTTGAATCATGTATATTTTTAGTCCGTTTACAATATATTACTGAATTTCGAGCTTATATTATTAGTCTATATACATATTATAAAACTCAACGTCTATCTGTTTGTCTGTCCGTTTATTTTCTTTACACGCGAAAGCCACTTATCTGATTTACATGTTTTTTTTAATTTTAATTCATCGTCATGTTGTAAGATAAAGTAACATACGAAATAAGCAATGACGATAATGGTGAATCATTTACGAATAAAAGACGCATTTGGAGCGGTTAAATGGCTTACGCTGGGTAAACTATACGAGATATATCAAATTAATGTTTTATACAATTATGGATCTTAAAAACACCTACAAAAAAGTCAGTTATAGCATATATCTATTTTCTAAGGATTACCCACAATAAGCATTTTTGTACGCTCGACTGACGGCATTCTGTAGTCCACGCAAGTGGAGCCGCGGGCACAGCTAGTATGTAATATAATAATAATCAACAATTCTACCCCAGGAGAGTCACCAAGTCTTCTTCAGGGGTCGCGGTAGCAATAAGTAAAAAATAGCGGTTGTAAGTTTAACACTACAATAAAATGTTTAGTGAAAACGCTGTGTCTGTTTATTTTCTAATACATTTTCGAATCATGGTAGTAATTTTGAGATGTAAATAATCAAATTTCTAAATGGTGCCTATTTCTCTTCTTAGTTTTTATGTTTAAAATTAAAGAGAATGGCAGTTCACATTGGTAGAGGGTGGCGAATGGAAATAATAATTTAAAAGCTTCCCTGGCAGCTCTGCAGTGCCACTTCTCTCTTCATTCAAAAGATGTCAATCGTTTGCTAATTAAATTTCATTTTAAGCATGACGTCAGCTGCTAAATCAGACATAATGTCGTTGTTGAAAACACTAACGTAGTTTTAATATCTACCTGGGTTTACCTGATTTTATTACCTGTGTGGCGTACTGCACACTACCGCTATGTAATTGTTATATAAGATAAAATGTAAACAAACTATCATATTTAAGTTAGTGTAACTTTGTAGCTGGAAACAGATTGACGTATCACACAATTTGGATTCATCGTTACTGGTATTAGGTGCAGTTTAAACATCAGATACTTGAGCCTTGTCTCTATTACCTTGTCTGCAATTACTGAATGACTGCCTAAATCTGTGGCATATGCCAGTTCCACTAATTCATGTTGTAGCGTTGTAATAATAATAATGCAATAATGTATAATTAGGTGGACTGTAGGCTTCTAGGGGTATTGTTCTAATTTTGTATAAATTAATTAATATTTCATTACGTTTTCCGGTTTGTACACTGACAATAATCTGTTTTATTTTACATGTTTTTCAATTTATATAAATAAAATAGTAGGGGCTGCGGCGGCATTCGGCCGGCTCCTCCAGGATTCGGGAGGACCGGGCGTGAGTTACCACCGTTTATATGTGAGGATCGTGCGGAGCATGGCCGTTTATGGGGCACCGATCTAGGTTGGTGGCCCTTAGCGCCCACAACAAGCGAGTGCTGCGTGCCGCGCAGCGTGTTGTGGCACTAAGGATGACCCGAGGATACCGGTAGGTGCTTTTGCTCTCGCCGGCTCCCCGCCGTGAGAGCTGGAGGCAAAGGTGCTCGCCGCGGTATATCAGTTTACGGCAGCGAGGAAGGAGAATGGAGAGCCTCTGGTTCCCACAGAGATAGGGCAAATTAGGCTGGAGGCGCAGAGGGAGATGTTGCGGCGATGGGGGAGGACTTGGCAGATACGCGCTATAACCATAGACTTCATTCGCCAGGTCCTCAGCTGGTGGTGTATGAGGGAGTGGTGCTCCAGGACGTTCTGACTAGTGCAGGTGCTGTCCGGGCATGGCTGCTTCGGATGGTACCTGCACCGAATCGGCCGGAGGAAGCCCACCACCGTGTGTCACCAGTGCGGTGCGGCCGAGGACACTGCGCAACTCACTCTCTCTGAGTGAGAGGTCATGGTTTTCAATGGTCTCTTTTTGCAAGGAAAAATAATGTCGCAGAAGGAGATCGCGGAGAGGGCTCGCGAGGATGATCCTCTTAGTAGCCCTCTCCGCCGTAGACGAACGAGCGGTAGTAGGGGGCAATTTGCTCGCCTCATTCCTCCGCCTTAGCCGAACCAAGGGAGACGAGTCAGAGGCCCGTCTTCCTATTGCACTGGTTCGGCGGACGGGGAGACTGTTAGGGTTGTACCGAATTGTCTCCTATTAGCGCTGGGGCCCAGAAAATTACCGGAGCGATGCGGTAGAATGCTACTAGCAACCCCGTGTCGTCCCAATAGGGTGGTGGATGGTACACCGTGGAGTTTTAGTGAGTAGTAGTCTCACATAACCACTCGTTCCCCCAAGCGGTTGTGTAGCCATGACGGGTTCAACCATAACCACGGGTTGATAAAATAAATTAAAAATTGAATTTTACTCTAACAAACATCAACGAATAAGGTCGGTAGTCAAAAAGTTACAAGAAATAGTTGCCTATATTTCATCAGGATAAGTGAGGTTGTTTATGGAAAACCCTGTTAAACCCGGTTAAAATATGTTTAATACGTGTGTTCAGAGTTGAAACAGACAAACAATATATTATGTGTTTTATAAATTTTAATCCTAGCAACCGCCCGCGACTTTGTCCCCGTTAATTACAGTTTGAAAATTAATAATATAACACCATGTAAGCATCAGTCTGAACTAATTCCTTGTATAAATGAAAAACTTTTTTAAATTGGATGAATAGTTCCAAAGATTCCTACAAACGAAATCACAAACTTTACCTCTTTATAATAGTAGTATAGACGTAGATATAAATATGTTTCTATTATTCACAAATAAAGATGTAATGAGATCGCCTTAAAATGAATACCAGAATGGATAACTTGTTTGATTCCCATCATATCCAGATAAAATATTATTGTGCGACCTTATAGCCAGTAGATCCATTATATCCATTAATATTTATATTCATTGTTATTGAATACAATAGGTATATAGAAAATAAATAAATACAAAATATTACGTGATCGTGTTATACGAGTATTATATCGTATTATTAAATATTGTATAATTATATTATAAAAATATGATCCGTTTATAAATATATACTTTTTTGTTTATCATTTACTACATAAGTATTAATTGCCACATCTATCGCTTACTCTATGACTAATGTAAAATGATCATATCATACTTTAACATATGTTTCTAGTTGTTGATAATAATTTGTAAACACATTTGATTCACTTCAAAACGCACAAATTTTTGTAATCGAGTTTTTACAACTTTCTCCCGGAAACCGTAATCACGTCATCTAAACGTACACAAATATAACACAAAACTGAAATAAACTGTGATATTATTTAACATGTATTATAAGAATATATTATTTTCGTAAAACTTTATATCATTTTCACGAGGACCGGCGTACGTCACGACCCAGCGAGAATCTCTATACGACTGAGGCTAGAGAGTAATATATTCCCAGTGTGTCCAGAGTATTCAGAGTGTGTCCCAGAGGAGCTTTACTTTCTCGACTTCAATATTGTACATACAGAAAATATCATTTTTTTATTATACAATTTCAATAAAATGACTACCTCGCACCCTGACGTAAGTACAGTACATACAAGAATCATGGACGAATTATAAAAAAAACTTTGGCAAAAGCATCTAGCCAAACAAATATATAGAATGGCAGGTCCCGAATCTCTTACTGAATTTACAGGTTGGTAGAACTCGACAATTGTGTCATTTGTGTCCTACTGGATCGCGACCACCACACACAAAGTGAAATACCCGCCAGTATGATTCGCGTAGGGCCGTCACTTTCCCTGGCTACTATACATATCGTGACGAGATACTACGTCGGTATGTCCGATCCTCCGGCATGGAGCCCTTGAGCTCGCGCGATACAGTGACACCGCATGCACTAGCTACCAACATACACTCATTACACTGTATCTCTACATACAGATACATAGGTTCTGTAAGGGACCTTTTTTTTCCTTTTTTTGAGGCTAGTTAGTCTAGACAAAATTGACAGATTACTAAATACATATACACTTGTCTCTTCCCCTCCTCCCGGAGGATAGAGACAGGTATATATGTATAGTTAGTTTAGATCGAATTACGGATAGGGAATTAGCTAGATCGCGACTTATTTACTATAGCTGCAACAGTCCGAGCCGAGGTTCAGCCACTTTGGCACCCTCGGAACTAGTTGCATTGCTTTCGTGGCTGAGAGCCTTAAGCGCTCGCCCCCAAACCCGGGTGAAGCTGCAAAAGCCGTTTGAGGCTTTAGGGCCCTTATGGCTAACAGTATAGTCAGTTCGAAAATATGCGAAAATGCGGTTTTCTTCGCAATTCGACCGGATTCGACCTCTCTCGTTTTGATTGCTTTAGAAATTTATTGTTTTTAAAACATCTGTATACCAAATTAACTTAAATCAATTTAACTCGTGATTTTTCATAAACCAATAAATACCCCAAGCCAGTGATACTTAAAGTGGATTCCGTGAAAAAGTTTCAAGGGTTCCGCGAACCAGTTACATTTGTTATTGAGTCGTTGAATTATTTTGCTTGTTAAATAATTGCACTGTTATAAATATTATTTTGGAATAGCGCAATAATTGTAATAAAGGTTTTTATTCGTATTTTTTATACTACAACTAAAGTGACAAACAAGCGTTCGGCCCGCCTGATGGTAAGCGGTTAACGCAGCTTGTGGACGCTAGTAAAACCAGAGGTATCATTAGTACGTTGCCGATCGCATTCCCCACCGCTCCTCACCGCAGGAACAAAACACTTGGCTATTTGGGTGCGATCTTCTGTAGGGCGGATATATTAATCAGTTGGACTGCCCCAAGTACAGAGAAATTACCAAAGACATTTCTCTGTGACCAATCTCTTGATTTTTAAATTGTACTGTACTTTTGTTATCATTTAATGTAGGGTTTCCAAAAATAAAAGACATTTGCTGTTTCGTAGATATAAATTTTAGGAACAGCTGTCCTAAGCTATACGTTGTTAAGAGAGATGAATTCCTTCACCATAAGTTTGAACCGCTGAAATATCGCCAATTTAAACTTGAAAATTGTCGATTATTATTGCACATTAAATATTGACACATTCGTCCCGTTTTCCTTCGGCAGTTTCAATCCGTTTACCCCAAAACGCCTGTAGGCGGTAAAACTTTTCCGGATGCCATACGTAACTACGCATGTGCGTAAAAACGGTAATATAAATTGTAATGTTACCTTCATTAGACGTAGGTATGTTTTTGTAAGTAAAAATTTATTGTTATGTTCGCTTATGAGACGGACTTATGTGGAACTATTGAAAGAAATGTAATCGGTTTGATTAGATTTAGAGAGGTTGTACGTAATTCGATTTTATGTGTTTGAAAATAAGTTTCATTTTATAGATGACCAGATAAGTTTTCGTCATAGAATAGAAATGTTGCGAATGATCTTGTACTACGGAAATCTATATGATCACTTCATACGATTTATTTTCTACAATAGTTGCTGTTCCCGTGGTTTCGCACGCGTTTATAGCGCAGTAATTAATTTCGTTTTTTTATAATATTTAATGATTTTTGATTTTATTTATAAAATCGATTAAGAATAAACGAATGTTATTTTCTTTTTAATTATATCTTGTTATGATTTCTAAATGTATTAGGTGTTGATAATTGTTGTAGTCTTTCATTTTTGCATATACAAAATTTTATTAAAATCGGTTAAATAGTTTTTGAGTCAAACCTAAACTAAGAGACATAACATTTTTTGACGTCATGTCCGTGTTCAGTGTTCTACGAGTATATCATATATGAATATCAGGTAATTTGAAAAAAAAAAAACATGAATCAACAAAATTAAATATTTAATATAGAGTTGTCGTATGAACGTAATTTAAAGGCAAAGTTTATCTTCACGTTTTCTAATTTATTTATGTTTGCGCAATTTGTGTAAATATGTATGAAGAAATCAAACAATTTAAAAAATTATAAAAGTTGTAGACAATAATTTACTTTAAATTATTTCCATGCGACAACTAAAAATCTTCAAAATGATTTAAGGGCAAATTATACTCAAAAAATATTAAATAACGTTATCACGAATGATAAGTCGTTTCAAAAAAGTTAAAAGTAATATTATAATTGCGAAAGTAACAATTTACCTAATGTATGTCTGTATATTTGTTACCTATTAACGGCTTAACCCCTGAACGGATCACAAGGAAAATTGGCACAGAAATTGTTTTGCATGATGAACAAGTGGCATAGCGAGTATTATAATTCATGTTTTATAAGCACAATGTAAGACGCAGCGTGGGCAGAGCCCTCACAAGGTGGACCGACGACCTGATAAAAGTTGCAGGAAGCCGCTGGATGCGGGCAACACTGGGCCGGTCGTTGTGGCAATCTTTGGGTAAGGCCTATGTTTAACAGTAGACATCTTTCGGCCGTAATGATGATGATGATGCACAATAAATCCTCTAATATTATAAATGCGAAAGTGAGTTTATTTGTTACTTATTTTTTTTTTTTATCGTTATAGGTTTTTGGCACTGGCCACCATCTCACCTGATGTTAAGTGACGATGTGGCCCAAGATGGTAACACGCTAAACCTAGTGGAAGACTGGCTCTCAAGTGCAGCTGCCGGAACACGCCTATTGGTGTTTGGCGGCAGATTTTCAACTTGAGGGTGGTAGCTAGCCAGGCGGGCATTAGAAAAAGCCCTACCACCATGCTATGTTGTTGCCTCACAATGTTTTCCTTCACCGAAAGCTCAGGCTCATTGCAGGGATTCGAACTCACGTGACTCGGCGCGAAGTCGTACACGCTACCACTGAGCCATCATCGCTTCAAAAATTACTTTATTTCAAAAAATTTGTAATATTTGTTACTCAATCACGCAAAAACGGCAAAATGGATTTAGATGAAATTTGGCACACAGCCAGCTTATAATATGGATTAAGACATAGGATACTTTTTATCCTGATAAAGGTCCAATTCTGAAGTCCATGCAGACTAAGTCACGGGCACAGCTGAAATGCTATAAAAAAAGGTCGAAAAGACTGAAGATGAAAATATAAAATGTATACAGTAAGTTATAACGAATGGTATATAAATAAGAAAAGCGAAAGGATATACGGGTGTCACATCATTTTAGAAGCTACAAATTGAAAAATCGACCCTACAGTAGTGGTAAAAAGAGTTAAAATATAAGTTGAAGAGGCAATTACACTAGAGGGTAAAGGTTGATAAAATTTTCTTATTAGTGTATATCACACTTGAAAATAGTAATATCTTTAAGCAAAAGAATTATATACTTATTAGCTGTGCCCCGCGGTTCGACCCACGTATAACAGAAGAGAAATCGCTGATTGTATATTTGTAATACTGCAGTATAGATAATATTTTTATCGGACAGCCAGGGTTATGCCGTATGCGTCATACGTCACACGGTTCGTTCGCTAACCTACTACTATAGACACAGACCCGACTCCCGAGCCGAGTGTTGAATTATTGTAATTTTCCATTCCAAAACTATGCATCGAAATAAAATGCTATAAAATGCAAAGTTTATCATCATAAAATTGTCTTGATGATGAAGTAAATTTCGTTCGTAAGGATTAATATGCCGTGCCTAATAATAATACTCATGAAACACTTATTAATTTTTATTAAATTTTTATCATAGTATACCTTTTTGTGGCTTGTATATTTAGTATGGATATGGATAGTGTGTTTTCTCGACAAAATGTAGTCCTTATCTAAGGTCCAATCTATCTGTATATAAAAATTGGTTTAGCAGTTTAGATTATTATAGTATGGATTACTGAAAACATTCTGGACAAGCACGCAATGACGACTTTTAAAAAATATATTTTCTTCTATATATGTATAAGATCCATATGTCTGCATATAGTCAAGCTACAATACGTTGTGAGTTGTGTCAACGGGTCCTACCTATTCGTCACAATAATTGTGTAATCACCACATAGTTCACAAAAGTATTTTTTTATGGCAACTCCCTTCATCTAATATGTATAATCAATATATATAAGCCAGAGTGGCGTGATGTCGTGCAATTTAGTCAGATCGCGACTTAATTGCATACGCGCAACAGTCCGAGCCGAGGTCCGGCCACTTTGGCACCCTCGGATGTTGTTGCTTAGCTTTCGTGGCCGAGTGCCCTAAGCGCTCGCCCCCAAGCCCGGTAAAGCTGTAAAAGCCGTAAAGGCTCCAGGGCCCCTCAGGCTAACAGTGTAGTCAGTTCGAAAAAAAAAAAAAAAAAAAAAAAAAAAGATGTCGTGCATGCCCGGGTGAAGCTGTAAAAGCCGTTTGATGCTTCAGGGCCCTTATAGCTAACAGTATAGTCAGTTCGAAAAAAAGTGCATTCGTGCATTATCTTTTAGAAATTTATATCGTGCGGATGCTCTGTCCGTTACTGTATTTCGTAACGATATTAAAATATTTTGTTAAGTCAGTTTTGAAATAATAATAGCTCTGCTGATCTTTCATATCTAACAGTATCATTTTATATTTTTTTATAGCTCATCATAGTGACGGCGCTGTACCTAATGATAAGCACATTACAATCCAAAAACAACAGCTATCACGGAGATATCGGTCATCCTATACAGGTCATCGCTATCATGCCGGCCTGCAAGACACTGTGATACACCATACACACGTATGACTTGAAAATACTATTATAATATAATAAAGCGGAAGAGCTATTCTGTTTGTTTTTTTTTTAAACTCTCAAAATCTCTTAAAATCTCTGGAACTAGCAGTCGGATTCAAAAAAAATCTTTTTTTAATGATAGCCAGATTCACGTGGAATAGTATAGGCTATCTCACATTAGGCTCAGACAGTCTCTCAGACAGCCTTAAATATTGATTTTTGTTAAGTAAGTCGGAAGTAACATCACACCCGAACTGATTTATCCGCGTGCGCTGGCGTAATAGTTAGTGATACGTAAATAAAATGTTCTACAAAAATATTGCACCTCAGTACATCTAAAAAAAAGTCCGCGATACCATATGTCTCTATAAGAGTATAAGAGATACGTAAGCTACAATAAGGTATTTTGTGTCCTTTTTTTATTGAAAATTGATATGTGATATTAGATTTTTATGTAGATAATCTTTGTCCTTTATAGCATGTTATTTGGACGAATAGTTTGAGATATAATGTAATATTAAAATAATTCAACACTCGGCTCGGGTCTATGTCTATAGGTGTAGAGGTGCGAGGAAGCCGTGTGAGTTGTGACGCATAACCCTTGCTGCCAGATAAAAATATTGTCTATACTGTTGTATTATAAATCATCAATCGGCGATTACTTTTAAATTATACGCTGGTGAAACCGCAGGGCACAGCTAGTTTGATATAAAAAAGTAGGCAACCCTACACCTGGGATATTATGGAAGCTATCCAGACGGACACAGATTGTTGTATCCTACCACTCGGCACAATATTTCTGAGACGGCACACGTCTAAACAAATTTAATATTCAACTCAATCAACGTTAACAAATAGTACTGATTAAATTTAAATTACTCACGGATCGCGTAATGCAATTTTTTTTACAAAAATTAATTCTGCTATATATGGTTTCAGATCCAGAATTGTATAGGACGAAGTAACAGTTTCGATAGCTCATCTAGTGCGTAGCAGATAAATATCTTTGTAATTTCCCGTTGCGATCGAACAAGGCGATAGACATCACGTGCGACACTACAAACATGATTAAGAACTCAGTTTTATGATGATGAACCGTGCGATCACCAAGATTGTTTTATACCCCACGTCGTAAATGTACGTAAATAGGCGGGTAGGTACTCAAGATTCACGTATAGCAAACGTAGATGAAGATCTCCCAAATGAAACAATTACACGAAGTTGTATATACTAACTTACAGTTCGTAAACATACAGAATGGAAAAGTATTAACAGAAGTTTATTTTCCTAATATCAGATATATTAATAAGGTCTATGGTCAAATGGAAAAAACGCCACATAACGAATATAATAATAATATACAACAGTTTCATTAAAAAAAAACTATCCGTGCGTATTACGCACGCAATTATTAAGTAGTAATTATTTACGTCTTGCTATTTTATTTCTACTCATATTAACACATTGACATATATTCTACCGAATATATATATATCGATATATTTACCTTTTTTATATAATACTTATTAATATTTTCTATAATGTTAATTGAGTTATGAATTACCACTTGCATACAACATTTCAACATTTCAGTGGTTGAGAATAAATAAAACTTCTTGAATACTATTGATATTTTTTATAACTTTTCAATTGAAGAATAATATACACTTATATAAAAATTACGTTGAAATCGGTCAAGTCATATTTCAATTAAATCCAGGCAGACAAACGGACGACAGACAACAACATTTTTATGTCAAATTCGACTTCAGTGGCCTATATAAAAGCTTAATAGCACAAAATTTGTAAAAAAATATCGTGTACAGAGATAACTACTGACTTGTTAATAGATATAAATGAATAAATAAATTATGACAACAAATGTAGCTTCTGCATAATTGTGCTTGTTCGGAATAATTCAATCTTTCTTATTTCATTACAGTTTAACCGTGGTTAAATGCTTTATAATCAGATGGATTTATACATTTTTAATTAATGTCATAATTCCGTCTCAAGTATTTATACATAACAATTCCTTCTCGTTTTGTTCATCGATTTACGATAAAAGAGCTTCATGCCGAATCAAACAACCTAAGATTTCATATTCGTTGACACCCACACGATCATGTATGTCTGAAATGACTTTAAAAGGTTTGTTCCCACGATCCGATTTTCAACGGGCGGGTTCACACGAATGTATTGTCGTTACGGTTTTGTTTACCTACGTAATTACGCACATGGAAGCTTGGACATAGAGGTTCGTCCAATCTATAGGGGGTAAGGAACATCATATATGTGTACTTTGTCTGCGCAACAACCATTTTTGAAATGAAGCTTCTTTGGGTGTGTTTTAGTAAAATTCCAAATTAAATTTTAACTGCAACCTTAAACATAAAGCTTTTGAAAAAAAAAGTTTCTGATACAAAAAGGATGAAAATAAGTACTTGGACAAAGACAGAAAAAGCACTATTCTATAAACCGAAAGATATTAGTCTGCGTGGAGATCAATGGCCGTGAATACGGTAGGCCAGGGCGCCCGTTGTCATCCTAACGTTGATTTTTTTTTGTTTCAGTACTGAATACGTACTTCTACATATTTTCAACTTTAAAATGTTAGATAGTCAGATGTGTTTTAGAAAATACTATGCGTTTCACGCACGCTCTTACTAACAGGTAATATTAGTCCTCATTCCGTGGCTTCATCTTCTTTTTAACCTATCTCTGCCATTTCATTGTAGGCTTCCTTTTATCTACGCCATTCCTCTTTACCGTTCGCCTCTAGTACCCACTTCGATCTCATCGCTCTTATTGGCTGTTATTGCTCTCATAGCTCTTTTGTGGCTTTTTTCAATTTTGAACGATTCTCTTCCGATGATGTTCACTCGAAATAAAAAAAAAGGTGTGTGATTCACACACGATAGAATTGAAAGTTCATTTTAAAAGACATTTTCTATTTTATTTAAACAGTGTGCAATATTGACCAGTATTGGTATATTACTTCAGTATTGACTGGGCGGTAATTTTAGTAGACTAGAATGAAAAAATTGTCATTACGGTGACAAAATGTGAATTTTATTCATGTTTACTTCAGCTTTTTAACTCTTAGCATATTACTTACTTCAGCAGTAATTTGAAAGTTCAGTTCATATCATATCACAAAGAGTTCGAACACCTCTAATGCAAATTGTTTCAACTTTCTATCAAAATAATCTGAGTTATGTCCTTTTCTCCATTATTCTTGTATTAAACGAACCTCATATGTACACTACAGTTATATCATACTTTTTATACAGTCAAGACTATACACACCGACAGTCACAGACAGACACAGACCGATATATTGCTCTCTCGCTCTGGCTCACACAAAGAGGAGAGACCGATAATGTGCGTTAAACGTTTAACGTTCAACATTTAACGCTTAACGTTTAACGCTTGGAAGTCGCATAAGAAGTTTCACTTTAAAAACGTAACATTATCTCATGAATATATACAAACTTGAAGGTTAAACGCGATATTACTAAATCTTTTCGCAAGGAATTTTTATTAGCTGTGCCCCGTAGTTAAACTCGCGTTAATTTTTTTCTACTCTCGTCGGAGTGCCAATTCATCGCACTACTCGTATTACTTCATTCTCATTTAGTCTCATTTCTGACTTACAATTTGTATGGTAATTGCTCCGCGCCTAAGGACCTTAGCGTTATGTTAGATAGCCTATAACCTTCTCTAATAAATAGGCTATGAAATCAAATCAATCAGAGCTGACGGTTAATTCCAGAGATCAATGCATTCAAATAAACAATAAAAAAACATTTCTTGAGCTTTATGATACTAATATATAATTATTGATCGGGATATTACATATATTTCAGAATGAATACGAACAGGGCCACGCTGTCGGCGGTCGCATATAGCGTTTTGTTTCGTTACACATGATAGGTCCAACACGCGGTGGGAACGATGTTTTACACTAACACATACATGCCCTCACACCCTTT
Organism: Saturnia pavonia; assembly: GCA_947532125.1. NCBI lineage: Eukaryota > Metazoa > Arthropoda > Insecta > Lepidoptera > Saturniidae > Saturnia > Saturnia pavonia. Next base: position 915,471 of record OX383901.1, read on the forward strand.
AGTAACTGAGTGACCATGAAATAAGTCTGGTTATATTACAACGGTTTATGAGACTATTTTTATACATTTATCTTCTATCGCGTAAACAAGTTCGTGGTCCCGAAGTCAGCTGTGCTCTTCAAAGGAATTTGACCTGTTACCGAAAATTATCTTACGAGGATAGGATAACTGAAAACTGTTTAGCGTAATTAGATAAAGATTCAGGATTTAAGGTACGGATAAAAATTACGTTACGAAAAGCTTTACAATTTAATTTCAATGTGTAATGCTATGCTACAAAGCACTGAACTGGTTTAAATATGAGAAGTAATTTATCGACATCCCTGAATAATAGTAGCTCTTTTTTCGAATACAACTAGAAGATATTGCTTTCAAAATGCTATGGAAACTGGAAAATTAAGACTAAACTGATTTTTTATCGTATTTTTATATCACAATTTTCTTTAAAATATTTGATCCAATAATATATAATAAAAAAAAATCTAACCAATAATTATTTATTGCTAGTATAATATGCTAAGCACCCAAATATATACAGTAAAATTTACAAAAGTTTTATGACCTGTTTTCCCGAGATATTCAAAGAATAATAGGAAGATTGGATACGGTAAAAATGGTAGAAAAAGCAACATAAAACGTAAGGGCTTTTAATAATAATATATTGGACACTCTTTGGGCACTATAAATTTTATAGTGTTTGGTCATTTTTGAATTGAATATTCCTCGTCTATTATCCTAATCAAGGCAAAGACCTTTCTGTCGCAATTATCTTAAGAAACTAAAACAGTTTTTGTGGAACGAAACAAGATTACACTTTTGAAATAGGCAGTTGTGGATGTTGTTATTAAATATGTACCAACCCATTATTTTATAGAATGATTTGATAACAAGAACATACTGTTGTTATTACACATTTCTAGGCATTAATGTAAAGGGTCCCCTAGACGATCACTTTTGCTTGACCCCAAGCCCGGTAAAGCTGTAAAAGCCGTAAAGGCTCCAGGGCCCCTAAGGCTAAACAGTAAAGTAAGTTGGAAAAAAAAAACTTGACATGTACTTGAAACAGTTAACGTGCATACATGTAATAGCAGTCAAATCCATAAACGAAATTTAACAAAAAATATATTTATGTGACCAGTGACCAAAACAATATAAGTTAGATATCGATTCAAGCATAACTTACACTTGCAATATTTCTAGTATAGTGACATCTAATAGAGATGTTAGTTTATTCGTATTTTGGTCACATCTTGGAATATTTAAAATAATTAAAAACTTTTTTAAAGAATTAAATTAACAATTTTGTAGCTTACGAAATGAAAACCGCCACAGTTATTTCTATCGCAAAGCAGCAGTTTCCGCAATAATGCGTTCTAGTCCAAGGGATGTGGTCGGCAAAACATACTTCTCCACGAGACATTCCAACTCAGTCTTCAGGAGAAACACCCTATCATGACTGGCTTCAGGACTGTTATCTTAGGTTAGTTATATAAAGCTATAGACTACAGTGACTACTTAAAATTAACTGAATCACATGGCTTTTTGTGGCATTAAAATATATTTTTTTTCGCTTAAGTGATGTATGATTCTTTTATTTATTTCACAAAACATCTACAACTTACAATAGAAAATCTTACTTAAGTGAAGGTGATGTGAATATTGAAACAATTAATGCCGTATCAACGGCTCTCAGTACTTCAACGTTATCGAACAAACAGACATCAAAACTGTCAGTTTCAAATGAACGTCTCGGGAAATCATATACAGGGTTAGACTTACAACGAACGCGGTTAATTAAATCCCTTGCTTGAAGTTATGTCAACGCTGGTAAGCATAACTTATTTGACGTTGTTAATAACCTGACGTTGCTCGCTTGGGTTTGTGTGTTCAGAAATCCGTGGGTTAGAAAATAGAGTAACTCGTACACGTAATATATTTTTAACTAACACAAACATTAACGCGTTCCAGCGCTTCTACTTTCGGGATCTGCCGTATAAATGCAATCATCTAGTGATTCATGCATGCTTTTTTACGGTGTGAAATAACAATCAGCAATACAGTTTTAAGTGTTCACTGCAATCAATATAACTAACCTTAAAAAGGACCACAATCTTTACTGAGTCCAGTCAATAAAAAAATACACCTTCCGAGAACTTTTGTAGCAGTATGCTCCTGGAAACCGAATACAGCATAGTATGAGCGTTGCTGCTTTGTGGTAGAGATAGGTTGGGCTCCCACAGCCAAAGCTTGCATCACACAAACTTGCTATCACTCTTAGATCCTTACATCATTTTGAAGCTATTATTGTTCAGTGGGCATAGTATCGATAAACGTGGGTTCGAACCATGCAATGAGCCTGAGCTTTCGATGAAGGAAGACCTCATTATGAAACCATAGCAAGGTGGAAGGGTATTTATTAATGCCCGCCTAGCTAGCTACCACAAGCTAGTTAAAAATCTACAATCCAAAAAGTTTATCTTTTTAGTAAAATAAAAGGTATGGATAAACAAACAGAGAAAGTTACGTTCATACAATATAAACTCGTATATGCGAGTTTTACTTACAATTTCAGTTCAAAGACACACAAGTTAATTATAATGATTATATAGACTGCTTTCAGCTAATAAAATTATATCGTGAGTGAAACCACAAAGTGAATTACAAAAGTTTTATAATATTTATGAAATACAATGACATATTAATTATTATTAATGTTAAACTTCATTAGAATTGATTTTTCACTCGTGAAATAATTTATTTGAAAGTACTATTGATTAATGCTTGATAAATAGGGCCGTGTATGAAGGAATAGAATCATAGTTTTAACTGAAGAAGTTACAGAATTATACTTTTGAGAACGTCAGTTACGTTCTACTCGTGAGCTGAAGCTTTTGACGAAGGAAACTAGCAATACTGTTAATTTTCCTATCATATTTAAAAGGGAATTGTGTCGATAAGAGATTAGACAGAAAAATGCAATTAGGGTCGGTTACCGCTACAGTACGTTGGTCTGGCTTATATTTATTTATTTATAACAACGACTTTTATGAAAATATTTTTCTATGGGATATATTTTAACTCATTTTTTTTTTATAATAGCTCGGCACATTGACTGTACTGTACCTGATGGTAAGCACACTACAATCCAAACACAACGACGACCAGCTCTCGCAGCTTCACGATATTCCGACGGTAGCTAATCATGCAAAACGTTAATGATCATAATCTTAAATTATATTTCTCTTACTCATTTATCATTATACGCATTTATGTTTATCCATAAGTAATTTCATTGGATTGGAAATCTGCAATAATGGCTCAACCAGGTCGACCTAGCTTCGAATTCTATAATAAGCATAATCTTTGGTGTAAGGGAGCATCGTCATAGAAAAGTTGCTGCGATTTCCTATCTGCCAGTTTTGAGTACCGTAATAGATCAAAAATTATAACATTTCTAACGTAACAATAACTAAAAATTAGACGAATAACGAGTAGACCTCGTGACCTTAGGATTCCGCACTGTTTACATTACATATTTAAGTATAACTTTATAGCTCAAGCTGTGTTCAAGAAAAAAATAAAACTGAATATAATTTTCTTGCATTGTAATTTCACATGGGATGCTAATTCATTATTTTCGGGATTTATTTCTTAAATAAAGTTAAAAGACCTTTTTTTGTACAAAATTTCAAGACTTTTTTTTTTTTTTTATAATAGCTCGGCACATTGACTGTACTGTACCTGATGGTAAGCACACTACAATCCAAACACAACGAAGACCACCAAGAGACCGTAATCCATCGGTGGTCGCCGCTGTCATGCCGGCCTGCTTAAATATCTCTTCACGTTACGCTTGAAGGACCCGATGTCATAAGAAGGAGGGAACACACCGGCTGGGAGACCGTTCCAGAGCTTCACGGTACGACAAAGATAAGACAAAGCGAGCTTTTTAGTTCGTGCCGAGATGGAAGTTACCGTAAAACTGTGATTCCGAAGTCCAGCGCGTGTGGTTCTGTTATGGAAAGGAGAGGAGGGAATTAGATTAAACAGCTCTTCAGAACACTCACCATGATACAGACGGTAAAACACACTTAGCGAGGCGATGTTCCTGCGAAGCTGAAGTGGCTCGATGCAATGGGTAACGTCTGCATCATTAATTAAAATTTAATTTTAATTTAACATTAGTTAAAATTGGTCACAAAATGTAGCGAGAGTGCAATGTAAGCTTACGTTGACTCCCTGGAGGAGGAGGTCTCTGAGAGCTAAACTGATTAATTATTCCAGTTCCACTCGAAACTTTCTAATATATAATTTCAGCCACGGACGAGTTCATTTTCAGTGGTCTAGTGGAAATAAGTGTATTTTATTTGTCCAAAGGGATTTCCATTTTTGCTTTTAAACAATTTATTAAATTTGTGAAATACATTGATTTATCTTATTATGAGTTTAGACTTATTATTCCAAACGCGGCAATAACTGCACTTATCGTAATATTATGTGAATTTTGTAAGGTTAAAAAACACACAGCCATTGAATACAGACAAACATAAAGGGTAACCATTAAAAAAAGAAAGATATACGCCCTCAAATTGCCATCTAACTCTTGCCTTGTATGATAGATCAAATCAACTAATACCTACATTGTCAAAAGCATAGTCCGACAACAGCACAGTACGATATTATGTGGAGCTATGAAACGTGGTCCTATTATTATTTTATTTAAAAAAACATTAATATATTCAACTAGCTGTGCCCGCGACTTCGTCTGCGTGAACCTTAGAAATAAAAAGTATCCTATGTCTTAATCCGGGTTATAATCTGTCTGTGTGTCAAATTTCATCTAAATCCATTCAGCCGTTTTTGTGTGATTAAGTAACAAATAAATAAACTCGCGGGTCCGCTCGCGTAGGTTACGCAGTAGTTATTTTTATTCCGTATTTTACTTTTACTCTTATTATTGGCAATAAATATATCAAAATCAGTAAAGAATTAATTAAAATCATTTTTTTACAATTTGTAAAAATATTATCGAAAATTCTTATAACCTATCAATTGACCAACATTTCATAAGATATAGATATAAAAAATAAGGTGTCTTAGACTACCATACAACCATACAACACAAATTTCATTCCTTAATTTGATATATTATTTATAAAATGGTAAAGGTTACTATGGCAACGCTTACCACAGTAAAGGTTAACATAATAACAGTTACCATAAAGATAATATAGTAATACATAGATATAAAAAATGTAAAAAACAAGGTTTCTTAGACTACGTATACAATCATGAAACACAAATTTCATCCCTTAATTTAATTTAGTTGAAGAATTTAAAAAAGCTGGATTTTTCAATAGGAGAGTATATGTGGTTCGTAAATTTCACCATAAAAAGTTTCAACACTTATTTCACACCCTAAGTGATTTTTGTTTTTATAAATGCTGATACACGTTTTTCACTATATTTATTAAAAGGTCTAAGTACAAAATTTCAACTCAAAATACAATGTTTGCATCGCATACAAAACTTTAAACCCCCTTTTTTCACCCTTAGAGGTTGCATTTCCCAAAATCCGTTATTAGTGAGCATCTACATCGCGAAAGAAGTAACTATGCTAAATTTCAAGTCAATCGGACATATACTCGTAGTTTCGGAGATCTCGTGATGAGTGGTATTTAGCTTTTATATATATAGATAAGCATTTAGTGATGAGCTGTTATTTTGACACTTGAGTTTGATTTATTTGTATAGAAAATGGTACAATAATGTATTTTATGTAATGTAATCAATTCGGAACCCCCAGGACGCGAGTTCTACTCACTACTTGACCGATTTATTTTAAATTCCGACTTGATCACGACCACCATAAACCAGGTGTAACATCCGCCAGTTTCACGCTTAAGCTTGTCACGATTCGGGACCAGCGGGTGTAAGTATTAGTAGTGCTTATTCCGATTTTAGTTGCTGTGTGTTATGTGTTTTGCACTACTACAAATTAATGTAAAAACGTCTCCAAGCTCGATTTTTTTTATTGAACCACAGCATCGTGTGTACACTGTATCTGATGGTGAGCACAGTGCAATCCAATAACATCGGCGACTACCGTGGGATTTACAATCCATCGTCAGTCGTCGCTGTCATGCCGGCCTGCTCAAATGTTTCTTCATGTTATGTTTGAAGGACTCCATGCTGTAAGAAGGAGGGACCACAATAACCGGGAGACAGTTCCACAGCTTCACAGTAAATTAAGAATGTGTTAAGAACTTACTGACGTCAATTTAAAAAGCGTTGTAGCGCTTTTTCACGAGTTTGTGATTTTTCTTCTTTTTCTATGGTGCAGGCGTTATGATGAAAATATTAACACGTAAAAACTCTACATTCGCACAGCGCCATCTCTCTAGAGTGAGATTGTTATTCTAAGAAACTGATTGCGTATAATATTAGTTTGCTCGTCGAATTCAAGCACTCTTTACTCCTGGGAGTACAATCCAATGTCAGTCGAAACGATTCATTTAACATATATATAAGCAATAAAGTTCAAATCGTGTTTCATTTGTAATACAATATGCTATGAGCCATGTACTACAAATAAAAAGCAAAAATCTTGTTATAGTGTAACGTAACTAATTAAAAAATCAGACAAGTAGCGAGTAGAACTCTCACCCTGAGGGTTCCGTACTGATTACATTACATATTACATAATTAATACATAGTATGTATTTTATAAGAGCAAAGCGATAGCAAAAATCAAAAAATATTTGCATGGCAAATCACAAATTCCTATTATGTACCAAACAATCTGATTTTGCCACGTTGAAGAAATATTTTGCGATTTCTGCTATCCCTTGGTTATTGTGAAATACGTAATAACGGGGCGGTATCACTGTTTACTATTAAGTGTATCATTGGTAACATTAAGTGTATGCATAACTTATAGGAGGGTTTAAAACTGTATATAGCTTGGAAGTACCCTATAGATTTTGACAATCGGTAAATGGACGAGACTTTTAAACTTTTACTTTGACGGGCTGTATCTTCTTGTTACGTTAACCTAGAAACTTTTTTTACAGCAGTATGAGATCATAGATTAATATCTAAGAATACTAAGGTATTCGTTTTAAACTTCAATTGTATTCCTCAATTATAGATATTTTCGAAAAAAAAGGATGAATGTGAATATAATTTTGGTGGACAATAATTTCATACGAGATCACAAATTCATAATGTTCGGATTTATTCCTTAACTTTTGTTAAAAACACTATGGGGTTTGATAATCGGTACGTGAGCAAGTGTTAAGAAGAGCCGTATCTCTTTAATGTGTTAACCTAGAAACTTTGCAGCAACATGAAGCCATGAATGAACCTTAGTATATGCTCTTAATTCAAACTTTATACCTCAAGTCGATTTCGAGAAAAAAGGTCTTGACTCACGAACAAACAGACAGACGGACAGTAAAGTGATCTTATAAGGCTTCCGTTTTATTTATAAATTATGATGCCCGGAACCCTAAAAAATAAATATATCGCATCTGATTCGTTTATTTATAACAGCTTCCAAATTAAAACCTCCAATCAGCTCCTGGGCACCAATATACTTTAACGTCAGTCAATGAATGATTTGAATTCGGGTTTTTAAGTAATCGTAGATTCTTAGATACAAATAAAAGGTGTTAACTTATTAGCTCGATCATCGATTAGACACAGTTAAATATTGAATAGATGACTAAAATGAAATGAAATTATTATAATATATAAATAGCAAATCCTCATATATGCATGGTTTTCCACAAAAACGAATTTAAATTTAAAAATAAGTCCGAATTCGATTTTTTTTAACAAACACAAATACAATTATCGGTTTTGGATAAATATTTTTATTAACGAAAAAAACATTTTTGTTATTATAATTTGAAAAAATATTTTCTTTTCGAACTGACTACACTGTTAGCCATAAGGGCCCTGAAGCCTCAAACGGCTTTTACAGCTTCACCCGGGCTTGGATAATTTGACATTATCAGTACACCGTCTTATAGAAACCGGGGAATAAAGCCTTATATTAACGAGTCTACCCGAAATAACCAAATTCTCTCCGTTTGAAATCTCCAATACGTCATGGCCTATCGTTGTTATAAATGCCCAAATTCCTCTATACAAGATTTATATTTACTAAGGCGGCAAACAAGCATACTTTCTTCCGGATAGCAAGCAGTTACCGTAGTCTATGGATGCTTGGAACGTCAGAGATATCACTAGCGCGTTGACGACTTTGAACCCTCTTCCCCAAGCAACTTTGGGAGCCCTATTAAACGCAAGAACACAACACAAGGTTATTTGGCTGCAATCTTCTGTAAGATAGAGGTGTTTAACCAGTCTGGCTGCCACAAGTAAAGCGAAATCTTTAAAGAGAATTCTCTGTTCCCTTCTTCTCACAATCCTTACGTAGTGAATAAGCCAGTAGATTCCTCAGTAACAGGCTCTTTACCCGCCATAGGCCCGCCATTTAAACTGGTAATTAATAGTACCACAAACAAAGTACAAATCGTACAAATTTAGTTTGTCGATTACATTTCAAAACAGCTGTTTCATGTACACCAGTTGAATTAATATGCAATAAACTTCCAACTGTAGGCGAATGGTTGAATGAAAGATATTTTTAAACACATACTCACTGGAAGCGTATCTCGATAGCTTCCGTAACGTGTTAAATAAAACATTTATTGACTTTTGATTTAAAAATCTATCATCACTAAAAAAACAATTATATTATATATCTATAATTGAATATCTATTACTGTACCACACAGGTTCACCCATAGAAAAAAAATGCATAGTTTCACCCGTGTTTTTAGTCGTCAAAATCTCCACGACGCACTCCCAACTCTCAACACGCACGTGTTGTCGTTCAACTTAGCTATATTACTATAGCTTGCCAAATTGCTTCATGTTCACAGTTACTTCTCCGCTCCTAAGGGTCGTAAAGTGAAGTTATATAGCCTATGCTATTCCTCATGAATCTAGCTATCATATACAAAAAGAATTTAGATTAGAAGAAATTAGCCCGTTTATACCAACAAAAAAAAAATGTCTTCAGCTTTAAATAAAGAACGTCTATCTATATCTTCATACAACTGTTATAAAAAGCTAAAGCTTGTATATTTGTAGGAGATAATACCTATAAATATTAAGCGATTTCTAAAAAAAATTTATCTAAATTGTTAATATATATTCAATGCTAGCTACTAAACTTCTACCAAAGACTCAAATGTATTCAAGTGATATTTATTTACCTGTGTACATTAACTAAACTATGTATACTAATATTATAAGTCGGAAGAGTTTTGTTGTTTGTTTGTTTAACCTAAACCTATAAACGATAAAAAGCACTACTAACATATACCTATGACCAATCAAGTTACCAATAAAAGCTACCACCTACAATGTATTAATTGATAAAAAAAGGTGTGTGTGCGATTCACACACGATAGAAGTGAAACTTCATTTTAAAAGACATTTTATATTTTATTTAAATTATTTAAACAGTGTGCAATATACATACACACCGACATTTGCTCCCTCGCTCTGGCTCATACAAAGAGTAGAGACCGATAATATATTGCTGTCTCGCTCTGGCTCACACAAAGAGGAGAGACCGATAATGTGCGTTAAACGTTTAACGCTTTGGAAGTCGCATAAGAAGTTTCACTTCAAAAACTGAAGTGCTTGTTGATTTGTTTGTTTTAACGTGCTAATCTCTGGAGCTACCAGTAGGATTGAAAAATTATTTATGTATATGATGACAGCCAGATTTATGAGGAATAATATCACGCTACGACCTTAAGGAGCGGAGCAGTAACTATGAACGTTAAGCAATCTGGCAAGCTCGGGAAGTGGATCAACGATAGGGCTACACGGGCGCGTTGGCGGCGATGCCGCGTCGTGTACAGTTTGTCGAATAAATTTAACACGGGTGAAACCACGAGGAACAGTTAGTAATTTAATAAAGTTCACGTTACATTGTTAACCTCCTTCAGAGTGAAATTCATATTTCATAGTTTACATAATTTGAAATGGCTTAAATGAAAAAAGAATACGATATACAAAAAATCTAATTCAAACTATGTTTTTCACGCTCAGGTTAATTTTATAAGATATTCAGTTGAATTGTTCAGCTCATTCGAAACGAAGGTAACAATAGAGACGTAATTTGAAATAAAGAAAATAATATATATGTTATTAAAAGTATGATACTTCATTCTTTTATACACTTTAGGTACTATTTGTGTTTTAGTTCAACGCTATTGTGTGCGGGATCTGCATATTATTATCGTACTCAATTCAATTAGCATAGCATTTAGAACTCTTTTTCTACCATGGCATTTGGAAAATGTAATTTTTAAATTTAAAAAAAAAAATACATATACCACTAATTGGTGATTGGCAAATATTTTCAATTTTAGGATGATAACAATCCAATAGCAACATTATTTTTTTCAATAACAGTTTAGTCTTCTTATTGAATTCGAAGCCTAGTTCTCCGACGCGTTATACAAGAAATATTTAGTGATAAAAACGGTTCTCATGCTAGATTACTAGACTGTCTAAAGTAAATTTCTTTAGAATTTATATGCTTACCCAACAACAATTTAATATACGTCGATATTACAATATAAATAAGATAAAAACATCACGTCCCTTAAAGTTCACACAATGAAACAACAAGTTTATTAAAAACGTTGAGTAATATGAATCGCCAATTTACCTTCAACAAGAAATACCTATTTATAACAGTTCAATGGAACCAAGAAAAGAATGTTTATTTTTTATTCCGACGTAAAAAGTTGCGATTGAAATTCAAATTTTTCTTTACATTTTTCCTTTCCAATTTTCGCCTTTTACAGTTTCTATTTTATACATTGTTTAGTTTTACCGTACTTTTGATGGCAGGAAAATTGAGTAAAAACGGAGGTTAATTCCAGTTACTATAAAAACTGAATTAGGTAAATTTTGTAATATATTCTCTTCGTAGTAAAACCTCAGTTATACAGCTATTAGAAAATATATGTAGAATTTTATTTTGTTGAAAATAATGTTCCAATCAAAAGGAAGATAATAACACCCTTACATTATACACCTTTCGCCATAATCTAATAATAATCTATTAATCCTTCGTTGTAGTCGTAGGGTAAGGGTTAGGTAAAATAGGATTGCCAACTTTATTTGAGAAACATAACGTATATTTGCTATACCGGGCCGGAACCAGGTCGGGCGCCGGCCGGGACACGGTCAAACATTTATATATTACTTTTGTATAAAGTAATTCATGCCACACCGGGCCGGGGTCGGGCCTGGCGCCGGCCAGAACAGGGTCAAACATCTATAGTATACTTTTGTATGAAGTAATTCATGCTATACCGGTCCGCGACCGGGTCGGGCACCGGCCGGGACACGGTCAAACATTTACAGTATACTTTTGTATGAATTAATTCATACTACAACCGGCCGGCTCTGATCCGGTGTAACATAAGCATCCTTAAGTCTGCATATTGTAAGGGGCAACTACGGAACCCTACACTGCGCGTGGACTGACAAGCATTTGGTAAAGTTTTTTATTACCTGCATGGACGATCTATTTTTCTTTTCTAAGTATTTCATTTTCACTGCCGAAAAAGCTCTGTGAAAAAGTGAATGCTGAAGTAAATAAGAAATATAAGTTTGTTTTTTACATTTGAAAGCTATCAAAGAATTTTTAAATACCTACATATTAATTTAATTTTTTTTATTTATTTTTCTCTGAAAATAACTTATCACTGTTAGTAGATTTTCTTATAAGTATCGATAAATAGTTCAGTCATTGCCCATATGAGTGTCTCGTTTTGTGTATCTCAGAGTAAAGATCAGAGATTAAGTATTTTCGCACACTTTGTTTTTCATGCAAAGTATACCTTAAGTATAGTTGGCAACCCTAATACAAAATCAATGTGTCTTCTGCAAACGGCGCGCGTCTCGCGCTGTTTTTTTAACACGTGCCGTTTGTCCGCGTGACAGAATGAAACGCGTTATGTCAGTTTTCTTGAAATCGTTTGGCTAAAACAATAATCTTAAAATATTTTACTGTAAATATTGCAACAATGTATTTAACTAATTTGTACTGTAAGTAATGTTGGCTCAGTGGTAGTGTGTACGGAAACCGCGTTCGAATCACTGTAGACGTAATTAAACCATAACATGATATAGTGGTAAGGCATTTTCTAATGCCCGCCTGACTATCTACCACACTCAATTGAAAATTTGTGACCGAGCGCCTATAGGCGTGTTGCGGCAGCTGGCACTGAAAGCCAGTCCGCCTCTAGGCTTAACGTGTTAACCATCTTAGGACACAATGTCACTTAACATCAACACAAAATCTATTGTAAGTAAATAAGTTTTCTTGTCAACTATTTTTAGAAACAATGCATTTGTGCTACAGAACAGTTATTCTAGCAAAGTTTTTCATTACATTAATAAGCTGTCAACCTGTATCAATACATGATGTACCAAGTAATTCCATTAGAGAAAATATATTTCAAATACTGTACTCATTAAAACAGTATTCAGATATTTTCATTGATAATATTCACTACAATGACTTTCAGAAACTTCACTAATTGCTCTATTATTTCGGAAATTCAAGCTCCAAGATGTCGACAAGGAAATTGTGGGTGTGGAACGGTAGAGCAAGCATAAAACAAACGTCTTCCGTGCACCTGCACTGAGATTGCACCAACTGTACCGGATAATCATGAAGCGTATTCATAGTAGAGAAAATGTGTCATAATTTTAACATTATACATAAAATTACCACAGTGTAAGCGTAGATACATTACAAGCAGTTATATAGTTTTTAAGTTACTATGTACTTCTGCAGTTATTTAATTATTTATAATGTGAAAACATTTCAGTCAATCATGAAGCACAGGTTACCTACGCAGGCTAAGCCTATATTTATATTGGTTGTTTGCAGTTGTCAGTCATTGTTTTTTTTCTTGTCATTTACATAATACATCCAGGTTGTTATATAATTCGTTAAGGATCGTTTGCGTGCGCAGATTTATTTCTTTCTGCGCAGACGAATACTTTCGATGTGATTCAATTATATTATACACGGCTATAATTTGTGGTCAACAATTATTGTAACTTGTTGTTATTTAGGTAACTTAATACAATTTACATTTTCATTATAATGTAATGTAGTTACTCGTAAATGAGGTACGCCACGGTTTTTCATTTCTGCTGTTTATACAGCGAAGGTTTTTTTTTAAATAACACGTTATAAGATGTTACAAGCATTAGACTGCGAAGCCGTAAATCGTCGCTTTAAAAAGACGAGAAGGCAGTCGAAAATTTGTACAGTACGTGTCGGTATTACAATGTTTAATGAGCTTGTTTTTAAGTTAACAATGTACTTCTCGGTGCTTAAATAAATTAAGGATTCTTTTGAGTGAGTTATATTAAATTTCAGTGTAATGTGCTCTGATTCACAGATCGCCAGTGGTTTATTTTTTAATGTTTTTTTGTTTTAATTTTAAGTAGGTGCCAATATAGTAACAGTATCTGTTTTTTAATATCCATCTATTTGGCAAACAGGTATACGAACCGCCTGATAGTAAGCAGATATTGTAGCCTTTGTATGATTGTAACACAAAACGTATCACTAGCGCGTTGCCAACCTTGAACACCCCTTCCCTTATGATCTCTGGAAATCTTACACACCACAGGAACATAACACAAGGTTATTTGGCTGCGATCTACTGTAGGTAAAAGGTGTATGCAGTTGTCAATAAAGAAAAACATTATTAGTACGCCAGGTCTCGAGAGATTTTTTCCACAGTATGTCTCTTGCAGAGTAAAGAAAGAAATGTATAATTTTTCCATGTTAGAAATCAATAAATCGTTATGAAAAGTCGTTAGTTTGATACTACGAGTGATACTAGCGCTTAACTGAGTAATTCCTACGGTAGTGGAGCGGTGCAGGAGAAGTGTGTTTTCGTTACGTCAATTGGGTTTTTGAATTATTATTTTTTGTGATAATTGTAAAGATCGTTATATAAGTTTTATAACAAACTATTTTTATTTTATTTTTTTCGCAATATTTCAATACTTGTTTCAAAATAAAAATTAGTTTTTGAATTCAGTACCGAAAACGCGCCGATCGTTCCCGAATAAATCCGAGCGCGTGTGACATCACAATGTTAATTTCTACTCATTGTAGCACACAGCTACAGTGCTTTGACTCTTAATCGACGAAATTCCTTTAACATTATGACGTCACAAACCTGGCGATCCATCGTGGCGCGTTCGTAGTCGTCATGTGATTCTTTTTAAAATATTACAATTTTCAATTGTTTATTATTAATAAAAAAAGTTTTAAGAGTTTTTCCAATTAACTATTATCATAATTATGATGAAGCTTTAAAATACATAAAAAAACGATATTCTTTTTTTTTCAAATACCCAGTTGACACGAGACTTCAGTCGGGCGTCGGCATCGCTGTCGTCAACACTGTTATTTGAACTGACCGCTTTAACAAAACGCACACGAGATTTACAGTTCCTACAAAGTCAGAAGACTCTCATGGAAATATGAATTTCAATGATTTCGGAAAGTGTATTACAAAAGTGACCATCTTAGCCACATCTTTGGATAATGGATCATTATGAGAATCACAAAATGAAAGCTATTAAAATCATACAGACAGCGATTCGATTAGCGATGTAGATACAGATTAATTTAATTGGATTTAAATTGCAGTTCAAAACATTTATATTAAATCATATTGTAACTCATTTATCAGTTTATTTTGTCATACGCATATATACCAATTCAATTTAGGTATACAATGGTAAATATCGTACCTACCTACACAGTTATGCGCTATGACTGTACTTTACATATAGATTATAATAAATAATTGAAGTGTAGATTTACTCGACTATAAATAAGCTTCTTGGTCTGTTAAACAAACCCTTATTAGGCGATGGACGATATTGTGTGCACTGGGTGTAAAGCTAATACCTAGGCTTTTTGTTTACGTAAGATTTCAGGTATTCTTCTTCTATTTGATTTTTTTCTTCACATGATCTTTAATACACATTTGAAATTTATCTTGATATATATTATGGTATAACGCGGTTATAAGTTATTATGGTCTAATATCAATCTTAAAGTGACGATGTCACTTAAAATGCCATGCCATGATATGCATGACTGGTAACACTGAAATACACCAGTAGTTTTATTTTTTTCAATTCTTTCAACTTTGTTTATTTTTTCAACTCTAGTAATTAATTTAGTGAGGCGAGCAAGAAAAAGTTGTCTACCACCGTGGTTTCATCACGATGTCTTTATTGACAACTAACTATGCCCGCGGCTCCGCTCGCATGGACTACAGAATGGCGTCGGTCGAGCGCACGCACGTATCGTGCCGCCCCAGCTCAAAACACGGAAGACAAAAATGCTTATTGTGGGTGACCCTCAGAAGATAGATATAACCTATCAATGGCTTTTTTGTCGGTCTTTTTAAGATCTACAATTATGCAGAACATTAATTTGATATATCTCGTATGATTTACTCAGCCTAAGTCATTTATGCAACCCAAATGCGTCTTTTATCCGAATTAATTCACCATTATCGTAACTGCATATTTCGTATGTTACTTTATCTAACAAAATATATCCCTGGCCAGACAACATTGTTATGAATTAAAATAAAAAACATATAAATTTGATAAGTGTTTTCGCGGGAAAAGAAATAAACAGAGGGAGACATTGAGTTTTATAATATGTATAGATTAATTGTATATTACATTAAAATTATGCATAAAATTAATAATTTAAAAATAACAAAATATTATAAACAAAAGTTTATTAGTATTCAATGACACACATACATAAATTTACATATTTATAACAATCAATAAATGTATTTTAGACGTTACAAATAAAAGGATCCATTCAAGATGGTTCCATAAAAATAAATCTAAATACTCGTTTCCCGAACAGCAATCATACATTAGTCTGGTTTAATAGTTTCAAACAAAAAACCATTTTTTTAAAGTGCTTCATTACATCCATAATTTACAGAAATAATCCTAGATTAGTTTAAAACTGAGAAGACAAAACCTAATGAACTTGCTGGGTTCAGTAATTAACTTTATTAAGTAAATTCGATGGTTCTGCCGAGCTTATACAACTAATTAATAAAGTTCCACAAATAAAGCGGCATTACGAAATTGAATTCCAAACTATATTATACTCGTACTTAGAAATTGTTTTATAGTTCCAAGAATTGATCATCGTAATCAATGTCACTTCTCATCTAGAATCTAGATTAATCTAGATTAATATCTCTTTATGTATCCAGCGTAGTTGCGATTATAGGACGATTATTTTTAAAGTAAGTTTGATATCACATTTGCAGGTTTTAGGGGTAACTTTATATACATGACGTTAATATTTATTTCATTAATAGTTTTTAAGTAAAATACTTTTACACAGAGTAACGTTTGAAAAGAGATTTCAATGAATTTGAATAGAAAAAAACCAATAAGAATCAACACTCATTAAAAAGAAACAATACACCTAAGTTAGAATTGGTCACAGTGTAACTATAACTTTTTTGCTGGGTGGCAGGATACGACAACTGCGTGGGCTGGATCGCGACAATCACACACCAGGTTTAACACCCTCCATATTCCCACGCTTAGGCGTGTCCCGTTTCGGGATCAGCTGATTCATATCCAGTAATCAAGAGGGTTGGTACGGATCTGTACTAATCATGCATATCGCATAAGGTGATAAACCAGTCACAGTGACTTTTGGTTTGTTACATTTCGGGTCAGCCCATATATATCCAGCTGCCGGGAAGCTAGCAGGCCGGCGGTGGATTGCCAATTTCTTGGTGATTGCCGTTGTTTAATTCAGTGGATTCTAATGTGCTTACTATCAGGCACAGTGACGTCACAATGCTGTACTACTATAACGAGACATCGACAAGAATCTACAAGATCCGATGAAACTCGTTGAAGACATGCCTAGTTTTGTAATAAAACAAATAATAAGTTCAAACCGATTAACTTATAAATGGAATATGCTAAATGTTAAAGATATATTCAAAAGATACTCCAAAATTCGAGCAAAAGAAAAATTTAAATAAATCATTAATTAATATTAAAAAATAGTTTTAGACACTACATATAAAAATATACAATTATGAACAAAGTGCCATAATTGTATTATTATCATAGCAAATCAATATTTCTAAATAGAATCATAATTTATTGTCTTTTAAAAAGTACTAAAGTTGCCTTATTTGTCTTTATAAATAATACGAAAATAGAAATTAAATTAATATTGAAAAAAATAACGAAGACGATTACAATAAATGCAAATATTAAATTCAATAAGAACGATTAGTAATATAAATCACAGCTTCTTTCACTAAATGGAAAGATCCAATTCATTATCGTCCGTAAAATAATTAATTTATGTTGAAAATTGTTTAAAGCTTTTATCCTAATGTACAATTTAGATACTTCCAGCAAACACCTAAGATAAAACCGTATATCATTTCTTACCCAGTAAGTCATCCAATAAGTCCTGGTTAGTCATATTTCCGTCTCCAAGCAAATTGTTGCTAGCATTCCGCCTCCCAGAGACAGAACGTTTTCTCGTCGGTGCAGTTTCAAACACCTGTTCAGTTAACATTTTAAAGTTGTTATTTAATTCTTTTAAAGCGGCTTCAGGGATCTCTTCTTTGGAATTAACAAACTCATTCAATTTGTCCACAGCTTGCAACTGTTCCACTAACTTATCACTTTCAAATCTTGAATAATTTAATTGCTTCACATGTTTATCAATAACCTTGCTACTCTTTTCAATATCTTGTATGATATCATTACAATATTTATCTGACGGTTTTCCAGATAGCTTCTTTTCTAAAACACTGTTTTCTTTTTTAATTTGCTTATCTTCATTTATATTTTTAAGATCAAATAATGTAATCGTTGTCGTAGCTTCTTCTATTCCTACATTTTCAAAGAATGATACATTAGAATTTCTTCGTCCCCGAGATTTAGGGCGCTCTTCGATAATTTCTTCTTCAATCGATTCTTCAGTAGACATTCTTCTTAAAGCACTAGTCTTTCTCGATGTCGGTTCATCGCTATTCTTTATTTTGTTCAACAATTCGGTTTTCATGACTTCTATTTTCTTTTGAACTTCTTCTGGAGCTGAATTTTTCACACCAATCTCTTCATCAAAGATGGCCAAGTCTGCCATACCATCCTGAACTGTTTTGGCTAGCTCCATTACATCGTCAGACCCCTTAGAACTCTTTCTAGTTGGATTAGGTGTTGACCGCGTACTGGAGGAGTTGGTTCTACTTCTAGCGTATCGAGATCGAGGCTCTGTAGACGATGAAGTCTCTTCATCGTGAGAAAGGGCGCTACTAATACTTCGCGAATTTTCACACAATTTTGCCAAGATGTTTTGATCAACCTAAAAAACGAGATTTTTTATGTAAATAAAATCACAGCAATTTACTAACACTAACATAAATTATGCAATTGATATCAATCAAAACTAATGTAATTTGTTGCAAAAATAGAGAATAAATTAATGGTAAGTAACGTAAGACTATTCAGTAAATATCAATTCGCTCTTTCCTTGAAGACACAGCTATAAGATCTTCACGATGAGTAATGAAATTCAAAGAAGCAAGCCATTAACGTTGTGTTTAATTTACTGAAAATAACTTCATATAAATTTGTCTTCAATCTGTAAAATTTCTAACGAAAATAATTCATGGAAAATCTTTCACTTAGTTTTGGACTGGTTTAGTAAATAGATATATTATGTAAAAGTAGATTCGCACAATGTGTAAGCAGTATCGTTAATATAATACGTATCTAAGACATTTTCGTTCGAAGACGATTCGTTTCCCGCGGGGATTTAATCTTGCGAACCAATTTTGCTTCGAAAATAAAGGTTTCCGGGTGTAATTATTTCTTTCCTTGAATTGAACGGATTACATTTCGATGTTAATTCACACAGTATAATTTTCAACTTTAGACTAATATTTTTAAACGTAACTAAGCAACGTCTGTAATTTACACTACATATAGATTCCCAAGTAATTAAAATTATAAACGAGTTATGAGAAAAGCTTAATAAACAGAGCAGCAAAGTTATAAATTCTCATTTTATTACGTGTTGATATCAATTTTATAAGAGCAAGTTGATGATCCTTTAGTTAGTTAATAATTAGAGCAATGTTGATTACTATAGCTTGATAGAAGGGTTACTCTTAATGGTCTGCGGTATGCGGGAGGGGAACAAGACCGACCAATAAGCTAGTCAGTTGTCGGCCGCCGCCAGCAGTAGATAGACGTTTGACGTATGGGCTTATGCAGTTTTATTTTGTGACTGCTAAACATGAGATTATTTTACCAATATAGAATTACGGACGCTGCGTTTAATAACACTATACATTCAATCCAAAGTAATGCAATTTTTTCTTACTATAGTAGATTTTTGATTAGCATTTTAATAAATTCAGCAATATTATGTGTATTAAATATATTATTTATCATTACATATCTGTACCGGTTGCAGTAATATGCATGAACTATTGATCTTAAGATATAGGGTACCATCTCAATATACACGATATCCGTGCACACGGCCGCCCCGCGTCCGGCAAACCATCAGGAGGGTCGCGCTCACTATACTCGTATATAGCAATATTAAGTACAATGATATTATTATAAACGAAATAGTTTACCATTATAACGTTTTAAATTATAATGTGCCTGTTTAAGCGCTCAAAAGCAAACTAAAATTTCTATACCAATATTTCGCTCAAGTATTGATATTATCAATTTAATAAACTCACGTGTAGTCTATCCTCGTAGTTTCTAGATATGGATGACTCGGAAATCTTAGTCTTGCTTCCAGGTCGCAATCCGTTAACTGCGGGTGTAGCAGTCTTCACAGGTGATTTAACTGTTCGGCTTGCAACTGTGTTTAGCATCTTCTCTTTCATCTATATAACAGACAGATTCTAGATGACAAATAAGCAATCAAAAAACCTTTTCAAGTCAGTCATAGACATTCCATAGAAATATTGAATTTACTTTAACCATTGTCAAACATTGGCAGTGTTTCATACAGTTTTACAATAAATACGTTTGTACCTGTACATTAAAATATAACCGGAAAATTATTTCCTCACTCTCGGAGTCAACCAGATTAATGTATAAACCATAATCTTTTCGTTGTAAAATGTTTTCATATAAAATTAAAATTAAAACAAGAAGTTACCAACCTCAATTATCGTGGACAGTTTATCGGCATTACAAATGGCTAAGTCAAGATCGTGCCGCGTGTCTTTATGTTTGTTCATCTCGATTTGCAGTTGATGCTTGAAATTCTTAGCTTCCAGAGCGATGCGTCTCTGCAGCATCGTTATCGTCTCGTTTTGTTGATTAACAACCGCAGAGAGCTCTGTAACTTGAGCTTGAAGTTTCTCACGTTCCAGAAGATTTCTAGGTGTGGGAATAGTTATTTTAAGTAGTAGTGGTGGTTTAAGGCGAATTATTATAACAAGTATTTTCACTTCTACGAAAAGTTGGGGTACGAAGTATTGGGATTTTAGTTGTCAACATCTACAGCGACGTCCAGTTCCGTAGCCACTTGGAGGGCAAGGTCAGGCTGGCATCCAAAAAGCTCAGTATGCTGAACAGAGCGAAGCGGTACTTCATTCCGGGACAAAGACTGCAGTTGTACAAAGTGCAAGTTCAACCCCATATGGAGTAATGCTGTCACCTCTGGGCAGGAGCACCTAGATACCATCTTGGACCATTTGACTCGGCGCAAAGACGACCTGTGAGAATCGTTGACCATCCCAAACTCCCGAACGGTACCGAACCCTTAAGTTTGAGGAGAGACATTGCCTCCTTGTGCGTGTTCTACCGTTTATATAATGGTTTGTATTCCGAGGAATTCTTCGACATAATGCCAAAGGCTACTTTCCACCATCGCACCGCTCGTCATCGGTAGGGTGATTCTCAAACTAAGAACCTAAATGGTCGCGGACAGTCCGGTTCCAGAGAAATATCCTTCTACGGACGTTCCGGATGTGTAATGAGCTCCCTGCTGAGGTTTTTCCAGGGTTCTTCAAAAAGGGAGTAAATAGATTTTTAAGGTTGACAATTATTGATACAGTTTATCAATTGAGAAATGCCATATAATACTTCCCGTGTACAAAATTTTATCAAAATCTTTTAAAATATTTTTTTAAAGATTCCTAAATGGATTATTGTTACGTTTCAACCCTTATTTTAACCCCTAACTGATGAATTTTCATAAATTGATGAGTATGCGTGTTAAATATCAGGCTAATAGATATACTATATGTGAATAATTATAAGACAATTATTTTTACCCAACAAACTTTCAACTCCAATTTTACACCCTTAACTGATAATTTTTTATAAATGATAATACACGTGTTTCATCATTTTTACTAAAAAATCCAAGTAGATACAACATTTCAAGTCAAATCACAATGTTTTTTCACCCGCCCCGTACAAACTTTCAACCCTTTTTTTTTTCGAACTGACTATACTGTTAGCCTTAGGGGCCCTGGAGCCTTTACTGCTTTTACAGCTTTACCGGGCTTGGGGGCGAGCGCTTAGGGCACTCAGCCACGAAAGCTAAGCAACAACATCCGAGGGTGCCAAAGTGGCCGAACCTCGGCTCGGACTGTTGCGCGTATGCAATTAAGTCGCGATCTGACTAATTCCCTATCATTCGATCTAAACTAACTATACATACATGTTTCTGCCCCCTCGGAGGAGGGAAGGAACATGTGTATGTGTATTTAGTGGTCTGAAAATGTTTGTCTAATCTAACTAGGCAAAAAAAGGAAAAAAAGGTCCCTTACAGAACCTATGTACCTGTGTGTTGTGCATGTGTGTATAATGCAGTGTCATGTATGGCTGTGAAAGCTAGTGAATGTAGAGTCACTGTATCGCGCGAGCGGCTGCTTGTCTCAAGGGCTCCATGCCGATGGATCGGACCTAGGCTTGAGTTGCCGCAGAGGAGGGCGGTCGTGGCGGGTGCTTTCAACCCCCATTTTTCACCCATAGAGGTTGAATTTTACAAAATTCGTTCTTAGTAAGCGTCTATATCGCGAAAGGAGTAACTTCGTTAAATATCAAGTAAATCGGATCTATAGTTTCGGAGATCTGAGGAGTAGTATTTCGCTTTTATGAACAAAGATTTCTGTGGTATCTTATCTAGCTTCTATGATGTATTTTATTATGATATATTTTACTTAGCTTCTTAATATGTATGTATCTCTCACCTGTCTTTACTGAGCTGTAACAAATGTTGATGTTCATCTCTTAACTGCAGCAGCTGTGTGTCCCGCTCTTTTAGCTTCAGAGTTACCTCTTTGTACTGCTGTTTCAACTGCTTGTACTTGCATTGCTGTATCCTTATCTCTTCGCTGTGTGAATTCAATACTTGAGGTAACTCGGCGTTTGAATTCTCATACCTTAAAGGACACAATATATTTACAGATTGTTTTATATTGATATAATTTGTTATTAGTATCTCTACATTTTAGACCGGCGAAATATTTGATGTCCGCAGGTTCGAGTCCTGGCATGTATCAATTTATTTTTCGGAATTGGCATACATTTATTCATTCAAATTAGTGACCGGATCGGTTAACGGTTAAAGAAAATATCATAAAGTAACCAAAACGCTTAGAAAATGTTCTCATAGTTCCACTTTATGTTGAATAAATTATGAAACTGTGGATTTCATATAAAGTTTAAATTTGAATTTCATAGGCACTAGAGCTATATTATATTCAATATATGGTTTTCAAATATATGCCTGTTATGTTTATTTATTAAAAATAATAAATTTTTCGTGTTAAAACATGCAGCAATGGCAACTACTACACCAATAGAAATTTTCAGATTTATCTAGAATACACTGAACCCGAGTAAGGATCAAAATTACATGTGATCGTCATAATAGATAAAATATAAAGACGCCCGCCGCACATGCTGTCACCCCGCATTCGCATTGTTCTTTATGAGGGGCATGCGAGTGGTCTTCGGTAACTGAGACACGTTTTTCGAGTGGCAGTGGAACTAAGAAACATGGAAAAAAGTTTGAATGAAACAGTTCGAAACGAAAAATACTTCATTTGGAAACAAATTGCCGAGAGGCTAAATAAAAATAAATATTAATTTGAATTCTCCACGTGTTTCTCATTTATACATATAAGTGCTTTTATAGTTTTTTTTTCTTGCTAATGTCAGTCCCACAGTATCGTGAACGAGATGCGAGTGAAGCGTGAGCGTATGCGGCGGACGTTTTTTTACTTTTAATCCATTCAAGTCGACCTTTGTTGTTAAATAAATAAGCAGAGTAAATAATAATAATCATTTGATAAAGTTATTGTCAAGGAATAGAAAATCCTCTTCTTCACTTACCTTTGTAGTGCAATCTCTTGCTTCTTCTGTATGGCGCGGAGTAACCGGTTCTCATTGCTTAACTCCTACAAATATCAATAAACTGACTTATAACATGACTCATTTGGATGAGCTATACAAAAAATTTTCATTTCTCTGTAGTGAACTGCAACATTTCATAACATTAAATTCAATACAGAATTTTTTTAAATATATGTTTTAAAAAGTTACGACATATCATATTCAAGACTCATAAAGTTCTGTATTACGTTATAATTATATAACTACATTGTAACCTGCCTATCGATCTTCTTTAACTTTTATCAAACTTGGTAAAAGTTTCACACTCCTGCCTCCGTGGTCCGGGTACTTTTTAAATTTCCTACATTTTGTACCCGACTGCTGCGAAGGAGGGTAATATTTTTCCAGAAGGTATATTTATTTCTTTGACACCGAATGTAGCGTAAACATCTTGATGGATTGTAACATATGAGATGTTGTTAATTGTGGAAGTGGCATAGGTTATAGTAGGTAATTACTTAGTAAAATAATAACTCAATTTGTCTTGTTTATTTCTACAGACCGTAACAACGAACTGACCTGCAGATGATAATGTGCATCAGAGAGCTGGTTCTGTAGTTGCTTTACTCTATGTGTCTTCGCCGACAGAACTCGCTGGGTGACGTACTTATCACCGGTCCGAGAACCTAACGAATGATTCGACATGTCCACAACTAGTGGATTCAATCTTTTACGCTTGGTGAGGAGATTGAGTCGCGAATTGCTGCTGTAGACCGATTCCAGTGAATCTTTCCTTAAAAAAAAAGAAGTATGAAAACAATAGACAAAAATGTTCTGTGTTGGCTTTTTTACAAGACAAGGCATAATAACCAAACTTATCAGTCATTATTGGTGTGTAAAAGCTTATCGTTATTTTTATTTACGGCAAAGTCACGACAGTGCGTGAGGACTGATGGTAAGCACAGTAGAATTCAATACCAACGGCTATAACCGAGAGATCTGCATTAGCGTTTGTCGCTGTCATGACAGCATCCAAGCCTTTCGGCAGCTGGATATAGACTAGCGTATCCCAATATATAATATGGAATGGATTATCACGGAACATGACACGAAAGTGTATGCGTCACCTGGTATATGGGGGCCGCAATCCAGTCGGACACAATTGCTGTCATACCACCTGCATATTTAATACCAAGAAATGCAACATGTACCTATTATACCTACATATATAAGCACATAAATTGTAATGATATTCTAGAAGTGCTCAAATAGACTTGCAAAAATGCACCCTGACGCTCGACGTTAATAAATTTTATGTTATGAATTGCAAAGAAGCATGCAGTCAGATGGATGCAATTTGAACAATGAATGCACTGCAACTTTTAATTATCTATCCAAAAAGACCGCAGTCCTGAGGCCAGTTATAATAGATTGCTGCAACTGAATGTTTTCTATGCCAACCATACTCTTCAAAACGGAATACAACAGCGCCGAACACCGTTTCTATGTAGCAGAATTAAGCTGTGTATTAAATTTTTACGTATCACTCGAGAAAAATGACTCGAAAGCCAAGAAAATGTGTAATATTATTACAATTAGTATTATTACTAGATTCCTACTTACCTAATTGGTTTTTTCCTATCTTCAGGTAATAAACTCAATACAGACATTATCCGGTATCACTCAAGAAAATCCATCATTTGTATAATATAAAAAACAGGCTTTAAACAAGTCGATACAATGAAGTTTTGATCGAAAATAAATTAAAGCTCGTGCTGCTTGTTGTTATTACGGCGTTGCTATAGTTACCAAAGATAACAATTGATTTCGATTTGCTTGTCGCTGGCCGTTGTCATAATAATTCAAAGTGAAAAAAGGAATAAAAGAGTTTATTTTATTATAAATTAAAGAAATAAGTGTACATATTGATACGACAAACTGTAATATTTTTGGGCTTTTAAAGTATTATCTGAAAAAAAGTAGAATTCTCTTCATAGGGTACATTCGTGTGGGCATAAATTCGTAGAAAGACATAAGGCGTCGCCGTCGAGCGTAAATTCGCATAATACGCACACATTGAAATGTTATCACTCCGAGTAACATTATCGATCTGACTCTAAATTTCGATCCTCGTTTTTATCGGGTATTATAAACGAGTCACAGTCTGACCGAAGACAGTTCTATTCTGGACATCAAAGCGATTAGGTACTAGAAGCAACAACCGGGAGAAATCTACAAGAGAAGTAGGTACCTATACTGCAACTGAGAAACAACTGGGAAGAATCTAGTAAGTTTGTTCTACTTTTGGCTCCGTGTACGAATAAATTCTTTTAACTGCTGCAAACGGCATTTTATTACCCACGAGCGTAGCAATATAAAAGATGATCGCTCAGACACAACGTCTATTACTTTGAATGCGAATACTACAATTAATATATGTTGACGAAACCATAACATATACCCATATACGGGTGGGTCTAGAAACATGAAATTTTGCATAAGAGTTCCTTACATAACTTAGGTAAGAACTTAGACCAACTCTTATTATTTTGGTGGTTGGTTAAAATTAAGAAAGGACTCAATCCCCAAAGGGGTTTAAATAAAGTGGTTTCTCAAAATTGTCGATGAAAAATACCTTCGCGCACACGGCTAATTTCTACAAATAGAACAGGGCTCGTATATTTATATAAATCTATTTATCGTATAATTAAAGTAAAACAAAATATGTAGGGAAAAGAAGTTTTAGAATGTTGAAGTCGGCATATTCTTAATTGTGATTTTAATCATCTAACCAACAGTTCTTTCTTTTGGTTTTTATCTAGTTATAAGTATAGTAAGTACATAGATTTGATATAAAATATAGATTGATAACTCGAAAGAGAAAGAGCATAGTATGCGCTTGTGTTAGAATGAGATAGGGATACGAAACCATTCCCGTAAGTGCTATCGGCCTACTTAAATTGTGACCAAATCAAGTACCGTCTATTTTTATAACATGAAAGGTTATATAATGTAATTTAATGTTCAGCAGACGTGTTTAATTGTGGCCACGTGTACTGCAACTGGATGTAACTCGTATAACAACTTCTTTCTACTTGGGGCAGCCCGATTTGTGGAATACCTCCACCCTACAGAAGATCGTAGCCAAATAACATTGTGTTGCGTCCCTGCGGTGAGTAGGGTTTCCAGAGCTCCTTGGGGTGTTTCAAGGTCAGCAACGTGCTAGTAGCCGGTAGCCGCTTACCATCAGCCGGGCCGAATACTTGTTCGACATTTTTTCATCATTATTTTGGTCTAGTCTTATTCAACCTATTGCCGATCTATACTATTTCATATTACAGTATCAATATTAGCGATTGATCACATCTGGCGTCGATCATGTGCCGACATACACGTATTTATTGAGCTGCCACTGCGTAAAACTTTCAAACTTAAACATAATTTATTCAATTCAAGCCATAAGAATGCCTTCTTATTATAATATCTTCTTATTAACGTCAAAATACTATCACCGGCTAACAAAACATCCCAGACATTGAGAAGAGCCGGTAAGAAACTTGATCGGGTTTATCAATATTTTTAGTGATTTTTATTTTGACTATGCACTTAGGTATTGTTTATTCGTTATAATTTTTTGTAGATACACAGAAAGAGAGTCCCTTCTCAGATGTTATTCTCAACGTAAACCCACCCTTTCTACTTTCTTTAAACTTAATGTAATAAAAATTAAGTGATAATTGAAAACTCCTCTTTAAGTAATATACATTTCTATAAATAACATGATTGAGGTTTGCCGTTGCGCGCGAATCACGCAAAAACTACTCGACAGATTTTTTTTTTTTTGTTTCACTACTTAGACACTTGGTGCTTGTATTTAAAAAAAAACAGGGTATTTTATTCAATAAAAAGTTATTATAGTTTTAAGAAATGACAATTTCTTCAGTCGTCCTCTCGAGCGAAGCCATTGGCACAGCTAGTAAATAAATATGAGGACACAATTTCACACAGAGCCATTTAACTCGTAAACAAAGCAAAGCTTGTATCTCCAAGCCTGCGTCGTTTCCGTCGACGGTACGCAAGCCAGAACATCATCGCTTTGTCGCAATTCATCTGGCATAGGTAGGTACTGCTTGAATTAGTGCCAAAATGACTCGCGACTCGCGAGACCTGGGCGATACAGACATTTCATACGCGCGTGTCTACTCGCACGTAATTCGCTTTACGCTTCGATTTCGCACGTAATCTAGACAAGCTCTTATGGCTATAGGCCGACCGCTGTAAGCGCGACCCTCCTGATGGTTTGCGGGGCGCGGGGCGGCGGGAGTGCACGGATATACACTGGCATTGAGGTGATACCCTATATCTTAAGACCAATAGTTTATGCATGTTGTTGCAACTGGGACAGATATGTATGTATATTAAATAATATGTTTCATACACATAATATTGTTGCCTTTATTAAAATGCAAATCAAAAAACTACTATGTTGATAGAAAATTGTGCGTGTAATCTATACATGCAGCTGAAGTGAAACTTGTATGAATTTAATGTTATATATTGATAATATAATTGAATAAAAACGTGTTAAAGCGAGCGGTACTTTTGATTGACTGTATAGTTTTTTAAACGTAGCGTACGTAATTCCATCTTTGTGAAATAATCTCATGTGTAAAATAAAACCGCGTAGGCCCCCACGTAAAACGTGTATTGCTGCCGGCGGCCGGCAACAGACTGGCTTGTTGGTAGGACTTGTCCCCCCCCACCCCCGCGTCCCGCAGACCACTGGGAGGGTCGCGCTTGCGACGGTCGAACTAGACGGTCCCTCGATAGAAGCCTATGTGAAATATCTCACCAGGAGATACTTCGATAGCGCTTCGAATCATCCCAACCCGCTCGTAAAATCCACCGCGAACTACGTCCCAGACAACTCGATCCCCGTTGCCAAACGTTATAAACGCCGTCCGCGAAATCTCTTTGTCGATCCCGATGACGACATCGAGAAAGCTAACAATTTCTACGTGTCCGCTCCCGCAACATATGCGTGCTCGCGCCCACGCCCGCGAAACCACCGTTCCCTCCGCAGGGGACGTACGGTTAACTTCGCTCCCGCACACCCGCCACGACCGCCCTCCTCTGCGGCAACTCAAACCTAGGTCCGATCCATCGGCATGGAGCCCTTGAGACAAGCAGCCGCTCGTGTGATACAAGTGACTACAATCACTAGCTTTCACAGCCATACATGACACTGCATTATACACACATGCACAACACACATAGGTACATAGGTTCTGTAAGGGACCTTTTTTTTCTTTTTTTGCCTAGTTAGAGTAGACAAAAATTTCAGACCACTAAATACACATACACATGTTCCTTCCCTCCTCCCAGGGGGCAGAAACATGTATATATGTATAGTTAGTTTAGATCGAATTACGGATAGGGAATTAGTCAGATCGCGACTTAATTGCATACGCGCAACAGTCCGAGCCGAGGTCCGGCCACTTTGGCACCCTCGGATGTTGTTGCTTAGCTTTCGTGGCTGAGTGCCCTAAGCGCTCGCCCCCAAGCCCGGTAAAGCTGTAAAAGCCGTAAAGGCTCCACAGGGCCCCTCAGGCTAACAGTGTAGTCAGTTCGAAAAAAAAAAAAAAAAAAAAACGGTCGAACTATAACAGTGTAGTCAGATCGAAAAAAAGCTTATATTATGGCAACTAAACAGCTAATACATTGATACTGTACGTATATACAACACAACTATCAATTATGTTTATCGCACAAAGGTCAGTCATGTGCGGGGATCGAACCCGCGATCTCTCCGACCTATAGGGCAACTATGCCACGTGGTCTGTCATATACTGTAAATAGGAATAAAACACATCGTAAACAAAATAATATACTTATTTAACATAGTCAACATATTATATACATTAAGAATAATTGTTACTTGTACTAAACATTCGATAGCTAAATGGGCCCGTCGAACAGTCCGCAGCTCAAGTTTCGCGCACACCTTATATTAAATAATATGAAGAGATTTCTTTATTGCGTCGATGACTGTACACGCTATACATTTCTAATGCGACAATTTACAAATAATAATAACCGAGCTAGAAGAAATAAAATTAATATACGTTTTTAATGTGTTCTCGTTTACACGATATTTTACTTGTTTTTTTTTTTTCTTCATATCATATGTATCATATGATTCGATACAATAGTGTATCAGTGTAACGGAATCTTTATTACCGTGTAAGTACAGTCCAAGTTACATACAAGATCTTGCTTTTTAATACGTTTCCACAATTATATCAATCGATTCTCCCGAGAAAATTGTACTAAACCGGGGTAAGAATCAGCTGTGTCCTTAAAATTTTTCGTAAAACGACTTTCTTGAATTTATTATTAATCACAATTTAACGATTTTACTAATCACTTGTTACCGAGTTTTACTAATCACAAATCGACTTTGGTAATTTAAACAACGCCGTTCTTAGGTATCGCCTCCCTGTTCTGTTTCTGCCAGAGCCTACTGTACAACGAGTTGGGGTCCTGGACGAGGTCCTCGTGCTTGCCTCGCTCGGAGATGAGGCCGTTCTCCAGGACAAGGATTTCATCCGCATCAGCCACCGTCGAGAGCCGGTGCGCTATGCAGATCGAGGTGCGACCTACTGTTGCCGCTTTTAAGGCTTGAAGGATCGCCTAAACGAAGAAAAGTAAATATTAAACTTCCTATACACTTGTAATAATATAAAAAAATCGATTGTTTTTCTTGCTGGCAGTAAAATTTAGGCAAGTTGGCGCGGACACGATTATCTTCTCATCTGAAACGCATAGTAGAAGCAATGGTTAGAATGTAAGGAGGCGCTCACGTGTTCAGTGAGCGAGTCGAGGCTGGACGTGGCCTCGTCGAACACGATGATGGGCGAGTCCTTGAGGATGGCGCGCGCTATCGCCACGCGCTGCTTCTCGCCGCCCGACAGCTTCAGCCCGCGCTCCCCGACCTGCGTCCCGTAACCCTGGGACAGTTACATACGTACACACTCAACTGCAGCATGTACGTTTTCATACTCGAAAAGAATACCTCTTATTATTTATAGGTAACCTTTGGCCACAATCTCGCCTGATGTTAAGTAACGATGTGGCTCAAGATGGTAACAAGTCAAGCATAGTGGAGGAACTTGCTCTCAAGTGCAGCTACCAGAACACACTTATAGGTAGTTCACGATAGATTTCCAACTTGAGTGTGGTAGTTAGCCAGAGGGCATTGGAAAATGGCCTACCACCTCGCCATGAATTCATCGCGATGTTTTCCATCATCGAAAGCTCAGACTCATTGGAGAGGTCATAACGGTACACGCTACCACCGAGCCATCACTGCTCCAATCTGCATCTCACCCAAGGTAATTGTGAACTCCACCTATTTCTGGTAAAAATCCATAGAGGCTTTGGAAACATTGGGAGTGAAATACCAAACAATGAATAATAAATGACAATTCGCATATCTACTTAAAGTTACTTCGTATCGTGGATAGAGTATCTGGTTAGAACGGCTCTAGTTTCTTTATAATAATAAAACAATGTCTGCGGACTCTAAGGTCCATACTTTTTTAATGAGTTTTATTTAAAACAGTTACAAGCATTGCTTAGAAAATATTATAGTATTACATGCAGCTTTTAACTAAAATTAGGAACTAAGTGAGCCCATTTAATCTTTTTTTATAATATTGTTTTTATCTTCATTACTTTTCTTATTTTTTACTGTAAGTATTCTTTTTCCTGTTACTTTTTACTACTTACTGCTACTTAATTATTATCATTATTCATTATTTAATTTTAACATTTTATAAGTAAATTACAGTGGCATATTTTTTTATTTATGTTCATTCATCGGATGTGAATGATTTTAATGTTGTGATTGAGTTGACGACCCTCTTCGAACCCGAATTGAATGGACGTTTTTAAGTGATAATCCACAATGTCTCTCGCCGCGGCACTCACCGCCCGATGGATGAATCTACCAACAGCGTCATCAGCTACGTCGGTATAATACGCACAGGTCTCTGTGTGCCTGGACACTGCCACAATTGCGTGAGGTACGCTTTCGTGGATTTACCGTGTCCTATCCTTTGTTTTGAAAATCAACACCAATTTAAAGGTCAACCCTAGAGATTCATGGATCGTCGGGACGTGTGACCCTTCCCCTGTCCCGTACCTCTTGTTGATCAGGGCTTTCTTCTCTTCCTAAATGTGCACTATAGGTTTTGATGGGTATATAGGGTCGTAGACTTCACTGAACGCAAAGGCTACATCCATCAGATTCCTATGGGTGCATGAGAGTTATTGGGTTAATCCGGCGACGGAGTTTCGTCTGCAGTAGGTCATCCGGAAAAGATTTTCTCTATCGATTTATGGTAGCTGGTTGAAGTCCCAGATGAGGTGAATTACGCTCGCTTCTGTTAGCCGGGCGGCAGTTAGAATGACTCCGAAATGGTTCATGAGAGCCTCGTCCACGATTAAACGCGAACGTTTATCAGACTCCCTTAAGCTATTCACCGAGACTGAGGCCATAGTGCGCACTCTTTTTTCCGCTTTGTTGCTGTGCTGCTGCGTCAACTTTTCCTAAAGGTCTTTTGCCGCCTCCATCATAGTGGTCATCACTGCGTCCTTCTCCACATCGAAGTTTTCAACCAACCGAATCGTCTTTCTACATCCAGGAACCCCATTTATCCGGTCGATCTTTGGTGTCGCTCTAGCGCTTTCTGCTGCTGTGGTATTGAAGACCCTCGATACGGTCTCGAGGATCTTTTCACATAATAACCTTTTGACAATAAAACCTCCTTGACATCGTCCTTGAACTCATTGTCTGGAAAGTCAGTAATATGTGCCTGGAGCTTATTATAGAACCTAATACCTACCTAAAAAAGGTTTGTTACTCTTAATAAGTCGACCCCGGTCGATCACGGTACGATCCATTTATGTCTATTTCTAGTATTAAAGCTGTGCTGTTCTTTGACATAATCAAGCTTTTCAAAGTTTTTACAAATATACATTTCTCTATCAAGAAAATATTGGGAGGCCAAAGGTAAGATGTAAAATTTCTGTAACTTGTTATTTAGTGATTTGTGAGGTCTCATATTGTATATTGCCCGAAATGCATGCTTTTGTAATATGAATATGGTATCTACCTCAACTGCTGTACTTCACAGCAAAATATCGTAAAACATTATGCTATGGAAGTAAGCAAAGTAGGCTAACCTATCAGTGGCAATATCTGTTAACTGGTGAATCTTACGCACTGCGAATGCAGCAAAACTT
The DNA here is from genome assembly GCA_947532125.1 of Saturnia pavonia. NCBI lineage: Eukaryota > Metazoa > Arthropoda > Insecta > Lepidoptera > Saturniidae > Saturnia > Saturnia pavonia. Next base: position 948,336 of record OX383901.1, read on the forward strand.
AATTTTTCCGCCAAAGTTTTAATGTAATTGTTAATATAATTTAGTGTAATTTTTAATCAAGCATAATACCCAAGGCAGTATTATCAACTAAGCCTAAATTCCCTTCTATCTTGATAAGACTATCAGCACGCCGAACATTGGGCAAGGCAAATCTCATACATTTAGTAGTAAATTATTTAGAGTAAACTATTCAGAAAATTTCACTAAAGTATTATTTAATTGCTTAAACTCTGAATATTTTCTTTTCACGTTGAATATAAGTGAAGTGTCGTCTGCAAAAAGAACCATGTCCGCATTGTTCTCGACCACTAGCGGTAGATCATTTATATATACGAGAAACAAAAAGGTCCCAAAATCGATCCCTGAGGAACGCCGATTCTGATTAATGATCCCGAGGAGGTTGCCCCATTCATACTTATTTTCTGACAGCGATCTGTTAAATAAGAGCTTAGTAGGTCGATTGAAGTTCCACACACACCATTGTGTTTGAGCTTAAGTATAAGCGTACTGTGGTCAACGCAGTCGAAGGCCTTTGAGAGATCACAGAATACACCGATTGCATCCTGCGACTCTTCCTAGGCCCTAAATATGATTTAGCAGCTTTGCACTAGCATCAGTGGTTGATTTTGATTAGAAAATATCTTGTGCATTGAAATATTCTAATAGTTGCTTAAGCATAATTTTCTCGAAAATATTATTAATGGAAGGGAGTACAGAAATTGATCTCCAGTTTCAAAGATTACTTCTACAACCTACTTTAAACAGAGGAACAACTTTACTAATTTTCATTAGATTAGGGAAAGTTCCTATTTCTATGCACCGATTAGCCAGATATGGTGAAATATTCACAGTTAAGGACTGGACTACTACTACTGACATTCCCCAAATTTCTTCAGTGTGCTATAAGTTTAACTGTTCAAAAGTCCTTATTAACTCACCTACACTAACGAATGTAAAATAAAATGTTGAACTTTTAATCAGATTTACCAAGAGTGACGGACGCGGCACCATAGGGTGACGATATTATGTTTTTTTTTTCTTTAAAAGGTATATTTGTGAAATAATCCTGGAAAATAGGTAATAACAAAAACGGTCGATATCCTCGATGAGAGTTTCCAATCGTCTACCGCCTTTTCTTTGCATAGTTATAGGTTTAGCGTTGTGGCCATAATCTCACCTGATGTTAAGTGACGAAGGTAGCACGCTAATCCTAGTGGAAGACTGGTTCTCAAGTGCAGCTGCCGGAACTATTGGTGCTTGGCTACAGATGTTCGACTTGAGGGTGGTAGCTGGTCAGGCAGACGTTAGGGCAATAGCAGGGCGTATAATGATATGACACAAACCTTGGGCCAGGTCTTGACAGCGTCATGCAGCTCCGCCATCTCGCTCGCCCTGTACACCTCCTCAGCGGACTTGCTGAGGTCTCCGTAGTGCAGGTTGTGGAATATCGTGTCGTGGAACAGCACGCAGTCCTGATAACCCAAAACAGGTTATATGAACGTGTTTCATATTAACAAAGCGACAAACTGCACTTAGTCTTTTTAAGACTCAGAAGTAATCTTCTGTTAATAGGCTACAATGTACTATAAGATATAATGCTTTCGAAACATATTTAAACACTAGAATAGCTAAGGCCAGATTTAAAGATTCAGAGTTCCTGGAGCCATGCAGAAGTGGAGGCTATGAATAATTTAGTATATGAATTATGAATATACTATAAGTATTTTGAAAAAAAAAGTGATCTATTTTGTCAATACAATGGTCCCGATAGATGGCGCCGTAGTCGTTGTTAAGAAATTATATGTATATGAACCAAAATTACCTATATTCAATTTGGATTAATACCAACAAAAAGAAACATCAGAGAAACCAGATTCGATAGTATAATTGTGTAATATTTGTTACCTGCGGTACCACAGCTATAGCTCTCCTGACGCTGGCCAAATCCAGATCTTTAATATTTTGTCCGGCGATCAGTATGTTCCCGGACTGCGGTTCGAAAAACCTAAACAGCAATCGGACCATCGTCGATTTTCTATAACACAGAAAAAACAAACGTTTTAGTTCAAAATAGGTTTTTACTTTAGCAAAACAAAGTGACTGCAATTCAAAAACAACAGAGTCCACCGAATGTTCGACAATCCAATGCCGGTTATCGCTGTCATGCCGTCCTGCAGCCTGCACTCTTTCGGTAACTGGTACGCAGTACGCACGAGTGGTCGAGAGTTCGAATTCCGCTGATTTAAGATATTTAAAAATAATTACATTTGTAATTTATTTTAAGGTTCCCACTTCTGACGCGTGTGAACTGCTGCACACATAATTTCATTTTATCCTAATTTTGTCAATATACCTCTTATATATAAGATAATGATGACGAACACAGCATTAAAACTTTTTCGCCTGCATAATTTTCTGTTTGTATGTCCAAGTTTAACTCAAAAACAGTTTGACCAATTTCTATGAAATTTTGTACGCGAGAATTATATGTTCTTGCATAATATTAATGACTATAGAAATCTCAATTATGATTTAATCTTCACTCAATTCTAAAACGCAAAAAAAATAGGGCAGATTGATGAATGAGGGTAACTGACCCGGAGCCGGAGCCGCCGACGATCCCTATCTTCTTGCCGGCCGGTATCGTGAAGCTCAGGTTGTTGAATATCGGCTTCCCGTTTATGTATTTAAAACAAACGTCTTTAAACTCTATCGTCGCTGTATTTGCTTCCACTCTAAGAGGAGGGGCTTTTTCTTTCTCCTGAAAATTATCATAAGCCTGTAACATCTCTCTTCTAGGCGATGGTCTCTTCTTGAGGAAATTGGTTAGCCGCATCCTAAAACTCAGCTAAATAGCGACAATACCAGGATTTTCCAGGAGCTCCCCGTGACGCAACCTAGGGTTGTGGAATGGGTTGTTCAGCACGACTTTCCCCCAGAGCTATAGCATGGAACGCTCACACAGGAAACGAAATCGTTTTTAAGCCCAGCAACGTAACAATGAAGCAACGATGGGTCCGTGTTCGCGTGTCGATCGACGAGGATTCGAACCCCTATCAAATCCTACAGCTTCTGGTGAAAGTTAACATAGTGATAAAACTATCATAGTAGGTCCAATCCTGGTCTGGCTAACTACCACTCTCAAGTTGGAAATCTGTCTCCAGGCACCTACAGGTGTGTTCCGGCAGTTACACTTCGGCCACTCATCAGTTAACATCAGGTGAGCTTGTGGCGCAGTTGCTAAAAATAAATAAAACCTTTGGCAATGTAGTTGCCCACAGGTTTCGGTCTCCAGCAGGTGGACCATCTCCTCATTTGCTGATTAGTGTAGGTTTTTGTTTGCAGGTGTATTATCCCGGCAAAAAGTCATCAATTGAAGTAGAAACATTTTCATTACAAAATTAATGTGCAAACTCAACATAGCGCTGTAATAATACAAATAAATAACAAAGCGGGGACCAGCTAATGGTACTGTTTATCATTGTGCAACGAAGAGAGCTTGGTATTAACCTTTATCCTGGACTGCACGGTCATGAGCGTGAACATGGTCTGCATGTCGATGAGCGCCTGCCGGACCTCGCGGTACACGGACCCCAGGAACCCGAGCGGGATGGACAGCTGGAACAGCAGCCCGTTCACCATCACCAGGTCGCCCACCGTCATGTGGCCTGCCATCAACAACTCCACTAGCACTCGCCCCCGGTCCCAACATACGATAACATCTCTCACAATGGCAGGTATCGATTTACGGCCCTTTTCAATATCATATCTGAGTTTATGGATAGATCGCTACCCCCGATTATTAGTACAGATAAAATATCTATTCATATTTTGCGTTTCAAGAGTAAGAGTTAGTTTCCTTCGAAATTTATATTGAAACGCAGGTAAGTTCGATTTGTACGAGCGCTCCTATCTGTAGCTACATACCCATCCTCTCGATGACAGATAGAAACGTTCATAGGAAATACTATCCAACTATAAGTTATTCAAATTAAAGCAACGGATAGCGACGACAAAAGGATAGATTTGTTCATCTATGGTAACTGAAATAACGGATAGATAGATTATTGAAAATAGCCGTTACGCACTGATGAGAACTTTGAATTACACTGTCGACAAATTAAGGGCTTTCTTCTCAAATTAGAGGGATTATACGCTTGTTTTGTAACATTTAGGGGGATTCAGAGGATAAAAATGAGACAGGGGAAGGGTCGCCCTTTTCTAATAATGGACTTTTAGGGAGGTTCTGGGGCAGCCACCTGGCAAATCTTATTTTTTCTTTTTATCGAAGCACAACGAAGTGACTAACACTGTATCTGATGGTGTGCACAGTGCAATCCAATAACATCGGCGACTACCGAGGGATTTACAATACATTGATAGTCGTCGCTGTGATGCCGGCCTGCTCAAATGTCTCTCCACGTTATGTTTGAAGGACTCCATGTTGTAGAAAAGAGGGAAGACACTCGCCGGGAGACCCTATAAGAAGAGGAAGAAGGAAGGAAGAGGAAGAAGGAAGAGGAAGAGGGAGAAGATACGACGTAGCAAATTACTTTGTTCGAGCCGAGATGGAGGTTACCGTAAAGCTGTGACCTCCGGGGACTTGAAACATTTAACATTTAAAAAGGTCATCCTCTTGTGACCTTTTGTAACTTTATTTATTAATTTGTATATTTTTCCGGGCCAAGTTCGGGGAAAGAGCGAGACAGTCACCTGGAAACAATGCTCAGTTTGAGCATTCATGATGCTGGTGTAAAGCTCCACTGGTGACAGACTGGTTGAGGTGGATAGCACAGGATACCTTGCACGATCTGGTTGGCAGCCATCAGCATGATGAGGCTGAGGCCGCCGCTGAATATCGCGTGCTGCCCGAAGTTGAGGAGCGCGAGGCTCGAGGCGGTCTTCAGCGACGCCTCCTCGTACTTCTTCAGACTCACGTCGTATTTCTCCAGCTCATATTTCTCATTGTTGAAGTACTACGATAGAGCAAAACCATTCTACATCTAACTTCTAATATCATTTTACACTTTAACGCACTTTTCTAATACCATGGAATAAAATTACATTTCATTCGATACTAACAATATTCATCGATGTTTTCGAAACATTTTGAAATAATTGTCATAATCGACGTTTCCGCTTTCGTTTTGCTATAAAATATAAAAAAAGTCGTTTTGTTGGGAGTTCTGTTATTTCTTAAATGCTAAATTTTGGCAAAACCGTACAAGTGTGAGTCGGACTCACGTGCTGAATTCTTTCAAACGTGATTTCTTTCAAACTAAAAATATATTTTTTGTGTATACTACATTTAAATCAGTCCGGGCTCCTTAGCAAGAATGCAAATCACTTTTTGTTTTGTTAAGGCCCAATAGATGTAGCTAGCACGGATAGTGTAAGTCTAGCAATAGGTTTCCACTCCTGGAGACGCAACGTTAATGAAGAGTGTACCTTGACAGTCTCGTAGTTGATGAGCGAGTCGATCGCCTTGTTCCCGGCTTCGTTCTCAGCTTGGTTCATGTAAACGCGGAATTTCGTCCGCCATTGCGTTATCGCCAAAGTAAACGCTGCGTACACTCCCACGCAGCTAAACGCCACACCTAACATTAATCACACGATTATTGATACGATCTAAATGAAAAAAATCACTATTCTCGAAATATCTGGAAGATCCAGAATCTACTAAGCACATCGAGCTTGTATTCGTAACAAAAGGTATCGCGGAACACGTTCATATAGAACAGTTCTATTATGGACAAGCAAACGATAAAAGGAAGAAATCTGCAATTATTCCAATTTTGTTTTGTCGAGTACGAATAAATTAGTTTTTGAAAATAAATGGTTTTTAATTACCCAAGTCTATAACGATAATCTCCTTAAGTCTCTAAAGATTTTGGCTGGATTCTTAGTCTATCATGTAATGCTTTTTATTAATAAGCTTACCATATTCGTCCCAATATAGCGCAATATTAGTGGCATATGGTTAAATATATATATATATATATATTAATTACTAGTTAATCATAATTACTGTACACTGTACAAGTGGGCCAAAAGACTATTTTTTTTTCTTTTAATCTCACATGCTGTTGTTAATTTAATTTATAGCATGTTTTGAAAATGCTCATCAAAAAACAACTTAATAAAAACATTTAAATGCCGCTCAAGATTTTTAAGAATTACTAAATGCTTTAATTAAATATTGTTTTTTTTTTTCGTTTATTTTGTTCGTTGTTGGAAAAAAATTGTGTAATGCCTACATTAACAGGTCGCTCGATAAAATCTAAAGTACACTACGTTAACAATGAAAAGACCTCTATAAAATGAAATTTCAGGATACTTATACAGTAGACCATAATAACAAGACGAGAAAAATATATCAATAAAAATCGATTTTTAACAAAAAAAAAAACAAAATTAATAATATTTCCCCGGTTGATTTCTTTGGTAGGAATCCTTAAAGCGTCTTAAATTCACATATTCGTTTACAAATTATCAAACTCGTTTTTTGTGTCACCCGAGCGCGCACGGCAACACATGGTGAGTACGTACAATGCACACGGCACAGACCCGGTACAGTTTAGCGACGATGGCTCAGTGGTGGCTTGGCGTGTGCTGTCTCGAGTTGTAAACCCGTCGCCAACCACCACTACGTGTGTTCCGGCAGCCCTACCAGTAGGCTCAACGAGTTACCTCACTTAACATCAGGTGAGAATATAACAACGCTAAAACTGTAAAGAATCAAACAAAAAGGATGAACGGTGACCATGTTCTAACACAGAAATTTATCCTTGGACTCAGTTTTATCAAAAAATAAACAAAACTAATAAACTCACTATCAAAGTCCATCTAAAATATAAGTGACATCGAAACGGGGCTACTTTCTTTTTCTCCGTATATTGGCACCGCAGAAGCACTTGCCAGTGTCAATGTTTTGAAGCCTAACTACGTAGTCTTGAGTTTTTCAAAATTGGGTTTAACAAGTTGGTGGCTCCCTTGTTAGAAATGTCTGGGGAGTTTTTGTGACAACTCTAAAGTTTTGTTTCTAGTTATTATTTATAATCAATTTCAAGTAAGAACAATAACCAAACCACATCGCAAAAAATGTCACCAAGATACATAATACTGAGTCAAATAACCTAAGTTAATGAATTAAAATAATAAAAAACAACATATGACAGGTCAAGATCTCGTCGAAAGCTCCAAAGAAACTGTCAATTAAAGCAATTATTTAGAGAAATAAGTGAATTACCTGCGAAAGCGAGACCTCCCTTCAAGCCCAGAATGCTGGAAACGAGTGCGAGTTCGAATACAGTTGGCACTATGTTGAATATCATTGCGGACAGAACGAAGTTTATAGCGCGGGAGCCTCGGTCTATCGTCTGTAATTAGATACGTTTATCATTTCGATAACACGCCTTCACCGTTGCGACTATTTTTACCCAAATGCTATTCATTGACTGTGATTTCAGAATCAAATACAGTTTATGCAATTTAGACCCTAAGAAGGCTTCTATGAACAACGAGTTCAGCCAAGTTCCCAGCCATCGAGAAGAGCAAGGTATAATGATTGGCACTATATGTGAACTACTCTCCAAACTTTTCAACTCTTTTTTATTATTACTGTTACTGGATATCACTTACAGTATCAGCTTATTAAAATGAATACTGATACTACTAAGAGTTTATGTCATGCGTGGACTACAGATTGCCATCGGTGGAGCGCACGTGCCAATCGTGTTACCGCCGCTCAAAACACGGAAGACAAAAATGTTTATTAGAAAACATAAAATTGCTTACAATATTGGTATATTATAGGTTATCGCAGATATTTTTTTGTAAGTCTTCTTAAGATCTCTATGATGTAGAACATTAATTTGATATATCTCGCATGGTTTACTCAGCGTAAGCCATTTAAGCGTCCCAAATGCGTCTTCTTCCGAATTGATTCACTATTATTGTCACTACTTATTTCATATGTTACTTTATCTTACAAAATATATCTTATAACCTGGCCAGATAAAATATTTATGTATTCAAATCAAAACATTTAAATAAGTGAGTTTCGCGTGATATGAACATAAACGGACAGACAGATAGAGAGACATTGAGTTTTATAATATGTATAGATAAATGAACGAGACACTAACTGCCAATTTGTGCTGTTAGAAAAAACATCTAAAATGTCAGTTCAACCTAAAGCTAAGTGTTGCCAGGCATATCCTTGTATATTCCCTGTTGAATGCTAAAGTTGCTCCGTTCCAATAATAAATGTATTCATGAAAATATTTTGATTAAAAGACATAAGTGCTAGTGCCAAGAATACTGCTGTTTACGGTATATTTTTAGGCCATAGAAATTCTACAAATACGCGAAACAGGAGTCATGATGGATTTCTACGTGACGTCATAATATAGTAGACGTTATCTCCATAAATATATACCTTCTTTTGAAAATTAAAAGCAAATTCTCGATGTTCCTATGTTGAGAGTAGAAAATTATTAACTATCTAGTGACGTCACGGACCAAAACACCACGGAGGCCAAAATTTTGAAGCAGAAATTTAAAACATAAATTTAGCCCCCTTAATTCAGTTATAGATTTCATAAAATTGAAATAAAAATTCCAGTAGTTTATTTACACTAAAGGATCAAATTAAAGCACATTATTAGGAAAGATGGTGTCATACCTTATATTGGGATTTAATGTCTTACATGCATAAGACAGGCTTTGATAAATTACCTTCGAGAGGGCACCCGTCTGCCTGCCGAGGTGGAAGCTCAGGTCGAGGTTGTGTAAATGAATGAAAACGTTGCAAGCCAACCGACGAATCGAATGCTGGGCCACTTTAGCGAACACCGCATTACGTAGCTCGTTGAACCCAGCGGCCGTGGCTCTCGCAATACCATCTAAAGATATACAATGGTTTAGAACAGTCGTTCCAGAGATACCTACAGAGAGATAGTACCTACCTTCCACAAAAAATATTCACAAATTTACTTCTTAATAATCTATATAAATAAATATGTAGTTCTGTCTGTACATGTAATTTTTTCCAGATTTCTCGACATACACCCTATATAAAGGACACTTAAAACATTTTTGTCTGTCTGTTTGTATGATTTACCTAAAAAAATGATTCGACCTATACTTTGAGATTTTATACACGTGAAGCTTAAATATATGATTGATGAATTGATAGGCTATAAGAATATTGAGAATACTTTTAAAAATTGTAAAAAAACGTCCAAAAATGTTGTCAATAATACTTTTAGAAACTAAAAAAACACACACACAAAATATTAACTTTTTATTAATTCCCAACCTGTTTTGATGAAATTTTGTACTAATTTTTGTCTTTCCATAAAGGGCGTCACAGACGGCGAAGATGCTATAATATTTTATATTAAGATAACATATCGCTCGCCATACAATCCAATGGATTATCACACACGGCGAAAATAATATATATTTTCATCTTTTAGTATACCGAGCGTAATTGTTATTTCATCTTAAGATGGTGTGACGTGTTCTCGGTGCGGGGCGAGGAGTTTCGGTGATGTGACGAGTGTATTGAACATGTAGGGAACCCCTCGATTTATCTACGGAATCCATTTTAGAAGTCACTGATTTAAAAGCTACAATGTCCCAGTTCGACTTTAAAAGCGGAAATTAGTTCGACAGTATTGATTTAAAATACAGTTACTCAAAGTAAATATATATATACTAATATTATAAAGCTCAAGAGATTGTTTGTTTATTTGAATGCGTTAATCTCTGGAACTACCAGTCAAATTAAGGTTTTTTTTTTTACATTTTATAGCCTATTTATTGAGGAAGGTTGTAAACTATATAACTTCACGCTACGACCCTAAGGAGCAGAGCAATAACCATGAACGACAAGCAATCTGGCAAGTACGGGAAGTAAGAACAACGAGAGGCTACACGGGTGCGTAAGCGGCGGCGCAATGGACAGTAATTGGTCGGATAAATTTAACACGGATTTTTATAACCGTAGCGAGTATCTATTATTAGTATAATTAGGTATATTACACTAACATCCGAGTAACAAGCTGAAGGCGGTAGTGCCCAGGGCCTGTGGGACAGTCGCCATCCCCAGCAGAGCGTCACCGGCTGGTGTAGTCAGACTCTGGTTCACCTCATCCACTGCATACTTGAAAAGGAACGGCACAGTGACGTTCATCACTTTCGCACCAAACAGGAGAGAGAGAGACACCATTACACGATTGCGAATCACTGCGTTATCCTGGAACATCATTCAATTACTCTACTTATTTATACCGGATTCAAATGCTAAGGTGTCGTGAACTGAAGCGATGATGGTTCAGTGGTAGCTTATCGGACACCGCATTGATCAATATGGGTTCCACCAAGTACCTATAGATGTTACGGAAGCTGCACTTGAGAGCCAGTTCTTATAGAATTATAGTATCCATCTAAACTTAAATGTTCATTTAACATCAGATGAGATCGTGGTCAAATCCTAGACCCATAAATTAGGGGTGCTCAAATTTATACAACATAAAAAAATGTTGGCAGCCCACGATCGACTGCTAATCTACTACTACGAGAGAAAAATATCCATAAAAAGGCTTTTACGACACTTTAAAAATTTTATAGGTACGGAACAAGGAATAAACTCACGAATCACCATTTTTTTTTTTTGATGATGCATTTCATCCGCATACTTTTCAAAAGACGGCACGTAATCACACAGTGCCGAGGACAACGAAAATAACGACGTTCGATAGTTAGCAGACTGTGATATTTAGATTAAAATGCTGATTCGTACAAATAAGCAGATTCCGAACAATCCTCTTGACTGAAGAGCTATTTCTTTCAAAAACAGATATTTAATAAAAATAGAAGACCAAAATTTGCGATCAGATGCTCTGGCTTTAAGATGTAAATACTACTACCACTAATTAGAATTTCAAGGTAAAGTATTTTATTATTTTCGTTAATTCCCCCGATCGACACAAAAAGCTCTTACGATCGACTGGTCTGTTTGAGCACCCATGCTATAAAGTATTAAAAAGTAGAAGAAAATAACTTTCGTTATCAAATACAGTTCGCTCTAATGAAAGATTGACGACGCCATATTTTAGTTTAAAGACGTTTAAAGAAACTCGCACATGTAAGATAGAAAATGAATCAACTTGAACTTACTTTCGGCCATACATACTCCAACATGCCTCTTATCATATCTGTCCCCGAAACCGGCTTCGCATCCCCCAAATTTATATCTTCACGGGACAAAACAGAGGCACCTGGGTGAAAACAGTCTCTTTTTTGGATTCCTAAGGAGATAAAGGAAGATATCAGGATAATTGCTAGGATATAAAGGTTGCGGATTAGCAGGAAAGCAGGAAGTACTTGCTGGGAGAGGACAGACTGCATTCCAACCAAGTATTAGTAACAAAACAATGTTGTGATACTTATGGGAAAAAGCTGCAAATTAAATCTTTTAACATGTGAGCGGACATTTACAACCAAAAATATAATTTATGATAGATGTACGTAAATAATTATGTATACATTTTCAAATAATCTTGATCGTTTTAGCTAAAAGATGTCAACTGCTAGACATAGGCGTCCTCCAACGATCGCCATAATGACAGACCATACGCAGCATGCAATAATTGCAACTAAACCATCTATTTTTCAAAAACTTTACAATATTAATTATATAATAATTAAATATCAAAATTTTCTAAATCCAACAAATTCTTATAGGATTGATACATTTACACATCTTCCTTACATGACTGTTATGCCAGTACTACACTTGGATTAACATAAGATTCATTTGTATAATAAGCCAAGCCCAAGCTGAGGTTCGGCCACTTTGGCACCCTTGTGCTTGTTGTAATACTTTCACGGCTGTGTGCCTTCAGCGCTCGCCCCCAAGCCCGTCAAGCTGTAAAAGCCCTCTGAAGTTTCAAGGCGTCTTACAGTATATACAGATCGAAAAAAAAATACATGTAGAGTATTTTCTATAGTATATATAATATTTTATATATTCACTAATTATAACAATCATGCTATTTATATATGAACTATGATATGTGATTATTAGATGATGAACAGAAATACATATTATCTCTTTGCATTATTTTTTACAAATTAATTATTAACACAAATAAAATCATATTATACAAATATATACAGGCATTACAATAGCAAATTAAAGCATAAACAATTTATTACCACATAGTTTCTTAGGCCAAGCCCGGGTGAAGCTGTAAAAGCCGTTCGAGGCTCCTGAGCCCTTATGGCTAACAGTATAGTCAGTTCGGAAAAAAAAACATAGTTTCTTATGCTGTTTCTTTTTAAGATGTTGTATCTTTTGGATGCATGATAGAATAGACAGCATTAGTCATGTTTATGTCACATGAATATATGTTGAGAAAAAAATATTTATTTTAATAAACTTACAATTTAATTAAAATACTTTCTATTATAAAAAATGTGGTTTGAGGATAATTCTGCTTGAAAAGTCTATAGGCCTACATGGATATAGATCCATGTACATTGGATATAGGCCCTCTAAATGAAAAACTATTTAAGGTTATATAATAAATACATTATAAATACGTTAATCCAAGTGAAGTACAACCTTAATGGTCAATGGTTTTATTTAGCATCATATTTGTGATGAGCAAACAATAATTCAGATTATATATAATACAAAGATTAGAAACAATATATGGAATAAGGCCAAAGCACTACAGACATTGACCAAAGACTTAATAGACATGACAAATAGAATTTCTTACTTATCATGCAAATAATTTTTACACTTAATTTCTAGATAGCATTTGATATATTATACCTATAATCTAGTTTATAAGTGCCTTGTTTTCAGGTAAAGTGACACATCACTAGATATCAAAGATAAAAATGAAGAGCTGAAATAGTATTTTTTTATTTACATATGTGATAAAAAATTAACACTTCCCAAGGTTAAGATCAAATATTACGTAATATTTCCAAAAATGGCATGAAATTATAAATTAAGCTTAAAAACTTAAGGTAATTTATTTTAAAGAAGTCCTAGTATTTTCACCAAAGGGTTTACAACTCACCAACTGGAATTTTTCCGGTTTTTGGTTTGTTTGCCAGGACCGCTGCTAAAACATTTTTCGCAGAATCTTGTCCACCAGAATTGCTCGAAGGCTGTGTTGTGTAAAACTAAAAAACATTTAAATTAATTTCACACATCATTTTGCACTGAGAACGTAGCGAAAATACACAAGAATTAACAATTTGTCACAAAACATAAAGGTTAAAAACACACCCTGAAATAACTGGTAGTCGCACATTGTTTACATACAATATTTAACTGCGGTTTGTTTAGTATTACCGTTTTACTATTTGAGAACGACTTAACAAATTTCGCATGATTTTTTAATATCTTGTCGAATCTCCTGTTTGATAACAGTGCAGCCGCCATGGTGGCTATTTGACAAATGAAGTGACAAGTAGATATGAACACTATGCTACGCACGCAATTGTGCCACCTCAGATCACTGCACCGGATATGTCAATTCACTTAATCTAAATTTTTTGGGTATAACCCAATTCGACGCAGCATTTAAAACATGATTTTATTAAAATTTTACATGGTGTGGCAGTAGCATGAATCTAGAACTATGGTTTTTTTCTACATATATATTTACATTACTTAGTCTAGTATAGAAATATAAGTAACAGATAATTGTAATCCTTTAGCAATACGTTCAAGAAATCCAAGATTACTTATATAACACAAACACGTCACGCCAGCTGCAGCGTAGCGTTGCGTCGCGCCTCACCGCCGCCGTGCCAGTCAGCCGACTTATTCATTTCTCTCACTCGCTAAGCCCGCTAGGCTAACGCTGAGTCAAAGTGCGCGCAGCGTGTGAATGGCATGCGTTTAGCGATTTACTTGGTTCGTACCATTTTGCTGTTCCTTGCCGCTTATTTGAGATAGCTCAAATGTGCAGTAAGCTGTGCCTGAGATGACGCAAGTAATTTTGCTGAGTTGCCCAGTTTAGTGACAAATTATTAGTGTATTAGGAATCTATGGAAGTGATACTGACGTAACTTGATAGTAATTTGTCTCTGGTTAACAGTTTGACCTGAGTTAGACGCGACTTTTTTTTTGTATAGTAATTCCTTTTCTTCTTGAAAGGAAAAGGCAACATAGGGCAACCCAATATAGAGTCAAAAAAACACAAATTTATAAATAATGAACAAAAACCACTACATGACTGAGATCCCGCCAAAAACTCTTACACCAGAGATTTCAGATTTATTTCTTCTTCTTCTTTTTCTTCCTAACTTGGCAACCAATCCTCTTTATTGAAAACCATTACTGCCATTATCGAGTGAATATAGTTTCCAGTGTTATGACGATTTCAGGACCCTAACAAGATGGTAGTAAAAAACTGTTTTTCTCTTATCATATTTTTTTTTTTGTAAAGGATATGTAATGGCATAGCGCTGTGTTTGATGGTCAGCACAGTTGTACACTGTATAACTCAAGACAATGGCGACCACCGAGAAATCTACAATACCATCACTAGTCGTTGCCTGCAATCCTCTATATATACACACCAATTTCTCCAGTATACATTTATCTATGCACTGGCTGATTCAAAAATGCTACAAACCAAAAGAGAGTTACTGTGATGGGTTTATCTCCATGACTTGGTGGTCACGACTGAGTTTGGTAACAAACACTATTTCAATCATATTCATAGGCGTTACCATATTTTTTGCTAGAAGACGGGGGAGCGGTCAGGCTCTTTACTCTTCCTTTCGCACTTCAGCAGGGTGCTTACCTATACCTTACTGGGAAGGGGGGGAGCACTCATGATCATACAGATAAATGTTCTTCACAACAAGGCACTTTTGAATTTAAAGAAAATAATCAGAAGGATACACATTAGATGAAAAGTGTACACTGGGAATATGGTAGTAATACTCTTAATTAAAAGCAGCATTATAATCTAACATTTAATAAACTTTTGCAAGATATACACATACTGACGCATAAGACATACACAATTATTCATAATACTACATTGATTCTGTATAGATTCTAATTTACATAATGATTGTTTGACAAAATCAAGTTTACTTTTAACCATAGGCATAATCATATCATTTAAACTGCTATCACTGGAACAAATTGCAGCTGAATAGATTAACTTATTGACATCCATAGTTTTGTTATAGTAGTATTTTACAACCATCAATACACCATTCAGACTGAAACTAAGGCCTTTGTTATCAATGTATAATTCTTTGTTTAACCCATGATTTTGAATAAAATTAATTTGTTCTTGTGACAACTTAGTTGTGTTAGAATTTAAAAATGATTTAATATCTTCAAATGTAAATGTTACACAATCTAAGTCATTATTAGGTATAAAGAATCCATATTCTGTGATTAACTTCAAGTTATGGCTATCACCATAACAGATAAATACTTGTGTATAACTATCAAAATGATTTTTTGTATAAATTGAAAAAGATACATCTAAAAATAAGCTTTCTTTCAAACTCTTTATATGCAAATTCTCTATATTCCTACTAACTAATAACTTTGTCTCATTTCTGGCATTTGGATTGTGGTTAATCATATCTAAATAAGGACATAATGCTATTTTGGTATTATCACTTATAAGATTTAAAATTGATTCCTGAATATTCTTAAGATCAATTATATTTGATAAATCCATATATACACATCTAGTATTGACAGTAAAGTAGGCCCACTCAAATATTGATAATTTATATGATTTTTTGAAATCTTGTATAATGCTGTTTCTGCTAAAATTATTTTTCAATATATCATAAAATATTTTATATGAAGTCTCTATAATAACTTTTTGTTTTTCAATAACAGAAAAAATATCAGGGTCAACATAATACTTCAACTCATTTGGCAGAAAATATGGCACGGTATAATCCTTTGGCAAATTTTCTAAGTAAGTATGCCATTTTGTGTTAGAATGTTGACCTTTTAAAAAAGTCAAATAAAACGCCATTAATGACTGGAATGATACTGTTTGCTTGTACTCCATTAAACAGTGTTTGTTATTTTCCAAAAATATACAGCAAAATAACTTATCCGTTAAAATTGTAATTACATTAATAGTTAAATTTAAGGGCAGACTTATGAGCTCTTCTCCGGCTCTAATTTTTTTTCTCGTTAATACACCACGTCCTGTATCATCAAAAACCGCTAAAGCCAATTTCTTATTTCGTCTAATGCCACTCCTAGTTAGCCAGGAATTGAGAAAAATTACTTCTTCACTTGAATCACACGCGTAAAAATTTCTTGGTTTCTTTCGGCATCTCTTACGTTTCGTACGACCCATTATGTTTTAAACACGCTATCCATTCTGCGATCTTAATTCCTAAGATTTACGATACTATTTCACATAAATGAATATTATTTTGAGAATCCCAAACAATTATTATAAAAAATAAAAGCACAGCACGTTATTAAAGTTGGTTCAGTCGGTTGTTTTGACCACAGAGTAGTATTTGTATATGGGCTTTGACCACAGACGTTTTTTTGACCTATTGATAATTTTAATTTGTCTCTACTTTTGACAGTTTTTCTTTATCGTTTTTATTCTTTTCTTTAGAAAGGCTTCATTCGCAAATATGCCTCTGTCTATTTTTATTTCCTTATTGTTTATGTAAATCAATATGCATAATTATATTATATTAAACGTAATTTCTAAAACTCATTTTATTAAATTAATTACTAGGTACCGTAGAGGGATTCATTTTTCTCTCTAAGCTAGATAGGTATTTTTTTTTAAAACAACGTAAGGTTAAGATGCAATATTTTTATAGTACTACACTGGCAAATCCTTCAGTGTGACAACCTGAAGAAAAAAAAGTATTTCAAAAGTTTAGCTTTCAACGAATTTCGCTAAGTTTTTAGTGTATATAGTTGTTTACCAACTAGTAAATCGTTTTTGGTTCGTATTGCTCACAAAGCACTTGTTATTGTTTAAGTTTTCAAAGTGACATTAATATCCTACAGAAATGTCTCAGCAGCAGACAAAGAACTGCATAACGTTACGAGGATCGGCACAAATAATATGCGAATACCTAAGTAAGTACCTACCTACCTTATCATATATAGATTTGTAAATATTGGAGAGTTGTTGTAAAGAAGAAATCTAATTTTTTAAATACTTTTTTTTAGAATTTGCTATAAACTCTGTGTTATTCCAAAGAGGTTTATATCCTCCTGAGACGTTCAAAGCAGAACAACAATATGGCCTAACTCTGCTCATGTCAGAAGATGCACAAATAAAGAGTTTTCTTACAAATCTTCTTACTCAAAGTGAAGGTATTTTTTAATTATTATATTATATTTTTGTAATCACACAAAAGGAACATTGGTGTTGTATTTCTGTGGTGAGTAGGGCTTCGAAAACTTCTTGGGGTAGGGGGTTCAAGGTCGGCAACGCGCTAGTTGATACCTATAATAATATTATAAGCATCCATTGGCTTTTACAGTGGCTGCTTACATTTAGGAGGGCTGTATGCTTGTTTGCCATCTTAGTAGTATAATAAACGGTAATCAGTTCTGCAGAATAAGATCATTTGTTCTAGACTGTTTTTATTTTTTTAATTCCATATTTTGTAACTTATTAGTACTTACCTAATAGCTATTATAAATAATAGATATAATAAATAGCTTATTTTCAGAATGGATCATCAACAAAAAAGTTAGCAAACTGTCCTTAATAATCTTAAATGTCGCCAACAAAGAAGTCTTAGAATGCTGGGATTTCAATGTCCAGTATGAAGATGGAGATATTGCATTGTCTAAGGAAAAAGAGGAAACCGTTGGCTCAAAAGATCTAAAGAAAATCCAGCAAGAGATCCGGGATGTGATGTTACAGGTAGCGGCTACAATATCTTATCTGCCGTATTTAGACTGTAGATGTTCCTTCGATGTTCTCGTTCATGCTAAAACTGACTGTGATATACCAGATAAGTGGGCTGAAGCTCAGCCGGTGGCTATCGCTAATGCCCAGAATGTACAGCTGAAAACATTCTCAACGAGTTTGCACAAAATGGAGACTGTAGTTAGTTATAAGCTTGTAGATTGAAGCTAATTTTTTGTTTTATTCTGATAATTTTAAGTCATGTAAACATTTTTTTTTTAAAGTATGATTGGGGATTTTGTAAATGGATTTTAAACAATTGTGTATTTATATAACTTTTTTAAACAACCCTATATTTTGTTGTGCTAAGTTGTACTTAGTCAACAACTATTGAGCATGATAATTTTATTATAATAATACATTTTATATAATTTTTAATCCGTTTTAACTTTTCCTTTTACTCTCTCAAAGTTAGGGATATTTAATAAAATGTTAATACAGCCATTTAATTTGTGTTATGCAGCTAAATTCATCATTGTAGAACTCATCTCATACATATCTTCAGTCAAAGTCGTAACTTTTCATTTATATTTTCTCCCATTTGATATTTTCTTGCTCTAAGCTCTTTCCGTTGGTGTCTATTTAGTAGCTTAAAACTTTAAGTGACAGGAGCGTAATAATACCATGAAACCTTCAGTTCACCTAAATATTGATATTATTTATATATTATGTTACTTCCCATTTAAATCAGCATGTAGAAAGTAATCTAACAATTCAATAGACTTTTCGGAAGGTATCGCCTTCAACTTTAACTTTTTTTAATATGGCGTCTCGCAATTACTAATTCTGCCAGTGTCAAGTTAGTCTTAGGAGAGTCACTTTATATTTGATTTTTTGTAATTTTATTCTTCCAATTAGTCTGCTGAAAAACACAGACGAAGAACATGCTATAGTTAAATAGATACTTGCAAAATAATACATTATAATATAATTAGTGTTACATAGCTATTATGACATGTAAAATTTTTATTTTGTTAATAATACATATGAAATTTGCAAGATTATTGACAAATGGGGAAAATACATATGTGAGCAAAGATTTAAAATCAGATGGGGGAGGTATATTGTTAGATAATTAATTGTAAAAGGAATACAAAAAATTAGGGCAATTGAAGAATATGTGTTCCAGAGTACCTTCATTTAATCCACATTCACATATTGAGCTATCCCTGATTCTGAGCTTTGCAAGGTGAACTGGAGAGCAGGTTTGACCTATTCTGAGTCTACACATTGTGGACACAGCATGTTTGCTACATTTACGGAATTAATAAAACCATGACTTGCTCGGAATGTGCTTCTGGATGGAAGCATATGATTAGCCTTTATTTAATTTGGATTTATTTGAGTTTGAGGACCATGATGTAACCAAGTCAGACTTGGTCAGATTGGACCAAGACAGATTAAATGGTGAACAGAGGTTTAGGTTTTGTAGTGGTCTAGGAAACTGGGCAGTTTCTTTAGCAAAAAGATCAACAACTTCATTACCCTGGATTCCACTATGTCCTGGGATCTAAGCCAGAGCTACATGAACCCTTAGACAATAACATTGATACAATTGGCATTTAATGTTTATAATAACTGGGGACTTCACTTTAGAATAAAATTGGCTATCTTGAATGGTAAACAACTTAGTCTGTCAGTTTGATAGGTTGATCCAATTTATGTGATAGTATGTATTTGATAGCCTCTAAAATAGCCACTGTTACATCAGGATAGACAGAGGCTAAGAAGGGCATTTATAACTTAAAATTATTCAATATTTAGGGATCCATACAGCAGCTCGCACATAGCTCTGAGGGCATCTGTGCTACATTTGTCTATGACAGCTTATTGTATAATTGTCAAGAATGAAGATTGGGGTAGGTTAGGTAAGTCGGTATCATTTTAGGTCACTTTTTACATTAGTGGACACTATTAAGGTTCTTTGTTAACTAATAAATAAATTTCCATACAGTATTGTACAGTTTAAGATTATAAATATTTAATAAGATAATATCCATTCAATTTTGTACATATTTTAATTTTGCCTTGGATTTTTTGATCTAGTGTTCTTAATAAATGAGTGTTATTTCACTTCCGTTTTTCAATTTCAGTAACAATTCTTTATTAAACTAAAACTTGACAATTAGGTGTGTTTATAATAATTAATTAAATGCTTACTCTACTTTTATACTTAATGTTTTATGCATAAGCTATAAAAAAGTATTAAATATAGAACAATAATTTATTCGTAGTTTATTAATCACATAGATGAAATATGCAACATGATTTTTCAATTAATACAACAAAAAAAGTAGGTACATTATGATATTTATGATACATTTGAGTTTACCAGGGCTGGATAATGGATTACAGCCAGTACCATAGTAAAGGGCATAATGGAGTCGAGAGTGTAATGCGACTAATTCTCGAGCTACGACTTCATGGAAAACAATAAATACAATTTCATAACACCGCGCGCGGCTTCGTTTTCACTTGACGTTTTATTTTTATCGTTAGCGGTTTAGCGTTGTGACCACAATCCCAACTGATCTTAATTGATAAGAATACTTTAAGATGATCACACGCTAAGCCTATTGAGAGACTGGCTCTCAAGTGCATCTGCCAGAACACATTCTATTGATACTTGGTAACAGATTTTTAACTTGAGGTTGGTAGCTAGCCAGGGTTGTTTTAGAAAAGCTTCACCAAAAGCTCAGGCTCATTGCAGGGATTTAAACTCGCGTCAATCGACGCGATGTCCGTACACGCTATCGCTATGATCGTGCTGGTGAAAAGAGAGGCATTTACGAGCCGCCAAACAGCCGATTATTAAAAATATATCAAACTGAATATATTTGTATTTATAACATAAATAAGTAATATTAATTAAAATATAAAATAAACATTTCATTTCATCAAATTTCCCTGGTGCTATGCAAGTCATAGCCTGTTTCCATTTTAAACAAAGGTAAAATGCATAGTCGTTTCTAAAAAAAATATCATGTTGCTGTATACAGCAAAATTACTAATCACTTTCTGAGAATAAATTTTTGCCTTACTTCTATGAACTGCCTAATTTTATTTTCTTCGCAAGCGTATTGAAAAACGATGTAACATTCTCGGCCCCAATACGCCTTCGGCTACAGATCGGGATGCAATCCACTCGAATGTAATATGATAAATTAAAAAAAGAAACATTATTTTTGATAATTCATTTATTTTAACAAAGCATTTATAAAAAAGCACTTAAAACACACAATAAATAACAACTAATCAGCAAATAATACTGTACATCCATTAATAAACGTGGTTTAATGTATTTCGGATTGTTTATACGAAAGTTTAAAATAGATATTTATAATACTAGTGCGCTAAGTTGGTTTTTACCAAAGAGTAGACGAATGTAAGCCCGAAAACATAAAAAAAAATTAACTAACTTTCGTCTCATTTTCTCTATAGTATTAAAGTGAGGCAAATGTATTGATAGCATGTGTTTCCAAGGTTCGATCATTCAGCTTATTTATTCTCGTAATTTGAAACTCCTTGGTGGAATTCTTATAAATTTTTATTGCGCTATACAACGGAGCGTGTGTTAAAATTTTTACCGCACGCTGCGTTGTATGTTGCGTAACTTTCGAACAATGTATACAGGCTTCGTAAATTCATTTTTTGAGCAAATGTGTTGAAAAAGTATTATAGTCATGTAAAAACCACCAGATATTGGACGGGCACCAGTTTATAGATTTAATGTGAGACTACACGGAGAATATTCCAATGACTAACGGTAGAACTCTTTGTTATCTTTATTACAACAATCCGTAACTTTAGGAATAAAAGTCAATACTTCAAAAATGATTTTCATTAATGGATTAAGTTTTGTGTGGCCGATTGTAACTAACATTGCGTAAATATCACACATCATTTATTATTTGAAAACATTTAATTTACACTGACGAAATCGTCTACAAATGCAGAAGTTACAATGCAAATAAAACATCTTTTAGAAATTCAAGCAAAGAATCGAAAAAATGTTTTCATTGACCGACACATCAGTCTACCTACTTATATGTATTTAAAAAAATACAGGTTTTATTTTTAACCTAAAAAGGTCACATATTCAAGCACCAAATTATTTTAAATAAACGTTCATACTAATAAATTGAATGACTATCAAAGTGCACTAAATAGTTTTACACTAAAACGTGTTACCTTACATACTTACATAATAAAAATATAATCGAGTGTAGATTCTGTATGTACATTCTGTTTTGTTGCAATTAATCTTTCAAACTAATCAAGTTTGGAGAAGCGGAGCGCGAAAATTGTAACTACCTCATTGCTCATTACTATTCGTTGTATATGGTTTCAGGGAAGAGAATATGGGTTATATACAGTCTGAATTAGAGTTGTCATTAGTTTTACTTCGGGTTTAATACACTGTTCTATTTGTTTCTCTCTCTCTACATCGGTTCCCTCTTCGCTGTCTCCATTGGCTTCCGCGTTTTGAAGGTCTGTGGTTTTATAATATTTAAATATAACGAAATATGGATCGAACATTTTGTTTTCATTAATAAATCTACCAAGAGAGCCCTGAGCGGATCAGGCGGTCGCCGCTGTCAAGCCGGCCTGCATAAATATCCCTTCACGTTATGCTTGAAGAACCCGATGTCGTAAGAAGGAACACAATAGGCAGGCACATTGGTTCCACAGTTTCAAAGTACGTCAAAGATAAGATATAAAGAAGTTTTTAATTCGTGCCGAGATGGGGGTTACTGTAAACTATGACTACGAAGCCCAGCGCGTGTGGTTGTTGTAGAAAGTAGAGAAGGTAATTAGATTGAAATCTCTTCAGAACACTTGCCATGGTACAGACGGTAGAATACGCTTAGTTTATTGAGAACTAACGATTTAAATTAGGAATGAGTATTTTAAGTATTGTGTCCTTTACTTGTTTGGCTAAATGGAAGTGAATACTTGATTACCTAAAGAGGTGTGGATGCGTCCTTGTAAAGAGAAATGAAAAGATCATTTTGATATGAGTACCCCATTATTTGTATGAGCACAGGCGAATTGCCGACTCAGTGTAATATCCCTGAGTGACATACGCGCCCGAGTGAACGCTAAAGATATTATATTATATACTTACCTACTATTTCACACGAAGACAACTTCTAAATAGGAGAATTGTATTATTTAAGAAAATACATTTGATGCTAGCGTTATGATTAAGAATATTATAATCGTTGGTTTTTCTTTTTTTATATTAATACATCGATAAATTAAAGTAAAACTAATTAAATATTTTACTAACATACATTAAAACGTAGGAATGATTTATATAATTTAACCAATAAATCCTGTTTCACGTCAGTCGATTATTTGTTTAAGTACCATATTGGTGTTCAAGGAGTTTTCTTGTAAGGGAGCTCAGTCGCCATCTGCTCAGCACCTGGGTGACACCAAGTTAAATCATCGACACGACATAACTGTTCAGTTACCATAGTCTATCGCCTTTGCCTGTCAAACATAAAAAAAAACGTTTTTTTATTTTATTAATGTTCTCGTATTTACATTAACAATTAACATGTTACGACCTTATTTGATGATTTGTAATGAGACAAATTCAATTTAGTTTGGGACGTATGTTATAATTTTACTAGCCAAACGTTTCGGACATGATACGGTTAGCAAGAAATGCAATAAAATTTTGTAATTTGTTTCATTAAATGATAAATTGCATGCATTAATTGATTGCCTGTAAGTTATTGTTATCTCACAACAAATAAATAAAATGAAGTGGTTTACTTAACAGCGTTAACATGCATTAAGCATGCAATTTTATTAGTAATGAACGTCTAAGAGGGAAAGCGTTAGTCACAGAAGTGTATCTATTTTTAACATGACATACAAATGAAAAAATGTGAAAGTAGGGTTAGAAATTTCAAGAAAAAAAAACATTTTTCCATTTGTGGTAATGAGTGCGGATTGTTAATTTTGTGCACGACAGTAAATAAATCGAAAATACGTACCATTTAATATAAGGATATTCCATACACATGTGGTTTATTAGGACTTAAGGGTAGCACAAGTACTAAAAAAAACAAATTGTCGTCTTTCTTTGTTAATTCCAACACTCATTCTTTTATTTTCATTTTGGTATAACAATTTACAATCGACTTGAGATAATAATACGCGCCATTATATTTGTTGTGAGAATACAAAACTGTAGCTACCTAAGATACGATAAGTAATGTCATTTAATAAAGTTCTTTTACCAAGACCTGATAAAAAAGTAATTATAATGTTGTATTTTTTTATGAATAAAATGTAAAGATTCGTTTACAAAAGCGAGGAAAGGTTGCAAATAAGGGTAAAAACGTGTAAAAGTATATCAATTTTTTATTAAAAAATGATTAAATGACATTAGCTCACCTTACCTAACAAATGACCAGTTATCCTCAAACGTTGATAAACTAGATATTCCATTACAAAAAAATATATATTCACACACGAATAGTGAACTTATTACAACTTTTGTCTAACCATAATTTACAGAGGAGTAGGTAACAAAAACTAAAAAATTGTGAGATTTCTGTTTGTAGTGCATAGCCAAGTCAATGCAAAAAAAAACTGCGCCATTTTAACTAGCTTTTTTTTAAATAGCAACCTTGGATGTTATACAGCTACATTATTGGTGAAAATTTCAAGTTACTCTTACAACTAGGGCAAATTATATTGCTAGATCCTCAACCATCCGTCATAGAGCCACACTCAGCAAATTATATATATTATAAATTAATTTATTTAGGTCTACCTAGCTAATAATTAAAACTGCTTTATGACTAGGTGGTGCGTATCGGACAGATTTTAATATCATGAAATTGCTAGAGTTATTAAATTTACTATCTTTTGATAGCAGAACAATATTTAAAATTAAATTTCATAGGAACAAATATGTTTTCGTAATGTATTTTAAAACCTTGTCATATTCATAGTGAACACTCATTGTTGAACATAAGTTTTGTAAATAAGTTATTTTGGTAGTATTAATTTTATTTATATAAAAACCCCTTACCCTAATAGATATGTACACAGCTTGCAAGTCTCTTCATCAAAATATTAAATATTACTATTGATCAAACCTTAAAGTTAATAACAATGCAATAAATCGCAATATTACAAATATGTTTAAAATATTTACAACTTTAAATAGTGGAAGAGATAATAATAATCGTTATTTTATATTTAACTAGTTCAGTTCGATAAAAAAAATAACTGTCAAGTAAAAGATTCTGTAACTTTATCGAAAAATATCATTAAATAGGCAAGTTTTAAGGAAAACCGTTTTTATTTTTAGTAAAACATATATTAGGCAAATTACGTAATTGTTAATATATTGGAATTTTCGACGTATTAATTTTAACTCGTTTCTATGTAGGTAATTGATATAATTTTAAATTGTTTAAAGCTTCGTCAAAACGTCACCTGATTCGTAATGAAAATACTGTATTAGACGCAAAAGAAGAGAATAACAAAGAGGAATACTTTAAAATCACTAACTTTTCTCATCGTTAGAGAAACGTAGGATTTTAGAACTATATCATATATTTACAGTGGTCATTCGTTTTAGGCCATGGGCAAGTAAGGCATCGTGCCTTATAAATGCAACAAATTCAGTGTTGCTATAGTCAACAATTCATATAAAAATTGCTACATTCGTAAACACTGGGTAGATTGTGAAGATCAATTCATCACTAAAGAACTAAAAGATGTTAAAATTTTACTTCTCGACCAACGTAAATACGAACTGAATAAAAACAAACGAGAACACTTCTATGAAAACATTCCATAATAGAAGTAATAAAAAAAATTGTACAACAAATGCTCAACCGCAGCGTAATCGTAAAAACGTGAAAAAATATTTCCACAATCCACAGGCCAGCGTGCGTCGGAAAGTCGCGAGCTAAAATTTAAAATTTATAATTGGAACAAGGTGGGTTATGCGCCGGCGCATCAGTCGCTAACAGTAATACGTGATCGAGAGGCCCAGTTTACACGTATACGAATGGGACATACTACTTCTATTCGGGACGTCCTTTGTTTCGCAGCGCTGCCCCGTAAATCCATCTGGACATCTGTAAAAGAAGGATAATTTTCTTAACATCTTTACTGTATACACTTATTCAAACATCAACTCATCGTTGTTTTTTAGAAGTTTTACAAATAACTTTTAATATAGGACGTGTTCCCGATTAGATATTTATGACATGGTCAAACGAAAAATGTATTTCTTAAATAACGATATATGACTGATTATAAAACATGTATAATTAAGAAAGAATTTAACAATTAAGTAATATAAAACACGATCTATATTGCCAAATATGGTTGATTCAGAACAAATTGGTCGATAAAAGTAAATTAATTGACATTGCACGCACAAAGGAGCAATGCCCTAACATGCGTCATGGATGCGTTAACTACATACATGATATAACATTTGTCGTAAAGCACTGCAGCTTGAATTTTAGTTAACAGAATAATTCATCGACTTGCAAGAAAATTATATTTTATATTATTTGCCTTGGAAGGTGAAAACACTACCACCACTTCGGATAATGTCCCAGTCATCGAGAAGAGCTATCAAGAAATTAAATAACATGCTATCATAAGTGAAATTATATACGATATTGTCTCCAACACACAAAACCTTCCTTTTATGCAAAATTAATAATACAATGCTAAAGCTAATTAATAATGTTTGTAATTGTTATTAAGCTTGTCATTTTACGCTTATAAATCGATCATTGTATCGAATAATATTATGATTACAAATATTATACTCATAAATTCTATAAAAAAATCTTTTATAGGACTCCGCATCCGTACTTTCCTTATATCTATTTGAGTAGCTAATTTTTTTGAGTGACTCACTTCAATGAGCAATTCATATAGGTACCTGAGCGCGCGTACAAGCCAGAGTGATTTGCGTTCGCTCCTCGTTCAGTAATTCACGGTGAAGCAAATAAAACTAATATAAATAAATAATGACAATAAAATACATACTTGCAAGCTTGTTCCTGAACGATTTCAAAGAACAGGCAGGTTCCGCCGTTGAGGCAGTAGGACGAGGGATCAGGCAATGGGCACGGTGACCCCATTGAAGCTGCAAGCCAAAAACTTCATTTATATATTTAATAACTTGACCGCCATGGATGGCATTAATGCCAATTTTGCGTGCATTTTGTGTGACTAATGATAAAAGTGTAGCTGTAAAATAAATTTCAGATCTATATGAAATGTCTCTCTAATTAGTTTTTACACCTAATAAGTAGAATTACCATCCAAGAGCAACAGTGATCATTGAAAGGCGAATTCTGTCTATCGACGTCATCTATTCTGGTATATTTGCACATCTCTCTTTTCTCTACTTTTCTCAGTTCTCTACTTTTCTACACCGTTAACTTATTTATATGTACGAGTATATCAGCACTATTAGCTGGGCGCAATAGCAACAGGTGTGCTCTGTGACCGCACGGACTCCCAAAAGGAAAATATATATATGTATATTTAGTTAGAACGCATTACAGATAGGTAATTAGCTAGATTGCGAGACATGTTGCATACACGACAACAGCCAAAGCTTAGGTTCGAACACTTTGGCACTTTGCGTTAGTTGCCCCTTTTTACACAGCTGAGTGCCTTCTACGCTCACCCCCATGCCCGGTGAAGCTGCCATAGCCTCTAATGGCTCTAGGTCCCTTTATGCTAAAAGTGTAGTCAATTCGAAAAAAAGCTTGAAGGCATTCTCGCTTGAGTTATGGCCTGTGGGAAGTTAACTAAGGTCAGTTAATAATAACAATAAACACAGTACCCAAGTACCGTCTCTTTACACAACTAGGCTGCGTATTACATTCTGTATCTACACCGGAGAGGAATTCTGAATATATCAACTTTAGTTTTTAGGACATATTAACATTCAGTCTCGTACGTACGGCAGTACGCTAGTTAGCATTTAGGTAGCTTACTTCACTGAGCGTATCGTTCCACTGAGCGGCTCGTTTCATTGAGCATTCTTCTCAACAGCATGTTCACAGACACCAAACGTATGGTGTATGTATCTCGATATTTAGCACGACTAATAATCGCGCGCACCTTCATACACGTTTAAATTTAGTAACCAATAAAATATATTACTCTGGGATAATATAAGTTACTTATAAATGTTTGAATTTTGAGAATCAAATCAAGTAGTTCCAGAGTTACCTCCTGTAAAAATATTCACAAACTACCCCTTTCACAATAGCTACTAGTTACTACTATATAACTATATACAATTACTATAGAACTATATAGATAATTATAGAAAATTTATGTCACGGTCTAAGGTTGTGAATGTTAATTTGTTTGTTCAATAGCACAGCATAATAGAGGCCAATTAACTTCCGTTTAGAGGGAATGTTTGGATGTAATCGATCACCTCATTCGTATCAATTGTTTACGATTTCGTAGAAACTCCAGCATTCTCAAGTGCGTTCTACGGTATTGTATAAGACAATGATGTACCTACGTATGGCATCAATAATAATCTCCAATGTTTGTTAATACTCATTTTATAAAATCAGTTAATCGTGCTGTGAGTCTCGTAGAATCGATAATATTCATTACAATAAATTTTTGTTCATGTGACTAGATATGACTTTTGCTACTGGATAACGAACACGATATTATTGATTGATCTTCTTGGTGATTTATGTTGTTTATACATGTCTGTGGTGATAATTTTCGGGTGTAAGGAGTAAAATAATAACATCTTAAGAATTGAGAAACCAAAGCACATTCTGCTGAGAATTGAATGACGAAATGATGAAAGAAAGTGGGGTAGAGTAGGGCTGTAGGATCAGGTCGTGACCACCATACATATGGAGAAAAGACCGTTATAGGGTTCTGCATCGCGTCTAGGGATCAGCCCGTGCTTATTCAGTTTCTATATATGCAGGCTATCATGACAGTGGCGACTGGTGATATAGTGTTGATCTCTCGGTGGTGCTACTGTTTTTGGATTGTACTATGCTTACTTACCATCGGGCACAGTTCCCTTTTCCATGATAGTTTAAATAAAAATGTTAGTGTAAGACTGTAATGACTTACTGGTATCAGGCGGCATTGTGGCCGGTGATACAACGGTTATGTTCGCCTTGGCGATGGCGGGAGGTCCGACCGCTCCCTGTGCTCTGCACTCGTACGTTGCTGAGTCTTCTTTTCTCGCATGCCTTATCACTAAAACCGAGCGCCTTCTGAAATTAATGACGGATAAATTGCACACATAGGTTGAATGTTCGGAGTCGGTCATAATCGGAGTAGGCAAGTAAAATACAAAAGAGGAATGTCGAGGACGAAAGAGGTTGGCTGGATGCAACTGCTGAAATATATTCATAGGTGATAAGTATCAGGTATCTATTATTTATTGATTTTTAATTAAAACACAAGCACAGGATAGTATCAAAAGTTTTTTCTTCAGCAAAAGTTCATTGTAGTATTTAAACCCAAGTGTAATGACATGACTATACTCACTACAAACATGCTTTAAAATGGAGACAGCATTCGTAATGCAGCGGTGAAGGTGTTTAATTAAAATCATGATAATTGGGATTAACAAAATCCCAACAATAGTTATTGTTTTAAAAATGAATTACCTACCGGAATCTATTGCTAAATGAATATTAGACCATATATACGTAACCTAGATTATGGAGTATGGTCTTGTGTATATTTGAAGTATATTTGTAATTTGAAAGTAAAAACCTGATTATATTTGATGTAAATAGTTTGGAGCTAAATGGTCGAATTTTCGCGATGCGATGAAAAAAATGGGTAAAATAAATTCGCACACGTGTCGTAGGTACCTACTTATATATGAAG
This sequence comes from Saturnia pavonia, assembly GCA_947532125.1. Classification (NCBI taxonomy): domain Eukaryota; kingdom Metazoa; phylum Arthropoda; class Insecta; order Lepidoptera; family Saturniidae; genus Saturnia; species Saturnia pavonia. The sequence goes on from OX383901.1 coordinate 978,227, forward strand.
ATATCAAATTGTGTCACATTTTACTTAAGCACCTTTAATTATTACTATTCAAAAGCTAGGATTAGTGTAAATAATAGATTTAGGCAAATGTCGACACACTCGTTTGTGATATTATATTTGCGATGCTAATCCCCAATTTTACATGTCTCGGTACGATTGCTAGAAGCACATTAATTAATTTAAATTATATTGTACAAAAGAAAATAACTTTACTAATTAATTATCATTATATGATACTAAAGTGGTTTAACAAAAAAATTTACTGCAAAAGTTAGGCAAAAAACTATTTTACACGAGCAACACTGAAGCGTGCTTAACGATCTGTGAAATTGCCATCTTCAGTGTAATTGCTTATCCCAATGACTCTCATTGCTACGGATGTTGTGACGTCTGTAATGTAAGGGAATATGAGTTGTTTTCGTCTGGCAACTGTCGATGATGGTGAGCCCGGTCAATGACAGCCTGTGTGTCTGCACCCGCGATTAGTATTTGGAATATGGTTGGACTAATTGAGCGCGGGTAAGTTCGTAGGGTTGCTACATGATTCCGCAATCGGGTATTGTTTTCAGGTTCTGTTTTGGAGAAAGGATGACGTTATGTTGCAGGACATGGATTCGAATTCTACTATGTTAGTGTGATACCATTTTCAGATGCATTGTCATTCAACATCACGTGAGACTGTAGTTAAACTTAAGCTTGTTAAAACTACGTTTAAGCAATAAATAAAAATGCGGGTTAATCGTGTTCATTTTTGCTCGACTGGATCGTGACTTCAATGAACTATTATAAAGCCAATATATATCCAGTTAACTGTTAAGTGGTGGCTTTTGAAGCGGTACATAGGCAGGAATAAAGACTACAATCGATAAATATTTGACTATTTAACCTCCACATGAATAGAAGTTATCTCGCCGACTTGGAAAAAAACCTATTACCTACTAACAGCCCTATTAAAAAGTATGATGACCGGACCACATGTAGTCCCATACGTTCATTGTTACAATCCGACTAAACTATCCGTACACAAATGTGAACTAGTTTACGATGGAGATGAGTCAAACGGATCGACGGATCAATCGTTACTAATCAATTATTGCATCGGACTGTAAACTGTCCTTGGACCTACATTTGTCAGCTGATGAATCGTTCGATCTACTTTTATTTGTATATTTATCTTAATAAAGTACAACTCTGGAATATTCTCGGTTGTAAATAATAATAAAACTCTGTACTGAGTAATAAGAGCTTAGATTATTATATGTGAAGAAAAAGCTCATACTTACATACCTATTCAAGCGTAATAAAAAACACCTTACAAGTGTATGAAAATACATTATAGTAAGAATTCGAATTTAATTAATATTTTTAGGTAATTTTAAATCTCAACAAGAATACACATCATAATAGTTTCTCGCTTCCACAATTTTCTCAGCAATGGATTCAATGAACTACCTATAAAATGGCGAAAGTGCATAGATAATAATGGTACACTTCAATTGAATAAATTCGTAATATTTTTTTCGTTTTACTTTTTCCATATAAAACGGTTATTCCATATACAGGACCTATTACTTGTTTACAATATTATTTGGTAAAATCGATCGATATCGATAAAATTGTATGAGCGACTGTATAGCGTTTCTTTTTAGTCAAAACGATGGTATACAGGTTGTCGTTTTTTACGAACTTTTATTTAACTTGCTTTGTTATTATGGGTCAAATCTTGCAACTGAATTTCAAAACTGTTATCCCTAACCGATTGAGCTGAAATTAGCATACACGTTTAGCTTGTATGACAATGCATGGTTAGCTAAGTGACGTCATTCTAAATCCAATATAGTGGACTCCCAAAGATGGCGGACCAGTTATGTTTTATGCACTTTCATGATATGGATATCAAATAAAAGGGTTCGATGAGAATAATACGGAAATAAAATTAGCAGCACAATTGTAATTAAAAGCTTTTTTTTCAACCAATAAGTATTTATATTTGATTTTTAATATTTGATATAATGAATTGTACTGATACTCGGGCCAAATATTGTAAAATGTTTGCAGTTACATGAGTTATGTAGCGATTATGTGGTACTGTTTTGGGTGAATTTCAATACTATGTAAGTGAATAATTACCTGTAATTTTGCACCCGGAATCTCCTTAACGCGATATCTGCGACGGGCCTGCCGTCCTTGTACCAGGTTATGCGTGGTGGCGGCCGGGCGCTGGCTTTACACTCGAGCCGCGCCCGGGTACCCTGCGCTGTCTCCACCGACTGCATTGGCTCCACACGAGCTGGACTATCTGCGTACGGAGAACACGGAACTTCATGTTTGTTTTACGTATACCCCCGACTTCGCATGGGTAGTAGAGTATAATACATATGAACTATATTGGTTTACGCGGCGCACGCCTGTAAAACTCCCAGTCGGCATGATTTTATCCGATATTTTCAACAATCATCGTCATATTTCAGCCTATTTACCCAAAACCGTAATTATTTACTACTAAACCTTCCTAATGAATCACTCCGTCCATTGATGAAAACAGTATGAAAATCCGTTCGGCAGTTTTTGAGTTTATCGCGTTCAGACAGACGAGGCGGGGGACTTTGTTTTATAATATGTATAGACTAGCTGTATCCCACGATTTCATTCACCAAATACCTTATATAGAGCAAGTCCGAACAACTAGTTCCATTAGTGTGACGAACTAAAGAACTTCAATGAAGCGATAACTCATAAGTTCTAACCCTACAATCATCCTGAGCTTTCGGTGAACGAAAATATCGTAAGGAAAGGTAGGGCAATTTTTAATGACCTGGCTAGCTACCATTCTCAAATTGAGAATTTGTTGCCAAACACATTATAGATGCATTGCGGCAGTTGCACTTAAGAGCAAGATTTTCGTAAGGATCTACGATATTGAATATATTTAGGTTACTTAAGCTAACTCTTTAAACTGTACATGGTTAGTACCTAAAGCATAATCCAAGATCAGAAAAGAAGTGCGAATTTATCTACAGCCACTGTTTCCATTTATTTCCAGGGTGAAAGTTGCAGCTAGCTGGCTATACATTTCACATTGTGTTATATGGTCCAGACGGGTATAAGTGCCTAGGCAATTTTCTTATTACGGGACGTAATACGTATCGGTAAAGCAGACTTGAATACCTCTAAAGTTTAGAGTCTAAACGAAATAAGTATAACACTGTAAATAATTTTATTATTTTCTGTGATTATATTTATAAAGTAACACAAAATACGGATAAAACATTTCCAAACATTGAAGTAGTCTCGTATTCCATCACTCGGAAACTTAAAAACGTCTCGCCAGCAAAAGTCACACTAAAAATAAATCTCTTTCATTAGGCCAACGGCCTTATTATTCCGGGTGACGAGTAACATATGTAAAGGCCCTGAAAGAAACAGTATTATGTAAAGTTTGGTCATCGTTTTTCGACTGGGTACAAAAACTGGTCAAGTGTCACAGAGTAAAAAGTTAGGAAAAACTGTGACAGTTATTATAAGCTATGTTTTTAGGGTGTCGTTATTAGTCTGTCGCCAGAATAGATGGCGGTTGCGAAAGTGATTTTGTATATTCATATCATTTTCGAGTTGAGGCGATGATATATTTATAGAAAGTTCTTAAGGAAATCTTAATTCGGATGTCTACATGTGTATGATTTAAGAGTCAAGCTTCTTTTCAAATGAATACTATTAATAAAAATCATAAACACACTAATTTCACACAAGAGATAAACACTTATTTTAAAACGAATGATATCAAATGTTTTTAAACAGCGTGATCCATCATCACCTAACACTTGAGGTTCACTGAGAATTCCATCGCATCAGACCAGCAATATCTGGCATGTTTGATATGTCTTTCAGACTTAGATTAAATAATTTAATATATCCATATTCTCCCATTCGTTTATATTGACCGAGCCATCGAAGGTAGAATGATCTTAATAACACACCATTGATTTTTAGGATTCCTAACCTCGTAATGAAAAAATCGGAACCCTTATAGGATCCTTTGGATTTCTGAGTGCCTGTCAAAGCCCTTTTTTCCAAAACGGCTTGAGGTCTAAAGCTGAAATTAATATCGAATACTAAAATTTATTGCTTTAAAATGTTGTAAATAAATCAAGTTTCTAGGTTTTTACTATGTTGTAAAAAGATACGGTTCTTCATACAAAAATTTTACTCACTGATTTATTATCAAAAACTATAGGGTACGTCCAGGGGACCTACAGTCTTGAAATTTTGCTCGAACTGAAGGAACAAATCGAAAAATAATAAATTTCAAATCCCGTGTAGAACAAAACTCTAAATCTGTGGCGGTAATAATGATATTTCTATATAAAGAATTCATTTCACCCGGGATCTAAATAGAATGTTCCACTCGAATTTATTTATCGTGACATGTAGGTACCTAATTAAAAACGAAGACATTAAATACGACAAACACTTTTAAATGTTAATTTCGCTTTTATTTTTTATTTGACGTAGATTTATAATACGTTAATGAAAGTTGACATTTTCATCCTGATTTTAACATTTTAGTTAACAAAGACAAGTTTCCGCCTTGACACAATCAACAACTGTGTAAAAAATAGTTTACAAAAACCCCATAAAGCATCTTAGGTGCGAAGTCAAGAAAAGGTTTCAAATCGACAGCGTGGTAATTTCAAAGAGCTCTACGAAGGTTTCTTTGAAGAATGGAACTCTACCTCTATTGCGAAAAGTCAAAAATAGATAGATTCAACTCCTCGCCGGTGTAAAGCAGTAATTAAAAGCCGTGGACATGCTACTAACTATTAATTTTAGTTTAAAATGTATTAAATTGATTTTTTTTTCTGTACGCACTTTACATCGATTTATTTAATCTAAGTTTCAAATAAAACAACTCTCGAGCAGTTTAATAAATCGTTCTTAATTATTTGTCCAGCTTCATTACTCTTTGAATTTATTTCAATAAAGAATAAATAAAATTTGTAAAAAAAATAGCGATTTCAATCTATATTCCTATTCCCCTTAGCACTATTCATGTGGCTATTTCATAACAGAACTAGTGATTTCTAAGAAAAAAACACATAACTACACATGATACGATTTAGATTAAAAAAGTCTGGAACTTCAAATCGTTCTTAATTATATGACCACAACAGTAACTATGTACATCATGAAAGATTATTAATTAATTGAAATCTTCTAATTATTTAAAATCAGTAAAATTAATTTAACCATATCTTTAAAAATGTAAATTTAAATTTTGTCGTATATATTTTAGAAAACAAATATTTATACAACTATGTAACGTAATGATTTATTTTGTGATATAAAAAGCAAATTTGCTGTGTAATGCCAATAAAATTTCAAGTATTTCGAATATTGGTTTTATGAATGAAGGGCGTGGGTGGGTTGAACCTGAATGGGTGACGTCAGTAAGAGTCATATAAGAGTGGCGCCTAACTGCGCATGAGTGGGCAGTAGATACAGTTTGTTTTGATGACTTTAATCGCATTTTACCTATATTAACATTTTGTATTATATGATTTTCTTGGAGATGGTAACAAACTTAATATATAGTATAGGTAAGCAGCATGGTGACAAATATTTATCTTAAAGATGTTAAGCAAGTAGGTTTCTTCATGATTTTTTCTTTCACCAAAATTTTGGTGGCATACGAAATTATTCATTTCGCTTTTTTATTTTTTTCATGAACAGGCTGTAGGTTATTTTCAGGTAAGTCGTTATATAGAGACCAGCACGAAGGAGTTTCAACGGGTTGCCCGGGCCTCTAGGCCAGGGAGAACATGCTGATTCGTGTAGCGCACATCTTAGTGTGACTATCTCGTAATTGTTTGTTCCGGGCAAAAGGCGAGCCCTGCCTCATGTCTCATCATCTCGCCGTCACTTATCTCATAGTTCGCATTAATTACAGTATAACATTTAAAATACAATAAAGTATATTACAGTATATGTTACTCAGGAAGAAAGTAGCTTTCTATCAGTTATCGAATTTTCAGAATCGGATCAGTAGTTCTAAATATGACCTTGTACAAATATGCACAGTTGACCTCGCTATAATCTTTATAATATACTAGCTGCGTCCCCGCTCGTGTGGACTACAGAATTATTGTTTATGAAGATACCGCGACTTTTTTATAAGGACCATATACCTAAGTAGTAAAAAAAGATCAAAATCTATCCCGTAGTTTTGCGTGATGCGCGCACAACGGCAAACCTCAATTATTTTAAGTATATAGATAAAAACCTGTTAGTTTTTTTATCGTTATAGGTTTGGCGTTGTGGCCACAATCTCGCCTAATTATAAGTGACGATGTGGTCCAAGTTGCACGCTAATACTAGTGAAAAACTGGCTCTCAAATGCAACTACGGAACACACCTATTAGTGCTTGGAGACAGATTTTCAACTTGAGGATGGTAGCTGGCCCCAGGCAGTCATTAGAAAAATCCCTATCACCATGCTATGGTTTCATCAAGATGTTTTCCTTCACCGAAAGCTCAGGCTCATTGCAGGGATTCGAATTCACTTAAATCGACGCGACGCCCATACACGCTCCCACTGAGCAATCATTGTTTCAACTCGATCGATTGATAATTGATTGTAAAAGAGTTGACCGATTGCGCTCTCTTTTTTTCGTACTGACTACACTGTTAGCCATAAGGGCCCTGAAGCATCAGACTGCTTTTAATTTTCCTACTATTTATTTATACTGTCAAGATGGTTCATAGTTACGTTAATCCGATAGGTGGCGCTTTGGCCGAACTATTAATTAGGTACCAGAAAGGGTAAAACGTCTGCCTGGCCTCCTAGTATTTGTATAAATTTGTCATTATAATTTTTATAACATATTTTTCACATTCACTAAAAATTATAATTAATTGTAAACAATACTAACAAAAGTTAAAAAAAAAAGAAAATGTCTATAAAGAAATTGTTTTTGCCGATTCTTCTAGATGTTTTCCGAGCCGGTGGCAGGGTTTACAACCGTACGATAATTATCGTACATGTACGACCATTTCCTATTTAAATGTATGTACGATAGCACGCTATTACGATTATTTTGAACAATTCATGATAAAAGATCGTACGGGGTGGAAAACGGAATTTTGTTCACCGACAATAAAATATTCTTCGGAGCGGAAATCGATAAAGTACGATAGTTCTGGTCTAATAATTTTACTTTAACAGTACGATAGCTGGCGCGCTTCAGGTTGTGAACCCTGGCTCGTGATACTTAGTATTTTAACATTTATAAGTGCCTTCTTAGGGTCTAAATTGAATAAAGAATTTATGATTTTGATTGACTTGTATACATCGCACATCTATTTTGTATGTACCACGCCCACTGGTTTCAAATCTGACACAGTATATGCAGTGAATTGTCAATCGTCTCACGGGCCCTCGTTATCGTCTTCGAGTGTGAGTCAGTTGGGTTGGTGCCAGCTCGACTCACCTGCCGGCCGCGGTACAGTCCAGTTTCCGCTCGAATTGTCTCGACTATTTTTAAGTTGAGGATTTTTCGTTGTGACGAAGTGTTACAATACATCCTCTCAACTGTCAGTAGATGCCAGAGTAGGTAACCTAAAGATTGATTCAGAATTTCAAACAATGTTTTTTTTTACTTATACACATTTTGTCGCCTTTAGTAGTAGTAGTTTTGTGACGGAAGTTCGACATGATGATCTTAACCAGCAATGATAATAATGGGAATCCTTTTTATTGTGTAAAAATAATTTAACGTTGTATAAATAAGCATTATTATAATTTGATTAATATTATGTTTGTGTATACACGGTTAAATTAATTTTACATAATTAAAAATAAGAAAAAGTGTGTAAAATGAATTCATGTTGATTAACATGATGACTAACTTCATGTTGTTGGTACGCAGAGTGAAACTTAAAAGTTGTTTTTGTTTTGTTACACCAAAGAAGTATTAAAAAAATCAAAATGTCTTTATAATGTGAATGAATTATTGCAAGCCCACGGCTATCTGTAATTAAGCTCGAACAAGATTCCTAATTGAGGTCAGTCACCATAGTTACTACCCTTGGCGATTGACTTGAAATGGATAGTGTTACAATGACTGTTACTTGTTTTCAAATTAAAAAAATATCTTGAAAGTGAAATAAATAATATAAATAACTATGCATGTGGACTGAGAGCATCTTCTTCTTCTACCGTGCCTCATTTCCCAAATTCCCATATCTTTTTGGGTCGGCCCCCCTAGTCTTAACGCGCCATTCTTGGCATAATTGTGTCATTACCTAAGGCATAAGGTATAAACCCAATCGGCGCCATGTCTCTCCTAATCGTTCTCGTGCCTCGTAATGCACATAGTGATAAACCCGTCACAGTGTCTCTCTTTTTGTTCGTTTTGGGATCAGCCAGTGTATATCGAGTTGCTGAGATGCTTGCAAGATAACATGACAATGATGACCGGTGATGACCATGAAAACCATGAAATATTGACGTAAAGATACTGTCTGGGAAAACGTCAATCTCCAATCAAATGGTCAACCACCTTTTCGTTATTTGCCATAAAAATGCAAAAAAAAAAATGTGACGTAAAACACGTTTTACTCCTAAACAGTCCGCATTTAGAATATTATGAATGGAGGTGTTAAAGGTTTGGATGGCCTTGCCAATTCCCACGCTCCCGACGGTTACCGTCACAGGAGAATGTCCACCAGTCGTTCAATGAATGACGCTCGTGCCTTCAATTACAATATGTTTGTTTTGGAATAGTGCGTAAATGTCGTCAGATTTCATTGGCGCAAATGGAACGAAAAGTGTATTTAATAACGACATTAAAATTAACATGACATCTTAAAATCATTAACATGGTATTTTCGGTGCATTCTCAATCGCAAACAATGCTGTGTTAACTGTTGCTGAAACCTATATTCAAAATGACAAAGTCCAACTATGGTTCAACAAAGTCACTTAAAAATAATCACATGAGCTTAAGGATTTTTTTTATTGTGAAATTACAGACAGACACTTATGATCGATAAAATAAATACGTCAGATCTTCTCGTCTAAGATACCGCAGTATTTAAAGACGAAAGTATTTGACCATTATGTGTTGCCATTGTTGACCTATGATACAGAAACGTGGTCGCTAACTATGGGCCTCACAATAAAGGTCAGGGTCACTGAAAGGGCAACGGAAAGGGCTATGACGGAGCAAGGGATAAGACGTTTTTGGGGCGCTTAAGATATTTGATATATCTCTTATGGTTTACTTAGGCGTAAGCCATTAAAACGCCCCAAAAACGTTTTTTTCGAATTGATTTCCATTATCGTCACTGTTAATTTCGTATATTACTTTATCTTACAAAATATATCCTATAACCTGGCCAGATCTATTTTATCAATGGATTAAAGAAAAACCAGGTTAATCGAATTAGTGATTATCGCGTGAAGAGAACATAAATGGACAGACAGACGTTGAGTTTTATAATATGTATACGAGTAGATGTAAATGATTTACTTAAATGTCAATAATATTGATCATACTTATATGCATGGCGTATTATGTACCTAGTTTTGATATACCTAAATCTAAATAATTATTGCCTAATTATAATATATAATTATTAAATTTTATTAAATATAAATACAATGGTGTTTTTTGTTGGAGATTATACACAATAATCGGTACAATGACTTTTTAGCTAAGTCGCCGTTTTGAGAGAACAATCTGCAATTAAGTAAAAGTTTTGAAATAAATTAATTTTATTATTAATAAATATGCAATTAAATTTAGATGAAGTACTATTTAATAGCTTTTTTATTAGATTTCAAATGCAAATGATTTTTGTGTTTGCATACGAATTTGCACCAAAATTATAATTATCTTATATCTTATATGATACATGATATGGCGAAGGTTGAACATTTTCAAAATGCAAGCCATTTCATACTCATAGTCATTTACCATGTTTTAAAACTTTAATACAATACGAGCGAGTAACTAAAGTAAAGCGAAAGGTATTCTCCATCTTCACCATACATGAAAACACTAATATGTTGAGAGACAGTGTCATTCAAATGGAACAAAGTAACTACGTGAAAATGTCTATTACGTGCGCTGGTTGAGTGTGCGAAGAACAATTCAATGAGCTTGTGCTTGTTAAATTTATAAAATACTAGCGGTGCCCCGCGGCACCGCACGCGTTTATTTCGCAGTAATTATTTTTATCCCGATTTTTTTACTCATATTCTTGACTATTCCTATATCCTATCAGTTTAGAAGTTATATATATAGTTCCCATGTCCCCTTCATTTTACAAATAATATCTTTTATCTTAAAATCTTGTAAAGTACGCGTAGAATCTATTTATTAAACTTTGGACGCAAAACGCACAGTTTAACCGGTGGGACTAGAATAAGGTTGACAATTAATTTTAGAGTTGGTCTATAATTTCCAATCTATGTTAGCTGGCGGGCCATCTAGCGAATGATACTTGTTAACAGCTTAGTAGATGATATATATATTAAACTCATAGATATTTGAAATTAATAAAGTCTTCAGTTAAAGTTTAATAATAGTTGGCGTGCAAAGTTAAATACCTTGGTGGGTCAGGGTTTGGGCAGCCTTTGTCAAGAAGCATTAAATTTGCTCAGGACTTCTTTATGTAATGACGGTGAACACAAAGAAAGATTATTTTTAAGGGGCTTAAAATATTACGGTTAGTAGTTCTATAAATTATTTCCCAAAACAAAACTACGAAGGTTTAAGGAATTAAAATGCGTTTTAATAAAGAAGCAGTAATGTATGGTTAATGGTTAACTCTATACTTAACTCAATAAGAATCAACTGTTATAGTTAAATATATTATACAATTTAAAGAATTCCTGAAGGCTTTACCGCTTACTGCCGCTACTCGGCACTAGATGGCGCCGGAGGTATAAATGAAACTACAAGGGCTCAGGCAACACGCCGTACGAATCCTATGCGGTTGAACGTTTCGTTGAAGAAGTCTTTACATGGTGATACGTAATTTTACACGTCTACGTCATTTTTCTCAGCCTGTTTTTTTTTACCATGTCAAAGTGATAGGACTGTGTCTGATGTGAGTACAATTCAAAAATAACGGTGCCCTATCACCCTGATTCATTACAGGATATTACATCGGCTAATCCCGGAACGAGACAGGCTTAAGCGTGCCATTAAGCCATTATGACGGGAGTTACACATGGTTTATGGTGGTCGCGTTTCTGTTGTCGTGTTCTACCTTCCGGTAATTTATTAGGTTATCAGTCACCACTCTCGAAGGTTTCGATGTCAAATCGAGAACATAATACAATAGAATATTTTATTTATTTAACAACTAGTTATAATATGTTAATAATTGTGTTGATGAGTGTACTACTATAGACTGTGTCACAGTCGTCAACTTCTACCAGGTTAAATGTTTTCTTTTCGTTCTGATTATACCTACTGTTAGCCATAAATGCTATATTAAACTAAGTAAGAAAAAATTAAAATTGCATATTGACAAGTAATTTGGATTGTTTGTGTGTGTGTTTCTGTGTCTGTGGGTGGTGTAGATGTTGTGTGTGAGTATGAATAGGCATAATGAAACGGAATATGAACTAACGACATATTTATCTTTAAAATAAAATATGTAATGTAATGACGTTTACTATACAATCGAATCAAGTCAATATTGATCCCTCATTGAGTTGGTCGTGAATCACCTTACCATCTGCAGAGACCACCCCGGCAGCGCTGATGAGTTAAATTACAGAGCCGGTCTTTGATGCATCAAACGAGGTGATTTAAAATTTCAGCTTAAACTCAAATCAACTGCAGAAATATAGCTGAGATAGTAAATAATATAAAACCACGGCAGTTATTACAATTTTATATGTACGTACCACAAACTATAGGGAAACAGCTGGTCCAAAGAGATGGGGATCTATGTACGCAAAGCTGACCTATGAATATATCATTTCGCTAGCTTCATCTATAGTAAGCGATTTCGAAAGCGATGCTTTGAAATGAATATCCTTTTACAGGGTTTTCAATATTTTTATGGTGGTTGCGATCGTAAGTGCGTCTTTAGTTCGTTAGCTAATTATATTTAATAAAATTCCAGGCATTATCTTCTAAAAGTGAAAGTATCTTACGAATGAACTATTTGTCCTGCTTTGATTGTGCCCATCGCAAGATGTCTTCATTTAAAAATGTTGGTGGTCGGTCGTTCGTAGCATCGTAAAACTTTAACTACCCTCATGTAATCCTTTCATATTATAACTAAATGCAGTTGAGATGATCATAATCGATAGCTGTCTATTTTTATTTTATTTTCTATAGATTGTATTTGTAACCGAAGATTAAAAAGTGTGAAGTCAATCTGTGGGACTATTTGTCGGTAATTTGAATAAGACATGGTTTTGTTTCTGTTCCTATTGTCGCGAAATTATGTTCCCTAGTTGTATTGTAGTATTGTGTGTTAAAAACTAAACAGTCTGATCAAGAAGCACAGGTGAAGTAAATAAAATATTTTTATTGTGTTTCAAGTTGGAATTAGAAAGTTTATCAGTGGTTTTAATGGAATTGTAGAATTGATAGACTTAGGTATCCCACATAATAAAAATTCCCAGCAGTAATAATCTTTAACCAAGAAGATTGACAGTTGACAGCAGTGAAATTTCTTTTTCTATCTAAACTTTCATTTACAATTTTATAGTAAGGGTAAGTATTTATTAATTAGTCAATAATACACATTTTCTAATATTTTACACACCTTGAATTCGAACGTGTGTACATTTGTTTAATTCTTTCCTTCTTCTTGTTTCTCTAACAAAGTAACTGGTATCCGTCCTTTTTTCATCAGAAACGCATTAAAATACGTTACATATAAAAAGTTGCACTAAACTTTTACCTTAGAATTTAAAAAATTTTAGGAGTTTATAATTCGTTTTGAATTCTACAATGAGCTAGTATGTGTATATTCAACTAGAATCTCACTTGAAGATGAATTAATATTATTTTTCAAGCTAGTCGAAATATCTGTTCGACGTCCGCAGGTTCGATGTCAGCTGTGTACAAATTAATTTCTCAGTGTAATTCTGGTGGAGAAATACCTACGTTGTGAACTTGTATAGTGATTGAACCAGTCTCTTCTTTTGGGAAGAAACCTTTGCCCACTCAAGGGATATTTACCTATATATTAATTTACAAGCCGTCAAATAGCGATCTGTTTGTCGTGCTAATATAAGAAAATATATAAGTGTGTCTTTTTATTATCACGCTAAGCTACAATGTGACTGGTCCTCAGATATAGCTGCCGGAACACACAGGATAGATTGTTAGATTGTTACCTTGAGGGTTGCCAGTCAATTCAGCAATAGAAAACGTTCCATCAGCAGCTGTCGTTTCAGGATAATCTTTTCCTTCACCGAAAGCGCAGGCTCTATGTTTATTAGAACATGTTATTACTTGTACAATGTGTTTTTTAAAATGCATTGTGGTTTTTCTTTATTCAAAACGCTATTCCGAACTGTGAAGTATGTAGTGTGGTAGAAGATAGAAAAGAAAGACTAGAATGTGTTCGATTTTAGGCGAATAAACGGTCATTGATGAGGATTATCAATTGAAACATTCGTCATACTGGGAGGAAAAGAGAAAATAACTGTTATTTTCACATTGAACAGGCGTTATTCATGAATTCTTTTATAAATAAATCTTTTATATGACTCTTGATTTGTGCTAGATTTCACCTCATTGATTTTATTTTCTTCTACCTTTAGTTATTTTTACATTTTTTGTCTTTTATTATTATTTATGGGCTTGTAACGCACGAAACGTGCAGTTCTTTGTCGTAAGAAAAATAATACCAAAAAATTTTATCCCACGTGACAACAACATGATAATGATAACAATGTAAATTAATTTTACAGATTTTAATGTAGTAGAAATAATTTAACGGTGTATGAATAAACAATAGCTACGCCCCGCGGTTTCATGGGCGTATAATTAAAAAAAATCCTGATTGATGATTTATAATACAGAACTCACATGGCTCGTTTGCGCCACTACACCTATAGTCACAGACCCGAGCCGAGTGTTGAATTATTTTAGTTGTCCATTATCTCCCAAACTATGCTTTCAAATAACATGCTATACAGGACAAAGATTATTTTCATAAAATTGTCTTGATGGTGAAGTAAATAAAGTAAAGTAATAATGCTCAAAAATCACTTTTCTATTTTGAAGTAAAAATAAACCCAAAATACCTTATTGTGGCTTATGTATAAGAGATAGGCATATGGTATCGCGGACTTTTTTAGATGTACCAAGAAGCAATATTTTCGTAGAACATTGTATTTACCTATCACTAACCATTAACGCCAACGCACGCGGATCAAGCAGTTTGGTTGCGCTTTTCCTTCCGACTTACTTAACAAAAATCAATATTTCATGCTAGCTGAGATGTTTAGCCTAATGTTAGATAGCATATACTATTTCACATGAATCTGGCAATCATATAAAAAAATATTTTGGAATCCGACTGTTAGTTCCAGAGATTAGCGTGTTTAAACATACAAAAAACTCTTCCGTTTTATTATATAAGTATAGATTATTTTAATCAAATGTTATATATATATATATATATATATATATATATTATATAATACATATTATTTATATATACACACCGTTAAGTTATTTGTACACATTTAAAAAAGTCAGTAAATTTAATTCACATTATTATCATTGATGACTTCATCATGTCACACTTCCGTCAAATAATGCGCGCGCAGCTTTCAGTTTTACTCTCTAACAAACGCACGAAAAGAAGTTTAACTTAAAAAAATTAAAGAAATTCGTAGTATCGGTTTTATAAAGCAGATGACACACATATGTTTGTGACAAGGCGCGGCGTACACCGAGTACATTTAATAGTAACTACTTCGGTAATAAACTTTGAAGTGAGTCAGAGGTTACTCTCGTATCGTTCGAAGCTAAACGTAATAATTTTCCCTCGCTTCCAATTACAGGTGCCAAATCCGCCTCGAATTTTCGGTCGATTTTTTGTTTAGGAGTACGCTATCAGTTGAATTACTTTATTGTTTTTTTTTTTGAGGATAATTGTATGGCGTTTGTGCAAAATGTAAGCTGATAACGTGTGTGAATACGTTTCCTTGAAACGAAATATATAATAATGAGGTTAATGTAGGACATATTTTTATATAGTTCAGCTAGTAACGCACCTATTGGCCAATGGGCGTAACCACACATCATATCTAAGCCTAGAGTGTTAGCAGAACATCGTTTAAAACGTGATCGTAATAAAACTTATCTTTGAAGTAATAAAACTGGCAGTAATGTTATTCATGAAGCTGTATTATTGATTAATTTAAAGCAGAAAAAAAACCTGATTATAATTTATCTTAAATATGAATACTAAAATTACATTACACCTAATGCTAAGTGTGTTAACACATATAACTACAGAGTATTGCTGGGTGACTTAAAAAAGCATCTATCTAGATAACCTTGGACAGTAAAACATTATCTAAATATAAAATTTTATCCAAATCGTTAGAGCCGCTTCAGAGAAATCAATTACATACCTGTATACAATAATTGTTCACTTACTAGTATTAGACACAGAAGTAGCAAATATGTAAAGAAATTATTAATTCATTATCAAAAAAATAAATGGCTTTAAAGATTTTTTATGACAAATAAGCACGCAGTCTACAACTAAACTCAAAAGGACCGCAGTTCTGAGGTCAGTCATAATAAGTTGTTACTCCTGAGGACTGTGTTAAAATACCTCATATAACAGTGTTTGTTGTCAACGACACTTTTTGAACCAGAACATAGCAGCACGAGTACTACTTCTTTGCGGGAGAAATGGGTGTAGTGCCTTTTGTTTTCAATATGGTAAACATTTGACGTAAACGCTAAAGTGTGTAACTCTCCGACTATGACTATTGGCACCAATATCGCCCTCAGAGTTTATCACTGTCGTTTATAGGATTAAGTTGTTTTGGGAAAAAGCTGATGTGATTAAGGTCGATGAGCTTTCCGGAAAAAAATAAACGATTTAAGAGCGGCGTGGGCGGTAGGTAATTGCTTACTTTTTTATAAAATAAATCCTCGAGTAAATTATTGGTGATGCACTTTAGTGTCAACGATCTAATTGTTGGTAAATTTGATCTGAATTAATTGCGCAATTAGCAGAAACGACAGTCATAAGTGGTTCGTGCGTTAATTTAAAGCCTGTTTAAACAGTGATTGAAATTTAAAATTCTCGTATTTATAAATAAATAAATATGATTTTGAATTAATTTTATGATTTATTGCCAGAAAAGGTAATTTACAAAATATATTTTACATATTACATAATCTGACAATGGGACATTCAGAGCTAGTTTTTACTCTGCCCCATACGTACATTAATATCTAATAATTAACATTACGGGTGATCAGCAGCTCAGCCTATTATATTTGATAATAGCGATGCCCCGCGGTTCCGCACGCGTTGTTAACGTAGTAATTATTAACCTATCAATTGAAAAATGGCAAATAATTCCCGAATACAAAGTTTCATCAAAATCGGACAAGCCGTTTTTGAGTTAAATCCGGTATACAAACAAACAGATAGACAGTTAAAAATATTTTACTCATATTCGTGATCAGTGTCCTTTATAATAAAAGTCTATCAGGAAATTTTGATCAGAGCTGTATATATAGTAAAACTTAGAAGTTGGAAAGATACTCAATTTCCACACGAATATTCAGAAATATTACGCGATGTAAATGCGTGTTTTAATAATTTTGATTATCTGGGTCAGTAAAACTAGCCGATGTTTTATCTTGCAAATAGACATCAAAATGCCCAGTAGACAAATTGTCTGTGAAACGTAATTTACAAATAGGATTTCCTTTTTTTTCGTAAGTACCATAAAGTACGCCTTTGTGATAAACCTCGAATACATAACAAAATATTTTCGCAGCAGCTTGAGCCACCATAGGTATGAAATCGGGGCATTAATGTATATTTAATGTATACATATTAAGGATAACAAATAAGTTTACTGAAATATAATTATCTATACTAATATAATAAAGCGGAAGAGTTTTTTTGTTTGATTATTTGTTTAAACACGCTAATCTCTGAAACTACCAGTCGCATTCGGAAAATTCTATTTGTATATGATAGCCAGATTCACGAGTAATAGTAAAGGCTATCTAGCATTATGATACACCTCTCAGCTAGATTGATTTTTGGTTAAATCGGAAGAAATAGCGCACCCTAACTGCTTTAACCGCGTGCGCTGGCGTAATGGTTAGTCATACGTAAATACAATGTTCTACAAAAATATTGCTCCTTAGTACTTTTCAATAATGTTCGTGATTCCATATGCCTATCTCTTTTATATAAGCCACAAATACCTCTATTTTGTGACAAAAAATGATTGAAAATTGAAAAGTGCAGAAAAATATTCAAATCTAATGTAACGAATAGTAAAGTCATTTCATAATACCTACGAATATTATTTTTTTCTTATATTTGAACGAGGCGTCAGTACATCCTTAATTACTAAGCTAGCTTCATAGGAGATGTTTTTAATTTATATTTACGAGCTAAATTTATAAGTAGAGTTTAGACATAATTTCTCCCAAAATAAAATTCAATTTCCTAGATTTCTCTAGAAATCCGAGTTCATTTCTGGACACAATCCCACAGCAAACGATAATTATGATAAGTAACCTGACAGTTTTCACACAGCGGAGATGCTTTTATTTCTCATATAATGGTATATGTTATGGGTTATGTGACCCGACCGGCTCCTAATGCTACTTAGTTATGTACATTAGATTATTATTTTCAAGCTATTATTAAATTTGTAAATAAATAATCGAATTAAGTTAATATTACATAACAAGGAACAAAAAAACAAGTTTTTTAAACAAAAAAATAAATAAAATGTCATGAAGTATTTAAACACTTATATTGGAATAATAAAACACATACGACACAGTTGCGCTTCGAAGTTGTTTACGCTCTGGGTTGTAAAAAAGTACGTAGTACGCAAGCAACAGGCTAGGGGGCGGGCGGAGCACGGAGAGCTGCGGTATTCTACGCTACGGCGGCCAATGGATCCATTTTTTACCGCGTTCGGGTTTCCTTTTGACTCAAACGTTTAGTTTTTACGTTGCCAGCCGATTTGGTCTTGCAACTCCATAAACAGTTAGTTGCGCGGCAACCCCGCTGAATTGTTTTTAAATGATTCCGCGCGCAACGACTGCTTTCACAATACGCTAAATTACATTGCGCTGTTTTGATTCTATTTAATTTTACAACAATGTTGAAATACTCAGACTAAAAGGTTTAAATAATATTTTATTTCAATTGAAGTAATGTACAGTATTACGATACTGTGATTAATATTTGAACAGAGATATTTAATTAAAGCGTATAAAAAATGTTGCATCATTTACTAAATCAATCGAAATTCACTACACGTCAGAGAAAACCGTTTTACAGTTTTTCGAGTAGTAAATAAATGTGCAAATAGTTTTATGGATAATTATTCAAATATAGAATAACCTCTACATTATCACCTCACACTTAAACACTAAAATAAAATATTTAAATTCATAATATTTTTCTTCACCGTCTGTCGACTGACTTATTTGTATTTTTTATTTATGAGTTAGTGTTATATCTTTCAGCGAAAGCTCAGATTTACTGTACGATTCCAAACCACTTTGAACGACGCAATATTAAAGCGTAAATTGAAAATTGTGCAAAATTCTGTGTTGAGAATCCCTTTACAGTGACGTCCGTTGCACGCATGTTCCGTTCTGTGTGATAAGCTACCTAGTTTTTTCCGGCATTACGACTTACGTCAGTTATCGGCGATTGGGTCTTACCTTAGATTCAACCGGATATTAATTGTATAGTCGAAAACAATAGCAATTATAGTTCAGTAATAATAGTGTGTTCGGATTCCGCGTCGATCGATATGGGTTATAATTCTACAATGAGCGTGAGCTTTCGATGAAGAAAAACATCGTGATGAAACCTTTGCATGGTGGTAGGGCATTTTCTAATGTCCGCCTGGCTAACTACTACCCTCAAGTTGAAAATCTCTCGCTAAGCACCTATAGGTGTGTTCTGGGAGCTACACTTGAAAGCCAGTCTCTTAACTAGACTTAGTGTGTTACCATCATTGTCCACACCTTCACTTAACATCTGGTAAGATTATGACCAAAAGCTAAATCAATTAAGTATATTTAAAAAATAAATACGAAATGCTAAATTCAGTGCGAAATAAAATTGTTTGAAAACAGCGCACTATATTCACCCGTATTGTTCACAGTCGGCGAATAAACACGGTCTTTTGTCCATCCCCACAAGGCAAGGGCACGATAAGCCTTCGATCCCACCACAGCTGAGACAGTAAAAGTATCAATACGTCGCTCCGTAGTTTTTACAATCATTCCATAGCAATTTTCCTTGTTTTATTTTGTCACTCAACTTAAGCTTTTATATATATTGTTCAGTTAATTATATGAAACACTAGTAAACACCTGCGACTTTGTATATTTTAATTACAGTATAAAAATGATAAACGTTTAAAAATTGTGTAAAACCATCAGCCCGAATATACCTTTCTATCAGTAAAACAGTTTTTAGAATCGGATCAGTAGCTACAGGCATTACCTTATACAAACTTATTCACAAGCTTTTTACCTCTTTATAATAGTATTATAGATAGGTAGGTACTGTTTGAAGTAACAAAAATAATAGCCCTTAAATTAAATGTCCCACTCTCGGGCAAAAGCCGCTTCAAGCCCGATGAAGCTGTCAAAGTCTCTAATGGCCCCAGAACCCTAAAGGTTAACAGTATCAAAAAAAAAGTCAGAAAAAATAAATCTTACATTCGTCAGCCAATACGGTTACTAATTATATGTGAATAGTAAAAGTATGTTCCAAAAAAATGTTCGAATGTAATTTTTGAAGTTAGAATCTAGAGATCTGGATATCGGATCTTGTAACAGGTCTCTAGCGCTACGTCGATACCTGAAAGCACTGTCATATATAAAAGTATTTATATTCATTTTAATATTAAGTTTTACATTATATTTTTAACACTAATATTTTACATCTCATATTTCCTTCATAATTCGCATTGTTGTGGCTTTTACAAACAAAACACTAAACTGTATAATTAAAGTAATTTAGCAATATTTGCGAAGATACAATTTTCATATAAAACTATATGCATGAATTCCAAAAGCTCATCAAATATATTCAAGGAATGTTCAAATTAGAATAACAGTTTAGTTCTATTAATTTTTTACGTAAACATGAATTTTTCGTTTCTCGTGAATTTATTCATAACGTGATAGTGTCCAATCAAAATACTCTTAGGTATATATCAATATTTTATACATTTTGTTGTTTTTCTTCATTATAAACATATGTAATATGGATTTATTTTATTAAAAAAATCATTTAACCTAAAAAGTATTTTGTTCATTCTTCTCGGTAAAATATTCAACTTTTCTATTTAGATAATTTATTTAATTTGCCATAATATTGCCTACATTTTTATGCAAGAATTTGATATGCTTCATTAGAATACAGGTGCATTAGCCTGACTTTGCCTTAGGCGCGGACAATTTAAATATTTTATAGAGCATGCGTGGTAGCAAATTTAGGAACAATACCCTTGAATTCCAGTTATATTTTAAGAGTTAGATGATGATCGCGTGACATATTTTGGGTTGCCAGGTATTAGGGACATGTAATATTGAAAATCGTTTAAAAAATTGATCGTATTGTCTCAGGTCTGCGTACTTGTACCCTAAGTTTGAGTTTTGACAGTTTTTGAATTCGATAAAACGTTTCGTTTCGTTTTATCGTTCATAAGTGCATAATTAGGTATTAAACTGAATAAAAAAAGGTTTTTAATAACCAGTTAAAACCATGTGTAAATGCACGTATTGTTGACAGACAGTTGTCTTGTGGCTAAGCAATATTATTGATACAAATAAATCTCGAAATATTTTTTAATAATGAATGTTACAGAATTCAAAAATGTTGGCAACCCCAGGCCGTTAACCGTTTTAGGAAATGTTTATAAGTTCGATGACTTTAGCTTAGAGGTCGACGGGACCCTCACGGGCAGGATGCGGTCAATTTCAGGCTACTAACAATGTCACGATTAATTGCACCCACCTGCCAGATTACTTACTTTATCATTACGACGGTAGCTTCACAAATGATATAGTTTCGTTCGGATGGTAACAGGTGAAGAATGAAAGATGAAAGATAGTTAAAACTTGGTATCGAATGGAAATGTATCTTTGTTGACTTAATTATTAAAGATATGAAAAACAGACCAAAAGGGGGCTTCATAGTACGTACTTCGTTTGAAATTATAAGAAATATATAATTCCAAAGTAATAATATTATAAAAAGCAAAGTTTGTATATTTGTAGGAGAAAATCTCTAAAACTAGTGATTAGGCTCTGAAACATTTTTTACTAAACAAAACTCCATTATTCCCGAGTGCTGTATTTTATTGTTATTAACGGTTATAATTAAAACTTACGAAGTTGCGAACTGTTGCTAGTGCAAATAAATTGTAAATTCGAATGGTATTCACATCTTAGTATTAAGCTTTTATTAGTATAGCTTTTTTATTTTTTGTTCGGAACCCTAATACTTTTTCCAAAATAAAAGTAACCTAAGTTATTCCTTATAAAATCAGCTATCTGCTAGTGCAAATCTCGTCAAAATCGGCCCAATCGTTTCGATGATTACCAGGAACAAACAGACAGACAGAGATTTAAAAAAAAAAATGGGTTTTTTCTTTTAGGTACCGAGTATACTTTCATATGCATTTAGTAAAAAGCTGTTATTTTGACATTACAAACAGACACTTCAATTTTATTATAAGTATAGATGTACTTTCGCTTCACGCTTTTTCAGGTTACGCAGAGATATATGACTTTTGTGTATGGAGTGTGGGTTGTTCGAACTTGGGCGCCGTGTTCATAAATTCTAACGTCTCGACAAAAAAAAACAAGCAATATAACCTCAGTATGTTTCTAAGTCATGCGGTATTGCCTGAATTAGCAAACTTGTGCCAGAAAGCATCTAATGGTGTTCAAACTATTATTTTTTTTTTCAATAAAATACATAATGATTATGCTCTTAAAATATCTAATACTCATTTAACTTATGAAATTGGCTAGTATATATATATATATATATATATATATATATATATATATATATATATATATATATATATATATATATATTATTTGTATCATTTAAAAATATTTTCGCTACCATGGTCGCATTCGCACTCGGCCAATAATTATCTGGGTCGATGAGATTATAAAATAAATATGAAACGACTACAAAAACGAAAATAATTTTTCTTTTATGACGTGTGAAAAATTATAACAACAGTCATAAATTGAAAGAAAAAAGAGGCAGCGGCGACCGCCGGTGGAGTTCGATCTCTCGGTGGTCGCCGTTGTGTTTGGAATGTACTGTGCTTACCATCAGGGACAGTACAGTCAATTTGCCGAGCTACTATAACAAAAAAAGGGATGGAATTATGTTTAATAATACAAAATAATATTGAAATAAAATCTATTTAGTTTCAATTACTAAATTTTTCTATATATTTCAGTTTGCATTTAGTGTGTTAGGAGCTGTTGTCACGAATAAAGAGGCTACCCCATGCATTAAATATTGAAGAAACGTGGACCAAAGTCTGGCGCCGTGCAGGTATTTCATGGCAATAATAAACCGGGCCATATTTAACTAGTTGTTTTAATGTGTATTTAAAATAGTCCACGGTAAAATCACTGCGATTTTACCTACATAGTAAGCAAATTCAGGCCAAGAATAACGGCAAACCTTTGAGTCATCGTCATGCAGGTGAATCGCAATCATAATACATCACGTGTAATACCCATCATAGTGACACGATGAGGTGGGACTCGTTCCGGGGTCAGTCAGTACATATACACTGTCCAGCTGTTTAGAGGCTTGTTAGACTGGTGATAGATTTTAAATCTCTCATTGGTCGCTGTAGTTTTTTGATTGTAGTGTGCGGTTCTTACCATCAGTTACAGTGTTGTGACTCTGCCGTTTTACTATATAAAAATTAGCTTTATGAATCGCTTTTCACCGTGTGTATAGTGTCTACAAGAGTATTAAATCTCGCTCTTGTGAAGTAAAGTACGACGATGAATATAAATATCAAAACAGATTCAGATATCATTACAAAAAATGTATCCAACTGTCCTAACACAGCAACGAGTCGGCTCGAATCAAAAACAACGAAGCATTTCCAAACTAAACACTGGCAATTGTTACAAGAATATGTTTGGACAAGAATCGATGACATTAAAAGCGGCCGGCCATTTGTTTTTTGTATCGGATTGGGTGTATTACTGTACTTTGTTTTAAGGGGAAGTAATTATGTTGTTTTCTTAAGGTATAAAGGCGTGAAGTGTATCATGCCGTTTCTATTTAACACGTTTCCTTTGAGCACATTGGTACGAGACAGCTAGTGTTAGCATTACTTATATCATACTAGATTGTGGCTAAGACTTTATTTCCGTTGTCTTCAAAATGAAACTACTCGTGCACCATCTATTGTAAGATGTTTGTACTAATACAGAACTCTTCGCGGATGTGCGCACAACAACTCACCAAAGTTTCATCGCAATCGAATGAATTGTATAGGAACGCATAGGGGACAAACTAAGAAACATTCATTTTTATATATAAATGAATCCCGCAAAGGTGTGTTACGACTACCATTTTAAAATAGGTGGCGCGTTAGTAGTTTCATTCTGAAGACAACGGGAACGAAGTCTCAGGCAAAATGTAGTATTCAACAAAATGAACCAAATCTGTTGTTTGTTACCAATAAGTATTATTTAGTTTAATGCGTTTCACGTTGTGTATGTAATAAGTAGTTTCAATTAAAGTCTTGTTTTGATAAACATCTGGTTCCTGAACCTCAGTTCAGTGGGTTAAAAGTTTTATTTCCAATTGTTTAATCTAGTATTTTTTTAATTGATATTATAAGACATGTATATAAAAATGTACCGGCTGGTAGTAAATTTTATGAGCAAAGTTTTGTGTCTATCGTGACGTGTAAGCCTGAATCTAATTTGAGGTCTCCAGTGTTTATCCATTTCTTTTATGTTTATTTTAATATGATATCGAATGATTTTACACAACGTTTAGTGACGTAAAGAACGTCAAGACGAGCAGTTTGTTGATATTTAAATCCATAATATAATATCGTCTGTCAGATGTCATTTTTCTGGCAGGTTGCTATTTTAATGCCTTTTATTTTGACAGATCATTTTCCCAATTCAATACAAAAGGCAACACGGAATTAAAAATCTATCACAATTGTGATTGGCTAGGCAGAAGTGAGGGCCTTGTTGTGATTCACACGGCGATAATCGACTTGCATGAGTTCGGATCGTATAATAAGCCTGAGCTTTCTGTGAAAGAAAAATATCATGTAAAAACCATAGCAAAATGGTAATACATTTCTAATACCTGACTTTCTAGCTATTACCCTTAAGTTGGTAGTTTGTCGCCAAGCATCCATGAGTGTGTTCCGGCAGCTACACTTATGAGCCTGTTCAGGCTTTACGTGTTACCATCTTAGGACTATTACCATTGCCCGAAAATAAAAATAGGTACTTAGTAGTAACTCGAAGAAGGTATTTAGCCAGGCGGACTTTAGAAAAAGCCCTACCTACATACTGTCTTACGATGTTTCCTATACCGAAAGTTCAGCCTTATCATTATTTTAATTCGAAAGAGATTCGAAACCACGCCGAATTACACGGTGACCAAGTCATACCACTTTCAAAAGAGCTTCATCGATCCTTCTAATTTATAGTTAGTTTTAATATATAACATACAAATATACTGTATTATATATCTTTTAATATTATTATGAGTATTTAATTTAAAAAAAAAACTATGCCTTAACAGATACAAAAGGTGAGGGTCTATCAGAAACACTTGCGACCACATCGGGCCGCGATGAAAGCGCCGGCTGAATACAAATGAGATGGTGTGACAACAAGCTGGTCTAGATAGCCCACATGTGGGTTAAAAGGTGAACATGAGTTATTACTTTAATCGCATGTTACATATGCGTTTGGACTATATTGTAGCTATCTACATTTATATTGGTATGTTCAGTTAAGATGTGCACTTGACCGAAATCTTTATAAAGCTTGTAAGTTGATAGTGAATAATATATATAACGATGCTCATTCAAACCTTAGCAATAGAATTATAGTGTTTTTTTAACTAAATCTCATGTTAACTGTAATGTTCAGGAACTGTTTTACAACCTACGCCAACCGACGTGACGTGCCGGTTAAGTGCGTAGCTTACTGTAAACGAATCGTTATTATGCTCGGGAGATGATCTCAGTTCTTCTCTTATCATGTTACTTTCTCAGCCACATCATCACTAAACGTCAAGTGAGTTTGAGATCAAACGGTTGCCTGCAAGTTGGTAAATAACCTATTCACTAAAGCAATACGAGAGTATCTCAAAAGCGCTGTCTGATTTATGAAGGGTAATTCCACTGTTTCTCATAGAGCTTTATTATAGGAAACCATTCTATGAATCTGAACTTTTTATGACGTGACAATACTCGTATATTTAGAAGGAGTGTGGTCCCGTTCCCGCACGCGAGTTAAATTTCGATTCAAGTTCTTTCATTGTAATTCATAGTTACAAAAATTAATACTGGCTGGCAAAGCTGGATAATCTGTAAGATAAAAAAAAGATTATTTCTTTTTTTTAATTAGTTCTCATTTGATTGCTGTTTGTAGTATCGTGTAAGTCAAAATTGTAAATATTGAATTCCGCGCGGTTATTAAATATCTATATGTGCTCGAAAAAATTTACTACAGAACAAGTCAAGATTTACGGTGTAAATGCTCCGCCGTATTTCACAGTTGTCAGTGGAGCAGTAACCATGAAAGTCAAGCAATCTAGCAAGTCGTAGACAATTAGGTTTTTGATTTTTTTTCTAATAAATGGAAAGATCATATATGTTTTATAACAAAACTATTTTTAAATAATTAATATAAATAAAATTAAAATTTTAAAAAAGTATATCAATTTAAAAATAAATTGGACGTGACGGGATGTGACGTGCCGTCACAATGTTAATTTGTACTCATTGTAGCACACAGCTGATACAGTGTTTTGACGCTTAATTGATGAAATTCCTTTAACATTATGACGTTACAAACCTGGTGACCAATCGTGGCGCGTTCGTAGTCATGTGATTCTTTGTAAAATATTATGAATTTTCATTTGTTTCAAATTAATAAAAAAAAAAAGAGTTTTTCCTATTGACTATTAATATAATTATGATAAAGCTTTAAGATACATAAAAAAAAAGTTTTTCTTTTACATGAAGTAAGAATAACGACAGGCTACATAGGTGCGTCGGTGACGATGCAGCGCGGTGAAGAGTTGATCGAATGAAACCATGGGGCACAGCTAGTTTATGCAAAAAGCATTCCGTTAATCGTTCTCGTTACTGCGGACGTATAACGGGCGCGCGGTGCGATGCACAGACAAACCTTTGAAAATGATTTCACCCTGACATATTAAAATAGGTTATTTGTATTTCCAATAATTAAATTATATAATTTCATATAAATATTAAGTATTTCTATTATAATTTTCTTTAAGGGTAAGCAGGAATATGTTAGTGATAAATGACAAATATTTGTAACATAATTAATTTATATATGTTACAATAGCAATTAAAAATGTGCAAAAACTGCAACCACGATTATCTCTTATTTATCTCTATCTATTAGGTGCCTTCTGCAGATTTGCTAAAGTTATGTGGTGGCTCAGAGACTCGGGTATAACGCTGAAAATAATAGGTTACTTGTGGTTAACACGTGTCAAGTGTTACCCCAATGTGCCAAAAGTAAATATCAGTGTACTCCTTTTGATGGAGTCGTGCAGTTTAAATACCGGGGTCACTGGGTCACAGGGACTTTGGCTCTCCAATTAAATATGCTGATCCGCAGATTTGCACGGTGTAAATATGTTGGAAGAGAGTCTAGAAGTGCAATCTGTGGGTTAGGCATGCACGTAGAGGTCATTCAGTGTGAATTATTACTTCGCGCTCAGGGTACTGGTGAGGCTGCCGCGTTTTTGTGGCGCTTCAGGGATATTTGCTGAGGCGAGTATGGTTGGTTTTTATGCCATCATCTGCAAGCGGTGTTCCTCGATCCTCCGCAGAATACGTGCCAGCTCCAGCAGCATCCTAAGCACGTTGCGTTACGTCACTGGATCGGATTTTATATCTACAAATACGTACTATATATTACGTGGATAGTGAGGTTCGGATCTAGTTTACTAACTGGAGATATTATTAGTTGCCATTATTTTTATTTTTTAACTATAATATTTTTTTTTATTTTTTACTTCGTAATAAATGCTATAAGACGAGAACTTATGTTGATAACGACTTGGCCGATTGTAATGAAATATGGCATAGAATTCGATTATATCCTGAAACTAGCTGTGCCCACGGCTCCGCTCGCGTGGGTTATAGAATGCTCTCGTCACAAACATGGTTCTTATGGGTGATGCTTAAAAGGTACAAAACAAACGCTATCGCCGACTTTTTTGTAGGGTTTTTTCAGATCTACAATTATGTAGAATATTTCTGTCTTTTTGGGTATTACGCTTCGTTCAAAATTACATTGGGGTCCACACATTAAAACTTTGGCGGGAAGATTAAGTTCTGCTGCATTCGCAGTACGTAAGATTCACCAGTTAACAGATAATGCCTCTGCTAGGTTAGTCAACTTCGCTTTCTTGCATAGCATAATCAATTATTTCATACGGTACTTTGCTGTGGGGTTCAGCAGCTGAGGTAGACGCCATATTCATATTACAAAAGCGGGCAGTTCGAGCAATATACAACATGAGACCTCGCGAATCACTAAAGAACAGGTTCCAGGAGTTTGATATCTTGACTTTGCCGTCCCAATATATTCTTGATAGTTTAATATGTATTCGTAAAAACTTTGACAAGCTTGATTTTGTCTAAGACCAGCACAGTTTTAATACTAGAAATAGACATAAATTAGCCGTACCGTGCTATAGACTTAGTAAGACAAATAAAAGGTTTTTAGGTAATAGTGTTAGGTTCTATAATAAGACCCCGACGCACATTACTGATTTGCCGGACAATGAGTTCAAGGACCAAGTCAAGCCGGTTTTAGTGTCCAAAAGTTATTATAGAGTGGATCATTATGTAAATGATAGTGATGTATAGAAGTCACTCCCTCTCTGTGCATCCACTAAATTATAAATATGATAATAAGATTATTGACTGTAAATATTATTTATACAGTTGGAAAAAAAATTAATAACATGATAAACCCGATCGAATTTCTTGCCGATTCTTCTCGATGACAGGGATGTCTTCCGAACCGATGGTAGTATTAGTATAGTAATATTTGACGTTCATAAGTGGCTTTTTGGGGCCTAAATTGAATAAAATATTTATTAGTTAGTAAGTGGCGAAATAACATTTAAGTATCAATAAAAATATACATAAAAAGTAAAATTAATAAAACAATTTAAATTATTCACCTAATAAGGGAGCGGGCGCGCAAAACGCTGTAACCCGAAAAAGCGAACTTTCGCCTCCCACGATTTTTTGCGTCTCAAGTTTGTTTTTGCTCGATGGTCGGAGGCATTTTCGGAATTCAGCCATTTACATAAATACCTTGGAGTCTTTGTTCAGCCGATAAGGCGCCGCAGAGGAACGTCTCTGTTGCGTACGAGCCCTACTGTATGTTCATAAATGGTTAAGCCTTGTATGTATTGTATTTGTTATCTGTTTTTGCGCGAGTAAGTTTCGAAAGTTCGGGACATTTGTTTCTTAATATTCTCTTTAACATTTTATTTGATAATGTTTTTATTTTCTTAACAGACGATTACGTTGATGTTTATTTATTATTATGTTAATGCAAGAACGTTTTACTCGAAATTTCCTACATAATAATGTATATTTTTATTAAAAAGAATGATGAAACTGAAATATTAGATGGTAGTATACGTCAATTGGGTATTTGAATGTTGTTTTTTTGTGATAAATTGAAAGATAATATACTTATAAGTTTTATAACAAACTTTTTTTGCAATATTTCAAAAGTTATTTCAAAATAAAAATTAATGTTTGAATACAGTACCGAAAACGCGCCGATCGGTCCTGAATAAATCCGAGCGCGTGTGACGTCACAATGTTAATTTCTACTCATTGTAGCACACAACTGTTACAGTGCTTTGACAGTTAATCGATGAAATTCCTATATCATTATGAGGTCACAAACCTGACGATCAATCGTAGCACGTTTCTTAGTCACGTGATTCTTTTTAAAATATTACAATTTTCAATTATGTTGTCAATCATAATTATGTTGAAGATTTAAAATACATAAAAAAATGATATTCTTTTTTTTTCAAATACTCAATTATGTCCGATTGCATCGCGACCGTCATACACCATGTGTAAAACACCCGTCATAGTGGCACGCTTAGGTGTGTTACATTCCGGGATTGACCGGTGTACATCCAGTAATTATGTGGAATGGTAGGGCTCTATACCTGACTGAGTCGCGACCATGCACATAGTGATTATTCCGTCACAGTGACTCCCTTTTAGTTTGCTACAGTTTCAGTACCTTGAAGCTTGTAGATCAGCATGACAGCAACAACAATAGACTGATTGTCAATCTCTATGTAGTATCCAGGGTTTTTGGATTGTACTGTGCTTACCATCAGGCACAGTGTAGTCACTTTGCTGTGATAATATAAAATAATTCATTATAATATTCTCATATGATATGTTTTTCTTTAATATAATTTTCATTATAATGACACAATCACATAAACGTCCTTTGATTCTAAACTAAGTATAGCTTGTACAAAAGTCAATTATGCTCATCATATAAAATCAGACCTTTGCGGAGATTCAACCCGCGATCTCTCGAATAGTAGGGCTTCTTATCACTAGTCATAAATCAAATACAGACGCTAGCTAGACAAACGAAACTGGAAAATACCCTAGAACCGTGCAAAACATAAATAATAAGCAAGTTTGCTATACGTGTAAGTAGTCAGAACAAAACAGACCATCAATCTCGAGAGGCGTGGCGCCGTCGTTCCGCTGACCCCGACACCCCATTTTGGTATTAAAATAATATAAAAAAAATCCACTAACCAACGCTACTATAAAGAATGGGTAACAAAAACGTTCATATTCACTATAATAATAGTATATTGGGTTATTCAAATTTAAGCTTTACTGTATTTTCGATAAAGCTGCCGTTGTGAGCAAATAAAATCTGAGAATTTGGTAATTAGATTCTGACAGTTTGAAATCGGCAAAGAAGCCGACTGTCAAAAGCCGGCGCCAGAATCGACCCGGTGTAAATAAAACAATGGAATTGTTAAATTTATGATCCTCGATTTTGCCACACTTCGTATTGGATTGCGATTTTCTTTACTGCCTCTTGACAAAGTGGCTTCTTTGCGTATTAAATTCATTATAATCTGGCAACGGTGATTGTCGAACGATGACATCTATAAATTGGTTCGAAAATATTCTGACGGTAATTTTTTTGAATTATTAATTGATCTAATACTTATGCTACTTTGTACGAGCAATAATGCATAACAACTCAGAGATGGAAGTCAGCTACCGTACAAATAATGAAAAACCTATGGCTGATCGTTTCAGAGTGCTGCGTTGCTAGAACGGTCTGAATGAAATCAACTGCGTTCTCGTTTTCGCCATGATAATTAAAAATACACAGCCCGTTTATTAAAATTGTTTTAAAAAATACTATCCTTTTATCTATAATTTTACGTTATAGTAAGTGTTAATTACCTAATTTTGCTGGGTGTTAGTACACGACAGTCGTTTCAGACTGGATCGCAACCACCATATACCTGGTGTAACACCAGCAATAATTCACGCTTTGCGTAATTAAGCGAAGTGATAGGAATTTGTACCCGACTAGGTCGCGACCACAATATACATGGTGGTGAAACAGTCACTGTTGGTGTCTTTAGGTTTATCGCATTTCGGGATCAGCCAGTGTATATCCAGCAGTAGAGAGGTTTGCTGCAGGCGGGAATGACAGCGATGATTGGTGTGATGGGTTGCCGATGTTTTTGGATTGCACTGTGCTTACTACAGAATGATGTACCTCGAGCGCACGTGCAAATTGTGCTGCTTCCAAAATGCTTATTGTGGATGACCCTTACAAGATAGACATATGTTATCTATGACTTTTGTGTAGGCCTTTTTAGACCTACGATTATATCGTACATTAATTTGATATATGTCTTATGGCTTACGCAGCGTGAGTTTTTTAATCGCCCCAAAAGCGTCTTTTTTCCGAATTGATTCACCATTATTGTCAATGCCTATTTCGTATGTTAATTTATGTAATAAAATATATTCTATAACATGTCCAGATAACATACCTATGAATTTAAGGAAAACCTTGTAAATCGGAATAGTAGTTTTCGCTTGAAAAGAACATAAACGGACAGACAGACAGAAAGACGTTGAGTTTTATAATATGTATACATATATATTCTTAATCATATTGTAACGTATGATTAAGATAGTGTGAATTTAAGCAGAAAATATAATTTTTCGTAGCTAGACGAAACCTACCAGAAAAAAGCTCAGGTTTTTTATATATGATCCAAAGTCCTGTTGATTTACGTGATGTCTGAGTTATCGATACATTGAAATTTAAAAGGTAGATTTTCTTGTACCTTGGAAATGTTTCATGACGCACCGAACGGCAAAAAATATTAGATTGTGTATAGCAACGTTCGCGTTGTGTCGTTTAGTGTTGTAATAGAAATAAATATTTTTACACCGTTGGAAGCTATTAAACGAGGGGCAGACCGCGATGAATCAGCGACAGTGCGTCTCATAGTGAGAGAGACGTTTGTTTTCGCATTGGACATTACCTTGGCAACGTTGATCAGATTCATCATAGGGCGAGTGTTGTTGTTATTGGTATTAAACATTTAATAATAAAAAAAATATACTTATGTACACACGTGAGAAGTTTTAATTTATTAGTGTAACATAATAAAAATAACTACAACAATTAAATCCCGCATGTCAACATCATGATTAAGTTAATCGTTAATGATATTTAATGTAAATTCATTTTACTGACTTTTATAATAATTAGGATAATTTAATGGTGTATACCTATATAAATATAATTTTAATCTGATTAAATGACATACGTCTAACACTATACACCGTTAAATTATTTTATGATAATAGACGCAAATATTTCAAAAATGGTGTTATGTTTACTTAGAGAAATTTAAGCTCAATGGTGGCGTACCTGAACCCACGTTGATCGCCATAATTTTGAATGTTATACTTTGAGCTTTCGGTGAACAGCTGCCATTCTAGGTAATACTCATCTTGAATAATTTCTGCCAAGAATATATCGATGTGTTCCAGCGGCCGTTAGTTTCGGTCCCGTTCCACGATTACCAAGCTACCTTCTTCTATATAGTCACGTAACATCAAGTGTAATTTTGGTTGAACATTAACGTATGAAGATTAAAAAAGTCTATACGAATATAATAAAACTGAAGAGCTTTTTTGTTTGTTTAAACGCGCTAATCTCTGAAACTACCAATCGGATTCGAACATATCTTTTTGTATATGATAGCCAGATTCACGAGGAATAGTATAGGCTATATAACTTCACGCTATGACCCTGAGGGACAGAGCTGTAACTATGAACGTCAAGTAATCTGGCTAGCTATAGTCAAGTACGGGAAGCGAGAACAACCATAGGCTACACGGTAGATAGTTTGTCGAATTAATTTCAAACGGGTGAAACCGTATGTTACAGCTAGTGAATAATAAAGGTGATTAACAATTTACAAAAAAAAAATGTTTCACGGTCAACGATTATGACTCTTACCTCGCTTGGCAACGAGTCACATACAAATTACCCGCTTTACATACACCCGTACTATATGTTACGTAAAAATAATGTGAAATTTTGTATTATACGCGCATTAATCACACGGCAATCAACTATATATACCGAAACTGTATATTTTAAGCGACTTGTAGCCAAAACATTTTTTTAAATTGAAACTGAATAATGAATGCTATTGCTCTACGAATGCATGTGTCCGTTCTTAGCCTGCGTCGCATCTCGGGAATGAAACTTTTTATAGATATTGAGTGATATATATTATCATATTTTTAATGTGATAATCATGAAAAAGTATGTTACTTAAGATTTGTTGATGCTTAGATAACCCAGCCAAACCGAGCTGAGATCATAATTAAGAATAATAATTTTAATTTTGTAATTTTAATTCCATTCGAATTTAACGACCTAAAAAATAATCGCACATACAATTGATTCAGTCTCTTCCCGGCTACATTATTGAAAATTATTTTAAAATTATAGGTCATGTATACAAAGCGATTTCAAAGTTTTGTAAAACATTATAATAAAACAAAAGATCAAACAATTGGTCCGATTTAGTTTTGATTAATAGCAGAAGTTTTCATCGTTCGATGCCGATGTTAATTAGTCCGTGTTTACTATTATATACAGGGTGGAGGCGTTATTAACATTACTATACTATACAGGTGGACATGTTATTTTAACAGCCGATTATTAGCTTTATCTATATTACAAAAAATACATTAATTAATGCACGTAATATATAAGATAGTCTAAAAATTATTATTAAGAGATTTACTATAGAGTTCATTATTGCTGATAATTGTCATTATAATTATCATTACATGGCCCATTAAAGGTATATTTATTTATTTATACTATTGATAACGCTACTATTTTCTAGCGTATTAAATAATATTTTTCTTCGTAATTTATGTACATAGAGTACATAGGAGTATGGAGTAAAATACGAAATGTATGGGAGTAGGAAAAATTTGAAATTTGCAATCAACAAGTTATCGTTTTTTTTTCTCATAAAGTGTAGTAGTTTCCAAATCAGAATTAAGTTTTTTATAGGTGCATTTAATAATAGGAATATAATTGCTTGTTAATATAATTTAACGTTTGCAACCTGTATATTTATTTAGGGCTTATAAAAGTTTCCCAGAGAAGTTAGACTAAAAAAAATAATCGTACAAATAACGTTAATTTCGTGGTGGTAACATACTTATAATAGGCTCCTTATATAAACAACGATCGCACTAATGTTTACCAATGTCCATTCGAAAGTAGAAAATAAGAACAAAAAAAAAGAAAATTGAAACTTCTTGAACCATTAAATCATAAAATAAATAACTCTACGTAACTTATTTCTGTATGCGTTGTCGGCGAGTAAGTACATTCGATGAAAAAACTCAATTATATAACCAAATAATAATATAAAAAAATATCATTCATAAACATTTCTATTCCGAGTCGGGAGTACATGTTCCCTCGAATACCGTCTCGGTCACAACTCCAGACGGGTTTATATTTAGACATGCCGACTTTTTTTCGTCCCCATCAATGTATTTTTGGTTGCAAAATACAGTTTCGGCGCATTCAGCAATAAACATATAAACCGAGGGAAAGCTTTTGTAGCGCTTTAACTGCTTTTATCATCACGGGGCATTGTGAAAAGATACTATAAACATGAAAAAAGATTTTTTACATTGTTCCTTTCATCTCTATGTATATTTATCAAATAAAAGAGTGGGCAGCGGTAGTAAAATGTTGTATATTCATTCCCAAAGTGTCAACTAGATCTCGTAGCGATTTATATGTTAGTTTTGTATTGTTTCTAAACGCGACTGCTTTGGTTGAACTTATGGTTAATTTAAAATATTCTGATTAATTTAAGATTTACGCAAATTACAAACATGAATTTACTGAAAGCTATAAAAATATTTAAAATGACAATCCGTTGATAAACTTTCGTTGGGAAAATGTATAATATTTAATTTAAGAGTAAATTCCAAAATATAAAAAAATTTAAACATGTTTACACATTGAAATGTCAAAGTGACATTTTGCTTACCCTTTGCGAAATGAAAGTTTGTTCTTAATTCAAAAATATGTTGACAGTCGACCGTAGGGTCACTCCTCGTCGGCAAGTTCGGTAAACGGTAAAATTTGACATTTAATAATAACATCAACAGAATATTTTTTGCACGAGTGTACCCATTTGTGTGTGACCCATTTTTTTTATATGACGCTGAATTTTCAGAAAGATTTCGGAGATGCGTGTTATTAAATCACTTTGAATTTTTAGATCTTTTAATTATATTTTTAGTTTACAAGGAAACTATGGCTAATTCTGAATCCGTAAAGAAGGACAAGAAGATATTCTGTGATTCTTTCATTGATATTTCAATAAGAGGTATGTACTTTTTTATAAATCTAAGATATAAAGTATTACTTTGGCACCCAAACTTCTTGATTGGAGATTGTGCTTACTTAAGTAGGTATACCAGATTATGTAATTGTAAAATGGTGATAATTTTTTCCTAAAACCATCGATGAAGTTTTGATGTGGTTTTGAAAATAATAATTGCAATTTTTACACTAGATATATGTACCTACATAATTGAAGTGAGTGTTCTTAGTTCGAATATAATTAATATAGATCAAAAAAAATTATACAGTGTACGGTTGAAGCAATGATGGCTCAGTGGTAGTTGTACTAATAATGTAGTAGTGTAGTAGTAGTACCTAATGTTTTACTTCACCGAAAGCAAAGGCTCATTGCAGAGATTCGAATTCACGTCGATCGACGCGATGTCCGTACACGCTACCACTGAGCCACTATTGCTTCAAACTTCTCATTCTTTTAGTTTTTTCCTTTATAATTTAGCGTTTGATCATAATCTCGTGTTTTTATATAATGATGTAGCCAAAGATTTTTGATTACAAACAATAGGACACAAAAAGAGTTCGAAATCGTGTCGATCAGTTTGAATAGGTGTTTTGATGTTTCAAACCGTTCTCCCTTTATTCTGGTCACTTGAATAAAATAATTGTAAACAGTGTTCGCGAAAATTAATACAATCAGTACCTATTTGTGCTGGGACATTTTCTAATGTTCGCTACTTAGAACCCTCGAGATGAAAATCTTTCGTCGAGCATGTAGTGCTGCGTGCGATCAGTTATTACAATACGAATATCGGCATAATTATACATTTATTTATAATTCATTACGTCAAGAGGCTCGAAACATTTATAAGTTTATTAACAAAGCACTAGTGAAACTTAAAGTTATCGCTCTTACTAGAACTTTAGAAGCATTCATTAAGGCTAGCTTAAGGAATAAAGTAAATTTTTAAACGCCAAGGTGTAACTTACATATCGTTTCTTATACAGATCTAAGTTATCAATCCATTGGTTTCGCATTTCTCGTAGAGTAGCGTAGACCGACACTCTATTATTACAAAGATTCCGGAGTCATTCTCAGCCCTAAGTTCGAGAAGTGGTTGCGGTAGTAAAATCCGGGTATGGCTCGGGCGGCCGCCCGTGTCAATAAACTTGTCTGGGCGGGCGCCGCTAGAAATAGCGCGCGCTAGACGGCGCGAGGCGCGGCGCGGCGGCGGTACGTGTACCGTCTGCACGACAACTCCTAATCATTTAATTAATACATTTGATTTTTAATTTATAAAAAAAATATGTACACACGTAAGAAGTTATTCTTTTATGTCGTCACAAAACAAAAGTAACTGCAAATTTTTATCCCGCGTGCCAACAACAATGAATTCATTTCAGTCACATGATGAGCTCTCAATTTCCCCCTCTACTAATTGCGACAAAAGGAGTATGTACATATATAAGTTATCATAAATAATAAAATAATCGTTTTTTTTTTCGCAGAGTATTCGGCCCAAATTTTCCATTTAAATCCGAAGTGAGTCAGGAATTGACCATATTGAGGAATCCTTCACAATAATAATAATGATGTTTAGATATTATACATATCATCTATCTCATCTTTAAAGGCAAGTCTACGTTTATAAATAAAAGACGAATAAAGAATATTTAAATAAAACGGATAATACAGCTTTCTAACAAAAACGATATTAACGGACGAAGATAATCTTAAATAATAGGTTTATTAAATACGTTTTGTTAAAAACATTCTACTGATAGATTCTTTCGCGATGGCTGACCTTACACACATGGTCGTCACTATTATGAAATAGTATCATTAAAGATATTTATGAATAAATGATATAAGTCTTCTAAACATGCTGACCGTACCACATTTAATATTATTTTTCCCATAGCGCGCATTTTCGAATTGAGACATTACATGTTTTCACATACAAATGGGCACCGAGTACGTATCCAATTACACTGCCGATTTAAACCAATATACCTTATTGTATATTTTATACCAGTCGGCAATGTATTTATATATCAATATGTTTTCAGTATATCTACTACGCTTTATCACATATTTCGAATTTCAATAACGTATATCTCATTTATACTTTGTAATATGGGAAGATTAGACAGGCGTATTGGCGTAGTGATACTTGCCCTTATTGTTGTGCCCATCCTGCTCTAGGAAAAACAATTTTGCGATGAACGTGGTTCTTAATATTGATATGTGATTATTATCAGCTACATGATTACTATGGTGCGAATAAACATTAGTTTGAAATAGAATTACCGCGTGTGAAATTGTTCGCCATTATTAATATAACAGCGTGATTCATTATGTGATGTTTGGAAATGATGACTCATGTATGTACATCCATTAAAATATAATTTATTACTGTAAACAATACTTGTGCGAGTTTCTTCCCGGCTCTTTTCGATTTCTGGGATAGTTGTCCAAACCGATGCTAGTATTTTAGCGTTCAACAGTGCTTTCACACGGCCTAGACAGAATAAAGTATTTAATAAAAAAAACACTACATTCGGCGCATTGCAATTCGCAATCATGATGTGTATTAAATTAAATATTTACAGTTATAAACAAATAATAAGGATTTTTTGTCATTTAGAACAGGGGGTGCGGAAAATTAGAGCGTCGGCGATCTACTGCAAAATATTTATATCAAGCCATCGTTTGCCAATCTACGCTTTTTTTTTGTATAATGGAAACATGCGTCGGTTACACAATTGCTCTAATATCCTTCTTACGAGAAATTTGGGATCTTTTTCTCTATTTTGAGGTGTATATCGGAAATTGTCTATAATACCTCATATTGGATATGAATATAGATGCTTGAAGCTTGAGTATAGATAGTTGCCGTAAAACTTTTTAAAGGTATTTTATACATGTCGGAAGTTCCAGCGTTCGATTTGGAAAGCAATTGCCCGATCGCGGTCAACTGTTTGAGCACTTCCTGAGTTAGAGACTTTGAAGTGGTGTTTGGATTGTATTCTGTCGCGGCGTGGTAGCAACTGTCAATGGGCGGATGCAATAGATTTTAGATTGAAGCAATGATGGCTCAGTGGTAGCGTGTATGACTTCGCGTAGATTGACGTGAGTTCGAATACCTGCAATGAGCCTGAGCTTTCGGTGAAGGAAAACTTCGTGAGGAAACCATAGCATAGTGGTAGGGCGTTTTTTAATGCCCACCTGGCTAGCTCAAGTTCAAGCTCAAGTTGAAAATCTGTCTCCAAGCACTAATAGGTGTGTTCCGGTAGCTGCAATTGAGAGCCAGTCTTCCACTAGGTTTAGCGTGTTATCATCTTGGGTCACATCGTCACTTAACTTCAGGTGAGATTGTGGCCACTACGCCAAACCTATAACGATAAAAAAAAATGCAGTCTGAATAAGCCTGCATTGCGCTATCTAAGAATAATCATAATGTCAAAATCAAAACTATAAAATACTTTATTCAATTTAGGCCCTAAGAAGTCAATTATTAACGTCAAAACATCGATCTCGTGTAGCTTTTCATTTTTTTTTCAAATGCGCAGATAATATGTATAGGTAATATCATCATATTAATTAATAGCTTAGTGAATGCACACAGAGGGAGTCACTTCCAGACATCACTATCATTCACATAATGATCCGCCTTATAAAAACCGGCTGGACATAGTCCTTGAACTTATTATCACGCAAATTAGTAATATACTTCGGGATATTATTAAAGAACCTAAAAAAATATTCCTCTTACTAATATATGCCTATTTCTAGTATTAAAATTGTGCCGGTCTTTGACAAAATGTACTTGGGTTCTTCTTCTTTTTTTTACTGGCTGGCGACTGCGTCCATCCACAATTCTGCCAACATCACGTGGTTAGAATATATTTTTTAAATGTTTTTGTAATCTTCAAACAAAGCTATAACACCATGGCCGCTCCCTTGTTAAAAGTGTCCAGGGAGTTTTTATGCTAAGTTAAAATACGTGCTCCTAGGTATTATGTAAAATGTAACTAGATGTATTTGTAAAGTTTGCTTTGTGTCAATACAGGGATTAGTTTATTAACAATATTGGTTGTCAGTCTAAAATAAACATTATTATTAGTATTGTTTATAACTCACTTTACATCACGTAAATGCCACATAAACTACCATAAAAAAACTACCTCGTGACAAAAACTCAAAACCCGTCAAAATCGTTCCATCGCTTAATCTTTAAAGTGCTGTAGGACTTTTTGGCAAAGCACTCCAGAGCCAGTTTCTCTAGGCTACGAGTAGTTGTTAAATTGAAGTGATTTTAAAGTGCTGGAGTGTTATATAAGGTGCTGTAATATAAGGGTGTTATGTAGTTATGGCATTCTTCTTCTATATAATACGTAATGTTGTTGGCAGGTGGAACAGGTGCAGCGGCGGACGCCGACACGAGAGGCGCGTGCGCACGCCCTTCGCTATTCAGCTAACGTAAGTTATTTTATAACAAACTGAAGTTAATACTTTTTTTACGTTACGCACACTAAGCATTAGGAATTGAACAAATGGGGCTGCCATACCCTAAATTCTTGTCACCGGACAACTATAACTTGAAAATCTCCAGATGGATATTTGGGTGAAATCAGGTTTTTCCCCGAAACTTATAAAAAAATTAAAATAAATATTTATTAACTCTTTATTTAAGTTTATTTGCTAATTAATTAATCGGATTTTCCTTGAACGTAAAATTACCTGCTTTTTAAACGGAAACTTTTTAAAACTCCCATACAGACGCTCCCCGAACGCTTTTACGACTAGACAAATCTGGAGTAACCCGGACAGATGACAACCCTAGGTACGATAATTAAACGTCTAAATAAATGTGATTATTGTTATCAATTCGTAATTTTACGTATTATATCGAGTTATGTATTTTTACGTATTATATATCAATTTCAAGTTTCACTACTGGATAAAGGTATCTTTCCGAAGTCATTGGCTACCATCACGCCGTCTTATGACGTATTGACGAATTCGAATGCTACAAAATTGATAGATCTTTATTTTCTTTTTTTATGGTGATACTAAAGTTCAGGTTTCTTAAATTGGTACTACTAATTGGTACCAAAAGTTGGTACTTCAAAATAAGGAAAGTTCTCTATTTCGTTCCCGTAGTATTATATT
Organism: Saturnia pavonia; assembly: GCA_947532125.1. Lineage (NCBI taxonomy): Eukaryota > Metazoa > Arthropoda > Insecta > Lepidoptera > Saturniidae > Saturnia > Saturnia pavonia. The sequence continues at coordinate 1,018,916 of OX383901.1, forward strand.
TGCTTATAAGCGATTTACTAAGAGACTTCACGTCCGATTTTTAAGATTATTTTATTCGGGTAACCTAGATACTATTGGTAGGGTTTTATTATATCATAATAATACGAGTATATATTATAAGGCTAGTAAAATATAAATGTACCATTCTTTAAATAGAAATATGAAGGATTTTGTTTATTTTTAAACTTTAACCAACTCGCTTTAATTTTTGCATGTTTTTTTTTACTCAACACAGTAAGGTTTTTAGATTACGTACTATATTTCGAATCCCAATTAAAATTTAAGTGCGCTTATTCAACACAATAAAATAATTATTACAATGTTAATTACCATACGATACAGTTTAATAAGCTTAGGGTTTGTCCCTTTGATAATTGAAACGCGTCGATAAAATTTGTGGCTTGCAGGTTTCAATCATGTAATAAAAAACGGCGAAAACAGTGATTGCTTTTGGTGCGTCCCACCACTCAGGATACGACGGTGATGACCGTCAATGGATCATCGTCTTTTGTCAATGGATCAGGTGTAGCGTATTAATTTTATTGACGTAAAAACTACACTGATGATATTACATTTAACGAGATCGCAGATTCTAAACTAACGACCTCATATTTATGTTAATTTTTTTGATTTTATACTGTGCACTATTGAGAGAGAAAAAATCGTAAGAACTCGAAAAATGTTGTAATGTCATTACTAATACAAATGTAGAACCTGAAATTATAATTTTTGGTGAATCATGAAAAGTATATATTTCTATTAATACTTTTAAATAATTAACTTTGCTTTCAAACTATGAGATTAAGGTAGTAATAAGATAGGAGAAAGCGTCTGCTCACCAGTGTTTGCCTTTATTTATAATGTTCTAACATCAATACGTAATTTTTATACGGCTATTATAACTTCAGAATACTTTACTATAATTTACAATTTGGAATTGGTTTCATTTTAGTAATTTATAGTTTTGAATTGGTGGTTACAGTATTTTTCAACGCTATTAAAGTTATTGAAATTTGCTATAATTTTGGCTAAGAACTGATAGCCGCAAAAAATGTTTGATAAACGTTATGTTGACCCGTATATTTCGAGCGTTTTTTTAAGCGCTTCTTTTGGTAAAAGCGTTAAGGTATCGTTTACTGTATCTAGCAGCCCACGTCCTAATGAACTTAGTAAGTTAATTAGTAGGAACCGGTGCAAAGCAGTTTTTACCGACCGCCATTGTTAACTACTTTACTCGGCCGCGTTTCCCACGAAGTCATCCATTGTAACGTACGTGTACTAAATATTTGTTGTTTTATCTATCAAATATAAAGGTTTTCCATGAGAGACCAATGGCCAACTCTTGTGACCAACATTGGATCAAAAGCTATTTGGTGCTTACTAGTCGCGGCGATCGAATAGTCGGAATAGTAGAATACCAGTTTAGTATCCCCGGTTCGAACCCTGCGACATTTATTAGCGATTTTTTTTGGAATGTTGACCCAGGTCTTTGACGTGTACGGCAGGTGATACAATTACTTCTAATAAACTTACACCTATACACATTCTTACTGTATAGTGTAAACATAAATTTGTATTGCAAGAGATGAAAATAAAATAAGAATTAATTTATAGAAAAGGCACTGAATAGTGTATTTTTAAATAACTATATTATTTTATCAGTTTCTATAAAATGAATTTCAAGTTTATAGCGACACAAGAAAAAATATAGGTGTACGGGATAAATATTCTAACAATAATAATTTAGTAAACGGTCGTGAACGGTTTCTCACAAACAGTGGGCAAGCTGGCAAAACGTTCGCGCCTTGACCTATCTACATACAACTAATTATTATTGGCAATGAAGCTTAAAAAACATACATTGAAACAAACGAGGTAAATATAGATACTGTTATTCAATTATATACGAAAACGAGAAGTTTTTGTAAACAGGTTAAACATTTTAACAAAAACATTACAGTTAATAGACGGATTAGAAAAACACAATATAGTACATATAACATACAGTCACATGTCAATTAAATGCCTGTCGTGCCAAGTCAAATAACTCCATCAAATATAGAAAAGTGTTAAAGTATTTTTTGTCTTACACCATATAAAAATACGATATTCTTGTTTAATATTCCTTCAATTATTATACAAATATTATTATTACATATTATTCCTTCAATTTTTGCAATAGATTAAATTCTATCTCAAAACTTTTTTACGCTGAATCTTCATATTTATTCAACACGTTATCAGTAGTTATATAGTTTTTTTTGTGATGAGATAATTCTAATCAATTTACTGTTTTTATCTCGTGTTATATTATTCTAGACAAAAGTTTAAATTTTTTTAATTGTGCAATAATCTACATATCAATTATTTACGGTATCAAAGGTTAGAGTTAATAAAATTGGCTTCTGAAATAAATTATTTAATAGGATTTAATTTTAATTTAGGAATTAGAATTTATTAAAAAAAATATTGATAGAATTAAATATTGGATAGAAAAACGAATTTAAAGTTTTAAATACATATTTCGTCTTTATTTGTATGTTACTATGAACATTGCCCATTGTCATTAAGAATATTCTAGATTCGACCGATATAAAAATTATTGAAAAAGAATTCTATTAATAACTTCACTGTATATTTTAGCCTCTGCATTATTTAGACAATTATTATTTGGCGTAACGGGAGACATGTATTTTAATTATAAATGAAATAAACTTTATCAAAAATAACATGAGAAAGTATTCACTCAAAACTAAAACTACGAACGATTTTCAACAACCACCGATAATGCATCAAATTTTAAGAAATATTACAAATTCTTTTTTCCATTTGTGAAAGGTTGTACTAAATTTCTAGGGGATCGTACCAACCTGTATTTTTTTAAACCTGTAATTAGCTTTTTTTTGTTCTTAAAACAATCTTACCGGACGTTAAGTGATAATAGGGCCGAAAATACTAATTCGCTAAGTCTAGTGAGGGCTCTCAAGTGCAGCTGCCGGAATATACTCGTACCTATCGGTGCTTGGCGTCAGTTTTTCAATTTGAGGGTGGTAGCTAGCCAGGCTGGCATTAGAAAACGCCTAGTTAAGAACTTAAGTGAATTTCGAAAATAGAAATAAGCTATTACATAGGGATTATAACAAATAAGCCGCGGTTTACAATTTCTTCGGCCAAAGCTCCACCTCGCAAACGCCAACGCATACGTGTAGAGAGTAGCGTATCGTTGTTATCACTTCCCGTAAGTAACAAGCCCGGTAAAGCTGTAAAAGCCGTAAAGGCTCCAGGGCGCCTAAGGCTAACAGTATAGTCAGGTCGACCAAAAAAATCCCGTACTTGTCAGATTACTTGACTTTCATAGTTACTGCTCCGCTCCTTAAAGCCGTAGCGTGAAGTTATACCTATAGCCTATAAATTTCCTTCAAAATGCATATATATTCTTTGATATCTGACTGGTAGTTCTAGAGATTAGCGAATTCAAACAAACAAGAAAACGTACTATATACTCGTATGTCCTCAGCTTTATAAAATTAGTATTTGCAACAGATATGTAACCACCGCCGAAAATTATAGAATAAGCAAATTTTAATGTGACCTAAAGAACGGACACTCGATACCAATGTCTGGGATTTGTTTATAATTGTTATCAAATTGGTTCCGGGGATTGCGCTGACTAGGAGATCGGATGTCGAAGTTTTATCATTGCAGAATGTTTTGTTTGAGCGCCGACGGTATAATAACATTTTGCTTCGTTCATCTTGCAGTGATTCAAAATATTGCCTATCGATGAATACTCGTTCCATATTAGCATTTGTTCAAATAGTTGCTTATCTTTGAGTATTTTTTTATCGTTATATGTGTAGCGTTGTAGCCACAATCTCATCTGATCTTAAGTTTTTTTTTATCGATATAGGATTTGCATAGTGCCCACAATCTCACCTGATGTTAAGTGATGATGTAGCCCAAGATGATAAGATTGGCTCTCAAATGCAGCTGCCGGAACACACCTATTGGTGCTTGGCGACAGATTTTCAACTTGAGGGTGGTAGCTAGCCAGGCGGGCATTAGAAAATGCCCTACCACCAAGCTATGGTTTCCTCACGATGTTTTCCTTTACCGAAAGCTCAGGCTCATTGCAGTGATTCGAACTCACGTCAATAGACGTGAAGTTTTACACACTACCACTGAGCCATCATTGCTAAAATCGCCATAGCAAATAGGATATGAAGTATGTATTATATGAAAAATAGTTACGAATGGTTTGGTGATGACAGGTAAATCCTTGGTCATTATCCTGTAAAATATTTTGCTGGGTGGCAGGACAAGACAACTGTATCCGACAAGAGCGCGACCAACATGTATATACCAGGTGTAACATCCACCAGAAAGCACCTGGCACGTTTAGGCATGTAGCGTTCTTGGAACAGCCTGTATATATAATATACATGTATTAAGCAAGGTGGTAGGGTATCTGTACTTCTGTACCTGACTGAATAACGACCACTATGCATGTGATCGTCACAGTGACTCTCATTTGGTTTGTCGGGCTTTGGGATCAGCCAGTGTATATTCAGCAGTTGAGACGCTTGTAGGCCGGTATGACAGTGATGACCGATTGAATTCAAATGTTTCGGTGGTTGCCGTTGTTTCTGAATTACCTAAATTACTTCGCATACCATCAGGCCCAGTGCCGTCATTTTGTAGTGCTAATATAAAAAAATCTGTATAATATGTTAACCCGCTGTCTTGATTTAAAATTATACTAATAGTTACCAAAGGGCTGCCTAGTTTGTGATACAATAGCACGTCATTTTAAACCGAAATTTCTTCATCAAAGTTCAGCGACCTCACACGCGCCTTTAATGCCTATCGTAAACCAGTCGCGGGGCGACTGATTAAAGGCGTAATTCCCTTTAACGGCCCCCACTGACGCTCGGTGTATTTTTGTTTATTTTACGCCAATTGTGTAAATCTTTCACACGTCCAACAACGTACTGGCATAATGGGACTTCCTTTTGATGCGTTTTAATTTGCGTTTGGTTAATGAATTGTGGTTTCGATGTTTGTTTATCACCGGTTTTCAATGGTAAATAAACCGGTTTTGTAGATCCTATGGGATGATAAGTTTATTGACTGGCTCTTTCATAATATTGACATTGTATTATTTTGTGTATTTAAGTAGATTCTATGTTTGTTTTATGGTAGATTATTAATTATGCAGGGATTTTCCTTTGATTAATGTCTACATATATATAATAGAATTATTATATTTATGTAGATACATTAATTATTTTTCAATAGTTGAGGTAATATAGTATATGAATATAAAAATATAATAAAGAATATATAAATATATAAAGTTTTCCTTCTTATTCTTAATTAATTCAAAATGCACCCCAGGTCTTTCATTGCATGCTTTTATGAAATAACACAAGAAAAATCTTTTTATACCAAAAAACCATAGTAAATAACAGCTCCTAGCTCAGTTAAAGTCGAGATTATTTCCTAGTAGCGTCGTCGTAGTAATCTGGTAATGGCACTTAATGCAAAGGTTGATAATTTCAGCTCGTTTCTATCAAAGACGATTTAAAAATCAGTAAAAATAAGATGAATGCCAGCGATTAACCCGATGAATGCGACTATATACTTCCATTTCAAAATTCTAAACGCTTTATAGATCACATAAACTTTATATGAGTAGAATTATACAATTATAAGGTGTTTATAGGCATGGAAATAGTCATCCGTCTGATTTATGATTATTCTTTGGCGTCAGGTGTTTTGAATGTTCGATCGGTTACCATTAGCTATAAATGTTTTATTATAAGCACAGGTTATATCTCGATAAAAATGTTCGACTTGTTGTGAGCTGTAGTAAGATAACTAGATATACATACTTAGATAATTTTATCTATATTCTTGAAAACTTTGACAAGCTAGATTTTGTCAAAGATCGGCACAGTTTTAATTCTAGAAATAGACATAAAAGTTGGAATAAAGGGTAAACCTTATCGAGTGTCTTGGCGGTTCTTATCGATGGCTGGGATGTTTTCCTAACCGGTAGTAATGTTTGACATTCATAAGTGCCTTCTTGGGGTCTAAATGAAAAAAAAATATTTTTGATTTAAGGCAAGATAAATGAACTTTTTAAAGCTTTGTTTAATGTTTAAAGCTTTCGGTATGAATATACGTAAAACTTAGAAGTAATTTGGAATTTTTAACCACAGTGAAATTAGCATGATGTCAAGCATCGTCGTGCAGTGTTTTTTTTTTATAACACAAAGGTGGTAAACAGGCATACGGCCCGCCTGATGATAAGCGGCTACCGTAGCTTATGAACGCTTGCAATACCATAGGTATCACAAGCGCGTCGCCGACCCTGAACCCCCTGCCCCAAGCAGCTCTGAAAACCAAACTCACCGCAGGAACACAACATTAGGTCATTTGGCTGCTATCTTGTGTAGTAGTGGTAGTGAGCAGTCTACAAAGCGGTCGCGGTTTCGAGCCCTGCGCATGACTGACTTTTGTGTGATGTAAACTACCTTAGATGCTTAGTACTGTAATTAAAGTAAAAAAAGTATTGGAATCTGATAGGCAAAGCTTCAGCTTAAATTTAAATCAGGTATTGCAATAATACATCACTTTTTGTGTTTATACATTAAGATTGTAAAATACCAACATTTTTTTGCTGGGTTCTTCACATGCCTAGAAATATTACTCGTATAGTATTATAATTTAATATTAGCATATGATAGATTGTTTTGTAATTTTACTCATACTTTGGCTTGTAAAAGGATTGTAAATTTACAACAGTGTAGTTATGAACTAAACGACAGTGGAAATAGTGTAGAAACAATTAGCGTGATAAATTAGCAAAGTATTATTTACAATATTCTAATAAGTTTCTGGCTGGGTACAAACGCTCTGACACAAATTCTTATAAGCTTACTATGTATATTAGGCATGACGATGCATTTTTCATTGAAAATAAATCATTGATGCGTTGATATATTCGTGACATAGAAGTTCCAGTGACTTCGAAATAAAGACAATTGTCTGTTCTTTTAGCGATCACATTTTCAGTAGGAAAATAAACGGTGTAGAGTACTCTTATTCAATAACGAATAAGTTTTTTTTTTTCGTAATGACCATACTTTAGCCTTAGGGCCCTGGAGCCTTTACGCCTTTTACAGCTTTACCGGGCTTGGGGGCGAGCGCTTAAGGCACTCATCCACGAAAGCTTTGCAACAACATCCGAGGGTACCAAAGTGGCCGAACCTCGGCTCGGACTGTTGCGCGTATGAAATTAAGTCGCAATCTGACTAATTCCCTATCATTCGATCTAAACTAACTATACATATATAAGTACACGTTTCTTCCCCCTGGGAGGAGGGAAGGAACATGTGTATGTGTATTTAGTGGTCTGAAAATTTTTGTCTAACTAACTAGGCAAAAAAAGAAAAAAAAAGGTCCCTTACAGAACCTATGTGTTATGCATGTGTGTATAATGCCTGTATAAAGTGTCATGTGTGGCTGTGAAAGCTAGTGAATGTAGAGTCACTGAATCGTGCGAGCGGCTGCTTGGCTCAAGGGCTCCATGCCGATGGATCGGACCTAGGCTTGAGTTGCCGCAGAGGAGGGCGGTCGTGGCGGGTAATAAGAAAATCGTTGCGTTAGAAAGGGGAAGAAAAAACCTTTTATTGTTAATACATACATCTTAACTAAAATCTATATATTTTTTTTATGAAAGTTCAATAACGGTAAACCACATTTAGCCACACAATAATAATAACAATACCAGTTTCTTAGTTTCTCACTGCTGGCCAAATCGATTTGCGAAGTATTGGCAATTTCAAACGCCGAAAAATCTACCGTTTTATATTTTTTCCACAACAATACTACAAGTACTACAAGTACATTGAATCGCTATTCCGCTGGGTTAAACCATTCGACAATATGCTGCAATGTAACTAAGCAGTACTGCAGTAGGTTGATTTTCAATGAAGGCTCGAGCAACATACGCACGTTCAGTCGGTAAACAGATTAAATATGAAAAATAAAAGTTTTCTGGGCTAAAAAATAACTAGATATTACTATATTCAGCACTAACCACACACCAGATTGATATTGACGTCAAGTGGATAAAGCGTGGTTCCGGAACACGGTACTCCTAAGCGCGCCACTATGGACGGTGTTACACCTGGTGTATGGTAGTCACGATCCAGTCGGATACACAAGAGAATATGGTAGGATTGAATTAAAAAATATATTCAAAGATAAAATTGTGTCGTTAATACTTTTTATGAATAAGCTTTTCAGTGTGACGAATTGACATCAAATATTTTTAGAGTCATTAACGAATAAACGGTGATTGTAAGTTGAGAAACAATTTTTATTTTCTCTAAAATCGCATCGCAAAAAGAACCGCATTTGATGAACAGAGCGAATCTCTTAAACTATTCGGTGTTTTTGCCGTTTATCAGAAATAATTTGTTCATTTAGCTCCGAAGAAGACACTTATGAATGTCAATACACTACTTAGCACAGGATTGGTAAACATACCCATCATCGAGAAGAGCTGGCAGAAAATCGATCGAGTTTATAAATTTTTATTTATAATTGTTTTTTTGTTATACTATATATTTTGGTTATAGATATTACAGAGACGACAGTCTCTGCCATGGTCATTATCATTTTAAGTGGATGTACAGAGAAGATGTCACTTATAAACGAAAAGAGCATATCCATTGGCCAAGACTAACTTTATAGGTAATAAGTATATACAATGATATCGGCCATGAAGTCTTCTAAACGAGGTTGTCAAACTTCATTTTGCACGTGCGGATCAGAAACGCGGAACTTACACAGATGTTTTGAATAATGTTTATAATATTCTAATATATTCAAGAAATAATACAAAAAACTGATTAAATCACGTGTTCGACTTAGCTTATGACTTAGTACTTGTTCCACTGAATGAAGAAATAATAGACTAAATAATAATAGAATAATGAAAAAATAAATCTTATTAAAAAGTTATTTCCCTTAACTGGAAAGTATGTAGAAGAATTGAAGATGTTGTTTTCTTCCTAACTTGGCAACCGGTTCTCTTTATTGAAAACCAATTCTCTTCAATTATCGAGTGAATATAGTTTTCAATGTTTTAGACGATTTCAGGATCATAACTAGATGGTGGCTCCTTTTTTAGAACATTCTAGGAAGTTTTTGTGACATCTCAGAATTCATTATCCATGTTATTACATATTTCCAATTAACTTCACTTGTGCATAATAATCAATCTTTATTATGCATAACGCCACCTGTATTACACAATATAGGGTCAATTAACACAAATTTATAAATAAAAAACAAAAACCACTACATTACAGTTTGAGCTCCCGCCAAAAACTCCAGATAATATATATATATATATATCCGAACAAAAAATGGGTTTTGAAAGCGTATTAATCTAACTCAAAAATAATTATCTATATATCCAAAAAACGTAGAAGAAAAATATTATTTTTTGAGCTTGCAACACGTGAGCGAAATAGATTGGCTGAATCTATCGTGACGTAACATGTTTGTCATTTGTTGCCGTTCCTTTGCGTACCTTGGTGTTTTACGATTTGGAAACCTCTATTATTATAATATCGAGTGATATTATTGTGATATTTTACGATCACTATTTACATACTGATCAGTAGGTAGTTATGTGTTAAAAAAATATTAATAAACGGTACACGACACTTTTACGTAGTAAAGGCCACTTTTAACGCATTTTTTGGACACACACAAATAGTTTTTTCGGTGTTTTATTGAGGTTTTGTGTACGCTGACACTACACACCATTTATAATTCATTTCTTTTCTTTTAACTGTAAAAAAATCACAAACAGTACAATTGTAACTCATTAATGAATTTGATGATTACTTACCATTTATCGACAAACAAATAGACCAATACAGTGTATAATCAAGCGTGAGATAGCGACATTTTCGAGTAGGGTTGCCGTTTTATTAAAAATACTGCATTTTAAGAGGAGGTATGGTAAAATAAACTTTTGTTTAAGAAGAAGTATGGTAAAATTAATTGTATTAAAGCGTATAATAATCGTAAAATAATGCGATATAACATAAGCTAAATACACTTTAAGTCGTTGCAGAAAAACAATTTTTATAGGTACTATATTTATTGAAGGTAATGCACAAATAAATTAATCTGGTGTTAAATTATAAGAGGTGGGACATATTACATGGCATTAATCGTCTATTAGCGAATGATATTGTTAACAAACATCCTTCCCTAAACTATTGTCTACCGTTAGCTCGTTACGACAATTCGACTTTGTTGATAAAAGTTTCCAATCACATCTACCCGAGATTTGATTTACTAATTATTTTCAAAACTGTTAAACTAATTCATCACTTGATTTCTTGTACATTACTAATTTAAATAAATAAACAAAACAGTAAATTTAAATTATGCAAATAATCATAACCCAGATAAAATAAAATGAGTAGAATTTTCTTGATTTTTGTGTCGATATTAGGTAGTTATGCGATAGAAAATAGATAACCGCCAGTTACTCGACACCTAGTACCTCAGCTGTTTAAGTGTAAAATAAAGTTCCAATACTTAATATTTTTCAAATGACCCCTACAATGACACATTATAATATCTAGTAATCTATATATAAAAGATCAACTGAACGACCTACAGGAATCACAATTCAGTCATTTAACATTATAAATTCAACGTGATATACAATAGATGAATCAGCCACTATCGAGTTGTCAAGTACATTAAGCTCATCTAGTTTATTTACAGCTGGCTAATGACGCGCGAGCAGCGTATCGATATTTCGACACTCGTTTCTATCTCGAGTGCTTTCAACGATGATAGATAGTATCGAAAATCTAATCGTCGATATAACTCGGTTATAATTTTAAACAGTTATGAACGACTCACTAAATGAGCTGTTTGTTTGTTTAAGATTAAATTAGTTAGTTTGAATTTATGAAATATTCGCAATTGATTCAATATTTTCATCTTACGGCAGTGGATAAAAAGGTTCTGTTAGTAAATATACGCATCCAGACAAAAAAATGCAATTAAAATACAGTTTCACCTTACGTTAAGTGACGATGCGACGGTCATGCTATCTTTTTATAACGCTTTTTAACTGCTTCTTTTTTCCTCCGCTGAAAGCTTTGATTCATTGCAGAATTCGAACCCACGTTGATCGGTCTTTCCGAGCACATTATTGCAGATTTATCCTTTTTTGAAAAGCATTTTAGTATTTGTAATTTTATTATAGAGAAATAATTTTCATTTTCAGCTATTTCAGTCGGTGATAATTCTGCCATCCACATTTTTAATGCTAAATTCTTTTAGTTAAATAGGCAACATGTATGGCTAGGATATACTCGATTCTTCTGGCACTATGACACAAAAGAATATGATTTTTTAAAAATAGATAATTATGTACCAAATTTTTAAAAAGTTTAATATTTTTAGATAATATTATATAAATTATTCCAGAATAGTTCATTAGTAACAAATAAGCGAGAATAACTTTGTAATGATTTAATTTTAGTTGTGTCACATAAACAGTTCAATACATTATAAAAAACATCACGCATGTTTTAATCAACACTACAGCTTTTAAAGATTAACCGATTAAACTAGAAGTCGCTGGGAATCCTAGCATAGGATTTATTTTGATTAATATAAATGTTTGTTTAATGAACAGTGCGAAAAACTACGTGTTTTCTCTTTTGCCCGTGATCAAAGTGCGTATCTTTTCACCGAGCTTACGCGGTTCTAAAAAGAGAAATAAACTAATACTCGTTGCTATACTGAACTTGGGTACTACAATCATTCTCATCGGCTTAATCATATTAAAACTTACTCATATAGTAAAAATTCAAAGATTTCAAATAGCCTTGCTCTTGATCATTTTTTTGTAAATAATCTCTTATTATTTAATTAAAAAACCACTATCAAATTAATCGTTTGTAAATTCCTAAAGTGTTCGTGTAAAACGTGATATCACTGGAATGCAAGAACAAAACAAAGTTTTAATGTAAGGACAAACATTTAGAATTCAATTAGCCATTAGTACTTTTGATGTGTATAAACAAAACATCAACAAAAAATGACGATTATTTTTCAAATAGATATACGGTTTTTTACTTCAGACTTGTTGTAAAAAATTTATAACATAAATTCTTTCAATATAAAAGTTACGCGAAAAAACTGTACATAAACAATTAGGTAAAACAATTACTAATATGTATAGTATCAAAACTTTATGTTTTATTTGTAAAAGCATTGTTTAATATTCCAAGCACTGAAAAGCGCTAGTTATATGGATGCTTTATACTACTTTTGACCCAATTGCGGTTTATTTATTAAACATATGCTGAAGCTTTATCGTTATTCATTAGGAAAATTTTAGCCCTACCTTAATTAGTTAAATTAATATATATGAATATTTGTAATGTGCCATTAGAACTCGTTGATGTTACATAACGTCATTTTTATATGATGATTTACTACATAACTAACAAACAAAAATAACTTTATTTTCCTATATAACGTGGTATTAAATAAAATCCCCTCAACAAAATGTAGTAAAAATATTGTTTCTTTTTTTATATATCATAATAAATTTGGTTCATATTTTAAACAATTACCGTTAAAAAAGATGGAACCATTGCTTTGTTACTTAAACAAAATATTTCGGTTAACACTTCTTATTAACCGAACACAAGTTGGTTGCTTTAAAATTAAAAATTTAAATTAAAGTGCGTGCAGTATTAAACTAAGTAGTGCAGGAATCTAATTGTGTCACAGTTACAATTAATATAATATAATAAAGGTAATACTCGGTCTACGAATTATCGATGTTTGTTTTATCGACACAGTGTCAGCATGGACAGGTGTCATGTTACGGCACTTTTGTCTGCATCGTGTCGTCTCGCGGTTTGTTGTGACTGGTGGGGCGTTTTTTCGCGCGACCGGAAACGCGCGGCCGTGAGCGGTGGAGCCAGCCGCCCGTCACTAATCTGTTAATCACTAACATACGGTGGCGCTTATGTTAACTACTGCACTTAATCTACTTTCAACTTATAAATGCATCCTACTCTGTATAGTGTTATACGAAAATTAATAATTTGCTGGTATTTCTTATGAATGAATAACTACTTTAAGAATCGTAATTGCGGTTTCAATATTTTATCCGTGGGCCATATTTAAAATTAAGTAAGCTGATTTTTTTTCTGGATGAGGACATGCAATACTACGTTATTTTAATAGAATCCTGAAAGAAAATTGCATCTGGGAGAAATGCGAATGTTAAGATTGAAGTGTGGTGTAACTAGAATGGATAATATTAAGAAGGGTTATATCAGACAAAGCATGAAAGTAGCACCAGTAACAACAAAGTTGTGGAGTAATAGGTTAGCGTGGTATGGACATGTTATGAGGAGGGATGAAAGTCATATAACTTGACGACTATTAAGTATGAAGGTAAAAATAGGAGGAATGATATGTATATAAAAAGTGTGAATTCTAAAATGACAGTTGATAGAGGAGGTTGGCGGAGGAAATAATGTTATGCCAATCCCAATTAGTTGGAATAAGAACAAGAACATGAGATTACAGCACATACTAAACTATAACCAACTTCAAATAGGCATACATTCTTAACTGAGGTTAGTACTTTTTATTTTTTTTTGCTCCTGAGGACTGATCTGGAACGTTTCGTGTGTCAGTGCGTGTTGTACATAACGTTCGGTAAGCACGAGCAATAATGCTTCCCAGATTTTACCACTCTTAATATGTTAGACAGAATTCAAACTGTATAGTATTATCTTAGCAAGTGATAATCGCACTTCCACGGGAAGCATTGATATAAAAATTAATGAGAATAATTTATTTCATTCCCACGCGGTCGCATCTTAAACGAATAATTAATTGAAATAACCGTATAACTTGTTTATAAATAATATAAAAATTAATTTAGGAATAAAAATATTAAAAAACCATTATAACATTATGTGAGACAATAACTCGATTAAAATTTATATTTAAAGTATAAATATTTCACTAATATTTAGACTATGTTCTGATTACTAACAAAATCATCACAATGTGGCTGATAGCCGATAACTGGTGATTGTTAACCGATGAAGATCAACTGACAGTCTTCATAAAAGCCTTTGCAACTTCTTGATTTTACTCATAATCTAATTACTTACATAATATAACGTCTACTTACTCGTCTCGTTTGTTAATATTCGTAAAGTTTTTTTTAGTTCACAATTTTAATGATAATAAAAATCTAACAAAAAAATAAAATCCTAAAATCATGAATATCCATCCATTTGATTCGTTACTATTGAGCTAACAATGAACGTTACGTAAAAACTAATTAATTATTACTAAGTTATAAAACGGTTGTATTTTTTGACTATACGACAAAAATTTATATAATTTAGACTAGGTGTTTAGACAGATCTTTATCATAATATGGATGTATCTACCATTTTAAACTAAATGTGTGGTAAGTCGAAATATCTCAATTTCATTTTAATTGAACTACAATACAAAAAACCACAATAAAACACAAAATATTACGACTTGTTTTTGTAAAATATCAAAATCTTTGTCCAGTTGTAACAGAATTAATTGTAATTAAAAATGTCTTTGTCCTGATATCGTACTTTGCCGCCGAAACGCGAGTCGTCCGGATGCCATTTTTTTTTCTTTAAATCACAACACGTAATTAGAGTGGTCGCATCGTTTCAAACGAAATCGATAGTCGATGCGCATGAAGCATGGCACAACTCTTTTTTTTTGTTCACATTGCTTCATTTTGTGCAGAGACTTATTTTTAGTCCAATAGGTGAATAAATATATCACTTATTATCACGTAACTTCGAATTGCATATTACAATATTAAAGATTGTATGAAAAAAATGTTGAAAATGTTATTTCCTGATATAATTTTGTCGTAGTATTTTTTATCTATACATATTATAAAACTCAACGCCTCTCTGTTTGTCTGTCCGTTTATGTTCTTTTCAAGTGAAAACCATAAGTGGTTTACCGATTTACATGTTTTAATTATCAGCTATGTTATCTGGTCAAGTTATAGAATATATTTTGTAAGATAAAGTAACATACGAAATAAGTAGTGAAGATAATAGTGAATGAATTCGGGAATAAAAATTTGCCCAGTGCGTGGCGGGCCACGCGCAGTGTAGGGTTCCGTAGTTGCCCGTCACATTATGCAGACTTAAGGATGTTTATGTTACACCAGGCCAGGGCCGGGCCGGGCACTAGCCGAAACATGGTCAAACATTAATAGTATACCTTTGTATGACTAACGGTCGGCCCCGGCCCGGTATATCATGAATTACTTAACAAGCGTATACTATAGATGTGTGACCGCGTCCCGGCTGGCACCCGACTTCATGTAACATGGATCAGTCTTTACAGAGAGTTCTTTATAGAGAATTGTAGATCTTAAAAAACCTTCAAAATAGTATGTGATAGTATATATGTACCTTATTATATTATATACCCACAATAAGCTTTTTTGTCTTTTAAGGCAGCACGATTCGCGCGTGCGCTCGAATGACGGCATTCTGTAGTCCACGCCAGCGGAGCCGCTATCACAGCTAGTATTAAAACAATATTTCAATTGCAAACAATATTTCCGAAATTTGAACAACATAAACTACAATAAAAAGCTAAGGATATCCATTGTTGAAAAACGTTGATCAATAAAAGTATGTAGAGCAGTATGTTATAAATAATAGAATCGCCAAAAATTATCTTTCGTTTTATCATATAAAACATATTTGTCTGTATTAAATCGAAGGATAATGGACAACATTCCCATTTGATTTTAATCCCGCAATTTTATTATCTAATTCAATTTTTTTCTTCTTCTATAAACGCCGTATATTGTTGTGAAAGGTAATTTTCACATTTTCTGCCAACCACGTGGTCCGGCGAGAAACCACAACGTGTACATGCGCGTCCGTGTTTCCATCTGTCGTCGAGTGAATAACTCAGAAGCGGAGGCGGAGTGTGACGTGTGTTAATTCCTTAACTATTCATAGGTATGTTTACAGGTAAAAAAAACTGAGATATACTTATCTGAATTTATTTTTATCGATTTAGAGCCGAGGTATTTACCAAAATGTTACCTGACGTTAAGAGGAAAGCATCGACAAGACATTTGATTCCCTCTCTGTACATTCGTTAAAATAATATAATTAATAACTGTAAACATTATTTACATATAAAAAAAAATGTTGTAGGTACTTATTATCGTAACAAACAAACAAAACAAGGTAGTTAGTCATTAATGATAATAATGTAAATTCATTTTACTGATTTTTTTATTGTGTAAAACAATTGGACGGTGTATAAATAAACATTATTTTATCATTGATTGCTAACTTCAACAAATTGAGGCCAATATTTAATAAAATAAAATAAAAAACACTTTATCATCATGTCCGGCTTTCGTTACGTGATGCGCGCGATTTAATTTTAGTCTCTACTAAACACACCAAAAGAAATAAAACTACAAAAATTATAAGCCCGATCGAGTTTTCTGAACCATGGTGGTAGTGTTTTGACGTTAATAACTGCCTTCTTAGGGCATAAATTGAATAAAGTATTCTTGATTTTCATTTGTAGACTAGGTTTTATGAGAAATCTATTGCTGTCGCGTTATGCCCGTACGACTGAATAGAGCATTAGAGAGACAAATTGATATCTGACTGTTTATACCTATGTAAAATGTACGATATTATATATTTCGTATTCCCCTGTCTCCTCCTCCAAAACTGAAACAATTTTAACATTTTTTCAAGAATAATATAAGAAGATCTGTCTATGTCTATACGTTCTTTTTTTATTTATTGATTAAACATTTTTTTTGTTGGATGTAATGATGGTATAACTGGACAAATTTAATACGTTTAGATGGCGCGTAGTTCTTAAAATAATTATTTATCAGAACATATCAAATCATAGGAACATGATAGTAGTAGATATTCATTTTACGGTATAAAAATATTTACTCTAGTGCAATTATTTAGGGATAAAACTGAAGAATGCGTTTATATGGAATAAATAGATTTACTTTTAAAGTTGGCATTGAAGGTAGGTTGAAAGACGATAAGGAAGTTCAGGTTAATTCAAAAAATTGGATAAACATCATCTACGCTGTCATATAGCTAGATATACACATTATACAAAGGGTTTATCATTATGTGTATGGTCGTCGCCGTTTAGCTGAGTCGGTGTAGAAAAAAGAACTCTTGACTGACCATGAACTGTATCAAATGATTATCTACGTCTAGTAAACACAGACTATTTTCACTCACTCTCTCTGTTAAAGATATTTATGTTCTGATGAAATTCTTAAAGAGCTTGATATTTACAAAGCGTAGGAAATATGCAATAAATCGTATTTTGCTTTCCGGACCGGGTTAACAACGCTCAGTGTAGGCTGCAGACTAAATAATTATGTACATAAGATGTACATAATATCTTTTATTATGTAACCAAACAATTAAATTCTTCATAATTATAAAGATTAATATATCCGATCCGCGTAATAATCGAACCATAATAAGACAAGCAATAAGAGCAAAGAAGGTGCGAAATCATAATAATAATAAAACATATAAAAATTAAAATATTTTAAATTTAATTTGTATTA
Source organism: Saturnia pavonia (assembly GCA_947532125.1). Taxonomy (NCBI): domain Eukaryota; kingdom Metazoa; phylum Arthropoda; class Insecta; order Lepidoptera; family Saturniidae; genus Saturnia; species Saturnia pavonia. Next base: position 1,036,668 of record OX383901.1, read on the forward strand.
TTCAAGTAATTTTAAAATTTTAAGTCTGTGAAGAGTCAGCGGACTGTGTTATTATAAAAAAATCCAAACAGGCCCCATCATTTATAACTAACACTGTGTCATGATGATTGAAATTTGATGTCCCAGGTTCAAACTTCGACATGTACGAGTTCCATTTTTTTTATCCTAAACCTGAGGAGGACTAAGTCGGTACGCCTCGTGTGCCAATGTGAATTGGCAAGAATAGAGCAGCGTGAACACCGTTGCTTTGCGGTTGAAATAAGTTTCGCGGTTGTGTCTCCCACAGCCTAAACTTGTATTGGTTTTACCTCTATTTAAATAGTGAAAAATATTTAAAACGAATGAATGACTTATAATTTGCGTAAATTTACTCATTTTTAGTTAATCGGTTGACGAAATCTCTGTAGTGAAACTGGAATGTTCAGGAAATTATTTATCAATTATTTATTATTATTTAGCAGAACATTTCAGAATTATTATAGTTTTGTCAGTGTTTAACATCGACAATAGCTGTGGGTTAGCGAAATCTTTTGCCTTGTTTATAGTTTCATAATAATCGATTACAATGTTACAGAAATAGCCAATAAGTGCTCGATTTTCAAAAAGAGTTGATTTACTTTTGATTGATTCATCACTAAATTAAACTTTAAAAAATTAGCAATAAGGTTGTCATATTTATTTGAACGTTATTTTATTTTTTCTATAATTGTCAAAAGAATGAGGATTGGGAATGAGTAGATTTTTTTATTTATGCAAACTAGCTGTGCCCGCGGTTTCGCTCGCGTTGATTACAGAAATATTGTTTATGAAGATATTGTAACATTTTTTTATATAAGGGATAAGTATCTAAGTAGTAAAACAAAAAAAAATGATCAAAATTTATCGAGTAGTTTTTGCTTGATGCGCGAATAACGGTAAACTTATATCATTATATTTATGTATATTACTCACTATGTAACGTTAGAGTGGTATTTAAATTGAATTATCTATCTTTATCACTGGTATATTACTCTATCAAAAAAGTACCGGGAAAAGATCAATAATACACAAAATGTTAGTTATTCATCCATATTTATTTTATCGCCTTCAAAGTGTGCTCCTTTAGAAAAGCCACACTTACGCCAACGAATAATCCAATCATCAAAACATTTTAAACGCTTTTTCCGGAATTGAGTTTAGTTCTCATCGCGAATTCTCCTTTATGTCTTCTACCGAATAAAAATAGGTGCCAAGAAGTGGTAATTTGAGTTTAGGAAAATAAAGAAGTCAGCTGGAGCCATATCTGGCGAATAAGTTTGTTGCTCGATGGTATTTTTGAGTTTTTGGTTAAAAATTCCTTCACTATGATGACCTTGTGCGAAGGCACATTATCGTAGTGCAAAATCCAAGAATTTTCTTTCCACAAATCTGGCCTTTTTCATCGAATTTGCTCTGTTAAACTTCGCATAACCCTCAAATATTATACTTTGTTTACCGTTTGACCTTCCGGTAAGAACTCCGAGTGCACATCACCGCGATAGTCAAAGAAAACAGTCAACATTACTTTGACTTTTGATCGACTTTGGAGTGGTTTTTTCGGTTTCGGTTCTGTTGGAAGGCGAAGCCGAAGCTTGTTGACTAGTTTGTACATCAAACTCGTAAACCCACGTAACAATGCTTTTCATGAATTTTGGGTCGGAATTGACTAGTTCTATGTTCTATGTCCTCAGCGATTCTTATGCGATTAAGTTGTTGGAGAAAAATCAGATCTTTTGGGACTAGCCAAGCGGCGACATGTTTCATACCTAAATCATTATTTAAAATGATACGGATTAACTCGTGAGACACAGAAAGCTCAGCGGCTATGTCTCTCAAACTTGAATGAAAATTTTCAGTTCAGACGTTGTTGGCCTACCAGGGCGAAGCAATTCTTTCAACATATCTCGACCTCTTTTGAACACTTTGTACCACTCATAAGCACGTGTTTTTGATAAAGTCGATTCACCTTCTGTAACATTTTCATAGTCTCCGAACACGAAATTACATTGGCGATGCAAAATTGAAGAAAACTCTTTGTTCGATGTTTTATTCATTATTAAATTCGCAATTCAAACTAGATATGATCTAACTAAAAACAGCACTATAATCTAAATGACAGTTGCAACTCAAACTCCGCGCCAAAATGAAAAACAGCACATCTGTTTTAATCGAACAAAAAAAAAATTTCTAACCATAAACAAATTATCCATTCCCGATACTTTTTTGTCTGAATGTATATAATATTAAAATTAAGTAAAATATATTATATGAGTGACAACCCTATTTATTGGGACCTTGTACGAATATAGTGTGTTTTGTTAAGTGATTGAATTAATAATAAACGTTGGAATCGATCAGGCGCGGCGCTGAGTAGAGATCGACAACGTGGCCTGGTAGTAAGTATGGCGTGGCGTGTCATCACTAAGCGTTAGTCAGTGGCCGCGTATCTCCGATGAGTTGTTGCCTGTATTATTAGAATAAGCTTGTAGTGTTCTCGTTGGATGCGTCCGATATTTTTAGTAAACGCAAGTGTTGCTTCATTTACACCAGATGTAAGAGGGTTTTCCTCTTAATACTGTTTCAGAAAGATGATAGGCAATTTTGAGTCATTATAATAATATAATTTTTGTTGGTTACGTGGTTGAAGTTAGTTTTTTTTTTCTATCGTACTTCTCGCTATTTATGTCGGGTAGAGAATCGACTGATGAAAGATATAGAATTTTTTTTATAAGGTTATAAGATTTTTAAGAATACTGGTACTAATTACTCTTATATAGGACGGAAAAAACGAAAGGGACATTAAGTTAAAGTACATTAAATATTGAAGATATAAAATTTTAGTTAAGGGAAACGTTTATGTTTGTAAAAATAAGAATAACTGCATTAAAAGATTTTTTTAAAAGCTTACTTGTACTTGTGCCTGGATTCGAAATAACCGAAAATGCAAAAATCAGATATTCACTATGTTATTGCGCTAATCTATAAGGTCTATGATAAGGATAAAATTTCTGGAATAAACATTGTATCTCGCAATACAAGAAGATCATGAAATTCAACAATTTAACTCTAACATTAGGTAACCTTTAAGAAAAGCAACAGACATTTTAATTATCTTAAAACTCCACTATAAGAGTACTTAAATAAAAGAAAAGATAATGTATGAAGTATACTCGTAATAATCAGCTAAATTGTTTTCAAATTATTATTCCTAATAACGTTTCTTTATTACACGAGATATTATGACTAAAAGTTTAAAAATATAGAGAACGTTAAAATTTCACATATACATTTTTTAACAATTTTAATATCTAGATCAGCATAAACGTAGCAATTAAATGACCTGCAAGATCTCCAGATCTTACTCCGCTGGGAAATTTCTATGGGGTAACGTAAAAAAAATATTTTCCATAAATCCTATGAGACTGTAGAAGAATTAAGTAAATCGAATACATTAAATTATTGTACTTTAATTATTGTCTTCTTTCGGTAATCATTTGTATATTCAATGGAAAGTATCTACGTCTCCTTCATGTTAGTTCGATATGTACGAATTGTTAAATTTCATTGTCTTCTTGGCTTAAAGGATACAATAATTATTCCGGTGATTTTATCCTTATCATAGACCCTATCGATTGGCACAATAACATAGTGAATGTCTGTTTTTTGTATTTTTAGTTGGTTCGGTTCCCGGTACAATTGTTTTTTTTTTAAATCAGTGAATGCAGTTACTCTTATTTTACAAAACAAAAGAACGTTTTCTTTATGTAAAATTTTCTATCCTTAATATTTAATATAATTTGCCTCCTGTCTTATGCGTTTTTCCATCCTGTATAAATCCCTAATTAGACTTTATTTAGAATAGTAGTCCAGTGTGGAATCCACATTATGATATTTATATTAAAAAACATAGAAAACGTATAGAAAAGAATTTTGTGGCAGTTTTGTTTTAGTTTCCAAAAAGTTTCAAAAAGATCACGAGCCTCTCAAACTTTACCACACTATACAATTGTAGAAAGTTATTGAAATTTAAGTTTTTGCATCAACTGATCACTATGGTGATCGCACGAGTAAATTCAAAATCATTATTCCTGTTAGGTTCTCCAGGTCTAATAAATACGTCCCGTTTAACATCCTTCACTTCTTTACCAATTTAAGTTTTTACTATTCTGTAAAAAGAATTTCAAAGTTATATAATGTATTACATAAAATTAGCGATGTATTTTCTAATAAAATAATGAAATTCAAAAGAACAATTTTTGTAATATTAGTCCTCTATACTCGGAGTATAGTTTTAACACCTTATTCTGTATCAGTTGTTATCCGCATGTCAATTTCTTCTATTATTATCACTTTATCTTATTATAATTAATATTTATGTTAAATCTTTATGTTTACTTTTTGATATTTTAAATGTATATAACCTTAATCATCGGCAGATTCTCATATCTCGACGGTCACTGCTTCTTAAAATCATACTTTTTTTTTACTTGCCATTAGGTGATCTGCTGTCATTTGGACGTGTCAAATAAGTATGATGCCAAATATTTTCTTATGTGACAGTTGAGAACTAATTGAGACTTAGCTTTATAATATTTTCTATGTTAGTTATATAGTCTGACTAAATACATATTTATGAAAGCGTAAATGTACAGTGATGTATTTATACATCAATAAGTTTTGTTTTAAATATGTTTTACAAGGTTTATATCTTTTACTACTGTTTTACATTTTATTAATAAAAATAAAAATAACTTTTAAGAGTTAACAGCTGTTGGTAATTATTATAAAACGGCAATTTTGGGGAGTGCATAAATGATGGCCTATTGACCTATAGGTTAAACCTTCACCCAGATAGTAGCGGACTGTCAAAAACGAAAATTTTAACTTGATATAAACGATTTTCAATGGTAAAATTCTTAGTGATATTTTAAAGGGTCAAGAAATTTTTTAATACTATATTTATACTTTAATAATAATAAAATTTATAAGAAAATTTATTATACCGTAAATACGTAATTAATAAATACAGGAACAAACAGGTATATTCTCTACTTCCATAGTCTATTTGAATATGCTATGACCTGCTATGTTTTTTTTTTTATAGAACTGACTATACTGTTAGCCATAAGAGCCCTGAAGCCTCAAACGGCTTTTACAGTTTCACCCGGGGGCCTGCTAGATCTCATGCAACACATATATATCGTATCCATTGATTTAAAAAGAATAACATATTTTTCCATGATTGTATTTTTTTTATTGTTTCATTAGGTATATGTGTTGTGTTAATACTGAATATTTTTTTCTTTCTTCTATTGTTGTAAGATTTTTTGTCTTCAAGTTCCAAATACTTCAGTTTGTTAGTTATCTGTGGTTGTAAAATTAATTATGACCGCTAGTTGTAGTGGAAATGTCAAGAATAGTGTAATACGACCCCATGTCTGCAGGTTCGAATTTTGGAATTCATGCAGGACTTGATTAACAATGTCGGGGCCCCTAGGCAATGCACGTCTCGGGCCTTCTACGTTTTTTTTACCACAACATAATATTCGTCATAATTATAGTTTTTTTTTACTATATATCAAAAGTATGCATCTATACTCTTTTAAAAAACTGAAAAAGTTCGCGTTTTCTATTTATGATATAACAAAATATGTATCTAACGAATTGGGGACTCCCCTAAACCCCCTAAAATTAATACTTTTACCAGTATGTGTGCATTCACTATAGTATTTTGAATTGTACTGAAATATGACGATGTAATAACAAATAATCCAATAATATAGCCATCAAGAGTTTGTAACATAAAAATCTTGTCATTTAACTTTCACTCGAAGTTCCTTCGAGTTATTATAAGTTTATTTTTTATTTGTAATTTTTAAAAAATCTCGGGGCACGGGGCCTTACTTGATGCGGAGCCCGCCTACACCACCTAATGAATAATCCGGCCATGAATGCACGTACAAATTTTCAAAATTACGTTATTTTTACTAATTATACGTTTAAATATAATTCTTTTGAATATAATTAACTAAACTAATTATTAAATAACGGTGAAGGAAAATATCGTGAGATAATTAAAGTTTTCAGAATTGTTCTAGTAAGTATTAGGTGTCGCGATGTAGTGGGAATTTTTTATTTTTTATTGACTTACGGACAATGCAAATCTTAAACCGTTACTTAATTTGCACAAGAGTAAGTTTATACGACATGTGTGAGTCTACTAAGAATTTTGTTTTTTATTCATCTCCTAAGAGTTTAAGTTATCTATTGAGAATTTGCCGATGGGATCTTCTACAATAAACTTTCTAAGCATATTACCTATTTGCCGGATAATAAGTGTAAGAACCATGTAAAGTATGCTTTATTTTTGAAAGGGTATTAGCTGTATAATTACGTGAAAGATAGTGATATCTACAAGTGGCTCCACTCTGTAAATCAACTACTCTTATAGAGTTTAAAAAATAATTGGTAAACCCGATCGAGTTTCTTGTTGGCTTGGTGTAGTGGTTTACCTTCATAATTGCCTTCTTAGGGCCTAAACTGAATGTTTCTAAATTCAGGAAATGTTATCGGGCACTCGGCTAGTGCAATAAGAAATTTATTGGCGTTGGAAACAGTATAACATACGTCGTGGATGGCCTGGTGATTAATCTCGTGTCGTTCTAAGGTAAAGAGGCGCTTGCCTATTAATAAAAAAGTATGTCAACCAAAACATCTAAACATGAACAATTCGTTTGAAGATTTGCGTGTACCATAGATTGCGTACTCCGATTGCAATTTTCAGATGAAACACTGAGTAAAAGCGGCAACAATCACTGAATAATGTAACGTTCCGAGAAGCGTGTTAGTGCGGCGCCAAAATTATTGTAGTTGCCAGTAAAACAAACTTTTGCGTACGAGATAGAGGTGTCAGGCGCTCTATTTAGATATTATTGTAAAATATATTAGTCACCCCTACATCACTCCTCACTGACAAGGAATTGGTCTGTCTTATTTCAATTTAATAAAAAAAAGAAAAACATGGCTGACGTAAACGATTATTATTAAAGAAAAATCTTCTAAATTAGCAGTTCGGAATAAAAATTGGCAATACTACTCACACTAAAGAGTCATTATAGATATATTAACAGTTCTACATAGTTTTTTTTATTATAATAAATTGTTAAGAAAATGTGTAGTTTCCTAAAATAAAAATCAAATGATATAAGTAAATCCAATTTTTATATTACATTAATAATTTCATTACACTGACCGTTATTAGCATTTTTTGTTTAACTTAGGGCTTTTATATTGTCATAACCAGAACACTTTTTGTTGTGAACATGCCAGTATATATATTAATTGGGAAAATTGCGTTACATTGAGACCATTTTCTTTTGACATTCTTCTTAGTGAATCATAGGATTCTAGTGAAAAGTTGGATAAACTCCCTGAACAGTTTCAATAAGGGAGTCACCATCTTGTTACAGATATATTTAATGATTAGAAAAATTGTACGAAGTTAAACTTAAAGGTATTATATCCAGTAACCTTAGCAAAAAAAACAACAAGTCGGTCCAATTTATTCCCCAACAGTTAATTAGCCGTTTTTGACTGACATTGATCGGATATAGATGGCTATACTTCGCAGTGAACATCAACAGGATAGCATATCTATTTCCTGCTTAATTTATAATGTGCCAGTTAGAGGCCAGAGATTCACATCGCTTATTGCCCAAACCTCAACAGAATAGGAAAGACATTTTTTTTTCAACAAATATAAATGTTCACGCATTCTATCTACTGCAATAAAGTACAAATGAATATTATACATATTATATACATTATATTAAGGTATATAATATAATGGTGGAAGAATCATTCGACTCACCTTCAACGCGGTACATGAAAAACAAATCGAACGATTTAGTATTCGCGGAATCTGAGGCGAGTACAATACGTTGACCTGGTGTTTACATTACACATTGATCAGCCTAATTTTAAAAGTGAAATGTATCGATACCGTACAGGAAAGTAGGCGTTTTGCATCCAAACCGTGTCTAGACTGAGATTTCGCGTTTCGCGTGCCAATTTCGTGTGCGTAATAACTTTTAAAGGTAACGCGCGATCTATTAATGATGATTTATCATCGGTTGTGGTTTCATGTGGAGCTGAAGTTGAGAGAGAACTGAGTTTGTAAACAATACAGTTTTTCCTATAATTTACTTTAGCGATTACTCTAAAAATTGTTCTTCATCAAGCGATCTCATTACACTCTAATACGGTGTAGGTAGATTGTATATTTAAATTTCGGAAAAAGTCTTATAAAAGTAGTTTTTAAATACCTAAGTATAATCTAAGAGCAAAAGTGATTAAAGACAAATCCATACCATGCCATCTATTAGGATAATGGAATATCCTAATAAGCCCAGGATAATGAAATGCCGAAGTATGTCAATGTGAACCGATTCTTACCACAGTGATCGCACCTTGGACACAATTGTCAAGCAGAATCTATTAGTTAATATTGTTACAACGATAACGATGTTGAGGAAAATAGTTGTGAGTTTGTTAGGGTATTTCATGAATTAGGACAGAGTTAAAAAGTGCATTGTTTTCATAGCATATATAAATATGGTACAAGAACAACAAATACTTTTAAATATAGCTGTGAAAAAGATCGGATGCACTATAATGTTTTAATAAGTTTTCTTGTTATTAATTTGTTGAATAATTGTCAATCTATAATTATTATTTATTAAACAAATTGTTCGAAACTTCGCTTAATGTTATAAATAGCTTTATAGACGTACACATACATGTGGATACTCTTTATCAATAAATTTCCAGATTTATTTCGAGTTCGCGAAATATTCCCACGCTGTGTTTCGGCTTTTAGTATCAATCAAATGGACAAATTTCGCCTGCGTTGCATCAGACATCGTTGATGTGGTGACGCATGCACACCGGTCATATGAATTCTTCAGTAGAAATTGGGACCAAGGATCCTTTATTCAAATTCTAATAACCTATACACAGAAGCATCGAAGTAGAATAATATTTCACTGAGTCCCTGTTTCTTATTATTAACTATAAGTTGACCATAATTTTATGCCATGTTAATTAAGATATCGTAGACAATAAAACTAAGCTAAGAAAAAATACTGCCTTTTAAGTGCAGGTGCCTGAAAATACAAATTTGATGATAATAGCTAACCAAGTGAGAAGCAATACGATGTTATGGTCGCATCAACATGTTTTACTTCACCAAAAATCCAGAATCTTTGTAGAATCCGTTTGATTCTTCAATACTGTGTTCATACAAGCTATTTATTTCCGTTACAATTACAATGTAAAATCAAATGAAAACAAATAGCCACGGACATTAACATCCGAAAGTAACTCACGAATGATAGTTGTATCCTGAGATCTAGACTTCACAAAACCCTAGACTAAACAATCAACCCTGCTCAGTTTGGCTTACGCGTAAACAAATATATCTAAGAACATCCATTACAAATTACTGATTAAGATGAAAGTGTTTGTACATTTTGTCTTAGTTGAAAATATAAATTAATCCAGAAATTTTTCTGTTATACAATTCGGGAACAACTAAGCGAGTTATGAGTTTTTTTACAATTTAAGTCCCATACTTTTTTTATAATAGCTCGGCACATCGGCTGTACTTTCCCTGATGATAAGCACAGTACAATCCAAATACAACGGCGACCTCCGAGAGATCGAAATCCATCAGCGGTCGCCGCTGTCATGCTGGCCTGCATGAATATCTCTTCACGTTACGCTTGAAGGACCTGATGTCATATGAAGGAGGGAATACATTGGCCGGGAGATGATTCCACAGTTTCGCGGTATGGCAAAGATAAGACATAGATAACTTTTTAGTTCGTGCCGAGATGAAGGTTACCGAAAAATTGTGATTCCGAAGCCCTGCGCGTGTGGTTCTGTTGTGGAAAGGAGAGGAGGGAATTAGATTGAACGGCTCTTCCGAACACTCACCATGATACAGATGGTAGAACACACTTAGCGAGGCGATGTTCCTGCGAAGCTGAAGCAGTTCGATGCATTGGATAACGTCTGCATCATTAACAAAACGAACAGCCCGTCTCTGCAACCTGTCCAGGGCATCAAGGAGGTACTTTGCGGATCCATCCCAGAGGTGCGAACAGTATGCTATACACGGCCGAACTTGTGCCTTATAAAGAAGGTACAGTTGACCGGGCGTGAAAACCCGTCGCACCCTGTTCAGGATTCCCAATCGATTGTTCGATCGAGTTTGTTACGATTTAGTTGAAATTAATCGTTAGTGGAAGGAAATTTCATTGCTATTTTTCCTTATATGTTAGAACTTTAGGCATTTGTTTTATTTAATGATTGCAATTTAATAATGGAAAGCAATTTCACTGATATTGCTTTAATCAGTAAAAAAAGTTGGATAAGTGTAGTATGTACCCGAATATAATTTAATTTCCGTTTGTATTTATATTTCTATAAATTCTTTACCTGATAGAAAGCTCCATTTAGGCTGCAGGTTATGGGGTATGTTTTATTATTATTAAATTCACATTGTAATTATTAACGCGTAGTCGCAGCCATTTGTTAGTATGTATTTACTAAGCGTTTTTCTTTTTGAAAATGTCCTGATAATCTATTTAAGATGGATAATTTCCAAATCGGAAAAAATACCTTAAAAATATCGATGTCCAATGTAGCTGTTATATTTAGGAAAAAAATTAAACGTTTTATTACTCTCTCAAGTAAGAATAAAAAAGTAAATATGTATGCAATTTTTGTTATCTCATTAATGGAGCTTGTGAGTTCATACATGACATTTTCTATTTAGGTATCATAGTTTCGGATTTCGCTTTACAGTCCCATCTCAAAAAACCGCTCTATTTACATTTTATTCATATAGGTATATAGTATAAGATAATTTAATAGCTGGCAATTTTAAAAACAAAAATTTAACATAAAATTAAAAAAAAAATCTATTGCAATCTTCTTAATAATCATGTATACAATTTGTTAGTTCATCAAAACTTATAAAACCTCCATATTAAAATGAACTATTAATATTAGGCGTGATTGCGCTGAAATAACCTTAATGAAAAAAAACTTCTCAAAAAACTCACTGTACAATTGAATCGACTGTGAAATGTGCACTAAGAAATGATAAATTTATTATTTTATAAATATAATTCCGACCGAGGCATCTATTTTAAACGATATTTACAGCGCGCATTCTTTTAATTGCGCCAACTGTCATACAACTGACAGTTATGTCAAACGCCAATAAAAGGAGAAAAAGTTATATTAAGTTTAGAAAAGTTAATATTTCAACTTTCTAATTTTATCTTTCATAAGAACCTTCTCCTTACAATAACAAACACGCGTGATGCCGTGACCAAGGGAAATAGGAATTTATTTAATAAAGATAGATAGATGTAGTTAGTAGGTACAAGTTAACTTATATTTTAGTTTTCTTTTTATTAAACTTGGAAAAAAACACTACCTAAATGTATTTTACACAGTAAAACAGATTAACAACAATAGGTAAGTTGTAAAATGGCATATTGCATTAAGCTCACTCAGCCGTACATAATAATCATATTTTAATCAATTCCACCTTAATGACACAACTTTTATTCGCTTTGTTCCATTTTAAGAACGAGACCGGATTCATGGGAACTATGTATGAAATGTAAACAATTTATCAATAACTCATAATATAGGTAGTATAATAAATTCTAGATCATATTTTAAAGCGATTAGAAGAGACAAACAGTTCTTATTTATATACAAGATTAATGTGTTAATGTCAACATGTATGTCTATATACAGTAGATTGATTAGTCCGTCCGTTTTTGGTATATAGGATAAGCGCAAGCGATTAAAGAGTCTCGATCGTTACCAAACTTTACAGGGTATCTGCTGGGCTAATATGAAGGTTTTTTGCACACCAGTTTTTATATATATACATAAAAGATTCCTACATACCTGTTTATATTTTACGGAATGGAAATAATTAAAAGATCAACTTTGTAACACAAAATATCAGAATGAATTGCCCTTTTTATTTGAAAGATTTATCCGCTATCACTTCACGTCTTGGACAAGAGCTAAGCCGAGGCCGTCTTTACGTATTAGGCAGTGACCAGACTATGTGACGTGAGTTTGCAATAACTTCTACTGTACTACAACTGCAACATTTTTTTTTTGCCAGGAAGGTCTATTTACATGGAAACTATTAACTTAATGTTGTGTAGTGCGTACCTGTCTGACATCACCGAGTACCGTGATATGGTGATGATGTAGTTAAAATATCTCATAGGTGATGAAATGTTCTTGTTCATATATGGTTAGTATGAATTTATGCAAGTTGGTTAGGATCATTTGGTGATTTCATCATTAAAGATCAAAAGGAATTTTTGTCTGTATGAAAATATATAATTAAAAAACTTAGGTTAAATATTTTAAAATATAGATCTTGTACCATCCACATATTAATCAAAATACTTCTAGGAAAGTTTTGGGGATCTTAATCTGTCTTGTAGTGGTTTTTATTTGAATTAATAAACTTTTGTTATTTAACTCTATTTGATTATTGTTCACTAGTGATTTGAAATAATAACAAGGATAACGAATTTTGTTGCAACAAAAACTTACGATGATGTTCTAGCTATGTTTTGTTCTATAAGAAAAATTATATACCTAATTGACATTGGCAGAATTGTTTATAAGCACATGTTGCCATTACATAAGAAGAAGAAGTAAACGCTTCTAATTGTGAGATGTAAAACAACCGAAAGAAATTTCACTTAAAAATAAACTCAATAATTAAATATTGGCACCGTACTCTTATAATAAATTAATATGTTAACTCTATTTTTCATCGTAAATATAATTTATGCAAATGATAACCTACGTGTGACATATTGCGTAATATCCGAGCGACCTGCGTGGCTGCAGGCTGATTTCGGTAAATTTACTACGTGAAAATGTCGAGGGCGTTAACCGCACAAGTTATAAGAGATAAGAGATTATAGGTCTTAAATTTATATTTCTATAGGCGCGTTATGGAAAATTGATTAAAGTGAGTTATTAAAATGCGCGTGCAAATTATAACAAGAAATCTGCACTTTGAAGTTGCTTGTCAAACCTCTTGTTTTATTGTGGTATACATTCGAAGTACACAGAAGTATATCTTCTAACACGCGTTCATAAATCAATTTTTGCAGATGTGCGGTTATTTTGAAAAAGCCTATAATATTGTACAAAAGTTTTTTTTGTAAAATAACGTATTGTCATACCTATATTTGTAAAGAAAAGCTTGAACATATATTTATTAGGAATGTAGTATATTGACATGTACATGTCATGTGACATGACATTGCCTAGTGTGTTCTAAACTACAAAGTTTAGTTACTACTAGTTTCGATCAAAAATATTGCAAAAAAGTAAAAAATAACTTATTATTTACTCCATGATAATGAGAAAATTATTATCTTTCTTAATATATTATCTTACGTCACCAACAACTAGTCTGTTTGCACTCATCAGCTGAGTATTGCCCAAAATACGAGTTAGGTAAACTTATTTAAAAAAGTATACTATTATATATTGTAACTTAAAAAAAATGAAACTACATTAACCGAGGAAGCTACATTAACCGTGAATGCTATTAACAATTTTTGTATCAAATTGAATATTTTAATTAACGCGAATAAAGTCACGGGCGGTTGATAGTTTATTAATATAAATGATAATCAGTGACAAGTGTAACTCGTACTTTAGTCCATTGCGAAAAGATTTTTATTTTACTATAGCTGAGACTGAACAATTTATATAGAGATCAGTTCATATGAAAATAAATCCCGCTGTTCGCTTACGTCTTGTTCACTGACGAATGCTCTCGTTTTATATGACATTTAAAATTAATTGGAGGGTGCGGTTGCAATGAGTGAAATGTTGAGCCGCTGCTTGTAATGTCAAAGAAAGCGCCTGATACTGTTATCCAGAGAGCTGGTGATTAAGATAAATACAATATGATGTAATAATTATTATTAACCATGTTTTTATTTTGTCCGTGTTATTATTGCATTGTATAAGTATTTTTTCAATGGTATTTTGTTACTTTAAACGTTAGAATGACCCGAAGCTTTCGGTAAAGCAAAACATGGGGAATGGGGAAAAAATATAGCATGGGGTTATTGTGGGAGATTTCCTTATAGCAGGAAGGGCACCGTGTACATTTATTATTAGACAACACTAGGTCCCTGAAAAAAGGAAAACATCGTGATGAAACCATATTATTATTGAAGCTTAATTTATGTCTGTTGTTTAAATATTTATTAATTATTATTTACTGTTATAAAAGGTGTGTTTACTAATAAGTTGTACATTGTATTGAAAATGTTATGTAATATAATTTATAATAATCATGTGCCAATGTAACAGTAGTTGTAAACCAGAAAAATAAATAAATAAATAGCATAGCTAGCTTGTAGCACGGCAAAATGAAGGCACTATGACTGATGGTAAGCACAGTACATTTCAAAAACGACGGCGACCACCGCGAGATCGAAATCCATCGGCAGTCGCCGCTGTCTGATGTCTCTCAACGAAACGCGATAAAACAAATAACTCCGGTAGAGATACCTAGCCGTTTTTTTATTTATTTTTTTCGAACTTCCTATATTATTACCTATAAGAGCCCTGAGCCTCAAACGGCTTTTACAGTTTCACCGGATATATATAAATATATATTTATATATACGTTTTTATAACGTATCACGGCAAAGGACGGCACTATACTTTATGGAGAGCATAGAGCAATCCACGGCGACTATCCAGACAACCCAGACATCACTGTCATGCCGGCCTACTTAAATGTCGCTTCACGTTATGTTTAAAGGACTTCATGATGTAGGAAGAAGGGAACTCACTGGCCGGGAGACAGTTCCATAGCTTCACAGTATGGGAAAGATATTACGTAGCAATTTTTTTTGTTCAAGCCGAGATGGAGGTAGTATGGCATATGGTTCTGTTATGGAAGGGAGAAGAGGAAATTAGGTTGAACAGCTCTTCAGAACACTCGCCATGATACAGACGATAAAACACTCTAAGCGAGGCAATGTCCCTTCCCAGCTAAAACGGCTCAATAAACTTAGTAACGTCTGCATTAACATGCTACAATGCCGTCTCTACAACCTGTCCAGGGCTTCGGGAAGGTATTTTGCAGATCCGTCCCAAGTATGCGAATAGTATTTCATAAAACTTGTGCCTTGTAAAGCAGATACAGACGTTCATGCGTAAAAAACCTTCTAAACCACTCTTACAAATAAGTAATAAGTTAATGATAATATAACTCTATATAAGCAAATACTGATGACTTTATATGTTATAATATCTTTGTATATACAATTGACTATGTTGTTGACTGGTTTTCGGTCTAGTTTCAAAGCATTTGAACAAAACGTCCTTAATTTTAATTCTCTGATGAATCAGTACCCGTTAGCTTTTGATAAGAAATATTAACTACTAGCTGTTCCCGCGGCTCCGCTCGCGTGTATTACAGAATGCCGTCGGTCGAGCGAATGCACGAATCGTGCTGCCCCCGTTCCCACGTGTCGTCCGCCGGACATTTTAAAGACAAAAGGGTGATCCTTAGAAAATGGACATATGCTATATAGATAGATCTACGATTATGTATACATTTATTTCATATATATCTTATGGTTTCTTCAGCGTAAGCTATTTTAGCGCTCCAAGAGCGTCTTCTTCCGAATTGATTCACCATTATCGTCACTGGTTTTTTCGTATATTGCTTTACCTTACAAAATATATCCTATAACCTGGCCAGATAACATAGCTATGAACTAAAACAAAATGTTGTTAATCCGATGTTAATCGGATAAGCGTTTTTGCGTGAAAAGAACATAAACAGACAGACAGACAGAGAGACGTTGAGTTTTATAATATTTATAGAAGTCTTATGGGGGGCTCCTAGGTCTCATCAGGGTACTTTCAATGGTATATTACCAGAACCGGAAAAACAATCGCTACTTATCAGTACTAATGTTATAATCCTCAATTTTTATTTTTTTTAATTTGAATGCGCTGATCTTTCGAACCGCCAATTAGATTAAAAACATATTTTTGTATTGTATAGCATATTTATTGCGGAAGATTATAGGTGATATAATTCCGGCTACGACCCTAAGGAGAGGAGGCGTAAGCAAGAATGTCAAGCAATTTGGTGAGTTCGGGAAAGTGAAAACAACGAAGCTACACGGGGCCAATAGTCCAAGCCCGGTGAAACTGTAAAAGCCGACAAAGGCTCCAGGGTCCCTAAGGCTAACAGTATAGTCAGTTAGGAAAAAAAGGGCCCAATAACGATGGCGCGGCGGAGAGTTTGTCGAATACTTACTACTAAATACGAGGGAAACCGTGGGGCACAGTTATACATAAAAACAGTTGAAAAAATTGGTCCGACGTGACATTAAATGCAATTTACTATAAATCTTAAAAATAAAGTTAAAATGAATAAGAAACATTTTTTTATCGTTATAGGTTTTGCGTAGTGGTCACCTGATGTTATGTGACGATGTGGTTCAAGATGATATACGCTAAACCTAGTGGAAGACTGGCTCACAAGTTCAGCTGCCGGAACACACCTATTGGTGCTTGGCGACAGATTTTTAACTTGAGGGTGGTAGCTAGCCAGGCGGGTTTAGAAAAAGCTCTACCACTGTGCTATGGTTTCCTCACGATGTTTTCTTTCACCGAAAGCTCAAGCTCATTACAGGGATTTGAACTCACGTCAATCGACGCGAAATCGTACACGCAACCACTGAGCCATCATTGCTTCATAGTATACGAGTAGTATACAGTTTTGTAATTAGTAAATTCAATAACCACTATTGAATTATAATTATATGTCGTTATAAATCATAGAAGCTGATCAATATCACTTAAAGACTTACAATATAGAGTTTTGTATATGTCTCGCAAAATACCGTCTACAACCAAAATCAATGTTATTTTCTGATGTATCGGAGGTTGCTACTCCTGTGTTCTGAGCTAGAAAGTATGACTGACACTGCATGTTCCTATTACACCCCTCAGGCATAAACAAGGCAGCACGAGCACTCCTGCTGCTCAGCAGAAAAAGGTGAGGTTAAGGTGAGGTTAGGTGTAGTGCTATATTTGAATTTTGCGCATATTCGACCACCATTGCAATGTAAGAAAAACCGTGGACAAAGCCTTGTATTACGTTTTTTTTATATAGCAAACTAATAGATACGGCTCGGTGTCAATCCATATGGGGGTGTATCTAATTGTAATTCTTTTATGCACTTATATGTCTGCAATGGACAAAGGATTTTTTCTGACTTTTTTTAATTGACTTGTTGACATGTGTAAATGTTGTCAATGATAGATTCATTTTTATACAACAATATTAATTCTGACCAATCAAGGTATCATTGGAAAAGTGATAAATAGCTTCAAGAGAATATTATAAGCCGTTTGGTTTTATAATGACTGGCGCTAAAACTTTTTTTTTTAATTCTTTGTTTAATTTCTTGCCTAAATCAAAATATACTTTATTCGATTTAAGCCCCAAGAAGGCACTTATGAACTTCAAACACTGCCGGTTCGGAAAACATCACATTTATTGAGAGAAACCGGCAAGAAACTCGATCGGGCTTACATATTTTTTAATTATTTTATTAATAATCATATTAATTATTTAATGGATGCACAGAGAGGGAGTCCCTTCTAGGAACAACTATCATTCAAATAATAATCCACCCTATACTAACCTTTTGATAATAAAACCGGCTTGGCATGATGGTCTTTGAACTTAATGTCTGGCAAACAGTAATGTGCTTAAGGATTTTACTATAGAACCTAACACTATTGCCTAAAAACTTTTATTAGTCTTACTAAGTCTAAGTAAGACAGGGTACGACTAATTTATGTCTATTTCTAGTATTAAAACTTTGACAAAATCTACTATCTCATCTGATGGTAAGTACGATGTGGCCCAAGATGGTGACACGCTAAGCCTTGTGGGAAGATGCGGTTTCAAATGTAACTGCCAGAACACACCTATAAGTGCTTGGCTAAAGATTTTCGACTTGACAGTGGTAGATAGCCAAATGTTCATTAGAAAATGATCTACTACTGCGGTATGATTTAATTACGATGTTTTCCTACAAAGAAAGCTCAGATTCATTGCAGTGATTCGAACTCACGGCGACCGACGCGATGTCTCTACACTACCATTAGGTATTTATTGCTCAGAGTCTACTTTTGAGAATACTAATTACAATTGTTACTAACTACTTGTAATATCGACACCTAATATGAATAACATTTTAAAATTAAATAAGTTTTTTTTACAATAAAATAAAACTACGCTAAGTAAATAAATACCTACAGATAAAAAATCTCTATATTAGAATTTTACGACACTAGACTAATTTCATGTACGAGTATAATATTATCGTTAATTAATGAATTTATTAACTACAATAAACAAATAACGAGGCGAAAGATCTTTAAAAATAGGTACCATCCAATTTACATTTGAATCATGATGCAAAAAAAACTTTGAAATTGAGATTTTTTACGGCTATTCTGAAAACCATGGCTAATTGAGTTACGATGTTGTTCATTTTGAGTATCTATATATTATGTCAGTTGACAGAACCACTAAACGTAAATGATTAATTATAATGAATAAAGTGAATATTGTAAAACCATCAAACACAGTCGAATCTCCCGTCATTTGCCATAAAATATAAAATCGCCTTTAAAAAAATGAATAGTTCAATATTTTGTAAGTGTATATGTATTTATTGAACCTAGATCCTTCTAATTATAATAATTAAATCACAATGAATTAATTATAATAAATGCTATGAATCGCGTCACGCGTTTAAAATTTCATTCTAATATAATTATAAACTAGCTTACGTAACATCTAAAGTGGATTCAAACTGAACTAATAATATTATTTTAAGAGATTCGGAGACGGTAAAGTATATCTTCGGTATGTAAATACCTACTTAGTTGTCTGAACAGTAAAGTTTATTTTACCATGTGACCCGTCGTGTCGGTTGTCACATTTCGTGATCGGTACAGAGACACGTGTCACGTGTCACTCAGCAGCGCGCTTCCTTTTTGGACAATAAAGTAAAAAGTTCATCTCGGGACGGCTTCAGGTTTGGAAATAATAGACGAGCATCAGAGACAATTTACTGAACATTTCATCCTGCGTGTGGTAGTACTGTAAACATTTTAATTTCACTGCAGTACAATTATTCATAATTTTAACAAAATTGCAATTGATAGTAAATTTTACAGTAGAGTGAAATGATATAATTTTAAATCCGTTATTGTAAATAGTGACATCTATTGGCTTAACTTGGCACTAAGCATTAACCCCAATTCTACAACTGTATTTTATTATAGGCTGAAATTCATCAGCTTTTTCCGTGCTTGTATAAGAAAAAATCTAGGTTTTGTTATAACATAGGACCAATAAAACTTAATTATATAAATAATATTTCTAAATAAAAATGCACTGTGACTCAAATCTAGATTTATCAATTTGACCTCGATGCAATCAATGTTTCTAAGAACACTTGACAAATAGCAAAAGAAGTATTACGACTGTATAATGTATAATATATGCTTTAATTGTACATAGCAGTTTAATCTCTTTGCACGGAGCAAATCCTTAAAGCCAGCCACAGTTCTGGAAAACGCGATATAGCGCATTGAGTTACAAGACCTTACGGTCCGGTACCCTACATTAGTATGTTATAAGGTTCAATGTTGTGATCAAAGTGTGAATTACTAGATTGACAGTCCCCGTAACGGTTCGCATGACCGATCCAAGTATTTGTGACAGTTGTCCTATCAGCAAAAACCTGAAGTTACCATATTCGTTCGGGTGATTACTGATTACTGTTTGAACGTTGGCTTTGCCTCACGGTCGTGTCTTGGTAAATTACATTTTTGATTTAAATGCCACTCTGCTGAGCAACTGCCTTTTCCTGAAAGAAAGCGTTTAATCACACTCCAGCTTACTGGAAAATCTTCAGTTATGTATCTGTTATAACTATGTGGTTACCGAAGCCACGGTGATTTCTCATGGAATGTAAGGGATAAGTTTTTTGCTGTCTGACATTTCTGGGATCTTAGTAGATCTATAGAGTGTTTTCATTCCTATAAGAAACTTCATCGGCTGGCATTAAAAACGTAATTTGTGTAAATTGTTAATTTTCTTACTGACGATGTATTTTTTTCTATCGTAGCACAGTATAGTAACTGATTTGTGCCTGATGTTAATACAGATGAGACAGGTGAGACGTACAGTATAGATGAGAGATCGACAATCCAGCGCTCTCGTCGTTGTTTTACGCTGGCTTACAAGTCTCGTCAACTGGATGTAACTAAATTATCACCATGTACATGATGGTCGCATTCCAGTCGGATACACTTCAAACCAGTTTGATTACTGGATGTACACCGACTGACCCCGGAACCCAAAACGCCGACACACCTAAGCATACTTCTGTGTCGAGTCTTCTACCCGGTGTATGGTGGTCGCAGTCTACTCAGACACAAATGCCGTGGTCTACCATACAGTAAATTATGTGAATGCAAATGTTGTTTTAAAAATTTGTGGACAGTCTACTAAGAACATTTTCCTGTAACTACAAAAGCTAGGGTCTATCCTTACTGCCTCGTTTAAAAAGCTAATAAATCCTCACGATATTTCTCGCGAATAATGCCACCTCCCTTCTCTAATGATTATAAATTTTTAGGTCTTTGTTTCGAGTCTGTAATCGTATCGTTGTAATGGATTAGAAAAAAAAAATACAAGAGTTAAGATATAATCACTAATCTTAAATGTATTTTAAACCTTTTAATTATTGCGAAAACATTAGATCATACATTGATGTTGCTTGTTTTTTCTCAAAGTCTAGACGGAACGTTAAAAAAAACTAAGACAAATAGCCCGGTCATTGTCAATTGAAGTTGATGGGCGAATTGTTGGTGAGACTCCCACGGCAATCAACTAGTTTGTTTTACAACTAACTGCATTTAGTTGCATGACTTTTGTTTCTATTAATCTCCTTGACGATTGGTGAATGGATCGTTTTTGTTGTTGCTTTAATTCTAACTATTATATTATATTACTAAATATTTTGAAGCTAAGGTGGCTACAATGAGCTTTAGCTTTTGGTAAAAGAAAACATCGTGATGGTATCATAAAAAGATGGTAGGACGAATACTAATTCTTACCTCGCTAGCTACCACCTTTAAGTTTATACTATGACTAGCGGTGCCACGCGGCTACGCACGCGTTTATTACGGCAGTTTATTTTTGACTTATATTACTCACAATACTTACTGACAGTCCATTGAGGATAAAATCCGTGGAGATTTTTTTTATTTCTAAAAGTATTATTGACAATTCTAATAGCCTATAATTTATAAATTGACATAAGCTTCCTCTGTAAATTATTTCATATAAATTAGTAAAGCCGTTTTTGAGTTAATTCCTGACAAACAGCCACACATACAAAGAACAGTGTACTTTGTGAATAGGTAAGAAAAAACAATGTACCTATAGAGATAACTACAGATTTATTAATATAGTATTTTTTTCTAGATTTACAATTGTAGGTACCATCTCTTCTTCGCTGTGATCGAAGTGAAACGCTATACAATATTACAAGTAACAGATAATTAAAACTAAAGTTAATTCCTTAATAGATCACCAAAATACATTGTTCTACAAAGTTCGTACAGTGCTGTTGGACAAATGTTTAGGTCATCTCTGGTTGATGACACTACAAATGGCTGTCAAATTTCAGTGCGTGGAAAAGCATTGCAAAATAAAAAAATTGCATATCCAACCACACAGTACACTTTTTAAGTAACACATCATATATATCTAGCGTCTATCGCAAACAGTCGCAGTCGCCCCGCTGTCTAATTGGGCGTCATAGGAATGCCTCGACGGTATTATGTGGCAAATAAAAATTCCAATGGTATTATATCGATCTCAGACGTCTGTGCGGCCGAATGGTATTCTATATTTTATTTCTACTATATTTAATGTTCACTAATAGTTAGTTACAAAAATATTTCAGCTGAACATGACGCAAAATCGATTATTTTTTTATTATTTATAGAAATATTTTTACTGTTATTAAAATTCAAATATATATATACACATAGTAAAATCCTCTCAGTGTTGTTTAAAATTTCTTACAAACAAATTGGATTTGTTGCAGCTCACACGAAAATAATCGGTAGAAGAAAAAAACTAATTCTTGTCTTTTTGTAATGTATAGTCTGCTTCAGTTGTTGATAAATACGGGACTATAGAAAAGTCACTATCAGCCGCGAGACAGTTTTCTATCGTCAGAAGCCATGGTCTAGCGAACCTGAAAATACCACGGCGCGGCGCGGCGTGGTACAATTAGCAAATAGAATAGATCCGTGCTCAATGTGAAAACATTGATAATTATGGCGAAATTTTTTTTTTTTAAGTAAAAGTTTATGTTCGGTAGTATTGGTAACGGATATTAGGTTACGATTACGCGGTTACGGAAACGATTTTTTTTTCGTATTGATAAGTTAATACAATTACATTACCTATTACAAAACTATGGCTAAGGGCCATAGGTATATCGTTTTTCTGCTACCTCTCGTAGAGCATTGATAAATTTCTTCGGAGATTTCTCTCTACTTAATGCTGTCCCACTGGTGAAATACCTACACCCTACAGAAGATTTAGCCAAATAACCTTGTGTTGTGTTTCTGCGGTGAGTAGGGTTTTCGATAGGGGGGTTCAAGGTGGGCAACGCGCTTACCATATCGTATCCGCATACCATCGGGGAGCCATATTTTTATTTGTTATCTTAGGAAACCCAAGTATTGTAGTAGAAATTATATTATATTAAAATTGAATTCACTAATTATGCTGATGAATTTCGATCTCTCGGAGGTTGCCGTTGTATTTGGATTGTACTGTGCTTACCATTAGGGACAATACAGTCAATGTGCCGAAAAATTATATATAAAAAAATTACATATAAAGATAGGAAATGCCAGTTTAAAAAAACATGTTTTTGACTTATCAACACTGATCACGCTAAGAGCGGAATTAACGGATGTACAAACGTCGCGCCAAGCAAGCCTTAATCATTGGTTGTTCACTGCGAGTGCAGTAGTTGCAAAGTATACGGACGCACCATTAAAACCCGAGCAACAATAAGCGTCAAATGCAATTAACCGACCCGGGCATCGAATCGAGACATGGGCGAGTGCGGATGTACGCGTTAATTACAAGGCCTCGCCAATAGACCGAGGATCATTGTTTTGTATATTCATGGGGCGCTCTGGGTTACGTGTGAAGGTTCATCGTGTCGTGAAGACCGTCACAGTGACTCGGTTTGGCTCGTTTCACTCGTTTCGATTTATTGGATCACTTTTACTACGCGCTGTCGCAAATACACCCGAGTAGCCTATCATTTTTCTCATTTCCCTTACTTGCCTATAGCTTTACAGATTGCTTAACACTCATGGCAACTGCTCCACTCTTTGGACTCGTAGCGTGTCGATTATAACCTTGTTCAATAAAAACTACTAATATTATAAATGTGAAAATTTGTATGTTTGTTACTGAATCACGCAAAAATGGCCGAACGGATTTGGAACGCATACTTTTTATTCCAGGAAACACCCAATTCTAAGTTCAAATCTGACTGGAACTAGTCTAGTAGTTCCAGAGATTAGCGTGTTCAAAAAAAAAAAACAAACAATCTCTTAATCTTTATAATATTACGGTATATATTATTACCTATACTTTACCCATGCTCGTTGGTGGATTGTTTTCCCTTCACACTAACTGTTAGGGATGTGAGAGATGCCAAAATACTCGTATGTATATACACAAATTTCAAAGTTTTCAATAAACTGAGTTATTTTTTTTAACAGAAAATATTACAAGAAACGTCATTTATTATTTACGATATTAAAATAGCGTTTATTTTTTATCACAGCGTTAGTTGTAGAATTTTAATACTAGGTATTATAATTTTCAAATGCCAAAAATAGTTAATTCACAATTATTCTTTTGAACCATAATAAAAAAGATATATGAAACATACGTAGTAGTTCAAGTCGGACTGACATATGGAGGTATCTGTCCCAACACACAAAATATTAGCATTATGTATTTAAAAAAATAATAGAGATCCTTACATTGCATCAAACTCAAACCAGTTTTAATTATTTGTGATTTATCTTAAAGTTTGCACTAAAATTACACCATTTTTAACGTTTTTATGTAAAATCGTTTTTACGTAGAGTAAAACAAATGTACCCTATATAACCTATAGGTACTGAAAAGGCATGCTTCCTGTATGGCGATTTTCTTAATTATTCACTTTTTTGGTATTTATATTATTTTTTAAAATATTATGCATAATATAACACATTTTTTAACAATTTTAACCAGTAACCTATTGCTATTTAAAAGTTAATAGTGCTTTAAAACTAGGCCTGACAGCGTAGACTTAGCTTTTCTCGGAATGGATCCTTAAAAATAATCTACACCAACTACGAATCTCCGACTAGCTAAAATTCATGTTGTTTGTACGCTTGTAATTAATTCAAGACGAGCAATAACTGCGCTTAAAACACAAAGCGGTGAACACTATTAAATGAATACTAAACAGTTTTTATTTACGTAAATCAACGTACATTATTATTTCAAACGAGATCTATTTTAATCATAATTAATTTAAGTACTAACGTGTTTCTTTTAACGTACAATAACTTTTGTTTAAATTTTTCTAATAATAATTTAATAGATCTGTTTCTTCAGCGAAAGTTGAACAATAAAACGGGTATACATATTTATTTATCTTGGAGAGTTTTGCAGACATTTTTTTTTAATACTCAGAATAATTCAAAACGAAACTAATGTCGTATACTAAATATTTGAATACATTTGGTTTATTTAGAATTAATAATATTATAGCAGAAAAACAAATGAATGTATATTAATTTACCTTGAAAATTTTTAACCAGATAATTTTTTATGTACATTTTAGCTATTTCCATTTGTTAAATTCATATGCGACAACGGATTTTGACACTTTGTTTATGGTAGTTGAACAAAAATAGTGAATTAACAACTGAATTAAAACTGAAAATTTTGATTAGAATGAAAAACTAAATTAAATACCACACCCTCTTGATGCTACTTGGTTAAAGGTGTAACAAAAGTTAATAGTTTTCATGTTTCACGTTTAAATTATAATAATACCAACCTGTAACACTCCTTCAGGAGAGAAGGCACGAAAAGCTTATAGTCAGCTCATAACGTATCGGCAGTTTCAAACTCAGGAAAATCTTATCTGTACTTTCTCCAATACACTATGGTGCTATGAAAACATTTGTCAAGGCATTTAGGATTCTTCACAATGATTTCCTTCACCGTCAATTCAATTCAGAAAAAGTAGTTTTACCTTCATGCCGAGGCTTAAAAGTATTATCGCTTTTCAATTGAGCTTAACCATTGGCCAACAAGACGTTTAGCTTAATTAATTCTTTATAATTTTGCCAAGAAATTTCAGATCAACTTTTTTATTAGTTTGAAACAGAATAAAATTAGATTTTGATATTAAAATAAACTCCTTTATGCGTTGTACTGATAACATAAGCACAGAGTCTTCAAATACTCTCTAACCATTATAAAAAAATCTACATACATACATCGTAAAAAATAATCTTATAACGTTATGTTATTAACTTATTATTTAATAGGACAGTCAAGTCACTGGAGCGATACCAGTATAATGGACGATGGGTAAGGCGGAACGACTGCGTTCCCGGTTCGTTGTTGAGAAATATTACTAGTAATATCGATGTAAGCATAATATAAACTTTTCGAAAATGTTTCATTAACGTTTCATTCAAATACAAATCAAGCTGTATAATGCTAGTTTTATTTAGTAATCGTTTTTTCCAACAATGATTTATGCGCAGTTACCAATCGAAGTTAAGGGGTGAAAGGGATGTTTAATAATGCGGTATATGCTACTGAATAATAACAGAGGTAATGGCCACAGCGGGCTATACGAGACTCAATCCAAAGAGGAAACGCGGTCGGCGAGACATTTCAAGAATACGTTTTTACAGAAATCTATTGGTGTCGCGCTCTGCCCGAACGACCGAGACAACTGTATCTCAGACTGATTACATGTAAAATAGCCGAATCCTTAATTAAGTTTTCTCCTGTTTCCTCATCCAGAATAAATAGTAAGATCTTTGTGGAATATCTTTCACAATAAATTTTATATTCTAAAGATATACGAAACTAGCTGTGCCTGCGGCTCCGCTCGCGTAGACTATAGAATGCCGTCGGTCGAGCACACGCGCGAATCGAGGCTGCCCCCGCTCAAAAGACCGGAGACAAAAATGCTTATTATGGCTGATCCTTAGAATATATATGTATGCTATTGTTAATTTTTTTGTAGGTCTTTTTAAGATTTACAATTTTGTACAACATTAGTTTGATATATCTCGGTTTACGTTTAACCTTACACCTTTTAAGCGCCCGAAATGCGTTTTCACCATTAACGTCGCTGCTTTTTCGTATGTTGTTACTTTGTCTTACAAAATATATCCTATAACCTGGCCCGATGACATAGCTATGAAATAAAATAAAAAACCATTTAAATCGTATAAGTGGTTTTCGCGTGAAAAGAACATAAAGGGTCAGACAGAGAGAAATTGAGTTTACATTTAATATGGATAGGTAAATTAGTTATTTTTACTAAAAGTTCATATTATCGTCAGTTGAAAGTTCAGATGGTTTAAACAAAACGTAAATATAAGTAACATGATTATCTCTGATCAAACGAAATAAATATTGTTGATTGCTGCGTTTACATTGTCATAACAATAACAACTTTTCCCGTAGGCGCCAGTGAATATTTGAAATTAAGAAAATTAATTGTTACTTTTAATTTTTACTTTTACTTACTTTTACTTTTAATTAAATTTTACCTACAATAGTCCACTGCTGGACATAGGCCTCCCCTAATGAGCGCCATAGCGCCCTGTCTTCAGCTTGCCGCATCCAGCATCTGCCTGCAGTCTTTCGCAGACCGTCATCCCATCTGACCGGAGGGCGTCCTACAATACGTTTGCCGAGTCGCGGTCTCCACTCAAGAACCCGTTTACCCCAGCGGTTGTCGGTTCTTCGCGAGATATGGCCGGCTCACTGCCACTTCTGCTAATTCTTTGAGCTATGTCGATAACTTTGGTTCTCTTTCGGATGTATTCGTTACGAATCCTATCATTCAGAGAAACTCCGAGCATAGCTCTTTCCATAGCACGCTGAGCGACTTTGAACTGGTGGACCAGCCCTACCATTAGTGTCCACGTCTCAGCTCCGTATCTACATCGTATCTATCCGTAGTGATACATAGAAATACACTAACGTCTCAATGATATTCTAGAGATCAATGGTAGTCAAACTGGCGCCTGCCGCCCACTAGTGGGCGTACCAGCTTTCATGATGCGCGTTAGGAGTTACATAAACATTTTCATCAGGGTTTTATAAAGTTTTCCATTATAATTTAAATTTGTTAATCAAAAACACTATTCAATTTAGGCCTTAAGGAGAAACTTATGAATATTAGAAAGAAATTCAATCGAATTTATCTTTTTTTTTTACTTTAAGTATTGTTTACAGATCAGTGCTATTTTAGTAACGTATTGAGAGAAAGTGACTTTAAGAAATCATTATCATTCACGTAATCATCCACCTTATAATAACAGTATGACAATAAAACTTGATTCTTGAACTTATGGTCTGTTAAATGGGAATGTGCTCGCTGATTGCGTTTAGTTTATCATAGAATAAGATTGTAAATTTCAGCAATGATACTAAAAACTTATAACACGTCCGACATACAGTATTTGTTAAGTGGAACAGGTGGGCGGTTATTTTTTTTTTTACTACTAACAGAAACACAAATGTGGGCGTTAGGTGTAAAGAGGCCGACTACCACTGAATGTGTACCACTGTAGATGAAAAGTATGTAATATTTATAATAAGAAATAAATCACATTGTGATGACTAAATCTGTATTTTAGATAATGAATCATTAATTTTACCGGGGCTATAGATACGGCAACTGATTATTTTAAAGATTTCTAATTGAAAATATTAAAAGTGTAACGAACGTGCGTAAGTAAATACCGGACCATACATCAAACAAGTATAGATAGATTTACTACGATATATAATTGAAGCGAAAGCGATATTAACAAAGGATTAAAGACAGACGGTGTCCAGATTGGTAAACATGTTGCTAAGAGTCGAGCCAAAAATGTAAACACGGCCTAAACTGTAGCGCCACACTTTCATCTTTGTACAAGTATATGTAGATTCTCATTATATAAAACTATCTATTATAATAGTTTCGTCTGTTCAAGCTCGACTTAAACCGGCGCGATTCGAATTCTTTACAATTTGCAAACGACTTCTTTGAGGAACGTTCGAATTTGCTAAAAAGGAATATTGGGAAAAATAAAAATGTCTAAAACTACTGACGTCATAATATGCGCATTTCAACCGTTCATTGGAAATAAAAACTATGTATACAAACTCTCGGTTAAAACTCATTATAAAAAGTGAATAGGAAAAAGATTATACCATCTACGTTTATTTTTATATTTAAAGCCCTATATTAGAATTACCAGGAGACCGCAAACCCCGACGAATAAAAATCTCGCCATCGAAGGAAAATAAGTTTTTCAATAAAATTTCAATGACGAATATGATTTGTTGAGACATTATTATTTAATTTAAAGTGATAATTAATAAAGAAAGATTAGCCAATATCTTAAAAGACTTGATTATTACTTGGGTAGATGATAATACTTTAAGATATCGAAGAAGACTAATTTGATCACATAATAGTAAGATTCTAAGTATAAACACTAATAATCAGGCAAAGTGTTAGCAAATGGCCTAATAACGTGATTCTTTTGCAATTGGATATTACATTAAATTAGGCTATGTGTTACCAATACTATGATATGGATTATTAACCAGCCACGTCAGGATATTGTGATAGAAAATTTAATGATTTAGAAATATGTACGAGAAATCTATCATCATCCCAATAATACTTAATATCATTTGATGTTATAACGTTAAAACTTTGATATATGTTTGTCTTCTAAACTTAAGATTACTTATTAGCATTTAGATTTAAAAAGGTAGGTAACTATTCCAGAACAGAGAAGTTATCACAAGTTGATGCCAGACTGTGTTTCAATAAACAATTCCTGCGGTTTTAATGTTACCTATTAATGACTAATTTCATTTATGATTCACTTTAAGGAAATTAGTAATAGATGTTAAAAATAGAATAAATCCCAGATTGATAATATGACGTATCTCTATAGGTTTTGGTAAAGTTGATAATATAATTGCGTTCCTTGTTTCTCTTCTTAAGTGCTTTCAGTTTCTACATTATCTTTTACAATTTGACTTAGTTTAATATGCATAGTGCAATGATGCACTTTGTACTTTTGAAAAGCGTTTTTTTAACTTATTTTCAAGCTTTTTATGTTACACAAGTCGACTATTATGACTGATCTAGATAAATGCTGGTTGTTCAACATACGTTTGTTATAGATTTTAAGTCATGACTTTTCCGCATTTTGGAGAGGCTTGTAGCCCCAAAGGCAGTGATTTAAACGACCCGATTTTTTGTTTGAAACGTCGTCAAACCAAATTATAAATTGCATCTCAATACATGGGTTTTGTTAATACAATAAAATTACTCATATTCGTTTGAATGTATTTAATTAAACCGACTTAGGAGAATTTGTTGATACATGCTGGAGCATGAATGAGTATCTATGTCCTACTAATTCATGTTTATTAGTTATTGATAAATATGTCGACTGCAAGGATTTACGTTTTACAATTTCTAAACAATAAAACTACGTAAACATTATTCTATATAAGCAGGTAAAGTCTTTGCTCTTAATCAGTTATAGTTTCGTTAACTTATGTATCTTACTAAGCTTAGGTAATAATAATGTCATCTAATAAAAAATCATGATTCGTATTTTATTGCCCGAATTTGACAAGTATTAGCAAGATCAACTCAATTGGTGTGACGTCACGCCACGCTCCAGTTACGACTTGTCGGTGCTCGTCTGACCGATAGGTGTCAATAGATAAACGTCGTAAGAGACTTTAGAGTTTGAAGAATGGACATTTCTCCAAGTCCCTACCGGATTCCGATAAAGCGTTTTGATTTGTTACGGAGTTACCGATACTATTTATTGTTTTTGGCACTTGTCTTTTATATCCAGTGGAAAAAGTCTTGAATGTATTTTTATCACATTGATGAAAGTTAGTTTGAATTGGATGAATCACAAGATTTAGGTTGAGAATTATTTATGTTTTTTTATTAAAACGATGTGGAATTGACAATCTGACTTTTGAAAATGACCTCATTAGCAACAGAGGTGATATTTTTAGAATCCATAATGATTTTGAGGTCCTTAAGCCACTTCTCAGTTCTATGATGCTACATTGGAAATTTTAATACGTGTGTTTATTTCAATTTGTAGTGTAGCTTTTGATATTTAGTATTCATAATTGATGAGAAAAAATAGTAAAAGAGGGTTTAATTTTAATTGACAAAAATATCACTCATTTGCATCACAGCTCCAAAGTTCGAGATAGAATTAGCAAGTGCATTGTAGGGCACGTGTATTGTTGTAATATAATATATAAAAAAGTCTATAGACACTTGAATAAATCTTTGGATTACTCATTTGCATCACAGTCCATAGTTCGAGATAGAATTAGTAAGTGCGAAGAACTTCATATAAAAAGATTGTAGTGTTTTTGATGTTCGCTCCGAATCTTTGAAAATTGCCTTGACGCCTAATAGTTCAAGATGTTAAGATTTCGCACATTTCGTAACTATTAATTAATTTGTGAAATTCAAAATTGTAATGTGAACTCTGTATTACCAGTACAAGACGACGCAAGTACAATGCTCAATTATTACGAAAAAAGGACTTCTATGTTAATTTATGAAAATTCGAATTTCATGCTATCGATTGAAAGTCTACGTTTCAAAAATTTGCCTTATCGAGGTAAAGCAATATGAAGAATATTTATAGTAACTATTTTAATTTTTTTTGTTTATGTGGAGTGAAACTTATGCAACGCGGTCGATATAAAAATGCCAAGATGTTGGTAGCTAAATTTTTTTGTTACTCTTACTATAATAAATATGATGTAATCGAGAATTTAAGTCTACATTGACACCTTGTTTGGCACAATTTTTGTCCAAATATTATAGTGAATTTAACAGATTATTTATATGTGTACTTTAGCAGAAAGAGCTGCTGTTTTTTTCCAATTAAAAAACCTTTTTAATATTAATTAAGTATCTTAAGTAATGATAAATGAAATGACAACAGTAATCATATTAAATTTGAGCAAATTGATAGACGTCACATGAAAAGACAACCCAGTAATGTTTAGGTTCCAGATCAAGTCTAAAGATTTTTATTTATCACAAGATATATTTGGAAAATTATCAAAGACTATCCTCATGTAAATAAATGTCGAAATGAAAGATGACATGTGTTTAAATGTTATGAAATATAGACACATCAACGTTACCAGTTTGTAAATAGCTTTAGATTATCTCTCAGCCATCAACTTTAGTAATAACAAAAGCTCCATCTATATCATAAGCCAGCTGTCCGTTTATGAGGGGTGCATAATAAGGTGCACAAGTACACAAGTCGTGTGTACTACGTTTTACCGCTGTCATCATTGCTTAGACAACTATTCATTGGTGCTCCTAAAATGGACTCATAATGGCTACTTGTTTCAACTGTACACCTGTTGATATCGCGTATTCGTTACGATTATTGTTATTTATGCGTATTAATTTAATATTATCTTATTTTCTATTGATACGATTCTGGAAGCATGCAATGACCACATGGAAAACCGACTGTGTAACTATGTTCTACCTTTTTAAATTGCATTGGACAATAACAGTAACACGTCTCGGGAACTTTAACTATCGCACATGAACATACCCGTACCGTTTGGCGCGAGTGTTCCAGTTTCCTGGGCAGATCAGATGTTCCATGTGGTCGCACGGCCCGTATCAAACCGCACCTCTCGTTCAAATAAACACTAGCACTCACTGTAACCGGGCTTGTAGACCGCTCGGATTCTCTTAAGCAACTTTCCGGTCCTCTTGAGCGGTGGACCGAGAGCGACAGCCGAGTGGCCCCGCCTCTCCGCGAACACGATATAGTTCCGTCTATTTTTCAAAGGCACTTCAAAACGTCCGGAGCAATCGAGCCGGTCGACAGGGAGCTTCAGTCGGATGACTGAGTCCTCACGTGGCCACCGGCCCTGGGTTCGCAGCACTCTCTTCACCTGTACAGTGGCGGCGTCCGGCGCTAGCGACTGCACGCGCGCTTCGAACGCTGCCGGCGCCCGGTAAGCACGCCACGCGACGTCGGCACGCTCGCAGTAGAGGCGGCGCGGCGCCGCGAGCCCGCGCGCGCACAGCCACAGCACAACCCAGCACACCGCCGCGCGCCACCGAGCCCTCATCGCGCCATCGCAGCGCTCGTCGGTCGCTCCCTCGACGCGCTATGTCGCTCGGTCGGCGATCGGCGCGCGACTGCCGCCTGGCCCCGCACGCGGCGCTCTCAGCGCTCAGCTCTGCTCAATCACTCGCCCACACCGAAATAGTCTCGACTCGCGGCTGTGCTCGCACCACACCGGGCTATGCGTCTATCGCTTATCTCGGGCTGTGATTAATTTGCGCTTACTTCTAACTAATTAGCGAGGGTTGAGCTTATGCCGCGACGTCCGACTGGGGCGGGCGGCGACCGCTGGTGCCGCCCGCATTCCGTTCATCTCCCGTTTAATACTCCAGAGCTTTTTATTATATTTTCGATTTTAAAATAAACCTGAGACCTGCTTATTATAAATTATTACTATAACTACAAATGTTGATCGGATAAAAGTATCTATCTGCGAATAACTCATTAACTATGTAAATATTTTTCTCAAAGGTAATTCGATTAGAACCGGCTTTTTATAAATATTGTACAACTAGCTGGCCCACGGCTTCACTCGCGTGGACGATAGAAGAACGCATAGTGCTTTAACAACTGTTTATTGAATCAAGATATCGTAAAAAAAATTTTTAATTGTATCTAAGGAGTACAGCAAAAAAAAAATGATCAAAATCTATATAGTTGTATTTGCCTGATGCGCACAGCCCAATCATTTTATTAATATAGATAGTCAGTATCCTTGCCTCAAATAATTACATAAATACTTTGTATAAAAAAATATTGATTTAAAAAAAACTTCTGAAACTATCATGGTTTCAAAGATAGGCACATGTTTACCGAGTCTATCAACGTGAGTTAGAATTCTATAAAAAGCCCGAGTTATCGGTAAAGGCAAACGTCGTTATAAAACAATGTCATGGTGGTAAAAGATTTTCTGATACTCATTGGCCTAGTTACTATTCTTATGTTTGAAAAAATATGTCTACAAGAGTCTATAAAAGTGTTCTGGCATCTCATCTGCGCTTGATAGGATAGCCATTAGACTTATCGTGATATTACGCCACACCAGGTGAGATTATAGGCAGATGTTAACTTATACATATCGATACAAATATTAAATGAAAAACGAAAAATACAGTAATTAAAGAAAAATTAAGTTATGGTAATATATATTTAAACAAAATTAAATTTAGGTGATTTAACTAGTTAAATTAAATTTCTGTAGCGATATTTGACGTATAACTTTCGTTTCGTAGGCACGTGCTACGCTCGTAGCGCGTAGCATCGTAGCAAACAGCTGTGACCTCAGCGCTGAGCTGCGACTGAGGTGCGACGCGTAGAATCGGCCTTGCGTCTTTCCACACGACACCTACTCCGCTTATTTTCGTATTTACCTATTCATTAACCGCTGACAGAAGCTTTGTTTTTCAAATAATTCCAAGTATTATTAGCTGTGTGCCATGCTCTTTACAGTTTCACCTTCCGACGTTGGCTGGTTGCTCATCCTCACACTCTAAAGCCTAGCCGAAACGCGACAACAGTAAGGTTCTCAAGAACATTACTGTCACTTGCGCTAGGATTATGGAATGGGTTAACCAGCATGGTATTCCCCCAGGACTATGACATGGGGCTCTACAAAAAGGGATTGAAATACAGCCACCAAGGTCTGCAACATGACTGTAATGCCCGTGGTGTTTCAGTTGTCCATAGGCGACGGTAACCATTTACCGTCAGGTGGGCCGTATGCCTGTTTGCGCCTTTTGGCATAAAAAAGGTAATAAACAGGAGGAAGCTTTAGGGTACAAACCATCTTAATACATTTAAGTAATCTTTTTGTAGTAGTACGACACTTTGCCTGATAGTAATCTCAGCATAATCCGAAAACAACGGGAATCCATTATATGAACACACTGTATACAGGAAAGCGTCAAATGACGCCCGGTGTACGGTGGTCGCGATCCAGTCGTATACAGTTACCGTGTCCTACCACCCGGAAGGTTCTATCATAGAACGTATTGTCTCATTGTAGAATTTGATCGCGTTGTGAGCACGTTTACGGAAACCGTGTGTGAGGAAACTTTTCAGCTTATTATCAGTAATGATCGCACGGCTAATATATCTACCTGAGCTTGGTGCATTGATTGATTGAATTACTGATCTGATTTTAATTAAGTAACCTTATTGGCTTACGGTAAAGAAAAAATATATATATACCCACAAGTTTCTACCCCCTATCTATCTATTGATTTTACATATTACTATGTGAAATTATGATTTATTTTCGTATATTTTAAATTTTAATCTACAAATTGTAGTAGTATTAAGTTTAGTCTGATTATGTAACAATTCTATAAAGAGGAAACGCCTGCATTTTCCCTGATGAAGATAAAAATATCAAAAAATATAACAAGATATTAAAATTTATTTTAAAATAATAAAGTACCGTCTATTTATTTAAATATCTTTAATATTTCGCTAGTTTTAAACAAAGATTCCTATAGTATAGCCAGTATAATGAAAATCTCATCATTAAGAGTGGAACACATTAGTACAAAAGCATTACGGCAAGCAATGGTGTGACGATGCTGCTTATTAAAACCGAGTTTTTTAAAAGTCAAACTAAATCTAACAAAAACTATCCGCAGGATATAAACGAAGGAGGCTTATGGTTTTACACAAGGTAACAAAAAAAAGGAATCTAAATAAAATGCGAGACAAATTGTTAACCTACAATATACGACGTAATCGTTTCCCACAGTTTTATGAATGGACAAATCCGAAACCTAACGGTGCGGGTGTACAACAGCAATTTCGCTCACATCCTGACAAAAAAAAAGTAAACATTATGAAAACAACCATACCTCGGCACCTTTACTACGGCTCAGGTAGACAGACGAACTCATTTATAAGAAGTATGAGTTAGGGGTCCATCAGCAATACGCCGATTTTAGTTTTTTTTCTTTATTTTTATAAATATTGTTTTATCCATCTGTTATAATAAAAAAAAAAATATTGATACATTACATATATAAAAAATTATCTTCGATACCTACATATTATAAAACTCAGCATCTCTCCGGAAAAAAGACGCATTTGGGGCGCTTAAATGACTTACACTGAGTAAACTGTAAGAGATATGTCAAATGAATGTACTACACAATTTAAAAAGATCTACGTAAAAGTCATGAAAAGCATATGTCTATCTTCTAAGGATCACCCACAATAAGCATTATTATTTTCCGTCTTTTGAGCGGTGATAACATGGTCGACGGAATCCTGTAATCTACGCGTGCGGAGCCGCGGACACAGCTAGTATAATGTGAATGTCCTGCGTAGACCTAACGGGTTGAGGTATGTCTTGTCTGTTTGTCAATCGGCATTAAAATTTTCTTTATAGTCGGAGATAAATCGTCATTCATAATATAGTCAAATTAATACTTTATTACGTTCTTCTTTCAATTTTTTTAGTGGATTTACAATGTATACAACATGCATAGGCATGAAATATGTGAGATAGAAAAAAGGCATTTATGATATTTATTATTAATATTTTAAAATATATATCTGGAACCTGACCTAATTATTCATATCATATTCGACCATTTTTTCGGACAAAAAGTCCGTTCCGCAGTGGCCGGAACTCAGCTTTTGTGATGTTACCGGGCGCATAGCTTTGAAGCACGCACGTGCGTTACGCTGCCGAGATTAGGACATTGTGCATTGTTTTTTTTTGTATTCACCTTTTTTATTTATACTCTTTAGTAAGGTGACACAGGTAAATATCCGACGATAGAAAGAGAAAGTGTTTTAATGCATATTTAACATTGATATAGAAACTTATTTCTATAGTAGCTCGGTAAAGTGATAGCTGTGTTTACACAGTACAATCTACAAAAAAACAGCGATCACGGAGAGATCCTCTATCCATTCCGGTCTACGATTTTATGCCGGCCTGCAAACCTCGGCAGCTGGATGTACTATGGTTGATCCCTAAAAACGACAACACAAAAGAGTCACTGTCATGTATTTATCACTATGTGTATTGTGGTCGTGACCCACTTGGGTATAGATACCTACTAGATACCACTTGATTGCTAGATATATAATACCGGCTACACTCGGAAGGCGAAACGCCTAAGCGTTCCAATATGGCGGGTTTTACGTTACTAATTTTTTATATACTGGTTTAATGCAGTATCCGTTTTTCAGACTAATATTTACATGTAAAATACAGTTAATGATATCTCAGCTTATAAAAAATGTCGCTTAAAAACTATAATGTTCGCGAGAATTACAATATAAAATACAATATAAAAATTAAAAATAGCCTACACTGCAGAAACTTCTTACAAGAAAACCAACCATTACTTCTTTATAACTATAATAGTAATTATAGATATCGTTTTACGAGTAAAAGGACATGTCGTGGGAAATTACCACCTTTACATAAACATTCTAAGAATATTGATTTTCGTAGAGCGAACATTTTATTGTTATAAATTTACCTGACTTTAACAATTATTTGAAACAAGGGTTTCATTTCTTTTGTTGGTAAGCACGTGGCGGTAGTTAACACGGTGCGGTGCCAAGGTGTGGGAAAACGGATGAATGAATGTTGTTTGACAAGACAGTTTTTGTTTAAACTGATTTCATAGTATTTTTTTGGATTAGTATCACCTGATGGTAAATACAGTATAATAAAACTAAGGTGAACGTCGAAACAAAGACCATCAACTGTTATTTCATCTTGATTCCTTATCCAACATTTCCAGAATCTCGGAATGTAAAAAATACTGATTTTTGTAATTTATTTATTGACCAACGCTGTGCGCGCACTGAACAATAATTATATCGCTTGAATAGATTAGAACTTTTAGCAATGTATAACAGAAATAAATAAATAATTTATTTTATTCATAAAAATAATAAGACAACGATACACATTATATATTGATTTAACGTAAAATTAGACAAGAAACTGTGTACATAAATATACTAATATCCACATACATATTATATATAAAGAATAATAATCTACACGGTCCAACTGTGCGTCTCGTCATTATGAAAACGCGTCCAGCTCAGCATATTATCCTGAAGTGCCACGGGGCACTCAGCGCTGAATTTTAGCTGAAATTTATGGAATTTATTTAGGTGTACATAATAACAATGAAAAATTAACTAAATACTACTTTGGTATAATAGGTATTTGGTAATACTGTGCAACTAAAGCAAGTAATATAACTTCTGATGCAAAAATAATACATTTATCAGTGTGTCGCAAAAATCACGCAGATGTCCGGGAGATCGTGATGTCTTTATTATAAAGGGGTCTGGTAGAAATGACAAAATAAATTATAATGCACCGCGCGAATCGACAACATTTGGCGCAAATGCGAACGGTAGGTAAGATGCTCGTTTAATACTTTCGCAGCAAATCCTGTGGTAGATATAATAGGAGCTGACAGAGACATATTCTACGTCGGGTTACGATAATCAACTTCTAGCCCACCCAACATTTTGTACATAATAAACATTTGCATTAAAAAATTATCGTTTTTTATGGTATGAACTAACAAATTCGCGTGCAATCCAATTTATTTTGATTTGACCAATCAATTGCTCTATTTTTATCTAAGTTGCCTAATTTTATCTATACCAACATCTAAAAGGACCTTAAGGATCTACATTATGCGTTCATGCAGTACTTTAAGAATTCATAAACAAAAAATTATTTGACCCTATATTCTGTAATTATGGGGGTTTGTTTTACACGACATAGTTTGGTTACTATACCCAAGTAAACTGGAGCTAGTACCGTGTAGCCTGAATTTCGAGTTACCTCAAAATAACCCCAGAATTTTTTAATGTGGTAACCGTCATATTTCTACTATGCGATTTTATCTGGTTGAACACAATTGAAAAGGGATTTGAAGCAATAGAACAAATTTGCGAATGTCAAAGTTAAAACTAGTCTATTATTTTTGTCCCATGCCTACTTGGATGGCTAGAAAGAGAAGATCACCACATTTATTTATCCTCATAGACCTATTATGCTTCCATTGGTCAGTTTTTTAATGTTATAAAGTAGTTAACAAGAATGCAGTCTGTCTGATCATAAATGGTCAATGCAGTCGATAGCTATTTAAGCTAACTTCAAAAAGGAGCGGAAAATCAGAGGCCAGTGATATAATCACTGCTGCTTTCTGAAAGGAATTGGTACAATGGTAGCGTTTCAGTAGTCGAACCTTGGTTGAATCGAGGTTCTACCTCTCAGAACTTCTTAAAGCCTAATTTAAAGGCATTTATTCATCTGTTTTTATTTCTACACACATTCGAATTATTTAGCTTTTTTGTTATTCGTTTACCAATTTAACAATATTTTTTTAGATTCCGTCCTATTCTAATGGAAAGGGAAGTTATATAGACCCTTCCACTTGGTTGAATCCACTTCCCGTGTTCTATGTTACTTTGAGGAAAGCTTCTTCACGCCTTTTCCTTTCTTTAGATATCGAGTCCTTCAAACGAGGCGAGAACAGGCATTCTAAAGGCACGACGACATCGACGACTGTCGATGAAATTTATCACCGGTGCTCGCCATTGTCTCTGGTCTGCACCGTACTTTCCATCAGGTAGTGTTCAGGCAGTTTGCTGAGCTAGTTTTCATCTAAACCAACAACATACTTTTTGTATATGTAAAATAATGATAAAATAATTTATGTTATCATCCGAGTAGAGCAACATAGCTTTGTAACTCAGTTACGCTGGCCACCCTCAGCGCAAGTTCGGCTTTTCTCGTTAACCGTATAATTGTTTAAATTGTCATAATTTCACCCGCATAATGTTGCCACATAAATATTTATTTATCGTCAATACACAGTGATAAGGGTAATTGCTGGCGACTGCAACCGAGCCGTTTATTCTGTTGATATATGGGCCTTTTTCAGAGTCATTTTGGTTGCCGCCTTATAAATTAAGTTTGAATGTTGCTGATCCACAGAAAAGGGTGATCAACTTTCCTTTTTTGGTTTATTTAGATTTTATTTGGTAAGTAATCCTTATTTTTTGCATTTCATTTGATGCTTACTAAGTTTACAAGTAATATGTACTGAGTATATCCAGCCAATCCAGCGTCATCTGAAGGTAACATTCTGCTGTACAATAAAATAAAGTGACAGGGTGGTTGAATATTAGATCTCGGCTACCATACATGTGGTGAGAACACCTCCTATGACTCACTTCGTTGTATCACGGATACGACATCAGCCTTTGTATACACAGCTATCTAGCTAGATAGATACAGAAGTAAAAACTAAAACAATATATAATTAAGACTTATAAATCTAATTACAAAACTTCTCTGTATGTCGCTAAACAGAGTACAATCCGTGAATATATAGAAGTAGCATATAATAGCGTTAACAGTAGAAACAGAACACCTACGTATATCGGCCGCCAAAACTATCCAGTTAGGTCGTGTTTGGTTTATTTCTCTCGCGCCTTGGAGTAAATATAACTCGCATGTTGCGGGTAGCGCACGCGCAGCTCTCTACCATTTGTTCCAACTCGACTTCGAAACGATCGAGGCTCACTTTCGTAGCCTATCAATTAAGCAACGACAGGCTTCCCGTGTAAAAAAAATTCGTAAAAATCGGTCGAGACGTTTTTGAGTTAAGCCCTGACAAACAAATAAACAGACAGACAAAAACGATTTAAAGTATATTTGTGATCAATGTCCATTATGTAGGATGTCTAACAGGAAATTAAAAAAAATATTGCAAGGACACACAGCACTACGGATTTATTAATATTGATTACATACGTGTTTCTCTTTGCTGCTTATTTGTGAGTACATTTTTACAATATTGATTTTGAAACGATTGTATTTTTCATACGGGTCATTTATTCAGAAGTGTCACATGAAATAAAATAGCTGCACTTTAGATCCAGTTCCTCTAAGTTTAACATCGTCTTGAGGCATATCATCATGTAACATATATAAAATACATATATTTATTTATTTGTGTTGGACTGTTCCTGTTCTTAATGACAGTATTTTTTTTGACTTGTTATAGTTCACGCGTTCATCTTTTTTTTACATACCGTCGGTGCCGCCTATCTTACCAATCAGTAATTTTTAGTTTGTAATAGTTTAGTAATTTCCTATGATCGCAAAATAACAACGTTGTGTTATTCGAGTGTAATTTTTGAGTAATGTTATAGTTTTGACAATTTATTCGTTATTCGAAAAATCGACAAGATATATAAAGCGAGTTGTCAGTGAGATTTTGTAGTAGAGTCAGTACTCTCACCTTTTCCACGTGAAACAATGACGTGTTTCCACTCGTTAACCATACAGGGTTTTGGATTATTACAAATTTACTATTTGAAATATTTGTCTAGCTTTTTACGGCGTATTATCTATGTTTGTTAACGTTTTTAGAACGTTGATAGCTACTCGCGTAATTTTTTTGTATTTAATTTGGTTTGTAGTTTTATTATACGATTCGTATTTGATCGAATTATATTTTTATAATATCGGTTAGTTGTGAGTGAATTCGGAAATCCTTAGAACGAACTTAGCAACTTAGCCACCTTGAGACTAACCTAAATTCAATACTTGGTATCTGCATATGGCTACTTAGTGATGACGGATTTGATTTCTCGGATAGCATACTGAACGAAATGTCGGAAATGTTTCGAAAACATGAAGTACAATCTCTCATTATTTTTCGATGGTTTAATAATTTTGCATTACAAAATATTAGTTTGAAATCAAGTACTGGAGGAAAGAATTGATGCGAGAAAAATTAACTCAAGAATATTTGCTTGTTAATGGGAAATAAATATATTGATGGTTGTGTGGAATAATAAATTGTTATTTTATGATTTTTATCTACTTATTTTTAAGAGTATTTGTTTAAATGTGTGTTTGCTTTATATGTGTTATATTGTGTAAGTAAACATACTCTATTTTATGTTATGTAACTTGTAGAAAAAGACGACCAAGTTCCTATGATAATAGTCATGACTTAAAAACGTATTTTTATGTAAAAATAGAACATAATGTTTAGAATTAATTAATAATTATAATACTCGATAAATACCATGGTGAAACAGTTCTGCTATTGCGTAGAGCAGAGATTCCAATACTTTTTAGCATCATAGGATTTTTTTAATTAACTCTGATAATGTGTGGACTTTTTGCAACATAATTAGCTTGACAGACATTAACGATAAAAAATGGATGTCATAATGAGTGGGGAGTTAAAAATAATGTATTTTGGGATTTATCCTGTAGAATTTTATCTTTATCTTGTGTAATAATTGATATTAATATTTAAGACGGCAATTCAAACTCACGTTGGCGTTTGTACAAAATCGTAAGATTGCAGTGTAGACGCCAGATACTGATATGTAGAATTAAAACCATGTCTTTTAATACAAGGTTTACAGAATAACTACACTTCACCTAATTGTATGTTCAGTGGTGACTATTTTTTGTATTTTTATCTAAATGGGTAGATATTACAATTTGGCAATTACAAAATTAGGAATAATATTAAGAAAATCTAATTTCTGATAAAGTTTTTCTTGTCATTATAAGTTTAGCGTTGTAGCCACATTCTCACCTGATATTAAGTGACGATGTGGCCCAAGATGGTAACACGCTAAGCCTAGTGGGAGGACTGGCTTTCAAGTGCAGCTGCCGGAACACACCTATTGGTGCTTGGCGACAGATTTTCAACTGTAGGGTGGTAGTTAGCCAGGCGGGCATTAGAAAAAGCCCTACCACCATGCTATGGTTTTATCACGATGTTTTCCTTCACTGAAAGCTTAGGCTCATTGCAGGGATTCGAAATCAAGCCCATCGACGTGGTGTCCGTTCACGCTATCATGGTCTCTTTCTGTACCCGACTGGGTAGCGCCAACTATGCTCATGGTATAAATACGTCATAGTAACTCTGGTTCCTTTGTCGCGATTTGAGATCAACCAGTTATCCACCATATACAAATTAGTACATCCACCTGGCTGGAGGCTTGCAGCTCGGCATGACAGCGGCAACTGCTGATAAACTGATTGATACCTCGGTGGTCGCCCTTGTTTTTAGATTGTACTTTGATTACCATCAGCTAAAGTGATGTCATTTTGCCATGCTACTAAAAAAATTTCCCTAAATAAAACCTTGGTGATAGACAACACATTGAACGTAACATGAAGCTTTGGAACCACCTTTGAACCACCGATGAAGTTTATTCACGTAATTATGGTCAAATGAAAACAGTCTTTAGAACTCTCTCACTGATACACTCGAATTTTAAATGAAACTAATCAAGGTGCGTATCATAAGTTATCAATTGCAATTAAAGGGGTTATTAAAATGTGTACCAACACGGTAAAGGCGTCGGAGAGGGCACGCGGGGGAGCGCGGGGGTCCGGGCGGGCTACGTACAAACAGTCGCGTGTAGCGCCACAGCGACTCACTTAATTAGGCTTCATAACAGCGACATCCTTGGAGTCGAATTCTTATGTACTATGGTGTAGTTAAATGTGATATCAATATCTTATATTGCATTTCGCATGAAAAAATATATGATCGGAAAATCAATAATATGTTCAAATGATGCTGTATGTCACGTGTGCCACGTTTGAACGCGAAAATCTTTTGAACTACCAGTCATATTTGAAAAATTCTTTTCGCATTTTGTAGCTTATGTATTAAGTAAGTTTAAAGACTATTACTTCACTCTGCGGCCCTGAGTAGCGGAGCAGTAACCACGAATGTCAAGCAATCTGGCAAACTGTAGGCAAGTACACGAAGTGAGGTCTTCGATAGGTTGCACGAGTGCATTAGCGGTGTGGCAGTGTGACGAACAAATTTAACACAGGCCCAATAGTGGAGGACAGGTAGTCAATTTATAAAATACGTGACATATGG
This sequence comes from Saturnia pavonia, assembly GCA_947532125.1. Classification (NCBI taxonomy): domain Eukaryota; kingdom Metazoa; phylum Arthropoda; class Insecta; order Lepidoptera; family Saturniidae; genus Saturnia; species Saturnia pavonia. The sequence goes on from OX383901.1 coordinate 1,080,329, forward strand.
CTGTGATTATATTTTTATTAAACATCTACTTTGTCTTGTACTACTTAAACGAGTCATTGTGATTAAATATGTATCGATTACAATGCGCTTCTTTTTAACACGTGTATCAAATCAAAATGGAATATTTCATTATAGCCATTGAATGTTAGCATTTTCCAAGATTGCACAGTTAAAGTCTCATATCTGTTGATTTTAATAAAAAATATTTCTTAAACAAAGTTTTTATATACAATAAATTAATAGAAAAAAATCAAGCACCTCAAAATTAAGTTGGATAACTCTATTATCGTTTAGCTTTTTTTACACGTTATGCATACTCGTGATAATGTGTATAAGTCATTACTAAGGCATGTAAATGTGGTCTGTACTTTTTTTAAATAAAAGTCAATAAGAAATACTGCTAATTTGTATAAATAATTATGTATAGTCTAAAATACTCTCTCAATAATATTTACATGCTTTAATAATGATATAATACCTACATTTTATTATAAAAATGTAATCGGTATCTTTTATTTGACTGATTAATGTCTGTTTAAATGATTTAAATATTTTACTAAAACGTTTTAATTGTAAACACGTCTCTGTTCCGAGTGGGTCCTAACACACCTGTACACTGAATGATTACAAACTTTGGGAGCAAAAATGTAAGGAATAATATCTTAAGACGTTATTTTCATACATTCTGCGGGTGGCCCCGACATCGCCTCGGGGATCCTGGGCGGTAGGCTATGCACACACTACGATATTCGAGATAGGTTTTTTAACATGCTTATATAGCTTCACTTGTAACTAACAATGTAATTAAATGTTAGAAGTCAATTTTAACCTACTTGTAATTGACGTATGGAAATGAAACTTTGTAAGTCTATGTAGTTCGGATTACAACACTATAATTTCGTATCTTGGAGCTGATCTGATGATGGAGCCAGAAGGTGGATAGTGGAACACTTCAGTGGCTACTAGTACACTCCTCGAGTTTAGGCTCATATGATTTGTTTTGACCAATAGTCCAATAGATTGGGTTTGGAAACGAGGGTCTGGTGATGGAGGCAGTATGTGTATATTGGAACTCTTCAGTGGTTACTAGCAAACCCCTCGAGTTTAGGCTCATATTATTCGTATTGACAAGTCCAATAGATTGGGTTTGATAACGAGAAGTTCTTGTAAGCTAAAAGGTTTTATAATTTTTAGTGCATAGTTAAAGCTTGCTTTTACTTTTTTAAACTATTTAAACTTGTATATTTTCGAAGTTATCTACGTGACGCGCTATAATAAGTGAATTTAATGAGTAGAAATATGAATTGTTTATATTGGATATGCTTATTTTTAATTGTATTGTACTTATATATATATATATAAATATATATATTAACTAGCGGTGCTACGCGGCTCCGCGCGCGTTTAATAAGCAGTAATAATTTTTATCCCATAATGATATTTTTACTCATATTATTGACAATTCATATTGTCTATCAATTGAGAAAAGATACATATTTCCCCAATACAAAATTTCATCAAAATCGGATGAGAACTAATATTTTTTATGATTCCTAAATGTATTATTGACGATTCTTGTAGCTTATCAATTAAGAAATGACGTATGCTTCGCGTCTACAAAATTTCATGTTAATCTTTCATGTCATGAATAAGTTGGAAATTTTTGAAAAAAATAATATAAACAAACATAACTACAGATTTATTAGCATAGAATGAACATATTTTAATTGAAATCGAAACTTTGGCCCACGAGTAAATTATGCATTGATTATTAATGTAATTTTAAAAAGTAGCTTATTGATATATTCATAAATGGCTAAGTTATGAATTTGATTTATTTAATTGTTTTAACAGTATTTTACAAAAATTAACCTGGCTTCTGATTGGCAATGTCGAAATATATCAATGGGTGTTTAGCCTTTAACTTGGGTAGAGAAATTACATAGTTAAGCGAGCACTAATAAATGTCCTATACATATATGCCCAAATTGTGGTCGAATTGTAACATTAATTATCACGCAATATAACACCATGGGAAAATATAAGCATATAATAATTACACTGTTGGATAAATCACAATCCAATCACAAAACCACCAGGTTCACAATTTTTGATTTTTCTGTTAGTTTATTTTGACTACGGTGTCCGTACGCGAGAGTAGAGGTACTTAGAATAACAAGGGGATTGGAAAGAGGACCAAAATGGCTGGCAATCGTGATTCTCCAATGAAATGAGCCCATTTTGTTATCCTATTTACAGCATTAAATATGTTATAAGTTTAACAGCTAATAAACTTGTCTATGATGTTTCCGTTTATAAACACGAAACAATTCTTAATTTGAATATCTTACATCGAAACAATTTAAGCGATTATCGCGTAGCTAACACTATCCCACAGCCCTTAAATAAGGCCGGTCATGATTATTTAGAGCGACTTTAATCACCCAATTCTGCGATCGATACGTATCGACAATTTTTTTTATCCTGGTACCATGGGCCAAGTGTAATAATCGAAATATATGGGTACGTAAGTGTTACGCGAGGGTTTTGAAGGATGGTTCATTGACTCGTGAGCATATCATTAAATAAAAAGCCTAAGGTGACTGCAGAGATGAAATATAAAATTTTATTATATTTTTTATATAATATTAGCCATTGGCTTTCATTTTAGAGACTGGCCACCTTCGGAAATAAATGTTTTATTTATGAATAAATAAAGCATATTGCGGGTTGGGTTCCCGGTAGGGCTGTCAGTTTTTTTTAAAATAGCGATTGACAATAATCTAACTGACCAGGATACATTGCTAGATACTTTGTAACAGGATTTGGACCTTGAGAATGTTTACCAGTCAGGAGAGTCTTAGAAAGTGCTTCACCACCACGCTATGCAATTAATCCGAATTCACTTGATTTGTGAATAATAAATGAATTATTAAAGAAAACCGAAATATTGTGTAAAGCAGGATACTTAAGTGAGATAACAAAAAATATTATAAATAATTTGACTTATATTTCGGTTATGTCACAGTAACCACTATGTAACCATCACGCCTCAAAACCAAGTCTAAACTAAAGTATACCTCTCTTCCTCTACTCACCTCGTCTCTTTCCTTCACCCCGCCTTATTTCTTTTCTACATCCCGCGACGTCTAATAACTATCCACCATTATCAATATGTCTTTACATTTGATTTGTTCTCAACACAGCATAGTACGGTTGCACGCGTGGGCGAGAGAACTACGCCTACGTGTACCCACACGTAAAGAGTGCCAACTTATATGAACGAAATATATCAAGAAGGTTTTTAAAAATTACCAAAATTGCACTAATGTATCAAAAACTTATAATTGCCAAATGCGTATCGGGCCAGGCGCAGTATAGTTTTCCATAGTTGCCCGTCACAATATGCTGACTTAGAGAGGGAGTTTTAAGTAATTTTCAATATAATTTGTACGATATTACGTAAAGCCTACTTACCTCAGATAGTTTATGAAATTGTGTCTAACAAAAATTAGTATTTTAAATTTTAATATTCCGCAAACGGATCCTTGAATCGAAAAGTGATTTGTAATATGTTGATATGTAATATTGAAGAAAAGTAAAAAAATATACTATGGAAAAATACTTAAAACAAGTCCTCATGAGAATATTAAAGTGAATTAATTTAATGGAATAAGAAATGACAGAAACGTATCTATCAAAATAAAACATACTAAAGCCTAAATATGCAGGTAAACAGTAATATACATCGTAATAGTAATGGTATTGGTAAGACGTTCGGTAGGAGATGAGCACTTTTGTATGCTATGTTATATATAAAAAATAATAATTGAGAGATCTATTAAGGATAGATGTTTAAAGGGGGCTGTGACTGTGCTCTTCTTCTCGCGAGCGGTCTTCCTTCCTTCTTGACTATGCCAGCGATGCAGCTTACAGCCGGCCGACGATAACTTGCCTCAGCGTGCGGACGCTCTCTTCTCAACTTTGTGTCATTTAATCACGGTACAGACCGAAAAATATAACATTCCAGAGGACGTAGAATTTTAAACAGTGCACATTAAAATTAAATTAAATTATGTAATTAATGTTTATAAAAATAAGAATATACAATTGATTATTAAAGCAACTTTAGATATGATATATAATTCAATATTAGGTTTTACATATCGCACTCGGTGAACGAAAAAGTATGGGTCTAGTACCACATCCGAATAACCATATCCGAGCAGAGATATTGTACTAAACGGTCCATTTTTATTTCAAATAAAAACTAAACAATTGAATGATAGTAACACGTCGGTGGGTCCACTAAATTGTTGAACATGAATAAATCAAGTCCGTTTTAGTTTAATTAATGAGAAATTCCTTAAATACTTCTCAGAATATCGGTAAAAATCTGGACTAGGTCTCGTTGCGGCGTGATAAATCTTCAACTTGACTTTTTGCATGCACATAACCTGTTAAAGAACAGAAATTTTCAAAGCATAGAATATTTTTATTATTGTAGTAGGTAATACCAATAACTTTATATTTATTTCCTTATCTATCTTTATATACTTTTTAATGAAATTATAAAGTTTGAAATTAAACTTCACTTCACTGCATCGTGTTTAAAAATTTGTCAGAGTATATCGAGCTACTTATAGGTTTTAATTATGGGATTTTGCATACCACCATATCAATAATGGCGAACGATCTAAATATGGTAATATTACTACTGATACCATAATAGAATCCAAGGTAAATATGGTTGATGATATGTGGTAATGATCGGCGAGATATCTCTATTGATCAACAGTGACCGTCAATTGTGGCAGATATGGCAGGCCGGATCCTAAACGTGACGCAACGGGACGAATGACTGGTTTTTTACAATGTGAGTAGCGGTCGAATTTCAATCAGTTACAAGAATATACGTTTTCGACACTTCCATATTTGCTATAAGTAGTAGTGTAATAGTATTTAGGTGTCGCCTTGGATTTTCGAGGTGTTATCCGACACACATTGACACCCTAATTTTTGTCAATTTAACTATCATAAGATACAAGGTAAATTTTGATGCGTATAAAGTTTTTTATAATGAGCAAAATAAACTAAAAACAATTATAGGAGAAAACCAAAAAACCTTGTACTAGTTAAAGTAAATTTCAAAAACAAAGCCATCGTTATTGCCGTACCTTAACAAACTGCGATATTTTCAAGGTCGTATTGTCTGACACGAAAGGTATGCATATTCTAAAAAAGTCACAATAAAATAAACGTTTTGCTAAATCTTATACGGGCTACGCGTGGGAGTTGTTGTGCCGGTGCATTCTACATTATTCTCTTTATACGAAATATTAAAATATATAGCAAAACTATACAGCTTGACAAAAATATTTGCTCTTCCTGTCGGAAGTACTCTGACCTTCGACATTCGCGCTCGAACGGCTGGACGAGTTCTCATGAAATATAGCACATACGTCAATTACGTTCTGGAATATAGGATATATACTTTTTGTAAATAAATTATTACTCAAGCTTAATTCACGTCCAAAGGAAGCGGCCGGGTATATAACACCTAGTATAATATTAATAGATACAATAATTTCATCATTTTTGTAGAATACATTAATTTGTTTCAAATACTAAATAGCTCTATCGATGAAATACCTCCCGTTGCGGACGCCGCATTCGATCCGCGCCTTTATTAATTGACACGGACAGTGCAGGGAGCGGCGCGGCGGCCGCGGCATGGCCGTGACCTCCGACACGGCTCGAGGAACGCTTTGTATATTATATATTTGTACATTTATACGACAAAAGGTTTATAACATTATTAATTGTATGCACCTCTCCTGCCTCGAACATATATTGAACACGATTGTTTACACTTTACGCGATAAAATAAAAACGTTCTGAAGTCTAAGCTTCGTTCTAAAGTTCGTTTTTCCTTTTGTAAATTTTATTTAGTATTTATTAGAGAACGTGCATTCAAAATTTTATATATCAACGATAAATAAAAATTACGTTTTCGAGTTGTAAATGTATCTTATATCTTATAACCCGATTAGTATTTTTACTCTATGCGTGAAAGGTTTAATATATATAATAAAGTACAACTATTAGCTTATTAGTTTTCGTTTTTCGAAATATTGTATTACAAATAAAGTAAGCTTAGTAATTTTATTGCAATTAATATAACATTTTTATATCTTTAAAGATTTTATTATAATTTATAAAAACTATTTGATGTTTTGTCGGTCGTTGGACGGACTACGTCAACGGTCACGCACCAGAGCCTATGCCCCCAACGAACTGATCCGAATGAATATTTTATCTATACAGTGACTTCTATGGTCTGGTAGGATAACAAACTAAAACCACAGAGATGACTGGAAAGAAATAAGGAAACATCAACTCCTATTATGATCAATGAGGCTATACTTTTGTAAAATACCTCATTCCATAGGACTTGCATATAGATCGGTATTATATTAATACGTTTGCTAGATACATATACCATTCACTAATATGCAGTGTAACTCAAACCGACATATGGTGTCCCAACTTGGATCTTTGAAGTGGAATATATTGCTATATATACTATTATTATATAAGATTAATAAACATTACTTAGACTGCATGCCCGTTTATCATTTTCATCTAACAAAAAGTTTGCCTGCGCTCATTTTATCTTTTAAGTTCTGTATTGGGTTGCAAACTGATTTATATAAAGACCAAAGAGGCGGATTTATATGTAACTATAAAGTTTTTAAAGGTTTTTACTAAAAAGTTTAAAGGTCATCCACATTTCTGCCAATGTCACGTGAACATTATATTTTTCAAACATAGATCTAACAAGATGGCGGTGCCCTATAAAACTGGGGGTTTTTCTGGCAACTTAAAATACATATTCCTAGTTATTACTTACAATCCACTTCACTTGTGCACAATAATCAAACTAAATCACGTAAAATGCCGGAAAATTACATAATATATGGCCAAATAACATAAGTTTATTAATTTCAAGAAAGCCACTAAATGACACATGAAAATCCCGCCAAAAACTCTATATTTCAATTATGAGTGTAAATAGATAGTTTTATTCGGAAGCGGCAAGGCGTCGCGTCGCGCCGGTCGGCCACGCACCGCGGCGCACGCCCCTAGACGCACTAATTATTTGCCGGCGATAACATTCATAGCAGAGCGAACGCGCCGACCGTAACGGGCATCTTGATTCAAACATGTGAAAGTAGATGACAGATTGAATTGTACATCCTTTTTCATATTATTTACTTGATGAGATAATTATCTTTATTATATTATTATTATATGGTTAGCTCTCATGGAAAGCGCATTGACATTCACAGTCTAGATAGGCATGAACCTATATTAAGCTGAAAACTACATTGAAATTGGTTTATTTGTGTTTTATGTATACAAATATATACAAAAATCTTGTCTCTGTCTGTTATGTTGATATATTTGATTATGTTTTTTTCGTTTTTATTTGTTTTCTTTCGAGCTATTTGTTAATAGTTATGTTAGGACCCATCCGATAGGTGGCGCTGAGATCGAGCCATTAACTATATATCTTAAACCTTACTACAGAGTATAAACTATTATCATGTTAAGTTTCATCAAACTCGGTCAAGTAGTTTCTACGTGATAAGTGTACAAACGAACCGACAGACAGACGAACAATGATTTCAAAAACCATATGTTCTTTCATCGATTCTAAGGCCCTCCCAAAGTAGTTTCATTAAAATTTCTTTTATTCATTATCGTCTCTTTACTTTTTAATTATAAGTCATAAGTATATGACTAAGTAATAAGTATAGATATATATAGTTTAAATAAAAACTTATTAACAGAGCCAAATGTATTTATGTGAGAAGGACATTCGTTTTAATAGAAAATATGGTACGTTTAATATTAACTTAAGAATTGTAGTTAGCCAGGTAAACGATAGAAAATTCCCTATAATCATATTGTTGCTTCACGAAGTTTTCTCTCACTGAAATCTCAAGCTATTATATTTATCTTAACAGATATATGTATAATATATACCTTAGAGACTTAATGACTAGCTGATGATGATGAGAAAGATAATAAATAGCCAGTCAACATCCAGTAAAATTATTTAAAGCAGCAGTATTTGTGATTCTGTGTTCCGTCCTGAAGGGTATGGTTGAAAACTCAGTATCAGCGTTCGTACTCAGTATGCGGTAATATTTAACGTAAGGTGAATTTAAGGTATATGTCTATTTGCTACGCATAGCATAAAGAAAAAAAAAACAGTATTTATACTTTAAAAAATATTTTGCAAAGCGAAGTGAAAGTCGAACCCTATTGTTATAGTGACAGATTATCTGATCGCGAATATCTTCCCAGTCTGCCGACCGTGAAGTTCGCCACGCTGCTGGACATCTCCAAGATCTATACTTCCTCTCTGGTATATAAAAGGTTTTGAAGTATTATACCTCTTGACGCGTTTAGTAGAGGCTAAAATTGAGAGCTGCGCGCGCATCTTGTGACGGAAGTGCGATATCCATTTCACTGAGATTTTTTAAATTTAATCAATAATATTTTTAGAAATAATGAAATTTGAATAAAAATTAAATTATGAGACAAAAATAACTCTTATGTAATAAACGCATGCGGAGGCACGCACACAGCTAGCATATAATAAAATGAATGTCTGTCTGTTTGTTCTCCATACATTTTATACCATTCATCCGTTTGCGATGAAAATTTTAGCAAGTTATTGTACGCACACCTACGAAAGTTCCTGAATTAATAGAACCAATGTACACGTAGGATGCGAGAATCGTTTCATTTCAAAGACAACGCGAACGCAGTCACGGGCGAAAGGTATTATAATATAAAATGAGTAATGTTAATGCATTTAAGCGGTTTTTTGTGGTTTGGATTGATCGAGACGCAGCCATACCGGCGCCAGCGCGGTCTCGGTCGCTAGGCGACGAGGCGCCAAGATATCGACCCGCGCCGGTGTGCGCCCGCCTTCCTTCGCTAATGGTTCGCGGACGTAGTAACTTCTGGAAAAGACAAACTTGTACACTAAGAAGTATTGTAAAAATATGTGTGTACTTATGTACGCACGTAAAAAGTTGTTGACTTCTCTGACGTAACAAAACGAAAATAACTCTAAAAATTGCATCCCACGTGCCCACAACATGAGAAGTTAGCCATCAATAATAACAATGTAAATTCATTTTACTGACGTTTTAATATGTAAAATCAATTTAACGGTGTATAAATAAAGTTATTTTAATCAAATTAAGTATAATGAATTTACATTAATATAACTGATGGTTGACTTCATTTTCGTTCTCAACTATACCCTCTGTTGAACACATCGAAATCAATATTATCTATTCCAAAAATTACGGAACGGTAATACAGTGATTTATGTAAATTAAAATTACTCAGGTTGACGTCATCACAAGTTTAGCCAACCCAGATTGTTTTGCGATCATGCTAAAAGCATGCAAGCTAAAAAATATATTTCTTCCTCTTTTTTTTTTCAAATAAAAAACCACTTATTTTTAAATTAGTTTAACTATAAATATGATATAAATTTTTCACACTATCAAATAGCCCATTGTAAAGAGTAAAGTTTGTAGGAGGTAATCTCTAAAAATACTGATCTGATTCAAAAAAATCTTTCATTAATCGCTAGTAAGTTACGTCCTTGAGTGATTAGTTGTATTGTTATATTATAGTTTTCTATTATTATTAAAATGTATGAAATCACCGGTTGTTCCTAGTTAGATATAATCATTTTGTATGATCCACTTATTGTAAAAAAATACTAGTACGGCAAAGTGACGGAAATGTGGTAAGCGTAGTGTAGGCCAAAAACAGTGGCGACAACTAAGAGTTCAACCATCCTTAACACTGGTTAAGGAACTCAGTGACGACTGCATCACTGTCATGCCGGCTTGCGAAAATAAAAACTAGACATTATACCAGCTGATGCAGAAACATGACACGCATAAGCCAATCACAATGATGGGTTTTTCACCGTATAAATGGTGATCGTGACCCACGTGTAGGTGACGTTGTGGCTTGGGTGTATCGGTTCTCAAGATGTTTTTCGACACGTCTTACACCCAAATCATCTAGAATATAGACTTAAAAAGCAGTTGTTTGGTGTTATTAAAATGACATATCTAGTTAACCCAATCCTGTGGCGTTTATAATAACTTATTCAGAACTTAATATGAACTCGTTACATATGAATTTATGTGTCTTTAACATAATTACATAGGAATTAATGACTGAATCGTAATAAATGAAATACGTTTCACTGGTTAGATATGTTTGACGAAGTTAGGGTTTATTTGAAATTTCATTTTTTACTGGAATGGCATCTGTACAACATAAGGCATCATATGGTCAAATCTTTGTATAATTTTCAATAGAGAGGAATGAACTAGAACATTTTTTTTTAAACCTTGACAGCCAATTATAAGAAAAATGTTAGGATTCGTTTAAATTTTGCTATTTTCTGAGACAGCTTGGCATGGCGGTAAGGTATTTTCGACAGGTAAGCCCCAACAATCCTTCGGCCAAACCGTCACCTAACTATAAATGCTTAATGTTCCCTCTCTGGGTTTAATATGTTCCTAATTTTGTTTTAGACCACGTCGTAACATAACCACTTATAGCTACTACCTAACATAACTACGTAATCCTAGAATTGTAGCAAGTTTATAAGATTAGAACTATTTAAACACTGTTATATAACAAGTAAACAATTAAAAGAAAAAGAGAAGGGAAGCTTTTGAGTAGACTAAGTTAACAAAAGAAAAGAGAAGGATGAGCTTTGTACTTTTGAGATATAATAAGAAAAAAAAACCTATAGCTGGATAAAAACAACAGACATGTCACTCGCAACAAGACAGTCGTACTATATAGTCACTAAATTTCTGTTCGAGTTTACAGTACGTTACGTTGTGTATTTTGTGTTCCTCCGTGTTGATTGCTGCCCAGCTGTCAAATATCAAAATGCCTAAAGGATCTGTTCTGAAAAGGCAGGCGAGAGAACTGGTGATCATGGTTCGTAATTACTTTGAAGCAGAGTATCAAAATGGTGGCCCGCTATTACCACTGTTGCAAGTGCGAGAGCGTGTTGCGGCTGCATTAGGAATTAGTGGACCTACTGTTTCAAAAATTACTACCGAAGCTTACGGTGCAAGCGGCATGCAGGAAAATAAGCTTCGTACGCCGAAGAAAAAACGCCAACCACGTCGTGTGACATCGGTTGACAACTTCGACGCTATTCGCCGTCATATATATGACTAATACTTGAACAAATAAATTAAAAAACTTAAAAAACTTGTTGTTTCTTCTCGTGAATGTAGTTTGTTCCATGGCCAAAAATCGTCATTAAGCTTGGTTTTGAAAGAAATTGAATTTTCTTATAAAAAATCGGACAAACGTAAAATATTGATGGAGCGTCACGACGTTCTGTGGCTCGCTGTGAATTTTTGAGCGAAGCCAAAAAGATATGAGATTGGTCAAATGTTATTTTCACTGACCAGACTTGGTGAAATGCAAACTACACAGTATCTAAGAACTGGACTGACGACACCGCCGCTTCCACTAGTTCAGTGACAATGGGAAAAGGTGAACGCCTTATAATATGCAATGCAGGGTCTACGAAAGGAATCATGTCAGATGCTTTACTGGCCTTTAAATCCAAGAAAACAGTGGACTACCACGAAGAAATGAATACGGAGATTTACGAAGGATTGTTTAAAGAAATGGTGCAATCTCTGGAAGAACCGTCGATAATTATTATGGACAACGCTACATATCACTCCAGACAAACTGATAAAATGCCGACGCACGCCAATAAAAAACAAGAGATAATTGACTGGCTCCAACGTCATGGCGAAAATGTGGATAATACTTTAATAAAAGTTCAAGTAGTGAATATTTTAAAATAAAAAAAAACCCCCCCCTAAAAGATATATTACCGACGAAATAGCTCAGAAATTGTGGTCATTGGGTTGTTCGACTTCCGCCGTATCATTTCCAGTACAATGCTATAGAACTAATATGGTCACAAATCAAAGGACACGCCGCTCGAAACAATACCCATCTCCCTTTTTACAGCAAACAAGATGTTAGATTTATTAAAAAATGCATATGCGGAAGTAACCGCCTAACACTGGGAAAAAATTGTGAGAAGAACCCAAAACATTATAGCGTCGGATTGGGAAATTCATGTGGCATTCGATAATATAGAAGTACAGGAACTTATAATAAATGTTGGGGAGAGCTCATCGAGTGACAGTGACGATTCATCAGATTTTGATTAAAATAAATAATCAACATAATATAATTACATCATGTAATGAAATGTAATATTAGTTAATAAATTTGTACAAAATTATCCGGCAATAGTTTAGTTTCTTACACTTTGTAAGAAAATATCGGGTCTGTTATCGTGTTACGTTTATCGAAAGCTCCATCCCTATCAGTTTCTCCGACTCTGCTATGACCTTGTACGTGCGTAAGCGTCATATTTTTATTAAATAATATATACCTAATGTAAAAAAGACGCTCGTTCAAGTTTCCACAGGAGCTGTCATCGAGAAAATAAAGAACTGGAAATAGTATAATATAATAATATGACGAATATACTAAATACGTATAAAATTACTGTAAGATGTAACAAAAACGCACTAGAGCCTTTACAGTCTTTCCCACGTCTGTACGTATGCAAGTGGTCGTAAAGTCGTCAAATTGGGCAAAGCCAGAAACGGCCGAGTGGTCCCCGCCCCCGCGCGCCCGACCGTAAGCTCCCCGCGACCACCCAACGCCATTGTCCGCTGTCGTTCGACCAAGCAATTTACTCGGTGCTTATTTTAGTGCTAAGCGGAGCGTTTTCGATTTCTGTCGTGTCGATAGTTTCATTTTTTAATTTCATGTTTTATATTAAACATTTAAATCGTTCCATTCTTGTCTTCGTATTCGCAACCCCAGTGTTTCTAATACTCTTTTTTTAAAAAATCTGTTTTTTTTTATTTATCCTTGATAAAAGCAAATCAAATTCTTATAATTTTATTTTTACTCATATTGTTGACAATTAACATAGTCTATTAAGGATGAAGGTCTACTAAGGATTTACATGTATTTCTCGTTACAATGTTCGTCAAAATCGCTTGAAAATTGTTATTATTTTCTACGATTTCTAAAATTATTACTGACTGTTCTTACAGCTTATCAATTATGGAATGTAATATACTTCCCGTGTACAAAATTTTATCAAAATAGGTTGAGAACTGAAATGAATTTTCTGTAATTAATTTATTACGATTTTTTAAAAGTATTATTGACAATTCTTATAACCCATCAATCATGAAATGACTTGTACAACCAGTGTACAACATTTCATCAAAATAGATTAAAAGATAAAAAGAAGTTTTTATTACGATTTATAAAAAATTCTTATAGCGCATCAAATGAGCAATAACATAGCTCCCTATGTACAACATATCATAAGAATTGGTAGAACCGTTTTTGAGTTAAACCCGAACATACAACACATACATTTAGTAATAGACAGATTCGTGATCAGCGTCCTTTATATTGGATATGTATCAGGAACTTTAAAAAAAAATCGCATGTAACAAATAACAACAACAAATTTATTTATATAGATATAAAGCATTCATAAACATAAAGGTAGTGTAGTGTTCATTGCTTCTATGAAGTACTATTTTGAGAATTCGTATTGATACAATGTTTATTTGTAGTCGATCTGATGTGGTGAGAAATGTTATAAAAACCAGTCTTCTGAAAATCCATTTTTATTCGGTTATTCTTAAGTGCCCTGCAACCATTAGAGGCCTTGACAGCTACACCGGACTTGGAACCGAAAAAAAATACATCCATTAATATGTATGAGGAGTCCTTGACATTGACACCGGACTTGGATCCGAAAAAAATACATCGATTAATATGTATGAGTTCAAAAATAGACAAAAAAAACACAAATAAATAGTGTATAGTATTATAAAATAAATGTAATTAAAATATTAATTGTCGTTTAATAGTGGTCAGTGACCAAACAATACAATGTAAGTAATTTATTCGAAAGCGCTCGCGGCATCGCGTCGCGTCGGTACCGCTATGCGAGTCGAATACCTCAGCTCCTTGTTACCCCATCGCCGGGCGTGGGAACCTTCCGAGTTCCGCGAGATTAATCCATCCGACGCCGCTTTTCTCTACTTTGCATGCTTTGTTTATGTCTCCGTGTAGTTTTTGCTTCACATACACCCCTTTTTACAAGAAGCAGTGTAATATAATTAGCTTTCGATTAATTATACAAATTTTTTTACTAGTTTTTAAATTAATTTTAATATTTATAAACTTTTAGATTCTGAACTGTCGTTGCGACACACCCGGAGTTGTAACAGTTTAAATGTAAAATGTATAATAATTAGAGTAAGACAAAATAAAAGGAGCTTTCGGGATATAAGGGAGTAAGGGAAGCTTTCGGTAAATTAAGTAAATTTAATAATTGTAATTAATATAGAATGGGGCTGTTGTGGTAACTCCTCACAGAAGGATGGGCGTTCTAGCTTGTTGTTAGCTTTATTTTAGAATGCACAAGATCTCTGACTAAGTTAGAGGTGCCGTAGGAACTTAAAAAAAATATTATTGATTAAAACCATGGAAATTAGGAATAATAATTGTGGGGTGTAAACAACTGGTAATTTTTTTTTGTACTTTTTAGATAAAGTCCATATAAAGAAATATTATTTGTATAAAAAAAATACTGTATTATTTTTCCATTTATAAAGCAGTCTACATAGTTATTTCTACATTCTAACGTGGAAGAATTAAATTACGTTCATAAAAAAATAACTCCACTTATACTAAAAAAAAGTTTCATTATTAATTTACTAAAACTTATTCATTGTTGAAGTTGCCAAGTTTTTATATCGTATGTCTCTGTGGACTAAACTGAATCATCTTTTAATATAGTCATAGACTAGTCACACTATAATGTTTACCAAATCATCACCACATGGTCAAAGATGGTAGCAGTATGATAGTTAAAAAAGCAAAATAATAGAAAAATGACCTACAATTGTGGAGCAAAAAAAATCATACACTATAATTTAACAAATTATATCCTACTAAAGAATGACATAACTCACCTCATGTTGGGTCCCGTATGAAAATGATAAACACGTAATTGTAGTTATTTGTACCTGGGTTCACATGTAGCGGAATGAAACAATCGGCACTCCATAATACTTCAACCGCTTGCTATTTAAAGTCGGGCCTTACACCGTAGAAGTGAATATTGCATTCTCGGCATACCTTTAATTGTGTAGCAAAATGGAAGGGAATAGCGTTTTTTATATATACTAGCATTAGGTCTCTACGAAGGAACGCGCACGCTCGACAAATGGTAGTATTCTAGCGGCCTAACTTGGAAAAATATTTGTAGTAAACCTGACCGGTAAGCAGAGTGTAGTCTGAAAGCAGTTACATTAAGCTAATTGAGTATTTTGAGCAATATAATTATAATATTATGCCTCTGGGTCTATTTTATCAAAATATAAACATAAATCATTTCAAAATTATGAAATTTGGGTGATATATTTTGAATTTTTATAAATTTTCACACTAAGTCATTTAAAACAGTCAAATCTCTCGTATGAAATCATGTCTTGCAAATAAGATTAGCGGAGTTTCAAGTGTTTCGAAAACCGATAAAATGAATCTGTCTAGTGCCTCAGTATTATGTGTGTGTCATATTTTGTTGTGAGTGTGTGAGTCATTATACTTTTTTGTGATAACTAATATCAAAAACTGTATTTACATGAAACACCGTAATACGAGGTATAATAATTACTTAATACATATTAATAAAAACTATTTTTATAGTGTAAGTGTTAATTCTTCATTCCTTTTCTTCATTACTTTATCCGTATGTTTTAGTAACACAATATGGTGTGAACACTAACCTTATAACTTGTTTATTAAAAAACTGTAAAGCTAAATTAAAACTTAATACATACAATTGAAATATATTTTAATTGTAAATAATATCATAAAAATAATATAATTAATAAGATGGATATTTTCTTATGTAACTGTTTTTTATATATTCATATTTCATATACAAACATGATTAAATTTAAATGTTCCATATCTGCCCGGTGTCCCATGACACCACACATTTTTTAAATCATATTTAAGAAGATCGCTCAACGTTTATGTTTTAAAACGGTACAAAGGAGAACCGATGTGAGAATTTGCATCGAATAGGGTTGGGACTCGACGACTCAGCCTCTGGGACACGCTCTCGCCATACATTCATTGTTTTTTAATACTTTAACTGCGTGCGATGAATGTGATCTTTATAAATGACGATCCTTTATTTAATTAATACTTTACAAATATTTATTTTATTATTATCACTCTTAATATCTCGATGTTAATTTAAAGAGCAATGGAGAGCAAGAGGTTTCAGTGGACATAAAAACTTGAGCTTTTGGTAAAGGTGAACATCGTGGTGTAATTAGTTATAACAACATGATAGGATATTTTTCGGTCCTCCCTTCCGACAACTTTACTTTTTCTGAATTAGTGGGTAACCCATTTTGCCAAGTGAGTTGACAAGTGGAAACGAACTAAGTCCTACTTTAAAAAAAGGCACAAGTGCGGTGAACAAATTATAAGTAAGCCTATCGACTGTCTGATTTATTCAACATATAAAATAGGGAACCCAGATGCTGGTTTTGAATAATATTGTTTGATGCAAGTCGACTTGTCAAAGTATATATATATATATATATATACGCTTGGTACGGAAATTGTGCACAAGTGAAATTTTCATATTCACTGTAATTTTAAACTAGCAGCAGGAACAATGGATTTGTGTTGTTTTTTTTTTTAAATATTATAGCACGGCTAACTGACAGCACTGTGCTTGATGACATCGCTATCATGTCAGCCTGCAAGCTGTATATATACTAACTGATTTCAAAACGCGACTTACTGCAACGGTTTTATCGCCATGTGAATGGTGGGCACAATCAAGTCGGATATATATCCCTACTATCCCCCGCTTGATTAGTGGATATAAATCGGCTGATACCGGAGCGTGACAAGCCAAAGCATGTCACTACGGTGTATGAGAGTCACAATTAGGCGAACTCAAAATTGTTGTGTCCCAGTAAATTAATGTGCTCCCATTCATCAGTCAATGAAGACCGCTTTATTTGGGTTTAACGATCTTTATCGTAAAATAGATTCCAGTTATTTGCCAACCATAAAGAAAAAAGGCCTCATAAGACAACGTGATCACCAGCTTTAAGCAAAGATTAAGTTACCTTTAATAATGAATGTAAATACCCACAAAACGACACGTCCGTGAACAATAATTATAATGTGCGAGCTGTCGCCGAATTTAGATGTTTTCAACTTTGTCGGGAGTCACGTACATACTTTGTCTGCTACATTGGTGTGAATTGACAGTTTTAAAGAAATGTAAACTTTTTATGGCATAAATCTGTCATAGTCAAACTGTGAAGAAGTAATGAAATTTAGTAAAAGATTTGTTCTGTCGCCAAAACAGTTTCAAATACGCTGGCCTTAACGTCAACATGCATTCGTATACAGTATGTAGAATACGCTATGCTTGGAAAGGGCGCTGGTCCTTAAATGCTACTACTGGAAAACACTGACAATCGCTCGGCGATAGAATTTCATCTTGATCATCATCATCATCATCTTGTAGCTAGCATTTTTTATACCAAAAAGCGTGCGGTTCGTCTGGTTGCAAGCGGTGACCGCAACCTACGGATGCTTGCAACACCACAAACACCAAATAAATTACGCGTTGCCGACTCTTTAAAAGCCTGTTCACTCCTATTTTAAAGAACACCATACTGTAATTCCGTAGGAAAACCTCAGCAAGGAGATCATTCTACATACGAAGCATTCGCTGGAGGAAACTATTCTGAAACCCATTGACTTAATGCTGAAACTGCACCGTCCACGACCATTTGGTTTCCAAGTTGTGAGGACGACTCTCGTAGTTTTAAGTTAGCTGTAAAGTTAAATAACGTTAATATTTTTGGATTTTTGAAAATAAAACTGTTTAAAAATAGAATGATGATTCCTCAGACGATTTGAGCATACAGCTAGTATTTTTAAAATAGATTTTGAGTCATGGATATATTTATTATTAAAAATAATAAAAAAGAGGTCTTTCAAGTATTACGTGAGCAAACTTTCAATTATTTTAGACCCTCCCCCTCCTCCCGTATAAGCAAAAATAATATACAACTGTGATCCCCCTTCTCCAAATGATAAGAGGTAAGATTTTTTATTAAACAATAAAATTTAAAATAAACTTTAAAATTTGATGTAGGATTAAGATTATCTAAACACTCATTTATTTCTAGTAAGGAATATAAAAGGAAATTTGTTATACCATAATAAAAACAGTTATCATTAATTTAAATATTGTTTTAAAACATTTTCATTACTTTACAAATTTTCATCTTACGTAAGGTTTATAATATACTACCCACTCTCTTTGTCATCATAAGTAAGAAAAAATTGAACACAGAGCCTGTTCAAGTAATACCTGTATGCTCCCAAAGTAGAATGTGTGGTGTGTTTATAAGTTATGAAACAAAACAAATTGAATGACATAAACACCTAAATAAGACTAAGTACAGTCCAAGTGAAGGAGTGCAAATTAATCGTAAATCATAATCAGGGCTCGTTATATGCGCATACGCAAGGAGTGCGGTGCAGCGACGAGACTCGCGGAGGGGTCGAGAGGACCACCGCGCACGCGGCCGCGTTGGCCGGCCGCTCTGTAATCTGAGTGCGAACGCAGCTTTGTCCCGGGGCATTTATTAAGGTGCTTGTAAGATAAAATGCAAGGAGAATAATACTCATTCATACAGTCTTGGGTCTTAGGAAACAGAGAGATGTAAAAACATGAAAATAGTGTCAATTATTGCTATAATAGCGGCACGCTATGATGGTCGTTTTGACGTATGTCCGGTCATGAAGTTTCGTATAAATTAATAACTACGTTTAAGGAGCAAATTGTCTTAAAATTTATCGAATGTATAATAATAGTACACATAATTAATTTCTTATACTGATATCTAAACTATACCTATTGTAGTCTAACTATATACGTAATATGATCCCGCGAATAAATCTTTTCACGTTTTTACGAACAAATAAATATCGCCATTTGACATCATCCTTAATGGATTATAATTATTTATTAGTGTACTTATTTACCATAAAACTTGGCATTGATATTTTTCAAAATATGAAATAAAATGCGACTCACATTTATTTATATTTTTATCGAAAATAAATAGATATTTCAAGTAACTATTTTAATGTGTCAAAACGGTCATCAAGGCGTGCCGCTACCTGTAGTACATTCACTGTTTGTTATGGTCTAAAAATGTGCTATGCTTAGTGAAGGAGCTGCCGGAACATATAAATAAGTTCTTGGTTATAATATAATTATAATAAAATTATTTAAAGGTAGAATTATAGGATAGTCCGATAACCATTAGGTGCACATGTTTTATTTATTACAATTAGATTATTATTTTTTGCATTTGATCGCCTCCTACATATTTCTACGGAACACACCACACAGTACCTGTCACCTCGCGAATAAAGACCCTTTCGTATCGTTTTGTTCATATTATTTATTTCGAGCGCGGCGTGCCTCCAAAATTGAGTTGTATGGCTTACGCGGATATTTTTTTATATTGTTATTTTTCCATTTTTACTTTTTTGCGGGCTCCCCGGCGGTCGGTAATCACTATGTGTTTACTTATTAACTTTACAAAATGGTGATTTTATAAAATTGTTTAGCCTTCCACAATAATTATTTAATACCAACTAGCTAAAGTTCGCAGGTAATAACTTACGTAACAAAACTCAAGTTGGATTGGGACGTAGATACAGTATTCAATAGACCAAGTAGGCTTGGCTATAAAAAACAGCGATTTTATTATCCGACCAAATCGAGTACTTGACATTTCTATACAGATTTATAAATTAATCTTACATTTTAATTAGTCGGATTTATCTAATAAACTGAAATACTTCACTCAAGGTACAGTGTCCCCGGCGACACCAATATTGGTTGGTGCAAAACCAAACCGACTTTACATACGTTAAGAGAATTAAAAATCTCTTTCTCTTCCTTTCTCTTTTTTTCATCAATAAGTTATCAAAATATTTCGTGGATGTTCCAAAATGTTGATTTTATCAGCTTTATCAGTTTAACGAAACAGCTTCAACGAATAGCTGCTTATACACAAAACACGACCATCGAAAGTCGCCGTTATATGTGAATACCAAGGCGAAAAGTAATTCAATAGTTCACAATTCGCGGGTTCGATTCTCGAACTGGACGAATGTGAGTATATTATGTGATGAACATGATTATTACATTTCTTTAGATGTTATTATTTATTTATCAACGTTTTGATAAATATGTTTATTTTGTAAACAAAAATTGCCGAAAGTGTACTTAGCTGCCTCCCGAATATTAACTTGTTACTTGCGCCTGAAATATTATACCTCACTATCATATAAGGACACAGTGAAATTCCTGTCATACCAGACATGATTTTGCCGGTTGTCGATAATTACACATCTATAGTCACGATTTTAGAATAAGACCAGTAGACGACATAAAGCTTCAATGAAAAGAAAACAATAGCTAGTAGTAATTAGGTACTTAATTTAAGAAAATGAACTCAACGTTCCAACAAATTTACATTTAAACTTATTTAAAGGCGTTAATTCTGAATTCGCGGGGAAAATGTCGGTGCAAATTCCACCGCGTCGTTCAGTTTTTAATCAAAATAATTAACCACTGGAATGATTTATTGCCTTCTGGGAGAGCTTAATGTGGTGGGGACGATACAAGAGTACCACCAACGACGTACGATACAGTTACTTAAAAAAAATCTTGGTTATTTTTCATTTATCTTTATGAAATAACCAATATAACTAAAGAATCTATATTTTTAATAGACACGCAATTCGGAATTAAAACTGTCATCAATCAGGAGAGATTCATATTATAACTAGCGACCTGCCCTGGCTTCACACGGGTGCAATGTAGATACTAATATGGGGCACTAAATATATACCATCGCGGACTTTTTTATCGATCTTTTTAAGAAATACAATTCCGTGGTACATTAATTTGATCTATGTCGTTAGGTTCAGCCAGAGATTGCGATTTAAGCGCACAAAAATATGTTGATTACGACATCACATTACAAATCTTTGAATTTTTCGGCCTTTCTGTACTATAATATGTATGTATTATACATATAAACCTTCCTCTTGAATCACTATATCTATTTATGAAAACTGCATTAAAATCCGATGATTAGTTTAAAAGATATAAGCGAACAAACAGCGGAAGCGACTTCATTTTATACTACTAGTAAAGATACCGAGCTTGGGTGAATAGCAGCTCGCGATTGCAAGGGACGTCATAATATAAAGCTTTATTTAGCTTAAGAATCTCTATGATTCAAAGTAAAACTACAATTTTTTTAAATAGTACGGCTACAAACTAACAGCTCTGTGATTTGCAACAGTATGGTATGATCCAGAAACAAACAGATATTACCTAGAGATCGGCAATTCATCGACGGTCGTCACTGTCATGCCAGCCTGCACGTCTCTTGGCTTCTGGATGTGACCATGTATCCCGGAACGCGATACGTCTAAGTGGGGCTCTAGCGTGGCTGTTACATCACGTGTATGTTGATAAGGATTTCGTAGGACAGAGGTTGCAATTTTTGTATATTACAAAAATTTTTACTTAATTTTAGTAGATAATATGTACAGATCTCAAGTAAGAAGGGTCTTTGGAACGTAGATGCGCTTTCAAATTCAACATCAAAAGATTTTTTATTAAATTATAATGACATTAGATATAGAATAATTCACCGTACTACAAACTCGCTTTGACATTTGTATAGAGTGAACGAGACAGATATATTAAGATGTTTGTGTACTTTGCTTATAATAAATATTTAAAATACCGCTTCTAGTGTTACATAAAAGTAGAGAATTTAATTCCGAAAAATTCTTCATAATACACCCAGCATAATGTATAGGAATTGAAAAAGGACATCTCTTGAATCCACGAGAAGCTATTCCTGTAACCTTCATACATAAAAAGCAACAGTATTTAGTGTACCCTAATTGCATTCCTAAAAGTACAACAATGTCTTTTAGATCCTTACAGATTTTCCACTTATGTTCAGTATATTTGATGGAGTCGATGAGGTATGTTATGTTTGCATATACCGTTCGTCACAGCAATAATGTTTACGCATTGATTTAAAAAGGGCATTGATTTATATGTCAATATGTTTACGTTAATATCTACAAGATTATTGTTGTATTTTGTCAGTATAAAGCCATGCTAACATTCAAAACAAACTGACAAACAAACTTTCCCCAGACTGATAAAATAAACAATAAGGAATATAAAATGTCACTTTATCTCCATCAATAGAGCTAATCGGTATTTTTATGATGATTTTTGAATTCAGCAGACGGAATTACGCGAACTATTTTTGAGCTTTAAACATTTTCATTGTTGGGCAGTGTTATTTTATGACGTTTAATTATTTTTCCGAATAAATGGATAATCAAGAAAGCTGATTTTTATATAAACTTTTCATTACATGTCTACAATCGTGGGACTTTCTCGAGATATCGAGATTATCTGTATTTCCGGAATTTCAAATCCGAATTTCCGAGTTTAGATAAAAGAGCCGGGATCGATCCTCGATATTAAAGTGAGCTTACATACTCTCACACACCAAAATGTAGATCGTAAAATAACGCTTATAAAAGTCACACGTGTTTTTTTTAAGAATGTTATAATAACCCATAGCCATTTATTAAGAGAAAATAGGGGAAAACATTTCGACCCGTTATGGTTATATGTGTAAACCTAATTTGTGTATTCTAAAATGGTATGTTGTTTTTTTATTATATTAGCTATTCTCTATGATGTATATAACTATTATTTTCTCTTATTTGAAGTTTTTCTTTGGAACAATATCTTGGAATTCGTATAATATTTAATAATTTTAATTTAAGAACTATAATTTGGAAGGACGCCAATTTTTTCTATACGTGTACTGTCATCTAGCGGTCAAAATACGTTTGAAACGACACTAATCGTAAGATATCAGTTGATGAATATTACCTCTTGAAGTAGTATTTTCTTATTAGAGTGATATTATTCTGTAGGTAATAGTATATTTGTTAATCGACAATATTTTATAATATAAAAGTAATAATAATATAATTATTTAACAGTTATACCATTCAGCGCCATCTAGCGACGAGCAGCGACTTTGTCTCCACGTTACGAATCCTTACATTATTATGTTTGGTAGCAAAAAGCGGGACCAACGTAACACTCATGGTAACACCACAGTCTATTTCTAAAATAAGGACGCACGAGCTATATATAAACGATGCGATCAAAGAGGGTGTTACGAGCACACGGAAGCATTGGATTGCATATAGATATTTTATCGAGTCGACACCCTAACGGCCCATTAGAATTTAGAGTTCAAATGTACATATCAATAAACCAATAATAACCAAACTGAACAAAGAATGTAGAACAAAACAAGTTGATACATATCATCACATTTAGTTATTTTAATATTAAGGATTCATTAGGTAACTATTCTCACTGGTAGTCATTTACAGTTGATCTACTCTGGTTGGCTGTTGAAACATTCTGGAAATCTGACAAATAATATAGAACAGCGCAGTAGACTCTAAACATTTATAGATACGGATCACACAACAAATCTCTTTTATTTCACGAAACCCTTAAAAAATAAATTGATAACATTGCAATTTAAAATAAGATACAAACATAAAGTCTTGGGTTCCGAAGAATCCACTTGCTTTGATACCCAAGTAAAGGAATTATGAATTCGTATCTAAGAAAAGTATGTAGAAGATTTTTGAAAAATAAAAGCCGCTATACATATTGTATACAAATGAATAGTAAACCAAACGTTTATTTTATCATCGCGATAAATAATATTAAGGAAATAATCAGTAAAAATATAATTAAACCTACGGAACCGTTTAAACTTTTACCACTTCGATTAAAATTGATCCGACCTCGTGATGATTGCCTTTGGCCTATGGAGTAGTTAGTTAGTCAACGGTCAGTTAATGATCAATATTGGCTTCGTTTGATCATAATTAGTAAATATGAATTTTTAAAGATTTTCAGTGTATTGAGTAACTTTAGCAGCAACATCGTAAATCATCAAATACATAAATGTCAGCATTGTGATGTTCAGAAGAATTGGTATTAAGATTTCTTTATAAAATTGTTTTAATTAGAATATTTTAAGCACATTATTTGTACTTCTAAAGGTAGAAATATTTAAGGTTTATAAAAATAGTGTATATTATAAAGTAATTGCATTTTTAATGCTAATGTTAAAATAAAGATTAAAAATCAGGTGTCGATTTATGGAGATTCCGCGCCATCTTCTTGTTTTGTGATGTACCAAATTAAAAGGTAATCTTATTGCAATTGAACGAGGCTTAAATTATTCTTAACATATACTAGGTGGCGCTGTAATAAATTTATTTAATTAAAAGTTTTAATTATTTTGAATGTAGCTTATTATTAATAATTATTAAAAATTATGTGTTTTTTTTTTGTAATATGTGCATACTTTTTTGCATTATTAAAAAATAATTTTTAAACGTATTTGGAATTTTTGATAGTTTACTCAGACTTAGAAGAGATGGCGGAACGTGTTGCAAATATTATGTTTTATTGAAAACTATTGTTTATGATTGTATTATTTTATACTGTATGAAAGTGAATACTGTAAAAAAGATGCTAACAGTGATGTAAATAAACGCATGTTAAAAAGGGGCCAAGTTTGGTAGAAGTTGAGATCTAAAGGATGCCAAGTTCCATTGTATGAATGTACGTTCATCAATTCAATTCATTACTTTCTTTCATAATATGGGATTTCGTTTAAAACTAATAATTTTATTTTTTTTAATTTTTGGATTATTTTTTATTAACTAGCTGTGCCCGCTGCTCCGCTCGCGTGGACTACAGAATGCGCGGTGGATTACAGAATGCTGACGCTCGAGAATTTGTGCACACGCAAATTGTGCTGCCTCAAAAATGTTTATTGTGGGTGATCCTTGGAAGAAAGACATATGCTTTCGCTGACTTTTTTGTAAGTCTTTTTAAGATCCACAATTATGTATAATATTAATTTGATATATCTCGTATGGTTTACTCAGCGTTATTACCCCAAAAGCGTCTTTTTCCGAAATGGTTCACCATTATCGACACTGTTTACCTACTTCGTATGTTACTTGTCACGTAGACAATTGAATAGATTAATAATTCGAAAATAATATAGAAAGGGGTGATGAAATGAAACCAAAAATTAAAATTTTTACGTTTATTCCGAAGGCAATTTACAATAATTGAGAGATTAAAGTCAAATTAATATCTGCTTAAATTGAGGTTAATAATTAATCTTAAGAAACTTGATAACAGAGGAATCCAATCCTGACAAAATTGATTATTCCCAACCAGATGTCGGCAGGGCAAACTGTTGCTCGGAAGGTCGAAGAAGTCGAGAAAGTCGAGAAATATAGAATTGCGAACAATTTATTATAGGTATTTATGTATATTTATTTAAATTGAGAACATGATCAATCCAAATATACAATAAATGTGTCCTCGTTATTTATATATATTAATATAGATTCGCATGTCTCAATTGAATCACATAGATTTATATTTCTTTATTGACTACTATTCGACATTATATGTTGTAGTTATAGTTATTATATATATTTTATAGAAAAACTCATTATACAGCCTTGGAAAGCGCATGCGTTAAATTAATCTATATGCCAGATAATCGTGTCTATGTCATTATGTAAAAAGAAATCATGTCTCATAGCCACGAGATAACAGATCCTGACAGGAATTCAAAATACGGCGTATATAAAATAAATGGATAGAATGTAGAGATTTCTCCTATATACAAATGTTCTCTGTGGTAGAAATGCCGCGCTCTGGAAGCAGGTGTGCTCTGTGATTCACGTACCCATATAAGCAGCCAACGATGTGCTTGAAGGATAGTTCTAGCTCGAGCCCTCGCATCTGAAGATCTCCGTTAATATGTATTAAGATTGTACAAGGCTACCTACTAAGTCGGAACCCGAAGAGTAGATCATTCTGCCTAGAGCTTGCCGGATCGTGAGGACGTTCAAGATCAGTTACTAGTTCGCCTACGGACAGCGGTAACATCAGATATGCGAGGCATGGGGTGGCTATATAGGGAAGGTTGGAGGCCACTCGGGGCAACTCCAAATAAACAGACATCATGCTCACTAGGATTGTCGGACCGTGTACATCTCTACAATGCCTGCACTTAACCCAGATTATGCCCACAAGATCTATGATTCCGTAATAAAGATATCAAACGGAGAGACAGAGAGACGTCGAGTTTTAGAAAATGTGTGTATGTATAGGTATAGTAAAAGCGTCATTTTTTTGATCTGACTACTGTTAGCCGTAAACGCCCTGAAGCTTCGGACAGCTTTTACAGCTTCACCGGGGCTTGAGAAAAAGCGTCGATATTTGAACGCTCATATTAATCAGGAAACAAAACGCTAGCACGCGTAACTTGTCACATCGCCCTCTATTGGTTAGCGGATGGAAACACCATGTAGCTGATGCTCATTATGAGTACCTACTTTTTTTAAATAATTAAAAATTATACGTTTAGATTTTTTTCTGTGTAAACAATGATCTTACCTTGATGCCAAAATTCCAAATTTCTGAGTTACCTAGAAGTGGTTTACGTTTTTGATAACTGAGTCAGTCATTAATAAAAATTCCACTTTTCCAACCCTAATAACTCAATAAATATATTATGTTTATATATCAAATTTGGGATTCTAAGTGAAAGGAAGGAGTATTAAACATATAAAAGGTCGAATAGTTTTTACTTATTAAGGGGTCGAAAGTATCTCGAAATGGTTCGTGTGAATATACACACTGGCCGGTGTGTTCGCCCATTTCGAAATTGGCTGACACACTGCCGTACTCGTAGAAGTAGTGGGAGGTGCTTAGATATTTGCAAGTTATTTCGCATTGGGTCTAAGGAGTTTGGGGTAAAATTAATATTAAACCATAATAATATCAATATTTTTTTTGTAGGAAAATTTTGTATTAAATAAGTTATTATTTGTAGAATAGGTATAATATATGTATACTAAATACTATAGGTACTATTCTATATAATATAATATAGCTGTAAAGTTTTTGTTTGTTTGTTTAAATTCGCTAATCTCTGGAACTACCAGTCGGATTAGAATATTTTTTTGTATATAATAGCCAGATTCGTGAGACATAATATAGGCTATATAACTTCACGCTAGAACCCTAAGGAGCGGAGCAGTAATTATGAACATAAAGCAATCTGGCAAGCTATAGGCAAGTATGGGAAGTAGAACAACGTTGACGACGGGGCGCGCGCCGTGTAGAGTTTGTTAAGAATAAATTTAACACGGGTGAATCCGTGGGGCACAGCTAGTTATTATATGAACTAAGCTGCTTAGTATGTACAATCAAACACTTAGGAGACTTAGGAGAAAAAAGCGTAGTAAAAATCCAGTCACTAATTGTTTACTACTTACTATACAGCTCATTAATTGCTTTAAGGCGAATTGTCTTCAGTCTTGTTTTGTTGACTAAAATATATCAATCATTGTAAATCTAAAATACGTATTAGGAATTGAAACTGAAGTCGGATTTCGGTATTTTCTTACGTATTTTATTTTCAAATAACTACATGCTACAATAGATAAATAGAAGTGAATTTGATTTTTTTGTAAAACTTGTTATAAGACTGATATCGATAAATTTCATCCCCACACTAGTGTCGTAGTGCTAGCTGCTTGTTGATTGGTTTACGACGGTCCCAATCAAGCGGCGTCTCGTTGGCTAACTGCCGCTCTCTCGAGAGCCCTATAAAAGTGGGTTGCTTCGACTGTAGTTAAAGAAGACCGATCACGACCGCCGGCGGGAACGGACGTGTTTACGACCGCTCTCTGCCGCCTTTGTGAAGTTTTACGACCGACCGGCTTTGCTGCACACCTGCATCGCACCTGCGCCGCACCTGCGTATCGCCGTCTCGCTCGCACCCATTGTGTCGCGCTGCACAACCATAAAACTGCTCTTTTAAGAGCAAATTGTTTCTATTCGACGAAATCCACACTTTAGTGGTCACTTGCCTGATACCTGACGGTGCCAACTAAAGCAAGTGGGTGCGTGACCCAAGCGCCCCTCGGTTGCCTCCTTCAGAGGCAAACGATAGTACTTGGTCGGGCTCAGGAATCTTGGCCCTTGATAGAGTCATAGTCAAGCCCTGAGTGTCTCCTTCCCACCCTTCCGATCCTGCTACACATCCATCCCCGAGTGTCTGTTTGGGCGTAGCTAGGTATTTATACCGGCTGCGTTCTCTGCCTCGGGATTGATAGGGACCTCCACGTAGGGCCCGGTAGGTTCTTTCCTGCGAGTCATTACACCGTGACCCGCAGGTCCCTTTACACGGCTCGGGATAGCCGTTTAAATTCACTCGGCGCACCCCCCTGCCTCTCCGGCAGGGAGGTTTAACTTCACCCCCGCCCGCCCAACCGCCGCCGCCGGAATGGCAGACTTGGAAAGCTTCGTTGCGTTCGCAACAAGCCTACACCCGTCGATATGGACGGATTTCAATAGGGCCATCGCGGCCGCGCAACCCGCCATTGCTGTCGCACAGGCCACCGAGGCCACCAGCGACCCCGCCGCGCCCCACGCGACGGACAAGAAGCCCGTCTCGCGCTCCCGCTCAACGGCACCCCGCGCTCACCGTCAGACGCCGTACAAACGGCCGTCATCGCGCTCGCGTTCCCCGGGCAATCAAGTCACGATCCCAGCGCCCTCTGCGCTGCCGATCAAGAACTCTTTCGCGTCGTTAGTTCCCGAAGCGGACACGCCGACGCTAGTAGCTACGAACAATAGCTACTCGCCCACTAATCCGGATCCCGAACCCGAGTCCATCGAAATGGACACGGCGATAGTCACAGATAACGAGGGCTTCACCCTCGTTCAAAAAAACAAGCCCGCCAAACGGGCATCGCGTTCGCGTCCCGAGTCTCCGGAGACTCAGTCCCGCCCACAAAAGGCGCAGAAAACTGGGCTAAACAGCCACGCCCCCCGCTCCGCAGCGCCCTCAGCGCGTGCCGGTACTTTTGCCGGCAGAAAGGCGCGTCGCCCACCGCCGGTAGTAGTCCAAAACAAGGCGGTCTGGACTAAGCTCGCGGACAAGCTTAGAGACTTAAAAATTAATTATACCTCGGCCAGTAACACGGCCAACGGTATCCGCGTACAAGTAACCACTTCTGACGAACACCGTCAGTTCACAAAGTTGCTCCGAGCAAGCAACCTACACTACTACTCATACACCCTAGACGATGAGCGTCACCTCCGGGTTGTAATCCGCCGCATCCCGGTGGAAATCACGCCCGAGGAGGTCAAAACTGACCTCTTAGCGAAGGCCCTCCCTGTCCGCGAAGTGCATAGAATGCACGGCGGACAATCCAAAAACCGACCATTAGATATGGTCGTAGTTATCTTGGATCTGACCCCCGAGGGCAGAGCCATCTTTAATGTCAGGAAAGTGTGCGAGCTCTCCGGAATAGCCGTAGAGCCCCCACACAAAAACCGCAGCCCTCCGCAGTGCCACAACTGCCAGCTGTACGGACATTCGGCCCGTAACTGCCATTTACGTCCCAGGTGCGTTAAGTGCCTCGGGGACCACGCGACAAGCGAGTGCACGCGCACTCGCGAGTCGTCTACCCCTCCGAGCTGCGTGCTATGCGGCAACGCGGGTCACCCCGCGAACTATCGCGGCTGTCCCCGTGCCCCGCGTCCCACGCGCCCTATGCGCCCTACGCGCCCAAGGCAAGAGCGACACACCCCTCCTCAGAGGGCACGTCCCGCCGCCAATAGTCAACCCATGCCTCTGCTCACGCCAGAAGCCTTTCCCAGCCTCCCGGGCGCTTCCCGCGCCCCGGTGGCGGCCACCCCCGCACCCCGCGCACCCCCTCCGGCCATGCGAGCCCCTCAGGCAGCATGGGTCTCTACTCCCCGCCCTCAGCCTCCTAAGGCTCAGGCCTCCCCGCCCGTTAGCACGCGCCGCGGCGTTGACTACATGGTCATGCTTTTCCGCGAGCATGACCCTCAGGAAGTACTGGCATACGACCAGTGCGTCGCTGAGTACGGCCCCGCCGAATCCATCAGGCGTTTTCCCCTGATGACAGCGACGCTAATGCGCCTGGCCCGTGCCGGGAAATAGATAACGGTTATAAATGGCTCGCATTAAACCTAGGAGTCTCAACATCTCTTTCTTTAACGCGCGAAACCTCCTTCCACAACGGGACCTAGTATCCACCTTTCTTAGGGAACGGGAGATAGACGTATTTCTAGTACAAGAAACACTTCTAAAACCCAGTAGGCGCGACCCTAAGATAGCAAATTACAATATAGTCAGAAATGACCGTGCCACCCGAGGAGGCGGCACGCTCATCTACTACAAGCGTTCCCTCTATTGCATGCCAATAGACCCTCCCGCACTTACCAATATGGAAGTGTCCATCTGTAGAATAGGCATGACTGGCCATCCGTCAATCACGCTTGTCTCTGCATATCTCTCCCCGAGTAAAAGACTCCTTCAGTCCGATCTGGAGGCGCTACTTTCACTCGGTCAATCCGTAATAATAGCAGGAGACCTCAATAGCGGTCACACCCATTTCAACAACTCGCGTAACACCCCTAACGGGGTTATTCTCGACCTACTATGCGATGTGCTCGGCTTTGACGTCATAGCACCGCTAGAGCCCACGCACTTTCAAGATAACTGTCAACCGACAGTACTTGACATAGCCCTCCTCAAAGGTGTCTCACTTCGGTTACGACTTATAGAAGTCGTACACGAACTGGACTCCGATCACCGCCCGGTTATCTTACAACTCGGGCAACCGTTCGACCCCAGTCCGCCAAAAGTCAAAGTAGTTGACTACGCGATATTAAATCGTTACCTAACCGATAACGCTACCCCGTCCAGCTTAGCTAGGATCCCCAACGTATTAGAGTCAACAGCAGACGCCGACTTAGCGATCGATTCCCTGGTCGACTACCTCCAAACCGGTGTAAGGGAGGCCTCGAGAGAGGTGCAAGCGGCAAACGAACGCCGTTTTATACTCCCCCCCGGCTTACGAGCGTTAATCACTGAAAAGAACGCCGCGACACGTGCACACGATTCTTATCCGACGAGGGATAACACCTGTAGGTTACGGCGACTTCAGAGAGAGGTTAGAACTCGCATCGGCGAGTACAGAGGTCACCGGTGGGATAACCTCCTAGAGGGTCTCAAGCCGTCCCATCTGGCTTACTGGAACCTCGCCCGCTCTCTGAAGTTAGAAGCTTCCGCCCTGATGCCGCCCCTCGAAAGGGGCCCCGATCTCCCACCCGCGTTCGATAGTGACGATAAGGCAGAATGCCTTGCCGCAAGCTTGGAGAGCCAGTGCTCTCCAAACTGCGACAACGTAGACACTGCCCACATCGAAACCATCGAGACCGCCGTTCAGGAACTAACGACGATTCCCCCCGCGGAAACGTTAAACCCGGTCACGCATGACGAGATTTGTTCTGTTATTAAAGGCCTTAAGCCTAGAAAGTCCCCCGGCCCCGACGGTATCAGGAATGAAGTACTTAAACTTCTTCCCGATCACCTCATAGCTCTTTTGGTCTGCATCTTCAATGTAGCCATAGCCCACTGCTATTTTCCAGCCGTCTGGAAAAAAGCTATAGTTATAGGTATTCACAAGCCCGGCAAAAAAGCTTCGCTTCCCGATAGCTATCGCCCGATCAGCCTTTTAAACACACTAGGGAAACTTTACGAGCGGCTCCTTCTGAACCGTCTCAAAACCGTTATAGATATTAAAAATCTATACCCTCCCGAACAGTTCGGTTTTCGCGCCCGACACTCGTGTACACATCAAGTGCACCGCCTCACGGAGCACATCACGAGCAACTTTGCCAAAAGTAGTATCGCCCCCGCCCGTACGCTTGCGGTCTTTTTCGACGTAGCTAAGGCCTTCGATAAGGTCTGGCATGCCGGACTAGTCCACAAGCTACATCAATTAGAAGTCCCGGATAGGTTAGTTCATCTAGTTCACGATTTTCTACGCGACCGCACCTTCCACTACCGAGTGGAAGGAGTACTATCTACCGCCCACCCTATACGCTCAGGCGTCCCGCAAGGTTCCATTCTGGCGCCTTGCCTTTTCAATCTGTACGTCAGCGACCTCCCGAAGCCCCCCGGGGTCGAGGTAGGGCTCTACGCTGACGACACAGTCATATATGCGTCAAACAGACACAGAAAAAATCTCGCCTGCGCAGTCCAACGTGCCGTAACCACTCTCGGGGAGTGGTTTCGAACGTGGCGAATAGCTATTAATCCGGTAAAGAGCGCCGCGATTATGTTCGAACCGCATACATGCAAACTACCACGCACGGTAGGACCCCTCTCATTATTCGGTACGAATATCCCTTGGGCCACCAAGACTAAATATCTGGGTGTCACCCTCGACTCGAAGCTTAACTTCAACGCACACGTTACTATAGTCAGGAATAGGGCCATCTGGATCCTTTCCCGCTTGCGACCCTTGCTCAGTTCGGTAAGCAAAATGTCCTTAAGACATAAGCTCACACTGTACAAGATGTGCGTCCGTCCGATCTTGACATATAGCTGCGCCGCGTTCGCACATATGTCCAAACATAACTTTGCCCGCATGCAAAGAGTCCAAAATCGGTTTCTCCGTCGCCTGCTTGACCCTCCAGCCTTCGTTAGGAACATGGACCTGCACAGGGACATGAGTCTTCCCTCGATAGAAGCCTATGTGAAATATCTCACCAGGAGATACTTCGATAGCGCTTCGAATCATCCCAACCCGCTCGTAAAATCCACCGTGAACTACGTCCCAGACAACTCGATCCCCGTTGCCAAACGTTATAAACGCCGTCCGCGAAATCTCTTTGTCGATCCCGATGACGACATCGAGAACGCTAACAATTTCTACGCGTCCGCTCCCGCAACATATGCGTGCTCGCGCCCACGCCCGCGAAACCACCGTTCCCTCCGCAGGGGACGTACGGTTAACTTCGCTCCCGCACACCCGCCACGACCGCCCTCCTCTGCGGCAACTCAAGCCTAGGTCCGATCCATCGGCATGGAGCCCTTGAGCCAAGCAGCCGCTCGCGCGATACAAGTGACTCTACAATCACTAGCTTTCACAGCCATACATGACACTGCATTATACACACATGCACAACACACATAGGTACATAGGTTCTGTAAGGGACCTTTTTTTTTTTCTTTTTTTGCCTAGTTAGATTAGACAAAAATTTCAGACCACTAAATACACATACACATGTTCCTTCCCTCCTCCCAGGGGGCAGAAACATGTATATATGTATAGTTAGTTTAGATCGAATTACGGATAGGGAATTAGTCAGATCGCGACTTAATTGCATACGCGCAACAGTCCGAGCCGAGGTTCGGCCACTTTGGCACCCTCGGATGTTGTTGCTTAGCTTTCGTGGCTGAGTGCCCTAAGCGCTCGCCCCCAAGCCCGGTAAAGCTGTAAAAGCCGTAAAGGCTCCAGGGCCCCTAAGGCTAACAGTATAGTCAGTTCGAAAAAAAAAAAAAAAAAAAAAAAAAAAAAAAAAAAAAAAAAACTGTAGTTAAATTTAAGCTTAGTTTTTACGAAGAGATTTGTTTGTTTCATTTGATATTTCGACAGACCAGGATTCGAAAGCAATGCTTCTGCAAACGATAGATTAAACATTATCTAGTCTATCAGTATTCAGTAAACAGTTTCCAATCAGGTGTAATCGACCTTAAACTTTCGTCACTATACCATATTTAAAAAAAAAGATTATGTACATTTCAGTACACGCGACATAAGTGAAACCTTCTCTAGCGATCAAAAATATAACTCACTTTAACATGACTGCTCTGTATATAAACAATTATTAATTAATTAATAACAAACCTTATAATTTTGATTTCGCGCGTTAATCTTTTAGTATTCTCACTGCAAATAATATCCAAAAACTAGGAAATTACCTAATTTACTTTATTTTAAATAATCAACTTCTTTTAATACACAGGGAACGTCATAAATCTGTAATTTATATAGATATTTAATAACATTACTTTAAAAAAATGTATAAAATAAGATTTTAGCTACTGAAAATTCTTAACTGAGGATTAACGATAACCAATGGAACTTCCCCTTCAAAATCCGTAGCTCAATATTGGTTAATAAAGTAATAATAATGAAAACTTGGCGTCGAACCCAACACCATAATGCGGTGTTCTTCCTATTAAAAACATGCGACAATTTACTGCGCACACTGGGATGCTCTGTTGAAATATAGGGTAATATATTCATGTCGTAGGCGAAGTAGAACTATAGACATTTGTACAAAAACTGATTATTGACAAACTTTAAAAATTTTGAGTGTAAAGTCACTCACCTCACCTGCACGTGGTGCATCCTGCTGAGTGACGAGCGATGAAATGGCAGTAGAGGAGTGGTAAGTCTGATGAGGCCGACTTGGTCGCGACCACCTTATATATTGCGGGGACTGGCGGTGGATTGTTGATCTCCCGATGGTCCTCACTGTTTTTGGATAGTGCTGTGCTTACCATCAGCCACAGTAGCCGTGCTACTACGAAATAAAATAAAATTCTAGTCATATTTTTTTTGCTATATTTGCACTTATTATTAAACTACCCAATACAACATTCCCCTGTCTGCCTGTCCGTTTATGTTCTTTTCACGCAAAAACACTTATCCAATTTATATGTTTCTTTATTTTAATTCATAGCTTTTTTATTTGGCCAGGTTATAATGGTGGTTAAATTGGCGGTGACGATAATGGAGAAAATCGGAAAAATCGCATTTGGAGCGTTTAAATGGCTTACACTGAATAAACTATACGAGGTATATCAAATTAATATTCTACATAATTGTAGATCTTGAAAAGACCTAATAAAGTCAGTTATAAGATATATCTATCTTCTAAGGATCACCCGCAATAAATAAGCGTTTTTGTCTTCTGTCTTTTGAGCGGGGGCAGCACGATTTGTTTTCTATCGGATCGTATGTTCAAAGTATTTAAATTTAATAGTTTCTTTAATTTAATTTTGATAAATATGCAGTAGTAGAAATATTTGCCTATTGTAAAGATTATAATAATGGTATTAAATACGTAGTAAATGTCAATGAATATAAGTAAAATTGTAGCTACTTTTACAAATAACAGACTCTTGACGGAGAAATGACAATGCCTGCAACATAAACACAGTGTCGCTAATTCCAGCCTGTTGGAAAACCGTTGCCAAGTTTACACGATAAACAATAAAAAAATAAAAACAATTTGGTTTTATTTTGTTTTGGTGTTCGCTGGGATCATTCGGTTTTACAACCCAGACTTATTGTATCGTTTAGTTAACTAGTTTTGTTTTGTCGGTCTCATTTCGATGGTGGTTTTATGTAGAATTATGTTTTAAGTAAACGTGTATAAATACATTTACATACTTAACTCAATATACTCTGTTGTTCTTCGTTCTATTTTGTTAATTCCACCTCTATAATTCAGTACTTAATCAGATGATAAGTACATTTGACAGCTGAGACTGTCGGGAGATTAAAATATATTAATAGATTAATTATATGCATCAAATAAACCTACCGTGGTAGCTCCCGACGCCGCTAGGTCGCTGTATATGCGCTAGCGGATCTTAAAATAAAAGCCTAGTCGAGGCTATAAAACGCTCTCGCGACTTCTCCTTCCGATAACAAATCAGATTAAAGCTTTTGAACATCTTCTTCAAGAGTGTCCCAGATTTCATTCGATGTCATCAGACGATTTGATGCTTTGCGCGAACCTCCCGATTTCTCCTTTCGAACTTATAGACTTGCCGAATAACAAGCCGGCCATGAAATCCTTTAAAGATTTTGCTACATATTAGGTCCATACATATGCAATTGGTGTTTTCTTGAACTGACCACCTTGATCTCAAATATCTGGCGTTTGGTTAGGAATCACAAATTCAAATTTATTTCAAATTTAGGCTTGTGTATTTCTCTTTCGAATTTAGTTATTCATTTGTTTTCGCACCATTTGATTATTCTCTGACATCGTTCTTTTCACTAAATGGAAAACTTAAAATATCGCGTTATTTACGAATATGAGTTCCATCGTGGCAACAACGCTGCAGAAACAGCTCGAAGGATTAATGATTTCTATGGAGAAGCTACTGTAAAAGAAAGCACGTTACGTTTTTGGTTCCAACGTTATCGCTCTAGAAATTTTGACCTACGAAACAAACTCCATGGACGGCCCTAGGTAATAATGAAGAATAAAAGGTGAGCGTGGAAGCGGATCCATCGTAAACTACGTCAGAGTTAGCGGCAGGCTTCGACGTGAGTGATAAAATAATTTTACTTCACTTGAAACTAACTGGAAAAGTGAAAAAGCTCGAGAAATGGGTACCGTTGAGTTGAGTTGAGTTGACTGAAGCACACCAACAAACACGCATTGAGTGCTGCTGCGTTACATTACTGAACCTTCATAATAACGAGGGAATTTTAAATAGTATTGTTACTTGTGACAAAAATGGATCCTTTACGACAATCGGAAACGCTCATTACAGTGGTTGAATCCAGGAGAACCGGTTAAATCCTATCCCAAGCGAAATTTGACTCAGAAAAAGGTAATGGTGAGTGTTTGGTGGACCAGTGCTGGGGTCATACACTACAGCATCCTAAGATCTGACCAGACGATAACGGCAGATCTGTAATGTCAACAACTGCAAACCATGATAGAAAAGCTAGCCGTTAAACAACCAAGACCGGTTAATCTCTCTAGCCCAGTGGTGCTTCAGGACAACGCTAGACCCCATACTTCACAATAGACGGTTGCTAAATTAGAGGAACTGCGGCTTGAATGTCTCCGACACCCACCATACTTCCCGGACCTTGCTCCAACAACTTACCCCTTTATATAGGAATTTGGTCAATTTATTTCAAGGAAAAAAGAATACAATTCCGAAGAGGCTGTCCGAACCGCCTTCAAAGATTTTATTAATTCTCGCTCCCACAATCTTTTTGGTAATGGAATCAATAAACTACCCCTAAAATGGTGAAAGTTCATAGATAATAATTTTACATATTTCGATTGATTAAATGTATAATTTTATAATATTTTCTTGTTTTACTTTTTCCATATAAAACGCTAATTTCATATTTATGGACTTATTATATCGTGGTCAAACCAAGTCGTTTAACTGAATTACGGTGTACTTTTGTCTTTTTTTGTATATTTAATTCTTCATTTATATTAATTTATAAAACATTCGAATCATCATTATTCGACATTATTAGTTCGTTATTATGTAACAAGATAACGGGAAGACAGGTGACGAGAGATCGGCAATCTATCGTCGGTCGTCTCTGTCATGCCGGCCTTTACGCCTGTTGCGACATCCCTTTTTCCTTCCAATTTCTCCTATTCCTTGGGGACATCATTGGATTTGAAATACGCACGCAAACATGCTGCGTAACTGTTCGTCAAAACGAACAACATTGTAATGGCCGCCGCGGAACTGCAGCGATCCTGCTGATCCTGGAATTCGACTCCCAAGCCCGGTGAAGCTGTAAAAGCCGCAAGGCTACAGGGCCCCTAAGGATTAAAGTATAGTCAGATCTAAAAAAATAATCCGGAATGCGACATTTAGGCGCACTGCTATGACGGTGTTACACCTGGTGTATGGTAGTCGCAATCCAGTCGGAACTAATGTCGTGTCCTATCACCTAGTAAGCTACCAGTTTTTGGGTTTTTTATAAAAAAACTACATACAATATATAACTATGTAGATATTACTAATAATACTGAAGTACATAATAAGAAAATTGTATGATTTAAGGCGTATTCGTAAGGGGAATTCAGTTATAACTCATAGGCTGTTTTTCTCGAATGTTCCATAGACCGAAACGTAAGCTTTGTAGGCAGAATGTGGCCTCATAATTCATTGGAATATGTAATAAGAACGTTCCTATACTAATAATAAGTTTGAAGCGATAATGCTTAGTGGTAGAGTTTGAAACCTGCTCCAATAGGCATAGCTTTGATTCTGTATTGTAATAATAGAGCATTTTTTATTAGGATTCTGAGGTCAGCAAGGAGTCCTTATAGTTTTGCCGTCTGTCTGTCTGTCCGTGGCTTAGCTCGAGAGATTCTTAGTAATAGAGAGCTGTAATTTGATATGATTATAGATACATATTAATCAAGCCGATAAAGTGGTGAAATATTTTTTTTTTGATACCTCCCCTACACTTAAAGTGGGACGATTTTTTTCTTCTCATCTACCCCATAGTGTGGTATGATGTCGTTTGAAAATATTACGGATGTGTGAAAATCACTTTTCGAATCAGTGATCCGTTTACGAAATATTACACTTTAAAGGGCAAATTTTTATTAGAGTCAAGTGGTACGGCAGAGAGACGGCATTGTACCTGAAGGTAAGCACAATACGATCCAAAAAGAACGGCAATCACTGAGAGATCTGCAATACATCGACTGATACCAAAACAAAACAGAGTCACTGTGACTGATGTGACTGTGATTTGCCAAGCTAATTACGTATCCTACTTCGACTAAAAGTGTCTGTCTTTGAGTTCTTTTTTTATAATATTAACGTTACTTTTTAAGTCGTATAAGAAAATGTATTGATATAGGTTTCCTCGGGTTCAATCCTATATTAATCTGAAAATTATATTCAAAATGGTTTAGTAGCTTTCAAGTGATGCACGTTCTAACACGGAATATTTACGGTTTTATTATATACTAGCTGTACCCGCAGCTTCGCTCGCCCGGACTACTGAATGCCGTTGGTATTGTGGTGTCCGTCGCCGTTTAATAATACTTATTATTTTATTTGAGAAGAACCCTAATTATATTTCTAAAATAGAAGAAAAAATTGGTTGTTTGTTATAAGTACTGTTTATATAGTATATACATTCAGTCAAAAAAGTATCGGGAGTGGATGATTTGTTTATGGTTTCAAATTGTTTTTTTGTTAGATTGGCATTACTATTTTTGGCGGGGAATTTGAGTTACATCTTTCATTTAGATTAAATACAGTGCTGTTTTTAGTGAGATCATATCCAGTGTGTACTGCAAATTTCATAATCAACAAAGAGTTTGTCTTAAATTTTGCATCGCCAATGGAATTTCGTGTTCGGAAACACTGAAAATATTATAGGTGGCTTACGATGAATCGACTTTATCAAATACACGTGCTTATGAGTGGTACAAAGCGTTCAAAAGCGGTCAAGATATGCTGGAAGAATTGGCTCGCCCTGGTAGCCCATCAACGTCTTCGACTGAAGTTAACATCGCAAAAGTGAAGGAAATAATGCCTGAAAATCCTCATTCAAGTTTGAGAGAGATAGCCGCTGAACTTTCTGTGTCTCATGAGTCGATCCTTATCATTTTAAATAATCACTTGGGTATGAAACATGTTGCCGCTCGGTTAGTCCCAAAAAACCCGAATGTTCTCGAAAAACTCAATCGCTGAGGACATGCTAGAACGAGTCATTTCCGACCCAACATTCATGAAACGTATTATTCCAACTAAACCGAAACCGAAAAAACCACGCCAAAGTCTATCAAAAGTCAAAGTCATGTTGACTGTTTTCTTTGACTATCGCGGTGTTGCACACTCGGAATTCTGAACCAAAGGTAAATAAAATATATTATTTGAGCGCTATGCGGCCTTTAAGAGAGCAAATTCGGCGAAAAGGCCAGATTTTTGAAATGTGGAATGGATTTGTGGATTTTTGACCAAAAACTCAACAAACACCATCGAGCAACCACCTTATTCACCAGATATGGCTCAAGCCGACTTCTTTCTTTTTCCTGAACTCAAATTACCACTTCATGGCACCCGTTTTCATTCGATAGAAGAAATAAAGGAGAATTCAC
This sequence comes from Saturnia pavonia, assembly GCA_947532125.1. Lineage (NCBI taxonomy): Eukaryota > Metazoa > Arthropoda > Insecta > Lepidoptera > Saturniidae > Saturnia > Saturnia pavonia. Next base: position 1,120,599 of record OX383901.1, read on the forward strand.
GACGAGAACTAAACTGAATTCCGGAAAGCATTTAAAAAATGTTTTGATGATTGGATTATTCGTTGGCTGTAAGTGTATCGTTTCTGAAGGAGCATACTTTGAAGGGGATAAAATAAACTTTGATGAATAACTAACATTTTGTGTATTATTGTTCATTTCACGGTACTTTTTTCACAGTCACAGTCAAACAGACAATTCAATTTTATTTATTTGTATAGACTAGTGGCGTTGGTGATATTTTTATTTATGTTATTATTGATAATTATTAAAACCTATAAATTGAGGAATGACTTCTCGTGTACAAAATTTCATAAAACCGGTCGAAATGTTGGGCTTTAAAATGCTAATTTCTGATACAGCCAAGTGTACCCCCTTATCGCCTAAAATGCCTAAATGGTTATTTTTGGATATGTGAGTAGTATACGAGTATATAACCAGAGACAAGAAATCTTCTTTTACCTTGTCTCTGATATAACTAAGTTAAAGGGAAAATCTATCGCCAAGCACCAATAGGTGTGTTCCGGCAGCTGCACTTGAGAGCCAGTCTTGCACTAGATTTAGCGTGTTATCATCTTGGGCCACATCGTCACATGAACATCATGTAAGATTGTGGCCACTAGGCTAAAACCTATAACGATGAAAAAAAAAACTAGGCAGTACATATCCGATTATAGTCCAAAGCTCTTTTTCCGTGGTAAGACCACACGCACCGATGATGTATTGACGATTTCAAACTCCAAGAATTCTATAAGTTATGCATTTTCCCACCTAATGAGGGTAGATGCGATCATTTAAATGTGCGTCAACCAAGCATCAATATTTAAATTTGTGAATATATTATTATCATCATTTCATAAGCGGAAAGACATCCACAGCTAGACATAGGCCACTCCCAATGATCGGCAAATCCAACAGTCTTGCGCTGTCGTATTCAGCGAATGCCCGCAAGTCTCACCAGGTCAGGGCTCTGCCTTGTGGCTGGTTTTCCCACGCTGTGTCTTCCGGTACGAGGTGCACTCGAGAGCTCTTCGGTCTCATCGGACATCCGTTCTACGAGCTACGTGCTCTGCCCGCTGCCTAGTCTAGTAAATGTATGCCGAGTATTAATAATTCGTTGGTCAAAAAATCAATATTCCAGAAGTGTTAATAATAATAATATTCCGCCAAAAAGCAATTCTATAGATATTATCTGCGAATGAGAATCAAAACACAGTATCTACTGATTGACCATATAAAAAACTGATGATTTATCATTTTTATTGCGAGAAAAACATGTTTATGAGCGCCTTAAGAGGGGTGAGTTCGAGTCGACTGCCGCGCCGCGTCGCCTGATTCTGTTCACTTTTCATTTAAATATTACTTTTTAGATCAAATAACATAGATCGGGAGGAAATAACTATCCCCCGTTTGCGGTTTATAAGCTCAATAATCAGAATTTGCGTATATTTACCGGTTTGAAATTATTTAATAAAACTATCATCTTATCTTAGTATAGATCGCGACCACCATAAATTTGATTTAACGTACCATGTACGCCTAGGTGATTCGCGTTCCGGAATGTCAGGTGATGTATATCCAGGTGATGAGGTTTACATGCTGGCATGACAGCAGAGACAGAAACTTTGCCATGCTACTATTTAAAAAAAAAGTACTTATGTATGCATGTAACAAATTATACTTCTTTGGCGAATCTTATCCCGCCTGACAACAACTTAAAATAATGTTTATTTATACAAGGTTCAATTATTTTACATAGGTAAATAACAAAAGTCAGTAGAATTAATTTAGGTTATTATCGTTGTTGACTAACTTCATGCCGTACTTTCGTCATGCGTACTCAGCTTTCAATTTTAATCTCTACTGCTATACGCGCAAAATATAGTATAACTTCAAAAAGCAGGAAAACCAGAGTATAGTTACGTCGTTAGTTGGCGTGGTAATTACGCCGGTGTCTTCCCTGGGAAAGAAGTGTATCCATCAACGGGATATTGACAGACTGGTATTGTCCTGTAGTAAATGATGTAGAGTATTCTTTCTAAACTTATGTACCAAGATTAAAGAGATTAGACGCTCAAGATGCTATCTTGATAATGTCATTGATTTTCATGTTAATTAATATAGTACAAAGTAGAATTAGGGGAAATTCAAAATCGAATATAATTCCACGCCTGCCATAGTTAGAGCAACCAAAAAACTTCACAGTGATATAGGTAATTAATCGGATATACATAACTGAAATATTTGTGGTAATTTTTTCCGCTTATCACGTTGAAACCACAACTTGGAAGGAGATTCAGTGAATTTTTATCAATATTTTCTTCCTGTCTTCTTTTTATAGGATGTGTTCATCCTTCTTCCTCGCTCACATAACATATTATTTTAGTGGTATATATGTGCTGGTTCTAAGCTAAATTGGAATTATTATTTCTTTGGCGGTAGAAATTGTACAAGTTTTAATCAAATACAATTTGTTTCGAGAACATCTATTAAGGGTTCTAAAAGGTTTTTATTTTATTTTTTGTTATTAGTTGTCAGCGTAATATTTTTTATTGCCGCAACAGAATAGTGGCACGCGGTAGAAAAATAATCATCGGCCACTCATACAGTCCTCGGGGGAATGTTTCGCAACTGTAATAGAGAAGTCGATCCTGTGCCTCGGCCGCATCGTTGAGGAAAGTCCCCCTTTCCTGCTTTATTATTAGCTATTTAAACATTAACTTGCAATATTTGATTTGAGAGCCTTTTTTCTTGTTAAATCATGCAAATATGGTACAAATTTTTACGAAGGATTTAGTGGTTTTCGAAGAATTTTGTTTTCTCTATCGATAATTAAAGTTTTTATGAGTTTCCAATAGGGTACTGCTATTCGCTCTATATAATAAGAAACATAAAGTTTGATCAATTTCGAAAACGATCAAAACTCATTATAGTGTTTATATTATTCAGTGAAAATATGCGCGAAGATGGGAACTGTGTGTAGAAATAAAACTAAGATGTACCGTTACGGTTTAATTTTGAAAAAGAGACTGATAAGTATACACCTGGTTGTTAAAAGATATCCGAGCATTATGTTCGATATTTGCAGCTCTATACAAAGACAGTCGACATAAGTAGACTTTGGTTTACAAGCAAAATTATTTATATATAATTTAATAAATTTACCTATGTATATGGAAATAAAACTTGGCTAAAGATGTATGACAGTGTGATCCATATTTGAATTTATATCAGCACCTTGCATCAGGAATAGAAAGTTAAGTAAAATGGTCAGTCTATAAGAGAGTATTACTTAGAAAAATGCATATGTGAAATCAGAAGAAATGGTAGGATATTATAATATTTTTGTTTCGACACCTGTTATAATACAAATAATAGCAACACTGTAGACTGCCTTTGGTGAAGTAGATAAACAAACATATTAATATTTAAAGAAATTCTTCGTTGATTTAGACATGCGAAATGTATCTAAAAAAAGCTTACCGTGAGTTGACTTAAAATACTGATTAAATATAAGAAGTAGTTGATTATGGAGAAAGTTAGAAGCGACGTGGATGCGTGAAATGATTGATCACTAGATTAAATTATAATTGTATAATTATACTTGAAAACGTACCTTGTAACTGGTTGCTAAACTATATACACGTAAACAATTTCGCGAAAGCACCACCAATACATGTAGGTATTGTTGTAGCGAGCTTGTTTGCTAATTCATACTCTAAAAAAAATAAAAATTGATCGTGCCGTTATTGATACCTGCATATGAAATAGCGCAAAACAATAAATTATAATCATAGTTTAATTGTCAAAAACTTGAAATTAGGAACGTTTGCTGTGACTTTCTTACACCACCGGCAACATTCTTTTTAATTAAAATCTATATGTTATAACCTTTTATCAAATAAAGTCAACATTAATTCGGTATATATTTAACTATTATATTATATAATTTGACCCTTGGAGGATTTTTTGGTATAATCGTGATCTTATTCTTGGCGATGTTGATAGAGAAGGGAATGAATGGCACTTGTTATTATTTGCCGTATTTATGTATATAAATGTGTTTCGCATATGCTTGAACACTTGCAATGATAATTTGTCGTTTTCAGTCTCTAGGTTGTGGGAATAATTAATCGAAGCGAAAGAATGAGTACAGAAAAAAGTGCTCCATCCTCTCTACCTACCTCAACAGGGACTTAACATGGTAAAATGCAGAAAGATTTCATAAATTTGCTGTAAAGTGTTATAGTTAGTTTTTTTCTACTTTTAATCAATTTTTTTTTCGTTCATTAATTTGTATGATAAATGACGATAATGAAATATTTCAATTAAGCAAATAAGTAAAGATAAGCGTTTAGTGAGCCGCGTGCTGCCGAAATCTCTGTTCCGCGACATTAATTTATATAAAACGATAAGGTTTAAGATGGTGGAATATGCAAGTCGCGGATTCCGAGACGTGAGCGCGATAACGTTAACATTCACCAGCAGTTAGGGCTGTCTACCGCCACTAGAGTCAAATACACTATATTATATTAAATTTAAAGCGGTGACTTACCTATATGCACATTCTATTGGAATTTGTTAGTAAAACTTGTAGTATTACCAAAAATCTCTTATTAATCTGTATTTATACTAATAATATAATAAAGCGGAAGAGTTATTTGTTTGTTTGTTTAAACACGTTAATCTCTGAAACTACAGATTAGATTGTCAGATTCACGTGGAATAGTATAGGCTATCTAGAATTTGGCTACACTTCTCAGCTAACCTTAAATATTAGTTTTTGTTAAGTAAGTCGGATGAAACCGCACACCCTGACTGCTTTATCCGCGTGCGCTGGCGTAATGGTTAGTGATATGTAAATACAATGTTGTATAAAAATATTGCTCCTTAGTATATCTAAAAAAAGTTCGCGATACCATATGTCGATCTCTTATATATAAGCCACAATAAGGTATTCTGTTTTTTTTTAATTGAAAATTGAAAAGTGATTTATAAGCATTATTATTAGGCATGGCATATTAATCATTACGAACGAAAGTTATCTCATCATCAACACAATTTTATGAAGATAATCTTTGTCCTTTATGGCATGTTATTTGGACGAGTAGTTTAGGAGATAATGTAAAATTAAAATAATTCAACACTCGGCTCGGGTCTGACTATAAGTGTAGTGGCGCGAACGAACAGTGTGAGTTGTGACGCATAACACTGGCTGCCCGATAAAAATATTGTCAATAATGAAGTATTATAAATCTTGTAAGTTATACGCGGGTGAAACCGCTGTGTACAGCTAGTAGTTTCATAATATTTTTATTTTTATAGTAGCTTGGCAGAGTAACGTCAGTGGGCATGATGGTAAGCACAGTATAATCAAAAAAGTAACAGCGATCACCAAAAGATGGGCGTGCAAGCTTGTCGTAGCTGGTTATACTACACCGGCTGATTCTGAATTACGACAAACCAAATCGGAGTCACTGACGAGCTTATTACAAGCGTGGTGGTCGCGACCCAGTTGGGTATAGATCCCTACGAATATAAACCGGCTGATTCCAGAACACGACATCACTAAGCGTGCCACTATGCAAGGTATTGGACCTGGTGTACGGTGTCCCTACCACCCAGCAATTTTTTCATACATCCGGCATCCAAATTGATTGAATTATACGTGTATTTTATAAACATTTTAGATCAAGAGTTTTAGCAGCCCTACGTAGTGTCGCGGTGTTCGCGAATCTTGCCTTAATAAAATATTAAGCGCTCACTTAAACATCTATACAGAACAGAATTACGAGCAAGAACACCTTCTGAATACAAGAAAAGGCATGAACTTGGCAACAAGTCTTCTCGGCTCTAAACTCTTCTGTTTGTTTCTCATTCTATTATCTCGTTAAAGTGAAATTCGCCGGATGATAAAATATATAGTTCAAAAATAGTCACGACTGCCGAGATATCAGGATTTTTCGAAAGTCACAGTCATCAGAACGGCTACAAAGCTTATTACGACTTAATCCACTTGTTATCTAAATATAAAACAGATTTTCGCGAAATATCACGCAATTATTTGATTACATTTCCCCCTGAACATTAAGTAGTGTATCTAAAATTATTTTTCTTTTCCTTCAACTGGAGCAACTATTGTATATGGCAGTTTAGTGTAGTAAAACTCTTTTAAGGTCCATACCAATATGTTAAATATATATTTGTCCCCATTAATAAATCTATAACAAATAACTAGCCATTAAGTTTACATAGGAATATAAGGTAAAATAAAGAAAATTTATGAATTTAAATTCAAAACACTATATAGTTATCCGAGCTCCTGCCAAAGACATTATATATTCAGACATGGAATTCACGAAATACGCAATAAGTATATACACGACGTAGGTAAACAATAAATCGTATGTGATAGGAGAACCGGAATCAGATTCGTTATGTCGCCTCATATCTGTTCAAGTTTGATGATAAATACTCGTGGAATTTACATAACTCGCGATTGCTAGCTCAGTTGTATAGACGGTGGGGTGCCGCGGAAACTGCGACATGCATCAACGAAACTTATTGGATATGCTAAATATTCTCCCACTAGTATTAGCGTGTTATATCTTAGGTCACATTATCACCTATAAAGGATTAAAATCAATGTCTATATTTTTCAGCTCTATAGTTTTTTTTTTGCTATTTATAATTATATTCAAACGGGATCGCAGTCCTAATGCTCGTCGTTGCTACAGCGAAGGTTTGAGTCAGCAAGGTAAGATTAGGTAAATAAACTTCCTAAGCACATATCGATTTGCCGGACAATATCTTAAAGAATCATGTAAAGCAAGTTTTATTCTCGAAAGTGTGAGTAATTGCGTGAATCATAATGGTGTCTGGAAGTTACTTTCTTACTGTACATCTACTACAAACGTAGCAAATGTGTACACATATGTATGTATATGTATATATAATCACAAAAAAATATTGATAAGCCTGATTGAGTTTCTCGCCATCTCTTATCGACGAGGATGTATTCCGAGACGGTGACCTAAATTGAACAAATTATTTTTTATTTTGAAGAATTAAGTGTGGTGTTAATACTACCGCAGTGAATCTTACAGAGGTTCTATTATTCTTAGAACTATTAGATGCAATTACAAAATAAAGCCGAATAGAGTGGAATTGTTATACATATCAGTGAAATGACGATATGAGGGTTCTCAGTTCACGCTTCAATATATACCAAAAAATGCTTCCTTGTTTGCTTATATTTACTAAAATTAGTTATAAAGTTTTCTATAATAACGTTTAACTGTAAACTTCTTCAAGACATTTTTTTTTATTTGATAGATAACTTTTGCACTTGATAAGTAGGAAATTACAATGTAAATCAAGGATGAGTATTAAGAAGTCATAAACGGCCAATCAGCATTACCAAAAGGTAATATAAAAAAAATCCAAGACGCAACAAAACATCTTACTCTTAATAATGAAGCCTACCATATTAATACTGCCACTATAACGGAGATTATGTATGCTGACGACTTATGCTTTGTAGCGGATTCTCAGTTTGGTCTTCAAAGTCTGATGACTAGACTTAACGACGCATGCACTAAATTCGGCCTTAAAAAAAGTCAAGAAAACTGAAGTGATGAGAGTAGGAGTATGTGACACTGTGCCATTTAGTGTATGCCTTAAAGAAAACGCTCTTAACCAAGTGGACAAGTTTAAATATCTCGGCAGCAATATTACATCTAAGTGTGACCTTGAAGCGGAAATAAATAGCAGGATCGGTGCTGCCGCAGCTGCTTTTGGCAAGTTACGTTCCAAAGTGTTTCGGTCGCATTAAGGTTACCACTAAAGTGAAGGTGTACATGGCTGTAGTGCTGCCAAATCTTCTGTATTCATCCGAGACATGGGTTCTGTACCGAAAACATATAAGAGCACTCGAATGGTTCCATATAAAGTGCTTACGAGACATAATGAACATACGTTGGTCGGACCGGGTTCGGAACACGAATGTTCTACGACGAGCAAATGTCGTAGGTGTTGAAGCCTACCTCATGAGGCGCCAGTTAAGTTGGAGTGGGCACGTGTCGCAGATGTCAAAGGACAGAATGGCGAAGCGCATCTTCTTTTCAGAACTCCAAAATGGCAAGCGTAAACCAGGAGGGCCATACTTAAGGTACAAGGATATTCTGAAGACACATGAAAAGATGCAAAATTCAGCCGTCTAGATGGGAAGAAAAGGTAGACAAAAGACTTGAATGGAGGCATATAGTAAATCAGTAGGTACGTGTCTGACTTTGAGTCAGAACGCTGTGCTGATTTAGATAATAAACGGGACGCTAAAAAGGCCGGGCCACTTTCGACTATATCATATAATTTTGTAAATGGTGTGCTGACGTGCCCAATATGTGACAGAACATTTTCCACCAAATTTGGGTACGTCAGTCACGAAAGAGCACACCGTAGACGGGCTGATCAGCAAAGCCCTTCATTATCGTGACACTCTCGAAAAGCCAATAAACAGACGCTGTGGCCGAAATCGGCTAAGAAGATCATTATCATCAATAATGAAGTGATGTAATTGTGCATATTAAATAGTTAACGCCTTCCGAAGTTTGTCTCTTATTATTCATTTTATATACCACATCTAAATTTTATTGCCTCTTAGTTAATCCAGTCGGTTGAACGTAAGACATCGTGTGCGAGCGTCCTTCCCGCGGCTCGGAGAACAACTGTTTGTGTAGTCTGTGCTCACATATCTACGGAACTCATGTACGGAACACGATTATGCATATTCCACGACATATACTGGCTTAATAATTTTCAAGTTGCTTCATCTCGGGAAAGTTTTGTTCAATGGTTTTTGTTATGGCTTGTGTTTTAGTTGTATCATATTTTATTGTTACTTCTGTTTTTGTTAGACTCTGTCACAAATATAAAGAGCTTTGTTAAAGTATAAGTTGCAGGAGACGGAAGCGTCATATTCTCGGTACTACTCGCATACGAATCAAATAACATTTTCAAGACCTGACACATTGAAGCCAACCTAAGCTCACGTGGTGCACCCTTCTGAGTATCAAACTTTTTTTTTCGAACTGGCAATACTATTAGCCTTAGGGTCCCTGGAGCCTTTGCGGCTTTTACAGGTTCACTGGGCTTGGGGGCGAGCGCTTAAAGCACTCAGCCGCGAAAGCGTTGCAACAATTCCGAGGGTGCCAAAGTGGCCGGACTTCGGCTCGGACTGTTGCGCGTATGCAAAGAAGTCGCGATCTGGCTAATTCCCTATCATTCGAACTAAGCTAACTATACATATATACATGTTTCTTCCCCCGGGGAGGAGGGAAGGAACATGTGTATTTAGTGATCTGAATTTTTTTGTCTAAACTAACTAGCCAAAAAAGAAAAAAAGGTCTCTTATGTGTGTATGATGCAGTGCCATGTGTGTCTGTGATAGCTAGTGAATGTAGAGTCACTGTATCGCGCGAGCGACTGCTTGGCTCAAGGGCTCCATACCGATGGATCGCACCTAGGCTTGAGTCACCGCAGAGAAGAGCGGTCGTGGCGGGTGTGCGGGAACGGAGTATCGAACGAGGAAATGGTGATAGTGGGACAGTAGGGCTTTACAGCCCATTGAGGTCTTGACCACCATGCATATGGCGAAAAGCCTATGACTGTGATTCAGTTATGCACCGAGTTATGATACCGATGCATATTCAGTTTCTAATTACGCAGGCCAACATGACAGCGGTGACTGACGATTTATTGTTAATCTATCGATGGTCACCACAGTTTCTGGATTGTACTGTTCTTGTCATCAAGTACAATTCTGGCACTTCACCGTGTTATATATTGTTTTAACTGTGCCCGTGGCTCCACTCGCGTGGACTACAGAATGCCGTCGGTCGAGCGCACGCGAATCGTACAGCCCCCGCTCAAAAGACGGAAGACAATTTTTTTATTGTGAGTGATCCTTAGAATCTGTAGATCCTTATGGTATCGTGACCTTTGTAGATCTTATTAAGAGGATAAATTATGTAGAACATGAATTTGATTTATTTAGTATGGGTTACTTAGCGTAAGCCATTTAAGCGTCCCAAATGTGTCTTTTTTCCGACTCGATTTACCATTATCGTCACTGCTTATTTCATATGTTACCTTAAAATATATATTCTATAAACAATAGTTTGCGTTAGTTCGATTAACTGGCCATATAACAAAGCTACGATTTAAAATAAAATCTGTATAAATCGGATTCTCATGAAAAGAACATAAACGGACAGACAGAGAGGCGTTGAGTTTTATAATATGTATAGACTAAAAAAAAATTGATTCAGAACGTAACTCTCTGTTTAATATTTACTTAACTAGATCTTAGCAAAATCACTATTAGTTTCTATATTTATTATTCTAAAAGGAATCCCGGTAAAAATTCAATTGAAAACGTAGTTGCACCCTCAGAGACTCACTCGATATTATAGGGTGAGTAAGATTGCTTGTAAATTAAATTCGGACCCCTGACCGTTTTGGACCGACACGTTTTTCTTTCTCAAAATGAACTTACATTATAAGTTGTTCACAGGCATACGTTTTATTTGTTTTCATTTTTATCTTTAAGTTTTGAATGCTGTTGTATTCAAGCTTGACAAAATAATAAGTTACAGCTTTCTAGTATTATGAATCTCTGAGCTAAGCCGCGAAAAGACAGACGGACATACCGAAACTATAAGGATTCCTTTTGACTTCGGAACCCTAAAAAGGTAAACATACAATTTTTGTTTTCTCGTAAATAGAGCTCCTCCTTATAGCACTTTTTTCTCATCTCTCATAGTTTCGGATTTGGCGATAAAATCTCTTTTCAAAAATCTAACCTGTACACTGTTTCACACTGTCTTTGTAGATCTTTTATCGTAGAACATTGTATAATATTATTCTCAACTATTTTAAATCGTTTGGCCAGCACAGGCCGACAATGTAGCTAAGAGGTATTTTAATTTAAATAAAAAATATTGTACGAAGACAACTAATGTAGTGGGCATTGCAAACTAGAAATTTCGTTGTAATTTATAAATATTAACAAAAACATATAAAGCGAGTAGTCAACCGGCCGATTTCGGTCGGCAACGAAATCATAAACGTCTAGTAGTTTCAATAACTCCTCGATGTGTCAAAATGTTTTTAGAAACACAACAAACTGTTATCCCCATACATTTGCCCTACTAGCCGTTATTCGTACCCCTCCCGTCCGTGCGTAGCCAGGTCATTGGTAACATACCTGACGAAACGTTATTCATAGGAACGCTTTTGGCTTACGCCTTGTTTAAAATACTATCGTTCGTAAGCAAAACGTATCGTTTTTTGAATATAGAAACCGGGAAAAAGTGGCCAAAGACATACTAATCATTACAAATGTTTTTATATGTATATCTGTACAATTAACACATATACTCTCGCGAACTGTTTTGTACAACTTTTTTCAAACAGTTTGGTCAGCGCACGCCGATATAGCAGTGAAACGGAATTTTTTTCTGACTTGGTTTACAAATGGACCCTAGTATTCATTACAATCATTCTTAATCAAAATAAAACATACACTATAACCATCAGAGACTACTTAGATTAGTGGAAGAAAATTTTTAGAATTCAGATCAGTAGTTTCAGATATTACCTTTTACACACAAACTCACAATCAAACTTTACCTCTTTATAATAGTAGTATAGATAAGTAAAGTTATCAAGTTAATGAGGGAATTTTTTTTAGGCAAAATGATGGCAGTGTGAATTAAACATAATACAATCCAAAACCAACCACCAAGGGTTCGGCAATCTATCGCTGGTCGCCGCTATCATGCCAGCAAGTGCCTCGACGGGCGACATGTCACGGACACAATTGTCGTATTCTACCACCCAGCAATCGGTTCTGGGTAAGTGCACTCGGAAACTGCAGCGATCGACGTGGGTTCGAACCTCACAATGATGAGCATTTGATGAAGGAAAACAATGTCATACGATACCTTGGTGATAGCGCATTCTCTAATGCTTCACAGGTTAGTTGCCACCCTCAAATCTGTCGTCAAATAGGTCAAGCCCGGGTGAAGCTGTAAAAGCCGTTCGAGGCTCCTGAGCCCTTATGGCTAACAGTATAGTCAGTTCGAGTAAAAAAAAAACTGTCGTCAAATATCTTTCGGCGTGGTCTGGAAGCTCCAATTGAGAGCCAGATATCTTATATGCTTAACGTGTATCTTCGACTACAACATTACATGCAATCAGATTAGATTGTAATCAAGTGCATGCATGGTGCACATGTTGCATGGTGGTAGGGCCTTTTCTAATGCGCGCCTGGCTAGCTACCACCCTCAAGTTGAAAATCCGGGAGCTGCACTTGAGAGCCAGTCTTACACTAGGTTTAGCGTGTTTATCATCTTGGGCCACATCGTCACTTAATATCAGGTGAGATTATGGCCACTATGCCAAAACCTATAACGATAAAAAAAAGTAAATCACCAAATAAAGTACCGTTGTAAAGTGAATACTAACGAGAGATGATACCTGATGAGATGAACCTGACACTCCGCTTTTGGCATTTTCTTCTTCATTGAAAGCTTGTATGAACGTCTCGAAATGTTATTCGACGTATACACAAACTAATAAGTCGTCCTTATTTAGTTTAGGCCACAGTTAACTGTAGTAATGTTTTAAATTTACGCTCCAGACCAGTAGCGTTTTGTCGAAAAAAAAAACTTTTCTACTTATACTTCTAATATTAATATGAATTACGACGCGACAGTAAGTAATAAAGTATGACGCTCGGAAATTTACTGTACTTTAAACATGATGATTTGTAAAAAAATCATATTATGATTATGGTTTTATATCGTATGTTCCACAATGTTCTTGAGACTCGTCTTTTTGTACTCTCTGGATCAGAAGGCCAGTGTGTGGATATGAAAATATGTAGGGTATATAGAAAGTAGAAATATATACAAAATTGTTATCGTTCCGACCCACGCCTAGTTATGAAAGTATTGGATCCAATATGGCCGACCGGCACCAACCCAATATGGATATTACATATTTCACGGCGGACCTTTTTACGGTTTTTTTTTCATCCATCACATCGAACGTACATGAACTGAGGAGACTAGAAGGGACTAAAGCGTATTTATTCATCGAGCGTTGAGACAAAATGTAAACAAACCATTAAACAGGCCTTTTTCGGTTGTCACGTTAGTAAGAAATGGAATATGAAATAAAATAAATTGATATCTGTCAATATATGTTTGTAAAAATTATAAACATTATTCAATATGAATTACAAAGGGTTATGCTCAGTGTACATTTAAAAATCATAAAATGCTTTTAACAATTTTTTACATTTACTCATTTATTATTTTCAGTAGTTGACACAAAAAAGACTTTAAAAAGTACTAACAGCCAAAGTTCGATGGAATTTTAATACTGCCTAATTAAAGCGTAACGTCAACGTATAGGTTTCACCTTGAAATAACACTTTTCCCTTTTGGTCGGATTATATCCGCCATCTTCATTCCGGTTTTTTGTTGATACGAGCGCACATTGTTTTCAGTAAATTTTGTTAAATATCGTTGTTATAAAGTGTTTTTGTTGTGTTTTGGGCATATTAAGTTTTTTTTTGTTTGTTGTTAATTGTTATTATTTTGTTTTCCTGGTTATTAAACATGGATTAACCAGGACCAAGCAACGCCTGCAATCTGTCTTCGCCAAAAAAAAACACGTTCGAAGAAAATACCGATGTGTTCTACGGAAAAGGATATTGTTATAAATATCTTTAAACACGTCGAAGAGACCTGGCTTAAAGATTCATATCCTTACAAAAATGACATTAACAATGTCACAAGACTACTGAAATAGCGGGTATATCGCGAGCCTCTGTTTACAGATTTGTAAAAGAAAAAACAGAAACAGGCCGCCTACAATCACACCACCACCCTCATCAAGGCACACGGTAATTGATAGTTTGGACGATTTCGATATGAGTGCTATACGTCGCAAAGTACATGAGTTTTATTTTATAAATGAACTGCCTACTATAGATAAGGTTCTGGAAGCAGTAAATGCAGACGATATGCTACTCACTTTCAAAAAGACAACTTTTTATTAGTTGTTACTGAAACTTCAATTTAAATATCTGAAACGTTCTCGCAAAAGTGCAATTATTGACCGAGAGGACATTGTACTGTGGAGAATTAAATATTTAAAAACCATAACCAAGTTGAGAAATGGAGGAAGAAAAATCTATTACATGGATGAAACATGGCTTAATGAAGGTTAGTTAACCATACAATTTACTCAGTATATTTTTATAGTCAATTCATAATATTGCACTGACAAATTATATTTTATATTTTTTTATAAATATTTTAAAATTTGTCATATTATATTTTATAAATAATCGCAGTGGTTGTTACTTAAATATTATTTATTTTATATATTAAATTCTATAAAAGTCAATTTACAATATTGCATTGGTAAATATTAGCCTTTATAAATAATTAATTAATTATTTATTTATCAATTAATTAATTGCTCCTTACAGAAATTTCTTTTCACTATAAAGTCCATATTTTACATGTGAGTTACATTAAAAGAAATTAAAAACATTTTTCAGGACATACTATGAACAAAGTGTGGCAAGACACAACCATTAAATCCAGAAAAGATGCTCACCGTGAGGGTTTATCCACTGGGCTGAAAAATCCTAGCGGAAAGGGGAAAAGACTGATAATAGATCATATAGGTAATTTTCTAAATATACAAGTTCACTACTGTATTCCCCAAGGTCAAATATATTCAAACTTAACCTACCAACATAATTAGAGGTTTATGAATAGCAACATTTTATATACATATAAATAGTTAAAAGATTCACTTTTACCAGGTCTAATAATTTAATACTAAAAACATTTGACTGACCTTTACAGTAACCTCAGTAAAGTTTCCATATATAGGTAAATGACATACATTTTTCTTACTATACAGGATCTAACTCGGGCTTCTTAGAAGGAGGAGAACTGATTTTTGAAGCAAAAAAAGTGATGGCGATTATCACTCGGAGATGGATGCATACAACTTCGAGAAATGGTTCAACCAAATTCTATTAAAGTTAGACGCAAACTCTGTTGTTGTCATGGACAATGCACCATACCACTCGAGAAGGAAAGAAAAAATTCCTACCTCGTCAGATAAAAAAAGTGAAATGCAGACATGGCTAAGAGAAAAAAACATATCCTTTGACGAAACAGACGTTAAAGCACAACTTCTTTTCAAAATAAAAAAAATCAAGGATACTTACCAGACATATGTTGTTGATGAAATGGCCTGTGAAAAAGGAGTAGTTAAATCCTATTGAACTAATATGGGCCCAAGTCAAGGGATATGTTGCAAAAAATAACAAAAGCTTTAAATTAAATGAAATTAAAAATTTATAACCCATTGCTCTGCAAAAAATTACAAGAAATTATTCGCAAAGGTGTATTGACCATGTCATAAAACAAGAACAAAAAATGTCAGCAATTGATGGAATTATAGATAATATTGTGGACCATTTTGAAATAGAAGTTAGTGACGGAGAGTCTTCAGAATCTTTTGAATAAATCTTTTTTTAAAGAAATTTCTTAGTATTATTTGAAACAAAAGCTAAAACTATTAATATTAATAATAGTTAATAGCTAAATCACTGTGGAGATCACTTATAAAGGGGTAAAATATTTTGAATAAGTTTGTAGGGGGTAACAACATATAGGTAATAGAAAAAGGTTTAGAACCTGTGGACCTTTGTTTACATTTTGTCTCAAGGCTCGATGAATACATTATACATTAATTTGTTCAAAGAATGCTCTTTCTCTACATCATAATAACTAGAATTGTAGGTATTTTAAAATGTGGTCATATTTTACGTTTGATTAATTTTTCTAATAAGCATCAATTCTATATTATTCCAATGAAAACTTTTTAGACTCGACTTGAGAGTAGCGGTGAGTTATAATACTGTAAAATAAGAAACCTGTTTCTATTCCAAAGTAATAACACTTCTGGTAATCTGTTCCAAAATAACAGCCTCTTACATTTTGATTTTATCTCTCTATTACTATAATTGGGAAGAATAAAGAGCTTGTTAGGTATAAAGTTAGGTTAGGTTAGGTGATGTA
Source organism: Saturnia pavonia (assembly GCA_947532125.1). Taxonomy (NCBI): domain Eukaryota; kingdom Metazoa; phylum Arthropoda; class Insecta; order Lepidoptera; family Saturniidae; genus Saturnia; species Saturnia pavonia. The sequence goes on from OX383901.1 coordinate 1,136,774, forward strand.
ATAATCTTGAGTATGGGTTGGGTAACAAAAGTGAATTTGAAAGTGATGTTTTCTTTTAAACTGAGGTTTTAATTTTAAACTATAATTTACAGAAGGATTATTCAGAGTAAAAATTAAGAAAAGTAAAGATTTATAGTCACAGTACTCAAAGTATCATCACAGGTCGATAAATTTATCTATAATTTTTTTAAATTGCTTATAACACAAGTACCTACATCGCTAAGATATTTTTTTAATATTTTTTGATTACTGGCAAATACCTATTTTCGGCTCAATGTTGATTTATGGGACACTCTTTATACAAAATAATGTTATTTATAATTTAGATTATCAATGTCAAATTAATGTTTTGCCAAATTTTAAATTTAGATTGTTTTTTTATAAAAAGAAAAATAATGTTCCATCTAGTTAATATGATATCGTTGTATTGTTGCGTAGTTACCTCGAAGCCCGAGGCGGCGAGGTAATAGGAAGGCGTTACCGCATCGCGCGTACTATCTGTACTACGGACATCTCATGTTGCCTCCAAAATACTGTAATAACATATTTCAGGGGCCCGCTTGTAAGTACACCTTCCTAGATTATTATTATTGGTTAATAGTTTACCGCAACCTTCCTTGTTGTTAAGCGACCTTGTAGCCGAAAATTGTAGTTCGATATGCCTACAAAGAGGCAATTAGATAGAACATGACTAACGGTAGTAGAAAGTAGTTAAAAGACGAGTGAGCTGCTGTATCACCATACTAGCCACACCGCGATGGTTTACGATTATTTTCTGATTTGAATCCACGTCCTACGAGGCGGCGGTGACCGAGTACCCTACCATAGTTATCATCGCTACATCTGCTTGTTTCTTTAAATATCTTACTGCTTGGTAAAGGCAAGAGTTACGGTATGAATATTTCATCATAGAATCGAAGTTAAATTTTAAACACAACCTGTACAACGATGCAGAGTAATAAAACACAACCTGCCGAAGCCGCGCGCGTGCCGGCGCCGCCCCCGCTTCCGGCGCGCCGGGCGCCGCCCAAACCCGTATGTAAATATCGCGTAGATATCAACTTGTTTATGTGATTTAATGGGAAAGAATTTGCGATGAGTTGTGTGCACGTTTAATTTTTGTATTCGTCGTTCTAGTGCTTATTTCCAGTATTAACATTTTAATTAATTATATCTCTAATTACTTTCTGATAAACGCTTTTTTTTTTCAATCTTTCCTGATGTTAAATGAAGATATGGGCCTTGATGGATTACTCTAAGTCTAGTGGGAGGACTAGAGCTTTTAAGCTCAGTTACCGGAACACACTTATGAGTGCCTGGCGACAGATTTACAAATCAAGGGTGGAAGCTAGTCAGGCGGGCATTAAAAAATGACCACGCCATAGTTTCATCGCGATGTGTTCCTTCATTGAAAGGTGAGACTCATTGCAAGGTTTCGAATATTTACCTCTATCATTGCTTGAATTTTTCTTAAAACACACTTTCTGAGTAAAATATATTGTGTACCACCAAGCTTGAATCACTCGATACTCTTTCCCTTTTAGTAGATATTTTTCATAAATGTGCCAATATTTTATTACTTGAGAGTTGAAAAATTTATATTAGACACTAAATAACTTACAGTATAGATTTGAAATCACGTCACTAATTACATATATATTGACATACTTTATGGGAAAAATAAAACAATCAAAGTCAAGTTATCCGATTCTTGTATAAAACTGTCTATACAAATATTGATAATGAGAATTAAATATTAGTAAAGTACATTGGTATTTCATGAATTATTTGATTTTTTTGATACGATTTTTTATAGTCAATGATAATTTTTATGTGGCTACTTTTAGTTATTTGACTGAGATATTAAAACACGTATAGTACATACGTATAGTACATAATTATATACATTAAATAAATTCCTTTATATCTAAATGAAATGAAAATGACCTTTCCTATACGAATAATAATATTAAAAATACAAAAATAGATTTAAGTATAATATATGAATTTTATGAATCCTTTTCAATACGTTTTAAGCGTTCACTCGCGGACATTTTATAGCCAAACTGTTAGGAGTTATTACATCTGGCGACAAACTGGTATACATTATCATGGCCGGGGCGACAAAACGAGATGATATATTTTGTTTCTAAAAAGTTTCGTAAAAGTTTTTACTATACTGAGATATTGTATATTGTAGAGAGTCTATTAACTATTGACATAGGTTACACTTAACATCAAGTGAGATTGTGGCCACTAGGCCAAACCTATAACGATAAAATAAAAGAATTAAAAGTTTTTCAAAAAAGTGCTGTCTAAGAGTCTACGGTGTGTACAATTAATTTTATACATTAAAATCTCTGTGACCGCGTGAATCGACCTCAAAAAATTAAACTCGCAAAATCTCAAATTGTCCTTCGAGCCGGTTATCAATTTATTTCTTTTAAACTTATTTTGTAAGCGCGATATAATAACGTATCAAACCATATTCTGTTAGGAGTAAGTAGTTTTTTTTTAATATTAAATATTAATATTTCAAAGTGTTATGTCGTGTAGACTATGCTGCAGTGATCGTATATTTCGTGCAAACGTCTACGCTTTTAAACGTACTTATTCTGATATACGAGTATGATGCATTTTATATATTCTTCAATATGCCGTTTCTATTTCAAACTATATCGACAATCTAATATCTAATCTATACAGTATATTTATACTACTATAATAAAAAAGGTAAACTTCGTATGTTTATAGGGACACTATAATAGAACGCTTCATTATACGTGTGCGATATAGGCTATTTTATGTTCTCATTAAGTTTTATATTCTAATTAAAGCAAATGAAGTCACGGGCGATTGCTAGTCTAATATATATTATGAATGCGAAAATACGTTTGTTTGAACATTTGTCGATCAATCACGCTCAAAACGGGTGGACGGTGGACGGATTGTAATGAAATTTGACGTACAAGTCGATTATGTTGTAGATACCGATAAAAAAAATTCGCCACCAAACCGGGCGGGCACCAGCTAGTTTATAAGTTTAAGTCTTACAAATAACTGAAGTTTTAAATACAAATTCTTAGGTTCAAATTTTTTTATGAAATTTAGATGCTATCAGTCATATACTCGTATAGTGAAACCATTTTCTTAATTACTAAATTTTTTTAGGTTGTTTTCAAGCTAACTTGAAATTTACTTACCATATGAACTATTTCGAAATCATTGCACTTGTACAGAATAACTAAATTATATCACGTAAAATACTACCAATGTTAAAGAACATACATTACAATAAGGGTATACGAATTAAAACTGAAGACAATACTAGACGAATTAAGGTTTTCTACTATACATTTATGTATATGTTGATTTATTGTCTTTAACTCTTAGGGTTACGTCAGCCTAGTTGTTTTCACGCATTTTATTTATGAGCCCTGCCAGACTTTCCTACGCTGTTTTATTTCGGACACATTCCATCATTACGTGATGCATATTTTGAATTTCAACGTATTTTTCACAATTACGTATATTTTAAAAATCAACAACGGTAATATTTCTATTATGCATTAGAAATTACGGATATTATTTCGATAATCGAGTTGTTCTCAAGAATAAGGCACCGTATACGTCCGGCATATACCATAATTTTGATTGAAATTTATTGCACTGCCGTGCATCACCAGAGGGCCCGTAACCGAGTTAGCACAATAAGCCACTTTGGTGATTAAATGGATCGTTTAGTCATGTAAAATGTATATGAATAAATATGAATAATGTAGCGTACAGAGACCACATACTGTACCTAATCTAAAACGTAGTTTTAAATCAATTTACAAGCTTGTCTTTAACCATAATCTCAATTGATATTTTGTTATGGTGTTAATAAACTAGGTAAGACTTGTCCTTGGGGATACAAATTTAATTTGAGGGTGATATCTAGCCAGACGAACTTTAGAAAATGGCATACTGGTATGATTTGATTTAATCCCGACGTTTCCTTATTTGAAATTTCATGCACGACAAATTTTATTAATCACATTGTGTTTAATGTTACACACAATATATTCATATTAAATTCATTCTGGCTGGTCCCGCAGACGTTGTTCTGCCCATTCCAGTAGTTAATAACTCGACAACAGATCTATTAAAAATTCATAGTGATCGGAGAATGATATAGAATATACACGGTTAATGTAAGTCCTGATTTTCATGACTATATTCGTCATTGAAATGGCCTAGCGATGTGATGAACAGACTTGTACGAACTGTTGTATTGAGGTATGTACTTCATTTATAACATTTCCTACGCATTCTAAATATGAATCATTTCATACCTTGCCTACTAGCTTCAGGCATTCTATAGAATGTCTAAGGCACTCTATAGAATACCGGGATTGTATACATTGCCTATGCATATATATCAATATTCATTTTTACAATAAATCAAAATCATCAAATCTTGCTTATAAACACAACTACCGGTTTGGAAAACATCACAGTCGTCGAGAAGAATCGGCAAGAAACTCGAACGGACTTAAATTTTTCTCTTTTTTTTAATTCCAGTTGTACAAACAGTTATTACAAGTTAATAATTATATTAATAATTTAATGGATGCACAGAGAAGGATTCACTTCCAGACATCACTATCATTCACATACACATTTACATACGTATACATATATTTTTAATATCGAAGAAAATTTTATCATTTAGTTTTTTTAATGCTAAAGCCACCGAAACAAATATTATGGATATACCTTACAAAAGCTGCTGAAAATTTGGCACATATACTTTCATTGCCCAACGATACGTAGTGAAGCTGTCATACAGTGCGATGTGGCTGCATAAGCTACGAACAGATTTTATTCAGAGTTGGCTGTTTTTATTTATTATATTCAATTGGTCAAAAGTTATTCATATATTAATATGAATACATATAATTAGTGTTATTTTTTATAATATTACTAGCGGACTTGACAGACAATGTCTTGCCTGCAAATAAAAAAAAACGTAGAACTCGATAACAGTACCACCTACCGAGTCCATTTGCGAATCTAATCACTCAGGAACCCAGCCAAATACACACACAAAATTTCATCAAAACGGGTTCAGCCGTTTAGGAGGAGTTCAGTCACATACACACTTGCAGAAGAATCATATATATAAAGATTGATTGATTGAGCGGATGACTTATGATCTTTACATAACTCAGTACTAGGTTTTACTACCGCTGCGCGATGACATCTGTCAAGTTCGTATTTCTTTTATATACTAGCTTTGTAAAATGACTGCACAGTGCTTGATGGAAAGTACGATGTGGTCCAGAAACAACAGTGTTCGATGGTGACAAATACCATCACAGAAATACCTATTTAGACCTAGTTCGAATATGTTGGGTGGGAGTTGATTCCACATCTTCAATATAAGAATTTGCAAATCTTTCTTCTTTCCTAGATGTATACTACAGTGTAGCTTATCTGAGCTAATCTTAGCTGCCTACGTATTTCTGTAATAAAAGAGAGATGATGGAATATTTTTTGTCTACGAATAGACGATGGATTAGACGATGGACGATGGATTTTAGTCAGATTTCTTTTGTTATAAGTTTAGCGTTTTGGCCACAAATTTACTTTATGTTAAGTTACGATCTGGCCCAAAATAATAACAAGATACTACCCGAGTGTGTAGTGTGAGGACTGGTTCTCAAGTGCAGCTGCCAGAACACACCTATTAGGTGAATGACGACAGATTTTCAACTTGAGGGTGGTAGCTAGTCAGGCGGGTATCAAAAAATGCCTTTTCACTATGCTATGGTTTCATTACGATGTTTTCACGTCGATCGACGCGATGCCCGTACACGCTACCACCACTCACCCGTCATTGCACGAATGCAGAGTTAGAGGTCATCACACATCGAATCTTGTAATGAACCTAGGTCAAGATTAAAACCGCGGCAAAACAGTAGGACCGTAAAAGATAACTTTATAGTTTAAAATTGATTCCATGGGTAGCTAACTACCCTTAATTAGCAAATCAGCGATTCCAGTTGTTGCAATTGAGACAGAATTAAAATAAATAAATCAAACAAATCTACCAGAATAAAATATAAACCTGTCGTCACTCTATAATAAAATATTATATTCGTAACTCGATGTTTGCACTTAGTAGATTGCGTGTTGACGTCACCAAGAGCTGTCACATATGCGCGGAGGCAAGCCGTTTCGTGGAAACAATACGAACACTGGTCAAATATTGGCATATTTGTCATGCGTGATGAATGACACATATATTATTTGGTTGCTGAACATATTTTAACAAGAAAAAGCGATGTTTCAATACAAACAATATCTGCTTCAAAATAGTAGATATATTATCGCTGAAAGCTCTACATATACGATAATTTGAATGTAGGTATAAGTTATTATAGAAAACGTTTGCAACAAACACCTTTAGAGGCTATAAGTTCTGCACATATTATTACTAATAAATTACTATCAATTTTAGTCATAATTCTAAAAATTAGCTTGGAAGTAACAAACTGTGAACTGGTTTCTAAATTGAAGAAGCGAAGCACTCGCTCCAGAAATATGAATGTGGATAAAGCGGAATCAATCTGGCTCGAGTGGTGGTAATGAATTGGCTGGACTATGATTGATACGATACCAGCGTGTCATCCACTAATGGCCGTGTATGGTAAAAATATACTTACTGCATGATAAAAACGCTGCGTTTTGTACAATGACCGCAAATCAACGCAAAATTTGATTTCTATGCTTTTGTTGTGTTTTACTATTATAGCAATTAGACACCAAGAGTTGGTCTCCTTAAATAGCTTTACCATTATTGTTTTGTATATAATCTGTTTGAATTTACTTTGCTACTTCTACCTGAAACATATTTCGATAACTGTCATTTTCACAGTTCCACCTAAGATTGCTCGATTGATTTAAAAGGGAGAAAATCTGCATCTTTTACACAAGTACGGTTACGTGTGGAATACTGCTGTCACTTTTGGGATCGATCAGCCAAATATCAGTTAGCCGCACTTGACTCTTCAGCATCGAGTTTGTCAGTATGTTGGCTATATAGTGCTGATGAAAGCATGAATGCTCATTCTAGAGCATCGGCTGAATGTAGCTTACCTGTAGTATTTTACAGATTACCGTTTGGATAGAGTGCACAGGAATTGTACGAACTAATTCCGATCAACTTCTTCCATCACATGGCAACTTCAGGTCCTTATGTGGTGGACATTCTTACGTTTCACACGAAACAATTCGCTTCCTCGTTAATTAAGCGAACGGGCAAGGAGTACAATTTAATTCAGGTGTCTTCTCTCATTCCATCCACCTTTAACAGGAGTCTTCAAGCGAAGGGTGAATAGGCATTTGATAGATAAAAGCAATCCATTGTTGGTCCCATCATCACTTATCATAAAGTGATATCGAGGTCAAGCGTATTCTTGTAAAACATTTTTTAGTAAACTTGAATTTCCCCTTAATATGTAACTCTTTCATAAATGAAATTGTTGTACAATATCAATTCTGGCCGAGATCAGATTCACGTGGCATGAAATGAAACAACGGAACAGAAATGAAACGATTCGGTCGAAATCTATATTATAATACATTTGAAAGGCATAATTTTAATAAATAAATTTCCACTTTAAATCTGTTGATAAATATATACATTGAAGATCGAAACGGGTATATATGTTCGTTGTAACGTAACCTTTTGTTAGACGAGTGCGTACAGAATGAGAGTTGTGAACGCATTTCATTACGCAAAATGATTCACCGTCGGTTAGTGAGACGGAAAAGACGTTCAGTACAGTTACATGATGGTGTGAGTGCGTATTTTTGTATTAGCGGTTTGTAGAGGAAGCTTTAACTATTACAGATATTCGCGTATTTGATATTATTGTTCGCAATGATTAAATATGCTTTTACGACAATTGTGTTGACTGGACTGGTGGATGCACGAAGTGTAACACCTACCAAAGTGCAACGCTCAGGTTTGTCGCGTTCTAGGATTAGCCAGTATTATATCCAATAATCAAGCTGGGTGGTAAAGATATGTGTACCCGAGTAGGTGGACCACCATGTACAGTGATTCTCTTTTCGTTTGTCGCACTTAGGGAACAGCCAGTTTATATCCGGCTGCCGGTACGACATCGACGACCGGAGTTGGATTATCTATCTCTCGGTAGTTGTTGTTGTTATTAGATTGTACTGTGCTTACCATCAGACGTCACGATATTGAGCTGCTATAAATAATGTAGATGGATTTACATTGGTGATCGTATTACGAACAAAACAGAATCAGTTCCAGTCGAAAGCTATTAATTAACCGATCGATCATTACAGTCATTGTTATGGTAATTTTTATTACAGTTAAAACGCTTTGGATTGTGTGTAAGCCAGTTTAATTGGGATCCCGTCCTGTTTGAATGTAATGAAGCTTGTCGCCTGCACACCCGCGTTCTCCGGGTGGATAAATAATTTTGTTTTATTTACTCGGGTTTTCGTTATCCAGTGAATCTTGTTTGTTTTTAAACTAAACGATTATCGTAATAATGAAATACAAGTTGACTATTAGGTGGTACAAGTCCATAAATACGTTGCATATTACAAACTTAAAGATTTAGTAAATATTTTTACTTAGTTTAGTATATTAAAAAAAGATGATTAGATGTCCGCTCTGCACAGAAAATTGATACGCAATCACTTTCTTACATAATAACTCGTATATTTCTACAAGTTTTCCTCTATTCTTTATCTTCCTACGGTTATGTTTTATTGCTTTCAAACACACTTATTCGTTGATATATTATGTTTTAACGTACACAAGAAAAAAAGTTATTCAAAATAAATTCCAACTCTTTATACAGATATTAGAATTATATGACTAATAATAAAATACCAAAGATCATAATATAGTTTGACAAGAAAATCAAAATTAGCCATATAATACTTTTTATTATGACGATTTCCTGAACCGAAATATCCTGCACCTACCTATCGCGACATAGTAGGTATGCGGCCGCGGGCGTCGAGAGATTGGAATATGTAAATAGCAGATCAGTTTTAACTCCTACAACTGTTGTGCCGACGGTCCATTTGAGGTATAATCGAATGGAAGAGAAATTGTTTTATAATATTTCCAAAAATCCTTTTTTCCCATCCACAATGACAAATGCCGTATAATACGTTTTTATACACAGTTGAAAAAATAAAAGTCATTAAAATGTATTCACATCACTATCATTGACGGCTGACTTCATCATGTCACACTTCTGTCACATGATGAAGTCAGCCGTCAATTTGACTCTCTATTAAACGAGCCAAAAGAAATATAACTGAAAAAAAGAAACGCGTTTATAACCTTCGTATTCTCATAGCTTCTCATCCTAGTATGTCATATCTTCACCATTCGTCCTCTCTCTATAGCATCAATTTTTGTTTTTGACTTCATCATTTCAGTCGAAAGACGTCCACTGCTGGACATAGGCCTCTCCCAAAGATAGCCACAACGACCGGTCCTGCGCTGTCTGCATCCAGCGGCTTCCCGCAACCTTTACCAGGTCGTCGGTCCACCTTGTGGCGGGTCTGCCCACGCTGCGTCGTACGTGGCCGCCACTCGAGAACTCTTTGACCCCATCGGCCATCTGTTCTACGAGCTACGTGGCCAGCCCACTGCCACTTAAGTATAGCTATTCTTCGGGCTATGTCAGTGACTTTGGTTCTCCTGCAGATCTCCTCATTTCTGATTCGATCACGCAGAGAAACTCCGAGCATAGCCCTCTCCATTGCCCTTTGAGTGACTTTGAGCTTTCTTATGAGGCCCATAGTTAGCGATAGTTAGTTGTTTTTGACTTAATTCCTTTTTTTGACTCTAATCGTTTATCAAAGTTTCATTGCAATCGAAGGAACGGTTTAGGAACACACAGGGAACAAAGAAACATTCATTTTGATATACTATATATACAATTATACGTAGATAATCTTCAAATCTGATGAACAGATTCAATAAATAGGTTATCACAGGCATATTTTTTTAATGTGTAAGTATTATACTTAAAGATATTGAAAAACCAAAAGAAAGCATTGAGAAAAAACTATGTAAACATGATTGATTTAAATGAACGTTATACAGCAGCCCCTTAACTTTCTCTAATGGAAGTATCAATATCGCTTGCTCCTGTAAATCAGTTAGTGAAGATTGTGTCTGTAGATGAGACCGTAATGCGGTTTGCTCGCGGATACGCTACTGTTTAACGCCCACCGTTCCTCGTAGGGTTGTCGCTCACACTTTCCACCTATTGTTATAGTGTTCTAACAATAATACCCAGTCGCGTCGGTATAAAACTTTAACTGAGGACCGACGAGGATTTGGCGTCCTTTAAAAATGAATATTTCGGATTTAGGATTTTAAATTTTAAATTGTTCTTGTGGGTATACAACGTATTTTATAGGAACAGAATATAAAAGTTGATGCAGTTGCAATGTATCAGACCGCTTTTTTGGAACTGTATCTGATAGAAGACATAGTATAATCTTGTTTGTAGACATTACTATCATATCCCCATAGCTCACATCTAATAAATACTGTGTCACTGCTCACATCCTTGGAATATATTATCATCTACGACTGATTTTGTTTCTAGCCATTATTTTTTGAATGTATTAATAATTTGTTTAATCAGTGTACAAAAAAATGAGGTTATTTTGTATAGGTGCCAGCCCTAAGCCCGTGTTCAGATTGTAGCCTAAAGGGTTTTCGCTCCCCGTCGTTGAGTCGTTTTAAAACAACGTTATTAAACAAACCGCACTGATGTGGTTCACGATACTCATAAATATTAAACGGTGCTCGTTCAAACGCCTTGCTTGCCGGTAATCGTTCCTACTAATTCGCTTTGTTCAGGGAATTCAATGGAGTTTTTTATTTTAGTATTACAAAAAGCTTGTTTTCTGTGGCAATATTTGTTGTTGTTTACTTCTATATACAGGGCTCTTTTTTTTTGGGGTAGAGAGGTTCAAGATCTACAACGCGCTAGTGATACGTATGAGTTTTCAAGTGTCCATAGGCTACGGTCGCCGCTTACCATCAGGCGGGCCTTATACTCGTTTGCCATCTTTATGTCATAAAACAATATATATCATATTACCGATTAAAAGGTTATTTGATTTTCCAAATTTTACTGTAAAACACGACTGGCAAGTATTTTTAATTATTGGTCGTTAAATATCTACTGATACTTAAACACATAATTTTAATGTATATATTATAAAAAAATGTATGTTTGTTTATTCCATATGCATTCCTAAGCCATTCATCCGATTGCAATGAAGTTGCAATGATTGCTGCATTGTGTGCACTACAATCAATTTATAATACGTAGCGTGAGAATCATTTCATTTCTAGGGCAACGGGAACGAAATCTCTAGCAATGCTAAATAATATACTATACAATTATTGAAAAATAATTATTGTGTGGTTTTATGAAACCACGATGCAAGTGAAACTTTAAAAAACAAAAAATTATAATAGCTTCATCTTCGCCTCGAGTCTCACAGTTCCCTACTCTACGGCCAGCTGTAATGCGACATGCGATAGAAGAACGAATTTTTTGGGGCGATACAATAAAAAAATCAATTTAAAAACATGTTAAGTATGTGTTTTATTATGTATCAATAGGATATTTATTATAGAGTCGATCATTTTGTGAACGACACTGATATCTGAAAGTGAGTCCCCGAGAATGACAATATCTATAAGCAATACAAATAATGTAAAAAAAAAATTATAATTAAAAAAGTTGATAAATCCGGTCGAGTTTCTTGTCGGTTCTTCTTGATGAGTGGCATGTTTTCCGAACTGGTGGTAGTGTTTATAAGAGACTTGTTAGGCCCTAAATTGAATATTTGTTATTTCTTTCACGTGTACTGAGTCGGACGCACTCCTTTATTAAATCTATCAATAAAAAATAAATTATTAGGATTGAGTACCATTACAATATCTAAAAGGGTTGTAACTTGACAAACGTGTATAAACCTTTAAAAAATCACGTTCCAAGTCATTAGATTCGCAGGAACGTTGCGATATCAGGTGTTAACGCGTCGAATCACACTCGCTCGGGACCGATTGAATATCGTACGGGATGTGAGTCTCTTTACATCAGCCATTAGCAGGTGAATTTGTTAAGGGGATGACATGTAACACTCATATGTAATTACACAGAGCGTTACAAAATACAATCGTTCCTGGCGTACACAATCTTTGTATCATGACGATTTATTAAGATTTGTTTATCGTTTTTTCGATGTAGCACATGCCATTTTCCCGGCTACGGCAAAGTCAAAAGGAATGTGAAAATATGAAATATGAGAAAATTTGGAATTCATAAATATAAATAAATGTAGTACAATATTAAATATTGTACTAAATATACCAAGCGCTACAAAAACAATTTTATACTATACTAGTTATGCCCGCGGCTCCGTTCGCGTGGACTACAGAATGCCGTCAGTCGAGCGCACGTGCGGATTGTGTTACCTCCGCTCAAAAGACGGAAGAAAAAATCTTCTTGTGGGTAATCCTTAGAAGGTAAATATATACTATCGCTAATTTGACGCTAATCTGCCATTATATAGAACATTAATTTGATATTCCTCTTATGGTTTACTCAGCGTAGGCCATTTAAGCGTCCCAAATGAGTTTTTTTTTATTTCGTATTGATTCACCATTATCGTCACTGTTTATTTCGTATGTTACTTTATCTTACAAAATATATCCTATAACATGGCCAGATAACATATCTATGAATTGAAATAGTAAACATGTAAATCCGATGAATGCTTTTCGCGTGAAATGAACATAAACGGAAAGACACATAGAGACGTTAAGTTTTATACGATGTATAGATTCAGTGTTTAAATAAATAGATAAACGGATTTTTCGTATAATTATAGTATTTTTTTCCGTAGTCGGGTTACAGTTGTATTCTTACTTTTTTAGCTTATTATTCTATGAACATTCAATTTATTTCTCTAGTTATAATCTTAACGTCACATTAAAAGTAACTACTGCGTCTAAAAAGCGTCCAAAGTTGAAAATTGTATGTGTATAAGAATGTTTTCGCGTCAATACTCGGTTGTATGAACTGCCGAGACGCTTTTAATATTTGTTAAATAACCTGAATAATCATGTTTCATGTAGTTTACAAGATACATAAAACTTTTTTTTGCATATGTCGCCGTAGAACTATTTACCAGTGTCAGTGTTCATCTCATGAAGTATTAATTCGACTACCGTATTTATCTCCTTTCCTAATTAGGCAAGTAAGGAGCTCGCCTTGAGTAGTTATGAGTAAATTCGAATTTAACTACTCTGACAAGTGATAATGCAATATTGATACTGGCTGATACGCATATCACGTCTTGTCATAGAAAAGAAAAAAATAATTACTAACAGCCAATATAAATTTGAATTTTCCAAATAACACTGGACAACGATGCCTTATCTACAGTCTTCCGCTTTGGAATTTTCAAACGTTGCCGAGCAAAAGTTCGTCCGCTTTCGGATCGAGCAGTAACTTGCGTGCTCACTGATTCGTTTGTTTTCGATAAGATAATCCCAATGCCTGAATAAATGAACTCCTCAGCCAATTTGAAGTTTTTCTTTTAAATTATGTATTATTTTGTGCCAGAGTTCTACAATTTATTTGATTATAGAGTACCAGATACTTCACGTGTATTATTTGTAAGACCTTTTATTGCCAAATATTTGGCATTTGATTGGTAGAAATAGAATATATCGCATCTGATATCTATCTGATTAGATTACCTAATCTATGGTCCGGTCAGCTGTCACGTGCCTTCTCTATTTCGAATTGTTTGAAATAACTATTCTAAAATGTTAGTGTACATCATAGTTCAATTAATTTAATCGCACAGAAGCCTGTAATAAAGTTGAATGGTATTAACAACTCAAAACTACATATAGAGGAAAGTAATATTCAAAAGTGAAAATGTTAAAGTTTTAACAACCGAGTTGATCAAAGACCCCTCCGGGTCTAATTGCACTTGGGATATGATATTCTCATCATTATAATGATTATTTAATGTAGTTTTGTTTAAAGCAATCACGGTTTATTCACGAGGGACTGGCAACTTATAAAGTTTATTCTTATAGACTTTGGTTGCAGTCACTATTTTCTTTCATAATTTTACTTTAAATCACTTTTGATTATTAATTCAGTTTAAACTAAATCATTATAAGGTACATACCACTTATGGTATATGGTTATGGTTCTCTGGAAACGATTCTTGTAGTAGAAATGGAGTCGCTGTGATCCTACCAAAAGATCAAAGGAATAGCGTTTTAGGATATGAAGCCGTTTGTGACAGAGTGTTAACCATGAAACTGAAGGCAGCGCCGGTGAACTTAAACATAGTACAGGTGTATGCGCCAACTAGTACTGCAAGCGATGAAGAACTGGAAAACTTCTATACAAAGCTAGAGTTCGCTATCTCTAAAATTCCCAACAGAGAACTTTTAATAATACTTGGCGATTTTAACGCGAAAATAGGAGATAATGCCCACCAACTAAGCTCATGTGCCGGAAAATTCGGATTGGGGAAGCGAAATGAGAGAGGAGAACGTCTGGTCCAGTTCGCTGCCGAGAATAGCCTGATCATTGCGAACAGTTTCTTTGAAAACCATCCACGAAGATTGTACACCTGGACTTCGCCCGATGGCAATCATCGCAATCAAATAGATTACATCTTGGTGGGCTCGCGGTGGAAATCCTCAATAAGCAATACCCACACGTTACCTGGAGCTGACTGTGGGACGGATCATCAGCTGTTGATCTCTAAAATTAAACTAAAACTGAGAGCAGCTAGAAAATCAGATGGTCAAAGGAGATTGATTGTAGGAGATGTTCCAAAGTTTGTGGCCTCGTTGGAACAAAACTGGAGTCAATGGACAGCGGTGAATGCGGACAGCTCAGAGGTTCTGTGGGGACAGGCAAAAACCCTTATAAGCGAAGCTGTTAAAGAGTCGATATTACCTGTAGGAAAACGTCAACGCCAACGCTGGATGACCAATAGTACTCTTGCCCTTGTTGAGGAGAGAAGGTTGTTAAAGGCTTCTGGAACGAATGTGACAGTTCTGAATGAAAAATCAGCGAGCATACAGGAGGCGTGCAGGCGAGACAAGAACACTCACCTCCAGAAAATATGTGCGGAAGTTGAAGCGCACGCTGGTAGGCATGAATCCAGAGACCTTCACCATAAGATCCGATCCATAACCAAATCGCTCACTACTAGAACTTGGGCTATAGAAAACGCTCGTGGTGAGACAATTACGGAACTCGACGCCATCTCTGAAACATGGAAGGACTATTGCCAAACTTTGTTTCAGGATTCAGAATCGCGATGTTTTCCATCAACACAGCCTGAAACTGACGAAATGGAACCTGACATATTAAAGGATGAAGTTAGAGCAGCCATAAAGCATCTCAAAAATGGCAAGGCAGTAGGGAGAGACTTTATCCCGATAGAAACCCTCAAGGCGTCAGGAGAGTATGGTGTTCAAATTTTCCACGCTCTATGTAATAGCGTTTGGCGAACCTGTGTTTGGCCGCAGGATTGGGCACACACTATCTTCGTGCCTCTACATAAGAAGGGCTCTACAAAATCTTGCGGCAACTATCGCTTAATCGCTCTGATACCGCATGCAAGCAAAATACTTCTGCGCATTGTGAATGAGTGCTTGAAATCGTACCTGTCTAAGGAAATAGCACCTGAACAGGCTGGTTTCGTGAAGGGTAAGGGCACCCGCGAGCAGATTCTAAACGTGCGCCAGATAATCGAGAAATCCCGGGAATTCAACAAACCTATTTACATCTGTTTTGTTGATTTCTCAAAGGCATTTGATTCAGTGAAATGGCCGAGACTCTGGGGCACGCTCTTGGATATGGGTACTCCAAAACACCTGGTGACAATACTTAGACACCTTTACGAAAACGGGACGGCCTCAGTAAGAACAGATGAGGTTCTGTCCAGCGATTTCCACCCCAGTGCGGGAGTACGACAAGGATGTATAATTTCTCCGTTACTGTTTAACATCTATACAGAATTAATAATGAGGATTGCTCTTGAAGGTTGGGCTGACGGTGTCACCATCGGAGGTAAACGAATATCAAACCTACGATACGCAGACGATACCACACTTTTTGCGAGTAGTGTTGAACACATGGAAGAGCTCCTACACAGAATGGAATGTGTCAGCCTTGATTTTGGTCTCAAAATAAATCACAGCAAGACTAAAATGATGATTGTCGATCGTGCAAACAACAACTCGCCACAGGTTACACAAATAGCGAGTTGTGAGGTGGTGCAATCATATATATACCTCGGTGCATTGATATCGAATAGTGGCGGCTGCATAGACGAAATCAAGCGACGCATGGCAATATCCAAATCAGCTATGGATAAGCTGAAGAAAATATGGAGGGATCGAAACATCACCAAAGCCACCAAAACCAGACTTGTCAGGGCTCTCATATTCCCCATATTTCTTTATGCTGCGGAGACATGGACCCTACGAGAAAGTGAGAAAAAAAGGATTGATGCTCTTGAGATGTGGTGCTGGAGAAGAATGCTCGGTATATCGTGGACGGAATTCCGAACCAATGAGTCTATTCTTGGAGAGCTGGGCATCAAGCAGAGGCTATCAAACACAGTGCAAGTTCGCATCCTCACTTTCTTTGGACACGTATCACGGCGCGGAGGCGAATCCATTGAACGCCTGGTAGTGCAGGGCAAAGTTGAAGGCACCCGACCTCGCGGGAGATCATCCATGAGGTGGACGGACCAAATAAAAAGCGCCGTCGACGGTCCTCTGCACGAATGCTCAAGGAAAGCGGCAATTCGCGAAGAGTGGCGTCGTATTGTTAAACTGGCTACAAAAACTTCGACGTGACGGCCACGACCACTCTGGCAAGAGTGTAACGCCAAAGAAGAAGAAGACCACTTATTACTAGACATAAATTATTGGACAACCGCTGGGTGTAAAATAACAGGGGTTTTAATATGAAATTGCCATTTTAACGTACGGCTACTTTGAATGAAAATTAAACCCGCATAGTGTCAGATTTCAGAGTGATTTTTTTTTCACACGAAAACAGTCTATTTTTAAATTAAGACGACATTTGATATTCGACTTTCAATTGTTTTTACATTTAGCATTTAACGTGCAGAGAAAATCAGAGTAATATTCGAATACGAGTTCCGACGTGGGGCTAACACAGCGGAAACGGCTCGTAATGTCAATACTCTGTTTGGAGAAGAAATTACTGACGAACGCTAAATAACGATGAATTGAAGGTGATGGTAGACGCCGATCCGTTTCAAACTACCAAAAAGTTTGCGGTTTATTTTGACGTTATAGCATACTGACAATAATGACTAATTTGGAGCAAATCGATAAAATTTAAAATAACCTTGAAAAATTGATGATTCTTGGTTTGACTGATATGCAGAGAGCAGCGCGTTTTAAATCTTCCTTTACTTTGTTAAACCGGTACAGAAATGAAGGGGTTTTCAACTGAATTGTGACATGTGACGAAAAGTGAATCTCTTAACAATAATTGCAAGCAATCAACGTAATGGGTGATCCTAGATGAAGTGCCAAAACAATGTCCTAAAGCGAAACCTACCTACAGATAAGTGATGGTAACCGTTTGCTGGCCACTTCAGGGCGAAATTTACCACAGTTTCCTTAAATCCGGTCAAGCAATAACAGCAGATATCTACTGTGCAGAACTCCGAACAATGATGGCGTAACTCGCAGCAAAACAGCCCTAACTCGATCATCACCATTATTGCTCCATGATAACGCTAGACCTAACCCTGCTCGTGAAACAGTTTTAACACTACAAGAACTGCAGTTAGAAACCATCTATCTTCTTCCATACTCGCCGGCCTTTGCCCCAACCGACTACAACTATTTCAGTGATTTGGAGACTTTTTTCCAGGGATAAAAAATTCCCAGGAAGCAGTACAAAATGCCTTCAAACATTTTGTGGGGTCCAGGTTCACAGAGTTTTATCAAAAAGTCTGAAATTATATTCCTATTAGATGGCAGGAATATATAGACTACGATGGTGGATATTTTGATTAAATAAATATAATTCATTTTTAAAAAAAATTACGGAACGGAAATTTCATACTTTAATCCCTAATATGTATATATAATGTACCACAATATAATCATTCAATACCAAACTATTTTCGTATTTATTTAAGACTATTTATCTAGTACTAGCTGTGCCCCGCGGTTTCACCCGCGTATTATTTAAAAGAAATCGCTGGTTGATGATTTATAATATATTTTACAAAAAAATTATCGCGTGGCCAGAGTTATACCTCACAACTCACACGGCGCGTTCACGCCACTACACCTATAGTCACAGCCCCGAGCCGAGTGTTGAATTATTTTAATTTTACGTTATCTCCCAAACTATTCGTCCAAATAACATGCTATAAAAGGCAAAATTTATCTATATAAAATTGTTTTGATGATGAAGTAACTTTCGTTCGTAAGGATTAATATATCATGCCTAATAATAATGCTCATAAATCATTTCCAATTTTCAATAAAATTTTGCCACAAATACCTTATTGTGGAGACAGACAGATACGGAGACAGATAGACATATGCTATCCAGAACTTTTTTTAGGTGTACTAAGGAGCTCTATTTTTGTAGAACATTGTATTTACGTATCACTAACCATTACGCTAGCACACGCAGATAAAGCAGTTCGGGTGCGAAATTAATTCCAACTTAATTAACAAAATATTTAAGACCCTATCTAAGAAGTATAACCTAATGCTAGATAGCCTATACTGTCCTCTTGAATCTGGTTATCATATACAAAAAGAATTTTTCGAATCCGAATGGTTTCAGAGATTAGCGTGACCGCTTTATTATAATATATATAGAATAGATAATATTCATAGCATAAATCTGAAAGTACGTTAGTTTGAATATTTGCCCATCAATCATGTTTAAATGTTTAGACAGATTCCAATAAAATTCAGCATAGAAGTCGACTGCGTAGTGGAATCGTATATAAGATACTTTTTCTTGAACATCCAACAAGCGAGCGAGTAGCAGTTAGAATTTAATATTTGAGTGATTACAGTGACATTACACAGCGATGTTCGATAATTTCAGGTAATTCCCGTCTACCATACTTGTTAGTACGATTGCAGGCTATTATGGGCTCCGAAATTCTCCAATGTAAGTACATATTACACGGTGTGTGTTTTAACCGCACCGCGGTACGGATCGTCACCTTATATCCGTAGGTGATATTCGACCGAGCCTACAGTTACACCGGCCTGTCCATTGTTCAGCTGAAATATTGCTTTATGTAGGAGTTGCAAACCTTTTTTTTTTGTAACAAAAGATATTTAACTAAGTTAAAAAAACTTATTAAGCACAGACGTTTGGAATGAATCGATTATGGATATAAAATAAAAAAGGCCGCGCGGGACGCCTGGCAGATGTGAAACATCGAGATTATTTTGTTCAGATAATATGAATAAAAGGATAGTTTATGAAAAAATAATTGCATAATCAAAAATAAAGTTTCTTGCGCACTCATATCAAAAAATTTGGATGAATAATATGGTAAACAATAATCAGAAAATCTTTAAAAAATTGGTTGAGAAAAGAAAGATATAAATATTCTGAATTCGCTGAAATTAATGGTACCATACAATTTAATAATGCCGACCATTGATAATTTGCGGATCCATTGATAGTCATTACTGTTATGCAAGCCTGTCAACTGTTAATTTCACTTTAAGCACGCGTTAATTTAAACACAGTTAAAACTAATTTGATAATTGTACCAATCTGTGGACATTCCACGACTGGACGAAGCCCTCCTTTTTAATGTAAAAACACCGAAGAAACCTCATCTGAGTAATGTCTGATACATACCTTTACTACTAGAACATATTTCAAGCGTACGTAATTTAGATTCCCTCGTGATGGTTTTTCATCGTTAGTCAATAATTTTAGCAGTTATATACAAATTAACGAAATACACCGAGTATACATGTCTAATTAATTATTTACAATTAATTAATTTTTAAATAATTCATTTTATAATTAGTCTTGAATATTGTTTTTAATGAAACCAAAGGTTGCATACCCATGAGGCTCGCCCGCCCGCGAGTCGTTAATTCACGACATCGAGTATTGTTTCCTGTCCTGTACCGTCATTGAGGCCGCGCTCAATTTTCGCTTTAAAACCACTCACTCTAATACATAGCGTGAGAAAGAGATGGCAATAACCGTCAATTGCGAATATTAAACGAGCGTCCGTTGCCATGGATACTGTCGTTTCCGGCAGGCCACATCCGGTGATACCTGAAAAGCTTTTTGCACGGCACAATGTATTGTCTCTTTCCACGATAAAATTTTAATATGCAAAACAGAAAATTCTGGAGTATTGAGATTTTTTATAGATAAATTCATTAATAATAGTGGTATAAGATGGCTGATGTAATAATATTATTGGAAATATATAATAGGTAACTATATGGGAGGTATAACATACCTTAATCATAATCCATTCGCATGATGGTTTGGCATTCCTGATCGGCTGAATTGCGACCACAACGTATATTATATCAATTAATTTTTCATTAAAAAGAAATAATAATTGAGCCCAAGAAACATAATAGAATATTTCATCAAGAATAGAAATATTTCACAGATAGAAATAGAAAAAGAGAAAAGGAAAGAAAATGAACCTAGAAATTATATTTTATAAAACTAGAAACAAAAAATAATTACATAATATATTTGCTTAAAACCTTAGGAAAGGCATAGTGCTAAATAAATATTAAATAAGGAGTTAAATACGCAAGTTGACAGTATATTTAAAAAATAAGTTAATTATTTTATGATATTGGTATTCATAAATATCCTAAAATAATAGAAAAAACTGTACAGTAGAATTTTGTTATTGTGAAGAGTCAAATCTTAACATTAACTCTATGACCTATCTTTGACCGTGAAACTGTGGAACC
This sequence comes from Saturnia pavonia, assembly GCA_947532125.1. Lineage (NCBI taxonomy): Eukaryota > Metazoa > Arthropoda > Insecta > Lepidoptera > Saturniidae > Saturnia > Saturnia pavonia. The sequence goes on from OX383901.1 coordinate 1,157,895, forward strand.
ATCTCCCAACTACTGTGTCCTTCTTATGACATTCGGTCCTTCAAGCGTAAGGTGAAGAGATATTTATGCAGGCCGGCTTGACAGCGGCGACCGCCGATGGATTTAAATTGCTTGGTGGTCGTTATTGGGTTTGGATTGTACTGTGCTTAACAACAGGGACAGTATCGTCAATGTGCTGAGCTAATATTAAAAAAAAAAACAGTATGATTATGTTCGTACCTTGAGACTCGCCCAACGAATAAGTGATAGATTTTATTCTAAGCTACAAACCTAGTAGAGCACAGGTGCAAAAGCCATAACTAGAGATGGTTTGATTATCTCTCGATGGTCGGTACTTTGCCTAGTTACTATAAATAAAAGTGGATGCGCGTTAAACGTTATACTGCTTAGAATAGTTAAACTTGATGTTATATGATATATAACATAAACCACAACAAGAATAGGACAAGCAACTTCATAGACTTTTTGTTACAATGTGCGAGCGCATCGTAAATATTCACTTTTATCATTTTTTCATAACACGCCCAAAGAAGTATCACTTTAAAAACATACAAGTCTATATTTTTAAATATGCAGCTAGCCATAGGTACTAAAATATATTATAGGAAGAATTGAAATATACAGCAAAGGTGGAAAATTAAACTTGTTATTTCTCATCACGGTCTGTCGTCGTGCTTGGTTTGAAAGTATTTTAGTGAAAATATTTACTTACGAGTATTTGTTTTAAGGTGCCTTAATAGTCTTTAACTGGATCACAGTCCCCTACATCGATAAATCTTTATATGTTTCATGTTCGATCTTCGCAGAAATATTGTTTCGTCTAAATTTATTCTGAAATGTCGTCCCGGGGCGTAAGAGCTCCCAACCGTTGTGCCGATAGCAATAAAATATTGACAATAATGCAAATATTGTTTTAAAGATAACAGAGATGTGCGAAAGTAAAAGGGAAATATGTTTGTTTACGGCCTCATATAATGTAGTGGTTTCTACACCGACTTCGTTCACGTATACCGATAAGAAATGTTATGTACTAGCTTTTCGCCCGAGACTTCGCTCTTGAAAGTTATATAAATTGTACAGTTTAATCGAAGTTATATTTTTCTATATCTATTGTTCATATATAAATTAACAAATTGTACAATATACTTGGTTTATGTGAACAAAGGTGCCAACAGAAAGTTACGATTCAGTAAGACATACTTCTTGATGTACCACATTGGTGGTTTCTATGTACTGGTGGTACTATCTGATACTATAATCACCAGGATGCTGTTGGAACTTACTCTAGATCAGGGCACACAGAAAAACGCTGATCCGAAAAGTAATATTTTCCATACAAACAGCTCCGTCTCCATCCCCCCACCAACATATTTGCCACGCCGTTTCACACCGTTAGGAGTGGAAATTAAAAAAAAATAGTAATACATGTTTAATTACTTAACTTTAAGATAAATCAGACCCGAAAAATATAGCTTGAGCTATTGCAGGAATCTTAAAATTCATTGCAAAATAGTTTTGCAAATGTGAAAATGTGAAAAACTAAATATAATATGAATATACTTTTTTATTCATTTCAAATACAAATTGTTTGCATGGTGGTAGGATATTTTCTAATGTCCGCCTGGCTAGCTGCCACTGTCAAGTTGAAAATCTGTCGCCAAGCACCAATAGGTGTGTTCCAGCAGCTGCACTTGAGAGCCAGTCTTCCACTAGGCTTAGCGTGTTATCATCTTGGGCCACATCGTCACTTAACATCAGGTGAGGTTGAGACGACAAAAATCTAAACAGTATTAATAACATTATTGAAAAGTATTCTAAGTAATTCTATCCGTTCGCCTAAGGACGAAATCCTTATTTATTAGCTTTTTTAGTGTCTCGAGATATATTATTAGTAAAGATTGGATGTAAATTTATTAGTTTTTTCAAACAACTAAATAATGCTAGGAGCAGTTTGTCAAAGAAACAATCAGACAGAGCACATTCACATTAATCCATAAATCAAGGAGGAGACGCCGTCGCGCGTCGCGTTATTCTTTGACAACTGGGTAATCATATTTTTATTTAAGGCGGAGATTTTTTCAAATAAAACTTTTGAACAATATATATGCAATGAAAGTCCGTTACGGCAATATATGCAACGGAAGCCCGTTACGGCAATATGTGCAACGAAAGTTCGTTACGGCATTGAAGTAAAACTTCTTTAGGCGCGACTATTATTAACATATTACATCTTATCACGGATGGTGGTGAGAACGTCAGGGTGGTGGTGACCGTCGAGATGGTGGAGACCGTCGGGATGGTGGTGACCATTTAAGTTTGACTTCAATCGCGTGTGACGGTTACACGCTTTTAAATTATTATTTTTTGTGTGTATCATTAATAACTTTTCTAAAATAAAAGTAGCCTAAGTTATTCCTTATAATATAAGCTATCCGCCAGTGAAAGTCCCGTCAAAATCGACCGACCGACAAACAGACAGACAAAATTTAAAAAAAAAAATTTTTGTTATATGTACCATGTATTTCATATGCATTTAGTAAAAATTTGTTATTTTGACATTACAAACAGACACTACAATTTTATTATATGTATATAGATATAGGACTCGCTGACCCGTGCGAATAATTAGCACATTATGTAATGTAAACGATCTAACAACTGTCATGTTAGTTAAACGGATTGTTAACAGATGGCGCCTTGAATATGGACATTAAAAATCATTGACAATTTAAAGATCTACCAATATCTATTTGGAATAAAATAAAAACATATTATTAAAAAAATAATAGATTGTTTTAGAGAGGTTAGTTTACCGCCTTAACAGATCAATGATCTTTCACCGAGGCGTCACTCCATACATCAAGCTAATGCGAAATCCGATTTATTCCCAATCGAACGTTTAATATACGAGGCTCGTTACAATTTTATAGTCGGCAGACGAAATTTAGCGAACACTTCCGATGATGATAATAATAGAAGATTGTATTAAATGAAAATTAAAAATTTTTCCTAGTGGTTGTATTATCGGACCTGCATCGGCCAAATTTACGTACTTTTTTGAGTGAAATTTCTTTAGACGCGACTTGACAGTGATTCAAATATTTTTTCGAACGGAAATAGCAATTTTTTTTATATTTACATTATTCAATACTAATAATAATCATAATTTTATTAATAACTATCTTATTAATATTTCAGTAAGTTTAGAATTTAATGATATTTATTGATTATCTATACTAATAATAATATAATAAAGCGGTAGTGTTTTCTTGTTTGATTCTTTGTTTAAACACGCTAATCTCTAAAACTACCTAACTCAAAAAAATATTTTTGTATATGACAGCCAGATTCACGAGGAGTAGTAAAGACTACACACCTCTCAGCTAGTCTTAAATATTTATTTTTGTTAAGTAAATCGAAAGAAATAGCGCACCCTAAATGCTTTAACCGCGTGCGCTGGCGTAATGGTTAGTGATACGTAAATACAATGTTCTACAAAAATATTGCTTCTTAGTACATTTTAAAAAAGGCCCAATGCCATATGTCTATCTTTTATACATAAGCTACAATAATGTATTTTGTGAAAAAGTTTTATTGAAAACTGGAATGTGATTTATGAGAATTATTATTAGGCATGACATATTAATCCTTACGAACGAAAATTACTTCATCATCAAGACAATTTTATGTAGATAAACTTTGCTCTTTATAGCATGTTATTTGGACAAATAATTTGGGAGATAATATTAAAATTAAAATAATTCAACACTCAGCTGGGGTCTATATGACTATAGGTGTAGTGGCGCGAACGAGCAGTGTGAGTTGTGATGCATAACGCTAGCCGCCCGATAAAAATATTGTCTATACTGAAGTATTATTAATCAGCGTTTAAATTATACACGCGTGAATCCGCAGGGCTCAACTACAATTATATAATACACAATCATACTTACAGCAAGCATTTCAGGTAAGTTAATTATTCTTTTAAAATGCAACTTTTTGCATTACAAGTTTTCCGCGTCCTCATTAATGGACGTGAGCTTCAATCGTGCAATGAGCCTGAAATGTAGGTGAAAGAAATAATCGTGATGAAACCGTGGCAAAGTGTGTAATTTATAATAACCTGTCTTGCTAGCTAGGCGCCACTCTGAAGTTGAAAATTAATGCCAGGCACCTATAGGTGTGTTCCAGCAGCACTTGAGATCTAGACCCCCTGTAGGCTTAGCGTGTTTACCATCTTGGGCCATATTTTCACTTAACAACAATTGAGTTTGTTGTCAAATTCTAACCATTTAGTATAAATAAAAAATAGAAATATATTTTTCATTAATTTATTAATATTATATCTATATATGGAAGGAAATCTTTGGAACATTTAATTTTAGTGCATATATAGAACTAATTTCAAGAACTGTGAACACAAAAAAAACAGTATTTAAATATAAAAACCATACAAATAAGCGATAGTTAATGAGATATGTACAATATGCATATTATTTAATAGTGGTTGATTCCAGAATACGACGCAAAATTAAGAGTCCTTGTGGTAGGTTTTCAATCATACTTGACAATTGTCATTGCCTTGCACAAACGTCCATAGACTTCACTAACGTTATTTTTAAAGGACAAAGCACATCAGAGGATTATATGTTAGTAAATTGATAAATATACACAATCGGCTCAGTCAGAAGTTAGGGACAGGGACGTAAGAGACGCGGAAGGGACCGAATATTATATATCCTTTGTGTTAGATTGTTTGTTAGTTTGTCACAGCGGAAGTGGACCGGAGGTGCGTTAGTTGTTTAATTTATTATCAAATTAAGACAAAACGTATAATATATAACAATCCTTTCCCCATCTAGGTACTTTTTGTTTTTCATTGGTGCCGCAGAAGTATTTACCAGTATCAAACTTTTTATTTCAATGGAAGTATTAATAAACTTAAATAATAGTTCATTCTTATGTTTTTTCAACTTATAATAATAGTTTTTTAGTTTGGGTTCTACAATAAGGTAACACTTTAACCGCGGCACTTAACCGATTTGCCGGACAATAAGTTTAAGGCCAATGTCAAGAAAGTTTCACTGTCAAAGTTTTATTGTAAGGTGGATCATTATGTGTACATTACTAATATAATATAATTATCAACTGTAAACATTATATACACAGTATAAAAAAATATAATAAACCCGGCCGAGTTTCTTGCCAGCTCTTCTCGACGAATGGGATATTGTCCGAACACGTATTTATCACATTCGTAAGTGCCTTCTTGGTGCCCAAATTGAAAAAAAAGTGTACTTATTTTATTTTAGTTTGTTTCATTGTGTAAAACTATTTATTATGACCAATTAACGTTGAAAGTAAATGGTGGCTACGTTAATAAAAATACCGAGGAGATTTTAAGGCAGCTTGATATTGCCATTTCTGCTATTCATTCCCATTCAATGGTAATCAAACTACCCCGCTTAAAATGACACTAAAAGATGAATATGTGCAACACAGTGCACGTGGTAAAAGTGAAACTTTTTTAGTGATCAACACTATTATTCATTGTAATGTAACTGTTTAGTATATAAACAATAGAGGAGTGTTAGTTCCAACACTAATATACGGAAATAAAAGCAGAATAAATTAAATAGAAATGAGAGCGCTAAGAAGTATTTTAAAGAGAGCTTGGGCACAGATAAATTTCTTTGAAGATTTCTCTTTACTTGGGGCAGCGTGACTGGTGGGATATCTCTACCCTGCAAAAGATCGCAGACAAATAGACATGTGCTGTGTTCCTGAGGTGAGTAGGGTTTCCAGAGCTCCTTGAGGTAGAGGTGTTCAAGGTTGGCAACGCGCTAGTGACACCTATGGTATTAAAAGCATCCATAGACAACAGTAGCCGCTTACCATCAGGCGGACTGTAAGCTTGTTTGCCACCTTTTTAGTATAAACAAATAAGTTATGAGTGAAATTGAGTGATAGGATAATAAATAGTGTGATAAAAGAACGTTTTGGTGTGAAAGAAGATATAATTATTGAAACGGGTTGAGAAAGAGATGCTTAGATTGTTTAGCATGTAGAGACGATGAATGAAATAAGAATGACTAGACAGATCCATTGGACGAGTGTAAAAGGCCACGTTGGAAGAAGAAGGCCCAGACAAATCGGGAACGTTCTGAAGAAAGGTCAGGTAATGAGTACTCTAAATCAACGAGCATTCCTTAAAAGATTGATGTATGTTGAAGAAGCCAAAATTCATGCCAGGATCGTAGCAAGTGGATGAACGTGGTCTCTGCTTACCCCTTTTGGGAATGCGACGTGTATGTATGTATAAAGAATCAATAAAATACCTTGCCTCTTTCTAATACTTTATTCGTCTTTGTAGCTTGATTTCGGGCGTGCGTACAGCCGTCTGGAAATAAGTTATAGTTGTAGGTATTCACAAGCCCGGCAAAAAAGGTTCGCTTCCCGATAGCTATCGCCCGATCAGTCTTTTAAACACACTAGGAAAACTTTACGAGCGGCTCCTTCTGAACCGTCTCAAAACCGTAATAGATGTTAAAAATCTATACCCTCCCGAACAGTTCGGTTTTCGCGCCCCGATACTCGTGTACACATCAAGTGCACCGCCTGACGGAGCACATCACGAGCAACTTTGCCAAAAGTAGTATCGCCCCCGCCCGTACGCTTGCGGTCTTTTTCGACGTAGCTAAGGCCTTCGATAAGGTCTGGCATGCCGGACTAGTCCACAAGCTACATTAATTAGAAGTCCCGGATAGGTTAGTTCACCTAGTTCACGATTTTCTACGCGACCGCACCTTCCACTACCGAGTGGAAGGGGTACTATCTACCGCCCACCCTATACGCTCAGGCGTCCCGCAAGGTTCCATTCTGGCGCCTTGCCTTTTCAATCTGTACGTCAGCGATCTTCCGAAGCCCCCCGGGGTCGAGATAGGGCTCTACGCTGACGACACAGTCATATACGCGTCAAACAGACACAGAAAAAATTCGCCTGCGCAGTCCACTCTCGGGGAGTAGTTTCGAACGTGGCGAATAGCTATTAATCCGGTAAAGAGCGCCGCGATTATGTTCGAACTGCATACATGTAAACTACCACGCACGGTAGGACCCCTCTCATTATTCGGTAGGAATATCCCTTGGGCCACCAAGACTAAATATCTGGGTATCACCCTCGACTCGAAGCTTAACTTCAACGCATACGTTACTATAGTCCGGAATAGGGCCGTCTGGATCCTTTCCCGCTTGCGATCCTTGCTCAGTTCGGTAAGCAAAATGTCCTTAAGACATAAGCTTACACTATACAAGATGTGCGTCTGTCCGATCTTGACATATAGCTGCGCAGCGTTCGCACATATGTCCAAACATAACTTTGCCCGCATGCAAAGAGTCCAAAATCGGTTTCTCCGTCGCCTGCTCGACCCTCCAGCCTTCGTTAGGAACATGGACTTCCACAGGGATATGAGGCTTCCCTCGATAGAAGCCTATGTGAAATATCTTACCAGGAGATACTTCGGTAGCGCTTCGAATCATCCCAACCCGCTCGTAAAATCCACCGTGAACTACGTCCCAGACAACTCGATACCCGTTGCCAAACGTTATAAACGCCGTCCGCGAAATCTCTTTGTCGATCCTGACGACGACATTGAGAAAGCTAACAAGTTTTACGCGTCCGCTCCCGCAACATATGCGTGCTCGCGCCCACGCCCGCGAAACCAGCGTTCTCTCCGCAGGGGACGTACGGTTAACTTCGCTCCCGCACACCCGCCACGACCGCCCTCCTCCACGGCAACTCAAGCCTAGGTCCGATCCATCGGTATGAAGCCCTTGAGCCAAGCAGCCGCTCGCGCGAAACAGTGACTCTACATTCACTAGCTTTCACAGCCACACATGACACTGCATTGTACACACATGCATAACACACAGGTACATAGGTTCTGTAAGGGACCTTTATTTTTCGCCTAGTTAGATTAGACAAAAAATTTCAGACCTTCCCTTTCAGACCTTCCTTCCCAGAGGGAAGAAACATGTATATATGTATAGATAGTTTGGATCGAATTAAGGATGGGGAATTAGTCAGATCGCGACTTAATTGCATACGCGCAACAGTCCGAGCCGAGGTTCGGCCACTTTGGTACCCTCGGATGTTGTTGCAAAGCTTTCGCGGCTGAGCGCCTTAAGCACTCGCCCCCAAGCCCGGTAAAGCTGTAAAAGCCGTAAAGGCTCCAGGGCCCCTAAGGCTAACAGTATAGACAGTTCGAAAAAAAAAAGCGTGCGTACACTGCGCACACTTGTCTTAACTCGCTCTCTCTCTCTCGGTTAGCATGGTTTTTCCCTTTCACTCTCTATCCAATTTAACATCTTGTTTGCGTTACAAAACGTTGCATTTAGAAACTGTACACTATAATAAAAATTGTCTTTAAAATTGTACTGCCATTGCGTCCAAAGAAGTTTCACAATTTAACACTTTTTATAATATACAAAAGCAAAGACAATAAATGCGCCATCGATTTTGATAAAATAATAAAGTATTATACAGAAGAGCGAACGGTGGACAAAGCCCCTGAATCTATTTAGCATATGAATTAAACAAAGTGAAATATGGATGTATGCCTCAGTACTAAGGATCGAGTGGCTTATTCCACTTTTGTCTATTTAGTGTTCTCACTTTTATAGTTAAATAAATCGGTACCTAGTTATGTGATTATGAAGCATTTGTACCGGACTGAATTAAAACAATGATATTATACTACTAGCTGTGCCCGCGACTCCGCTCACATGAATTACAGAATCTAAAATAAAAGTAGCATAGTTTACTCCTTATAATATCAGATATCTGCCAGTGAAAGTCCCATAAAAATCGGTCCCACCGTTTCGGAGATTACCCGGAATAAACAGACAGACAAATATTTAAAAAAATGTTTTTTTTTACATTATAAAGAGACACTTCAATTTTATTATATGTGTAGATGTGGTAAGGTAGCCGTTATATATCGTATCCAGATAAGTATTTTATACATCACATATCATTAACCATTTACCTATAGGTAGATACTACTAGAATTAAAGTTGAACACTGATATTGGCGACAGCGCCGTGGAAAGTTTGTCAAATAAATTTAACATGGGTGAAACCGTAGGGCACTGCTATTTATAAATAACGCGAACGAAATCGCGGGGGGTTGCTAGTTAATTTGTAAGATAACAAGGGTCCATGAAATGAAAGTAATCCATAAACTATTTAATTTACTTATTGGCATTGTTCCCATCCAACGATAGGTATCGACCAATATCCGAAATAAATATAACATCATTAAAACTGTGTGTAATATTGCGGCAAAATTCTAATCGAACTAATAGAAAAGATTGCAATTTAATCCAATAGTTTATGAGAAAAGAAAAAAAACAGAATACATCTAAAAAAAATCCCTCGCATTTTCTACAGGACATAGAATGTACGACCGCGATCTCAGAAAAAAAAATGAAAGGCTTAAATTTTAGGATCTATATTTTGATATCCTCTATTGAAATCTTGAGATATATTATGAGAAATAGTGAATAATTTTTTATTCTTAAATTCAAGTCTAATTTTGGAAAAATTTTGCTTAAAATTAACAAGACAAAGGTAGAACAAACGTCAAGTAAGACGAAAGTAATGAGCGACCCGCGGCAATATTCAACGAATATATTAAATTATTTCCTTACATATTTATTATACAAAGATTTTCGCAACTTTATGCTGTATTAATTATGCTTGGAATAATTTACGTGAGTAATTTTTTTAAACAAATTGATAATGATTATAAATAGTAATACAAAAATTAGCTAGATGGGTAAACACATTAATTGGCTGGTTGGGTAGAACACGATGACTGTGTCCAATTGGATTACGATCACCATAGATCAGGTGTAACATGCGCTATAATGCTACGTTTAGGCGTGTCCAAATCAGTGATTAGGATTAGTTAGATAGCGGTAGGGGGTTTTGGATTGTACTCTGCTTATCATCAGGCACAGTGGCGTCACTTTACCTTGTTACTATGTACTGAAGACCAAGTTGAAACGGTGCCTGTTATACCTATTTTCCTGCAGGAAATTGGTGAGAGGGGCTGATATTACCGCATTTATACCTTAAACAGTTCTTATTGTTCTAAAAGACATGTAAAATATATCAAGTACTATGTCACCGGATAATTGTTAGAGCCGTAAGTTTATTATAAACAATCTTGTCAGATTGTAAACAGGCGGTAGACTGCACGGGCACTAAAATTTGCAATTTATCGGTAACATTTTCGTAGGTATATTGTTATCATTATAAAAAAAAATTAAGATTTGAAAGTTCACATATGTTTTCCTAGTAACATGATTTTTCTTATTTAAAAGCCATAATCTCAATAAATCAAAATTGTTAGTATCCGTTCACAATTTACCAATAGTTTAAAATATAACTAGATTGTGTTCGTACAATTACTCGGTTACATAAACAATACAAATAATGTTTTTAATATTCTCAGTATAAATTTTACTGAATAACCACAATATCGTAATAAACATTATAATTTTACTAACGTTATAAATTTATTGTGAATAACGTGTGACCAACACCTTCCGTCTGTTTGTCCGGCGCTTTGTCTCGACCCTATGTCTCCGTAGGAAATGGTTGCCGTTTCAGACATTATTTAAAGCTTAGGGCAAGCCATTTCGTATAATATTATAATAATAACGTTCCTCATAGAGAATAGACGCTCATCTTTGCAAATTTACTCATGAGAGTTGTTGAAAATGACAACGAGGAAATAAAATATCGCTGCCTTACTATCTCGATGTTTTATTTACAACATAGAAGTTTTCTTGAAGTTATACCTGAAGTAGGTAGGTACTCCGCGATGGTATATATTTATCTCACAGTGCCCCATATTAGTATCTACATTGCACCCGTGCGAAGCCAGGGCGGGTCGCTAATTATTATAAATGCGAAAGTGAGTTTATTTGTTTGTTACTCAATCACGCAAAAACGGCTGAACGGAGTTGAATGAAATTTGGTACTCAAATACTTTTTATCTCATTAAAGACTCAATTCTGAAGTATACGCAGACGAAGTCGCGGGCAGAATCTAGTATTAATATAAAGTAAGTAAGTAAGTCTGCCTGTTTGTAACTTTCTCACGTCTAAACATAGAAATATCCTGGAATTTGGAGAAGGACATATGTACGAAAAACAGACCAAATCGCAGGAAAAGCTAATATTAATTTATAGGAAGATAAATAAAAGTTTTCGGGTCACAGAGACACATTGCTAAATGACTAAACGTTCGATAAGCGAAATGTAATTGAACGCGGCATCCGTATCGTCTCCCCAATTCTGATTTACATCGCATACACATTCGAGAACAGTTCCGTGTCGAATCCGTTACCTACAATTCCTTCACGGTTTCTAGAAATCACTATCTTTGTCCTACAGCTTCACTCGATTAAAAGTAATAACTTATTCGCTGTTTTTTAAAATTAAAAAAAAAATGCCTACAGTGTGTTTCATATTTGACTGGTTTAGAAATGAATATTTCGTATCTGAATGATTTATCTACTAAAGTTGAAACAACCCGTACCCATGTATGTATGTATAATATAGTGACCTTTGTTTCAACTATTTGTTCTAGCAATCAGAAAAAAAAGCATAAAAATAAACAGAAGGACGTTAAGTTATACAAATTTCACAAAATAAGAAACAATCTGTGGATGAGTATCTACAAAATATGTACTTATTGTTCCGTTAAGTGTTTTTGTGAGGTCACAATCAGTGTTCCGTAGGGTTCTAAAAAACTTTAATAGTTTTATTAATATATTTATTAATGATAAATATTGGCGTGAAAATTGATATTAGGATACATTGCAGAATGTGACGTATAAGATGCTGGAATAAATGGAGACGAAAATGAAATCCTAACAAACACTAATGAAATATATACGAGGTAGCTCAAAAATATTATGCAAGAAGATGACAATATTCAATTCCTAATTTGTTTTTGTTTGACTTAAGAAATACTTGAATAAATATATGATTAATCATTTTCTGTATTATCAGATAAATTATAGACATATTCATTAATAAAATCATTAGAATATCTAATAGTATAAATTTTATGTTAATTATAATGTTGGTTTAAGATGATTCGGTAATTTTTTAATCATTGTTTTTTACAAAAATAAATTATTACGGTATTGTTTGTGTACAAAAAAAAATACAGCAAGCAATACATTAATCCATAGCCGGTACCCGCTGTAATGCCAGCTCGCAAGCCTCCTGTCCGCTGGCTTACACTGGCTGATACTGAAACGCGACAAATCAAAAGAGTACATATGACGGGCTTATCACCTGGTCTATCGGTCATAACTGTCATGTCCTACCTCCTGGCAAATAGTAAACTTTAATGTAAACTAATATCAATGAAATATATGATATGTAAAAGCCGTGGAATTATGATCTTGAGATGGTCGATAAATTATACAGAAATATTAAAAGTAAGCAGCTTATTGCAATGTTTACATAATGACGTGGTAAAGTAACGTTCCCACGCGAATACAAAACTAGAATGAGTCACTACGTTTTTTTTCGAACTGACTACACTGTTATCTTTGAGTCGCAGCCTTGTGCCTCAGACGGCTTTTACAGTTTCACCAGGCTTGGGGGAAGGCTAGGCGCAACAAGCTCCAAGGGTGCCAAAGTGGCCGAACCTCTGGAACTCTGCGTGTCTTTTATAAGAGAATCCCCGTCGCTGCACATTAGGCGATCGTACGATGTTGCGTGACGTTCGATGTTAGCGCCACCGCCGAGGTGAGTCAGTTGAATGTAGCGTTATAAATGTTAAATTATTTCATTCGAGAACATTGACAAGTATATTCCGAAACAAAAGCATGAATTAATTTTCTAATACAATATAAATACTGATATTACTTTATAAGGAAACATCGTTTACAGATCCCCAAAAATTCACGAGGGTAGAACAGATTCCAAATTTGAATTTGATTATCGGAGTGTGCCGACTATTCATCATTTGTAATGACGCGTCCGCGCAGAACGGTCGCTCGCTAATAACAATAACATTGTAATCTTGTAAATGCGTTCACAATAATACATATTTATTGTTTTCAATAACAGGCCTGTTAGAAATGGGAGCCGGAAATATCTAACATAAGTTGGCATGTAATCTATAAATCGTTTCAGTTGTCTTTAATAAATTACATATCTATATCCAAAAAAAAAAATGTGGTCTTCTAATTTTGTCTGCCAGTTACAAAAATAAGTACGATATTAGTATTTCTTATCTTAAAAGTATTTTTAAATAACATTGATTTCTATAAATTTCCTTCTCTATTTTAACATTGTTCCCAGTAGCTTCTTTCTGTTTATTCGAGCTTATATACGATACCAATTCCTTAAATATAAATAACCTTGATGATAAATGAAAAAAGTTTTCATATACAGGCAATGCCGTCAGATTATATAATTAACTAAGACCAAAAAAGATTATATTGTCTTGGACCTAGATAAGTAAATAGCAGAAAGTTTTCCACCGTATCGATATTTCTTTGAATTTTTTTTCATCTGAACGACATTAACAGCCGCCAGTGTTACAACATCGTAGGCGATGAATAGCCCCATATCTTCAATCTGTGCGGAACGGTGCCGAGCAGTATTCAAATGTGTCTCGCTACGTATTACGGACGACATCCGTCATCGCGAACGTCTGCGAGCAAACATACTTCTAGTATAAGTACAGGATGTGCACAAATAAAAAAAAAGGTGCGTAAATAATACTTTTGTAAATTTCCCGTGTATGTACAACATATTGAAGATATTAAAAGAATTTGGATTGCGGAATGTCACGTGAAACATTCTGTTTTTTTGCCGGTTTGCTTTTTCGTTACATAGAAATTACTTAGAAAAATGTAATAGAATTTTCTGATAAATACATTTAAAGTATCATATAATTTCATTAATTTAATAAGTCACCTTAGTTTATTCGCAGTCGGATCATTCAAACGGTAATAGAAAATTTAAAATGTTAATGAACTGACCCATCTTCGATTATAGCTAGTGAGAATATAGAAATAAATAGAGTTTCTGTCGTAACTGAACATACGAAAATCATTTTTAAACATTTAAAAGCTGATACCCGCGACGCTGGCAATATTTTATAAATAAAACTATTTTATAAAATGTGGAGTATAAAAATGAAAATAACAACCAAATTCGTTCAGTGGTTTTCGTTATTAGAACTAACTAGTACTACTCACTTACATAATACATTGAGGATCGTTGGCGACTGCCTAATATACCTAATAAAACAATTATGTATTATATTTTTGGATTGAAAAAAAACGAGTCACAAACAGAAGAGTACAGTGCAAAACAAAACATACTGTATCGTGCCGACAAGGCGAGGGGCGCCACGCACTGTCCCCAATATGAATATTTTCTATTGAATTACTTACGGTTCGGCGAGCAAGCAAAAATATTGCTTTCCTCGCGCTTATCTCCGAACATCCTGTGAACTTCGCGCGTTTGTGCGCATTCACCACACTTACATTGTTTGTTCCGATGGACTTGTATTTTGAAGTGCTTTAAGCTTGTTTCTGCATATTTCTACTGTAATGTGAACACACATATTTGTATATGAATTTTATTTTGATCAATACGGTGAATAAGCTGGTTTTATTGTCAAAATTATAGAGTGGATCATTATGTGAATGATGGTTTGGTCTGAAAATGACTCCCTCTCTGTACATCCATTATTAAAATAATATAATTATTTACACAGCAAAAAACAAATTAAACCCGACCGTTTCTTGACCGGGATGTTTTCCGAACAAGTAGTAGTGTTTTGTTCGTACGTTGTACGTTCATAAGTGCCTCCTTAGGGACTAAATTGAATTAAGAATTTTGAACTTTTTTTTGTCCTTTCTAAATTACTTATTTTAACTACTTTTGTCTGTTCGTTTATGTTTTGTATCAGACAAAAGTATGTATAGCGTAAAAGTATGTATATTGTGTATGCATTGCGCTAAAATCAGTGTAAGGATTTAATTGAACTCGGGTATATTAGTAGCGTATCAGTTAGATTAACACATATAATACTTTTACTCAGGTTAAAAAGTAGTGTCCCCGAGTTTGTTTAAATATAACCCTGTAGAATATTATAATCGGTGAAATTTCGCAGAATGCTTACTTTGAGTCGGTTAATTTGTATCTACTTAAATAGGTAGTCACAGAGGAATTTTATTCAAATACTTTGACACGAACGAAGCTGCTATTCGGTTATAAAATACTACTACTGAAAAACCTTAAATGCTATCGTAAATCTTCTCATTACTGAATCTGGTAATACCTACTTATTTAAAAAAGTTTGCTTTTGGAACCCGATTTGAGTCGATATTGATGAGCAAACTTGGAAACTATTTGTGGTCACTTGACCGATCACGTATGTTGAATTCATAAACTGGCGATATTCTGCTCTATGATATGTAAATTTGTTATTATTTTACGACATGTTATTTGAATATATTATGAACTATACATGCATACTGAATACGAAATATGAATTTTGAGTTAATTCGGTAAAATATTTTTAATTCTAGCACATCTAAATGAATAGAGAATGCAGATGATAAATTCTATTAACAGTCGTCGTTCACAGTACGGCAGATATAAGAATTCGCAAATAGGTTAAAATGTTCATTACTTTAATAAAATATTAATGGAGTGCGTAGAATTTATTTTATAAAAAATAATTGATTAAGAATCTAGCGCTGAAGAAGATATAGTCTGTTATGAATTGAACTACATAGATCAAGGAATTAAAATATTTTCAATGATAGATGGGGAAATCGTTGTTTAGGAAAAAATATAGAAACATAAAGAAGATCAATCTTTATCTCATAATCTACAACACCATCCCCTATTTAACAATGAAAACAATCTGTAACGTGATTTCCCATAGCAATTCACCATGGCAGCCGGGCCAATGGTCCAAATATCCATGGTGTGTTAATCCATCCACCCACTAACATGGGAACATGGTCGTTCGCATACATTTAGTTCTGGACTTTAGTCACGCTGAGCGTAGGGGTCGTACCCCAGTATGACAGAGATAATAAAACGTACTAAGATTTTTTTATGATTTACTTTAATTGCTAAACATTGGTCGGAACGGCTTTTGATAGTAGCATGGCATAGTGTCGACAATGTACCTCATGGTAGCACAATATAATCTAAATTTACGGCGACCACCGAAAGTTCGGTGATCCATCGCCAATCGTCGTCATCTGATCCCAAATCAAGACAATTCAATAGAGTCACTATGACGGGTTTACTACTATGTTTATGGTGGTCGCGACCCAGTCGGTTACAGATCGCTACGACTCCGCTTGATTAATGGATATAACTACACCGACTGATTCCGAAATGCCACATACCGAAGCGCGCCAGTATGGTGGATGTTACACCTACTTTATGAATTTATTTATGAAAAATGGTAATGTTATGGCGTCTCTAAAGTATTCACCTGACGTATTCTTTATTCTTCTTTAATTGGGGAATTTTTTATTTATTTTATTAATTTTTTATTATTATATATTATTTATATATATTTTATTTAATTTATTATTATTATCATTATCTAGTGGTAAATTGTTTTGTCATTTTTGCTTCTAATCATGGTATTTTCCATATGATTATAGCAAAATCTACAAATAAAGAAACTAGAACACTTTATGAATTAAATGAAATATGAATCTATGAAAAGCTACATAAGAAATGGTTTTATTTTATAATATAACTAGCAACCCGCTCCGGCTTCGCAAGGCTAGCGAAGTAATACATATAACTCTATTGGTTTACGCCAGTAAAGTTTTCAAACAGTATGATTTTTGCCCACATTTTCAACAATCATCGTTATATTTTAGCCAATTTACACAAAACCTTAATTTTAAACACCTAAACACTCCTCATGAATCAATCCGTCCGTTGTTGAAAAGTGCATGAGAATCCGTTCGGTAGTTTTTGAGTTTATTTCTTTCAGACAGAAACGGCGGGGGACTGTTTTATAATATAGTAAGATATAGACTAGACGTGGTGAATACACAGGCTAGGGACCCGCCACGACCTCTCCGGCAACTCAAGCCTAGGTCCGATCCATCGGTATGGAGCCCTTGAGCCAAGCAGTCGCTCGCGCGATACAGTGACTCTACATTCACTAGCTATCACAGACACACATTACACTGCATCATACACACATGCACGCCACATAGGTACATAGGTTCTGTAAGGGACCTTTTTTTTACCTAGTTAAATTAGACAATTTTTTTCAGATTACTAAATACACATACATATGTCCCTTCCCTCCTCCCAGGGGGAAGAAACATGTATATATATATAAGTAGTTAGTTTAGATCGAATGATAGGGAATTAGTCAGATCGCGACTTCTTTGCATACGCGCAACAGTCCGAGCCGAGGTCCGGCCACTTTGGCACCCACCGAACTTGTTGCAATGCTTTCGCGGCTGAGTGCCTTAAGCGCTCGCTCCCAAGCCCGGTGAATCTGTAAAAGCTGAAAAGGGTCCAGGGACCCTACGGCTAACAGTATAGTCAGTTCGAAAAAAAAAAAACAGGCTTGAGATATCACTTGCGAGTATATGTAATCCGATAAATTAATTTGTTTGTACATTGTTATACATATATGCAATTATAAACAATTAAGTACTTTATAATTTTTTAACGGTAATGTCAATAATTATAATTTGTCGTTTCAACCATTTCGAACGTGTCGCGGCTTTGATTCCCGCGCGTTGGCAAAATTTTCTCAACTATTTAACTTAAAGTCAAAAATATGAATAAGTGTACATCACTGATTAGGTACTCTATGGGCGAATATGATTGTTATATTTAGACCCTATAAAAATAATTATAAAATGTAAATTAAGCAGGAATGAAACAACGATAGCTCAGCCTGTAGGAAAATCGCGTCGAGCGACGATTGAACTTACAGTGAAGAAAAACATCGTGATCACCGTAGTGACCATCACTCGATAAATAGTACGATTAAAAACTCTCAAGTGTACACTGATTGATCCCGTAAGACCTTGAAGTGGAACATCTTTACAGGTTTTTAAATCATCGTGTGTTATCCTTGTATAAAGGGCACGCTATCGCTCCTATTATGGTATTTATTACTATAATTATGATTACAATTTCTATGAAATATTCACGGTTATATGTAAATGAGGAAAGAAGAAAGGATCTGCTACACAAGGGGTGAATGCAACAACTTTATCGAGAACCCTTATTTATACATTCGGTCACGCTACGCCTCGTTAGTGATTGAAATGCTGCGTAGAACCTATTAGATATCCTACAAATGGCAAGGGTACGAGAATGATCTCGTTTTTAAATCGTATTAGCCAAGTGGTGAGGTAAAGTTGTCAATAAATCATCATTAAGATTTATAATAATTGATACTTGAAAAATTCATGTTTTTTTAATTTAAAAATACAACCAAGTGTAATTTTCATAATCAAGTGAATATTTATTTTGAGTCCAAATAAATAAATGTTACAATTTTAATTATTTTTTTTCGAAATTATAATTTTCATGCCACTAATAATGATAAATATACTTAATGATTGTTTTAATTAAAATAACTTTTGTATGATAGAATCTTTTATTTTTATTTGGATTGACAATAAAAGTTCATAACTTTATTTTTACTTAAATAATTTAATGTGCAGCTACAAACATGATTTATTTACAAGATAAATACTTAACAGCTAATATTGCACGTAGATTATATATTTATAGACATAACAACAACGCGACGAAATCGTTAAAACAATTTTCAATCGGTAATAAAACAATTTGCAATGACAGTAATTTGCATAGCTTCAAATAATAGATTTTCAAACGGTATTCAGTGTAAAATGCAACATTGTTAAATTAATTTTAAATTACTAAATGAATTTTAATCAACATTTTATTTATGTAGAACCGAACTACTATTATGAGGAAAAAGTTGTTTGTTTTTCTTGTTAAAATTCTGTCCAGTGGTCACATCATCCAAATCACCTTCTTTGTCTTGATGGGCCGTCATATGTCTTGTAAGATGATGTCTTTCTCTAAAACTCTCATTACACACAGGACATTTCAATTTTTCCTCTCTCTTTCTCCTATTCGGATCGACGGTACTCTCGCTTTTATGATGAGTGCGCATGTGATAAACCAAATCCGAAGTCATACGAAAACTTATACTGCATTTTGCACACACGTTTTGGGCTGGTAAAGAGAATGCTGCTAATGTTGGTGGTAGTAAAGTGCTCAGAATAGCTGCTGCAGGGTTAGTGATGAGAGGGCTTACAGGTTCCCGAGGTGGTGCTGGAAATTTCAAGAATTCAGAATTTGGCTGTTGAAAATTCTGCACACCAAATGGATAGGATGAGCCGGCTTGTAAATAGGGTATCTCTGGTCTAAAAGGCAAAAAGTTTAATTTGTTTGGTGATACTTTTTGTTCTGTAGTTTTTCCATGATAATCTACACCTTTATTAAACGCAATCGGCCGTTGCTGCATACCAGAGTCAATATAATTTGGAGATAATGAAGACATACTTTGGTTCTTGAAGAAATGGTTGCCGTTAAGTAGATGCGCAGGTGTTAATAAATTATTGAAGCTAGGTGGCTTATTGTAGCTTGTAGGTGGACTAGCAGCAGATAAAGGTGGACTCACAGAGTTCTGATATAGTAAATTGTCTGGACTCACTGAAGGATTGGGAGATCTTGCAGAGTAGTGAGAAACTTTAGTAAAAGCACTCTTTGGTGACGCTTCTGGCGTTTTCTCATATCGTGCACGAGACTGCATACTTATTAATGTCGGATCATCAAATATTTTATTTTTATAATCAGGTAGGAACTTGGGGGGTCGTGTTGCACTTTCATTAGAGTTAGGACGACTCCGCGATCTATCTGAATTGTCTGAATCACTGTAGTATACAGATTTACTAGGATACTCGTCTGTTCCCACATCAATATTTATATCAGGGCTAAAGCTTGGCGATATGTTGTTATTTGCTCGGATTCTATCGTCTTCCTGGTCTTTCATGTCCATGGAATTTTCGCCTGAGTAGTCGCTGTGTTTATAAAAATCAGGTATTCTTTTCGTAGGTTGTTCCCAGTTATCATGGTTAAACAACTGTTTAGAAACTCGTATTTGCTTTTCAGGTTGTTTCGGCCGAAGCTTCTCATCTGGCATCATAAGGAAAGCCACATCAAAAGATCGTTTCGATCCTTTACCCTGGTTCACAACAGTCGACATTTCTGTTTTGCTAAACTGCGATGTTCTGGCATTTTCAATGCTTAAATTAGACTCCTTGGAATCAGGTGATGTTTCTTTATAATTTTGATAATTGTTTTGAACGTCCATTGTCATTGTTTTGACATTTAATTTATTACACTCGAAACTAAAAGTTTTGCACTTATATCGCGTTGGTATCTATAAGACGCGTGCGTACTACCCGACAGTCACAATACGAATGTGAAGATAACATAAGGGTGAAAAATATATAAGTGGGGTTTAGAACTACCCTTAACAGAGTCTCTAAAGTTGTAGGGGCGTGGCAAGATGGGCCAATAAGCGTCAAGCGAGAGGCGGGAAAGGATATTACCGACCAATCGGAAGGCGACAGACGATGGAGAGCAGGAGAGCTCAATCACTGGGTCAAGATAATAATAACTGGCGTGAATTGAGAGCGCATTGAGTTGTGGTAGAGTCAGCTTTACAGTGGCACTCTGATATTGAAAACTCTACTTTACTTCGTCGCGTCGCTCTATTTGTACTGTGAACAGAATACATTTTGTAGGAGACCACAGTATTTAAACCAAAAACATTTAAAGGCTGTTATTGATTGATTTAGGAATGTTAAAATATTTGCTTTACAATCTTATGACTTTTAATTCAATGAAACAAAAATGAATTTGTTTATAAAAAATACTTAGACAAAATACTAAGTACTTTGTCAGATTCTTGGTCATTACACTAGTTAATGAAATATATAAAAAAAGTAAATGTATAAAAAGTTTATATTACATTTTTCTATTTATCTCGTCCAAACACGACACTAGAAACCTCAAACGATTATGATTGCTATAAATATGTTTTATATGTCGCATAAAAAATGATAATTCTTCCATAGACGGCATAACCCCCGAGTGTATGGATGAGATTGCGTATAATGCTATTAACACAGACGCTTCTTCTCAAATTGATATCCTCTTCGATGATGTTGCAAATAAAACTACACCTAAAACAGATTCAAATAAGGTTGAGAATATCATGATTGATAATAGAGCCAATATTTAAGTTCACAGTAAAGTAAATGTAACACTATACAAATGGCGAGTAGAGTGAATTTTGAATGAAAACGTTTTTATATACGAGTTAAAAGAAGACTCAAATGAGTTCTGTTCGGTAGTGGGTAACGATAATAAGATGGGTGCAGACGTTAAAGGAAAGCCATTTGTCAGATTTTACCCATTTTTTCTACGATTCAATGGTGCTTAATGAAAATCTGTTCCATTTATTTTATCTTTGGTAAGTTAATGAGATTTTAGAGCGTAGAATGAAGCAAATGAAACTTGTTTGCAAAAGAAATTGTTTTCTGTTTCTGCTATAAAAATCAGAAGTGAGAAATTCACAGACTGTTATAATAATTACATTATTTGATTTGATATACATTTTAAACTGGCATTCGAATAGTATAAGAAAAAAATATAAGCAAGACAAAAAAAAAGTCCAAACTCTTCCCGTATTTCCTCTATTTGTGTGTCGTCATCATTACATCTTTTTTATACCCGGTAATAATCTAGAAACGGTCTTATTTCACGTTCAATGGTCAGTTCCAACTTTTTCATGACCAGTAATGAACATAACCAATAATATCCATAGAATTTTTACGATTCCTTCATAGCTACTGCTTCTTTTTGTTAAAAAATAATGTTTACACAATTTTATTTAATAAAAAGTATTCTTTTTTACTGTATAGGTACTTAAATGGTTATGGTAAAATACAGGAATAACTCACATCTGCTTATTTCTTGAGAACAACTTATTTATATATGTATTTAAAATCCTACTTATGTTCTCTGGTGATACTATAACATATTGCGTTATGTTAAATTGTGTAATATAAATAACAAATAGCGAGTAAGTTAGGCGTTCTTAGCAATACTTTGCCTAAATTAAGAAAACTAACTAACTTCAAACGTGTTAGGCACCTTGTGTATTTAATGTAACAAAAAGTGACGTTTTTTTTGCTTTCCCTATTTATTTAAAACAATAATTATAATCCGTTCTTTTTTGTTGTTGTATTTTATTTATATAATTTCAATTTAAATCAGATCTTGTATGCTCTATTATCTTATTATCAATTTCGTCTTATCTCTTCAAACAAATCAGAGCCACTTATTCCCTCTCGTCTCTCTGATTGGAAATGGACATTTTCCAGCAAAATCTGATGTACAAAATTGAATTTATAACAGACATTACATGGAAGTAATTTTAAACACAATTGATGAAATGTTACGGATCTTGGTATGTGTACAATATTCCAGATTTACCAAGTTATACATAGTACCTACGTTGTAAGGTCTTATACCAAATATAATCCGTTATTCTAAATCAGGATATTTATATGACTGAAAAAAAAAACTGTGAAAAGCTCTACCCTGGGGCAGTCAATCTATCAATCTGCGAGGGACAGTCGTCAGTGTGACATCCTATTAACTGAACATCGATAAATGTTAAAGCAACATCCGTTTAGACATGTTCTACTGATGGATCGTTGGCCTTCTATTTGTGACAGATTTGCTGAATTGCTTTTGCCAGAAAAATTGGTAATTTTTAAGTAAATTTTAACTAATTCAAATTAGCACAAGTATCAGATAAAAGTTTCTTAATTTTTATTTTATCAATTTTATGATAGCGAATTGGTTCAATGTCCGTTGGTTGAAAATAGGAAACTTTTCGAAATTGAAGCACTTTTTTAAATTAAACTTTAATTCGTATAAGAATGAATAACGTAGGAAGGATAGTGAATGAACTCAAATGATGACTTTAGAGAAAATAAATAATTGGCACAAAAAAGCCTTAATTAAGCAAGAAGGTGCGGTGGTAGAACACGACAATTGTGGACGACTGGATCTTGACTATAATACATTAGAAGTAACACTCGCCATTAGCTTAGGTGTGTCATGTTCTGAGATCAGCTGATGTATATTGGATATATCCAGTTTCAAGCGGTTTGTTAGGGATCTCTTTTCGACTGGGTCGCAATCACCATGCACAAGGTGATAAATTCGTCAAAGTGACTATATTTTGTTTTTCGAGTTTTCAGTGGGCTTGCAGGCTGGCATGGCAACAACGACCGGCGATGGATTGCCGATTTCTCATTGGTTGTCCTGGATTTGGATTGCACTTACCATCAAGCAAAGGACCGCCATTTCGCCGTGCTACTTTAAAAATAGGATCAAATATCAATTGATAGTAAATTATCCAATAAGTCAAAACGATTGTGAACAAATCCATCGGTTTGCTAGCAATCCGATAAGTAATAGAAGGCACGCGACCAACACACGCGCACCGGATGAAGTGTTGATGCAGGGGTCTATCTCGCGACCGGATTGGGGAAATGTAATCCCGTTTTGTAATAAATTAGCGGATATTTAGGTTATTTATGTTATGCAAACCTCATAGCACTTTTTTTATGTACATTTAAAAATATTAGAAAATAATTTTAAAGTGCCATATAACAAGTAGTACATATTATAATTTTATATACCTAACGATATACCGTCTATTTGAATGTATTTAGAATTATGTTTAATAATAATTCTTGAGCTTGTGTGTGTATGTTTTTGTTAGTTCGGAAAGTGAAATCATAACTCGGTTGCGGTCGGTAACGCACTTCCTTTATTAACGTAAAACACACGCTTTAAAAGGCCACTACATAATTACACGTATACATATACACATATACAACAGTTTTAAAATTGTCTATGTGTGTATATGTGTGCGCGCGTGTACGTCAAACAAAAAGTATCTACAAAGATAATTTCTAACATATAAATCATTGTCAATTTACTTCCAATCTCAATCAAGAAGCCGCTCCTCCGGGACGTGTCTAAGCAAGAAACAATCGAAACAACGTCAACAACACCGGCAACTAAACTGTCGTACGAGACGACACTCGATTCTTCACGATACTCGATTGTATTCTCGGGAGTCTTGTTCAATCATAGTCGCAGATGTGACCTTTTGCCCACGTTTATCATTTAATATAAACAATGTATAGATCAAAGTTTCCTACACTTATTTTGTAAATTATTATTTCATCTAGACGATGAAAGTCTCTCGAACAAAATTTACCAAATATGCGTTCCAGGATTAATAAACTGGATACTTAGGAAGATGATAAATATAATATATGTCCAGTATTTTACATAAGATGGCCTGTGTAGTGTGTATGCACACAAGCACAAGAATTACTTTTAAAGTAGTTGCTTTTAACGTTTTTACGTTGCTTGTAACGTGATAGATAGATAAATAATTTCAAATTTTGTAGTTTGGACGTTTTAGTGTGGGGATTTATGAATTCAGAATTACGGATTTCAGGTATATATCAATCTATGTATACTTTCCTCCATGAAATCTGTCGGTGTGTTCCAGCATCTCTGCCCTTACTTAATTTATGCTTAGCATGTATCTCCAAGCAAACCATAACTAATCATCAGGTAAGCATGTGGTTAAACACTAATGGGAGTAGCTACTATGATGATAAATCTCGGAATTGTGAGCTTTAGATCTAAAATTAACAATGAATAACATGACGAAAAAATCGTTTGCATATTAATTGAAAACATTTCTCATGCAAAATACATACAAACTCCCACACATCCGTACTTTTTTCTGTTTCATTAATTGTATTGAAATAAAATAAAGATTTTTGATTCACTGTGTAAGGTATTAAAGGCTGAAGGTATTTTGTTATACAATCTAAACCTAGTATTATAGTCACAGGTTTAACGATAAAGTTATTTTAAACTTTAATGTAAGGATAATATAAAAAAAAGATCAATATTGCTATTTGAAACTGTAATTAAATTAAACAAACAAATAATAAATTCACCTGTACCCATCATTAAAATATGTTTAACATAATCCCACAACCCAGTAGAGTACTAATACCGGGCTACCATATGGTCTTTCGATTTCTAACAATAGTGAATAATGCATGGCGAGTAGAGCTGTAATCATCCCTTTTATACTTTCAATAGTTCTTTATTTTACATCGTTCACCCTATTATTCTGTGAATTTTATTTTGTATCACACACTGAACCAATGTTAACCTTATTGTCTTTCAGTTTAAGTTTAAAATCATCTGCAACACCAATTTGATTTAAATTTTCGTTTTTTTATAGTTTTATCATCTATTTCAGTTGCACCTATACTTGCTTTAGCAATTGATGTTATTTTATAAATTTTAGACTTAATCTTTAAACTATCAAAGTTATTTTTATACATTCGTCTCAAATAAAAAAAAGTATTGGTCTTAATATCATTATTGACTTTAAAGCTTTACAGGACAATGCGCCCCTATGGTCTGCCAATGGACGCCCTCAGCATATGCGATGTGTTAAATAGTTTTTTAAGAGATTCGTATTGGGTATTTTGACCTCGTTAAATGAAAAATCAATATCATAACATCATAACCGTTTGTTAAAGCATTGTATTTGTTAGTAGGTACTAAAATATTTGGACATATAAAATAGATTAACTATTACAGCTTTACGTCATCTACACGTATTATAAACCTTTAGTCAATATCCAACTTCTTTACAATATTTTATACATCATTAACTTGGTTTTTAAATTTAATCAAATAATTAATAAAAACTAGAACACAATAATACATTATTTGACATTTAATATTTATGATTAAATTATTTCTAGTTAACATATTATATTACAACAATTAAAATTCATAACAAGATTCTTTTATGATATTTTAAACATGTTTTATTTATTAGAATACGGATATTGTCATATTCCACAATAAATGTTTTCAAATGCTTCTATGTAAACCTAGTTAGGATAAAAGTACATCATCTATAAATTTTAAATAAGTAATAGATGCAATAGTAGTAATCAATTACAATGTTATTTATTTGCAAACCGTTAATACCCACTTGTCAGGATGAAATGTTTTCATTCATCGTTCTACGCTTGCGCAAATATATGTGAGTCTTGCACAATGCCACCCAATAATGAATATTGTATGGTCTGACAATACTCTTGTAGTTTGATGAACGATTTTGATACTTTTTTTTATTAAGTAAGAGTACACGAATCCTATATTTAGATTGTTTATTTATTATTTTATTAGAATATTTATAAAAGCATTTTAGGTACATTTGCTTCCTTGTCCTTTTTTACATGCGGTTTGACAACTAACTACAGAATATCTAATGGTAAGAAAATCTTCTATAAAAAAAACTGGTTACCAAAAACCAAGATATATCATAGGTTTCAGCAATAATAAAAAAAAACAGTGCAAATACGTTAGCTGACTCCAATATACGACACTAAGAATAATAAATAAAGGCTAACAATACCTACCACTGACAAGCATCTTGACAAACTATTTTTCTATTTAATGTACGTTTTTTTTAATGTATCAAAACTAGCAGATCCTATGACATACAATA
Source organism: Saturnia pavonia (assembly GCA_947532125.1). Lineage (NCBI taxonomy): Eukaryota > Metazoa > Arthropoda > Insecta > Lepidoptera > Saturniidae > Saturnia > Saturnia pavonia. Next base: position 1,184,703 of record OX383901.1, read on the forward strand.
ATCAGACAACATATGCGCTGGCGGCGACTTGCCATCCTGATCACAATAACTACAATGGTTGCGCTCCCTACAGCCATAGGTACCATTATCAAGTACGTAATCAGATAGCTCCACTTTAATACGTACATCAAGAATTATTGATGCTATATAGGCTTATGCTTGTTTTCTTGTTTTAGTCACATTTATATGCTGAAAATGGTCACAATTTTTATTTTCAAACTTATATTTTTTATACAGTCATAGTTATTGGTGGTGAGCGCACAATACCACAAACAGAAACTTGCTAGATGAAACAATAACTTCATGGTACATGTCTACCCATCAAGTATAAAACTTCTAAAACTGTTTACATTCATACAACTAAAGCATAGAGAAGCCGCCGATGGAAAAAGTTAGTCGTCGTCTAATGGGAAAAAAACAACGAAACTTAATGGAAAAATGTTTTTAAATAAAATGCATTTCAAATACTTTGTATTTATAAGTGGTGCAAAGAAAGCATTCGTTAATCAAATACTATGGTTCTTTGAAACCATCGACGGCACTTGTAAAAGGGCTGGTGCAATACGATGGACATTTATACGCCATATGCACCTCTGGGTTCAGCGGTCTCTTGGGGGGCAGCCCTCGGTAATGAACGCAGCGTTCAGGGACGCTTGCATCGAGTAGTTATTTCTCATTATTTGAGTATGCAATTGGTGCGAGCCAATTCTAAAAACATTGCCCGCTTTTTTAGAGAATTTAGACATGTCTTTAGTTTAATCTACTATTCTTGATACCTAGGTTTTAAATGATGTACTCAGTGCAGTATTACTTTGATACTTGTCCGTTTCTTAACTCGTAATTTCACAGTACAGAAAATATGCATCAGAGAACTTATGTTCCCTTTAATGATTACTTATTAAAATCTGGGTGATTAGATATTTTTGAAAATGAACATCTTACCTTCCTTAGACATTAATGATATTTTTCTACTGAGAATATAAACTCGGTTACGTTTGGCTCTTGCTCGGACATATACCTACCATTCGAAATTGACAATCGTGGTACACCTGTTTCAAAGATATACTAAAGTTATATTTCTATGTAAAAGCAGATTAAACAAGAAAAAAAAGGTACATAATTATATGTATATGACATGTAACCTACGAAATCCGATATGGTTTAAAACAAAAGCGAATGAATATCGAAAAAGACAAATGTATTTAAAGCTAACTTAACACTATGTTTGATATCGACCGCAAAAAAGACCTAAAGTTCGGTCGCTTCATCGGCCATATGTCGCGAAAAATTCTACTGTAATTGCATTAAGTTACCCTAAGTCGAGCCCCGGCTTTTAATTACGAGATCCCACTTAGACATATGTGGTGCAGAGTACAGGGACCCGCTGCTAGTAAAGTTGCGTTGCAGACAAAGTACAGCTTTGAAATAAAATACTAGAAATGATAAATCATTTATTATTATTGTGATATCTGTATAAGTAAGTTAAGGATAGTCAACAATGTTGATAAAAATGATTTACTACATAAGAGTAGAAGAAAGTATGCAAGTAAGTTTAAAGGAAGAACGAAAAAGGTATTGAAGAATTCTGTGGAGCATTATATATGTATACTAAGGTGCGAATACAGAAATGATAGTTGATAGAGGAGAATAGAAGAAGAAAATATATTGTGCCGACCCTAGTTGGTAAGGATAAAGCCAAAAGAAGAAGATATTCAAGAATAAATATAAGAGTAATCGAAGATATCGATTTATTCGAATAAACCTTTGTCTGCTGCCGGGTATGAGAGCTGAAACAAGCCTCATCTGCACAAATTGAATTCTGCTTGAATTCTGCTGAAATGAGGAAATGGATACTGAACAAGCTTTCATGATTACTGTCTGTATGTCTTGGAAAGAGTTAGTATCTAATCACTTATGCCTAAAGTTAAACAAATTTAATTTTGTTTGGGCAATCAGAAAGCGCTTATTAATGCTAAAACTATCATCGGCCGCAGCCGGGAGAACATGGCTGACATCGTAGATATCAAACGGCAATCACGATAGTCTTGAACAGTCCTTTCTTAGCCATCAAACCAAGTGCAATCAACTAGCAATATAAAAAAATTGCGTGTATTATGAACAAACGTAAGAAGTTACACGGCTTTAAAGTAACGAACTAACTATTTTGGCTCAATGATCCAAAAAGGATCTTGCGTTCCATAATGAGAGCTCGCCACTTTTCTCAATCCTGAGCAATGTCTTGATCATCTTCCGCAGATCCGCGTCTACTGTGTCATGTTAGCGATACCTGGGCAGACTAACTGGACAAAAATAACTCCCAAATATAAATGCCGCGTGCCAACAATATGATGAAGTTAGCCATTAATAATAATAATGTAACTTCATTTTGTTGACTCTTATTTTTTGTATAAAAGTAATTTAATATTGTATAAATAAATATTATTTTGAAATTCAGTAAAACGAATTCACATTATCATCATTGATAGCTAAATTTATCATGTCACACTTCTGTCATATGATTCGCGCGTAACTCTCAATTCTAACCTCTACTAAACCTGCCAAAACTAACTTCTAAAATACACAAACTCTCCAAAAAGGAAAATATAAAATTAACATTAACTGTGAAACGTAAAAATTCAAATAGAGGTAAACTGCGGACAATATGAACGTGAAATATGGGTTCAAGAAATCCTGAACCCAAGAACGAAAAAAACAACGAAAACAAATGAACAGAAAAAGTTCGCGGTGAAGACAAAAAAAAGAGAAAGCCGACAAAGCACAGGGCAGGAAGTACCGCGTGAATAAGTGGCTACGAGGCAGGAGAATTTTCTTTTGTTGAAAATACAATTAAAAAACTGTTTACCTGCTTAATATTCAAGTTTTTTTTTACGAAATTCATTGTTGTTTTCTTTGCTTTTATTAAAAAATAATTTAACGTTATAGTTTTTGTTTTAACTATTTATTTAATGAAAGGTTCGAATATCTTATAATATTTTTCATAATCTATATGCATATAATAACATTGAGGTGTCTGTTTGTAATGTCAAAATAACAGGTTTTTACTAAGTGCATGTAAGTATACACATCACCTATAACAAAATATAATTTATAAAATTGTTGTCTGTTTGTTCCGGGTAATCTCCGAAACGGTTGGGCCGATTTTGACGGGACTTTCACTGGTAGATAGCTGGTTTAAGAAGGTATAAAAATAATTAAGGTATTAATAAGGTATAAAATAAGTAAAAAAATAATTAAGATCCCTCACAAAAAATAAAAAAAATCCTTTTTAGTAGTACACGCGAGCGGAGCCGCGGGCACAGCTAATCTACTATAAATTCATTGTCGTAATAAGTAAGCTATGACCAAAATATATTTAAAATAAAACTTCTTAAATAAATGAAAATTTATAATGTTTGGTGTATTTATGTATGACTTATATTATATTATCAATAAATACGTCTAAATTCTAAAATGATTTATTTAGTTATTAGTACTCGTATAATCGTAATATCTCCTACAAGGTCAAAAGATCTAAGAAGGTCATTCTATGGAACTACCGGTATGATTCTAAAAAATATTTTTGTACACGAATAAACTAGCTACATAACTTCACGCTACCATTCTAAGGAGCGGAGCAGCAACAGTGAACGTCAAGCAATCTGGCAAGCTGTAGGCAAGTACGGGAAGTGAATTTGACGAATAGATTTACGCTAGTATAAAAATAATCAGTAACACATTTAACTGGTCATTCGAAAACTTTACGAATACTCGTGAGATAGAGTAAATAGTAATGCTCAACTTAAATAGGCATACTATATGTTTACATAAGCTTTGTGCGCTGAACAGGTCCCTATATTCCAAACATGACTAGGCGTAAATAAAAGCACATATTTTTCTTTCATATAAAAATCATACAAAACCTCCGACACGCCGATACATCTTAGTTACAGATTACGTAAGAGAAAATCCATACGAAATAATATAAAAAGTAACCCTCAAATGAATGTGGTCTCATTACGTATTCAGAAGCAAGCGGGTCGGCCCGTCTGGCCCGGTTTGATTTATAGCCATTTTTTTGTTGATTCTCCTCCGACTATCGCCACAGAGAAGATTCTTAAAGCTGTCTGCCAAAAGTGTTACATTCGTGAGCATATTGGTGTAAGGAAGTTCATTAATATTGGTTTTTTGTCTGCGAGAATATGTACTTGCCAGTTTTTAAGTCTACACTCTTGTATTTAGCTCAGTTGGAAAAATAGTAATAATTATTCAGAAGTGTAATAAAATTAACTAAAGAATATGATAGCAAATATTAATTATTAATTATATATTATTATTATTAATAATAAGAGAGGTAAGGCACAAAGTCATTTCGTCTTTGGATATTTCTCTCTACTTAGGTCAGTTCTACTGATGAAATACCTCTGCCCTACAGAAGATCTCAGCCAGATAACTTTGTTTTAAGTCCCTGCAGTGAGTAGAGTTTCTTACTTGGGGTATGGGGGTTCAAGGTCGGCAAAGCGCTAGTGATACCTATGGTATTATAAGCGTCCATAGGCTACGGTAGCCGTTTACCATCAGGCGAACCGTATGCATGTTATATAAATATAAAAATATATAAATATATATATATATATATATATATATATTTATATTTATATATAAATATGTATTATGACTGATATTATACACAAAATAAATTGCCTAATTCGAACGCGAAACCCATTGAATCAAATTTAATTTTCCAATTTTCATCATGTGTAAGAAATAATGACTAAAACGATATCTACAGCAAACCTGAAAAAGAAAATTTTGAGAAGGGACTGTAAATTCAGATCGTAGACTGAGCGAAGTAGATTTTTATGGCAGCCAATGTCTAATCATATCGGCAGTCATTGTGACCATACCAGCTACAGAGATGCCTTTTCACGTCTGGTTTAAGGACCCGATATCGCTGGAATAATGGGATACGCTAGCTTCACAGTACGGCAAACATAAGAATTTGCATACTTCTTTTATTTTACCGATATGGATGCTAGTGTGTAGCTGTGACTTCAGCACGTATGGATCTGTAGTGGAAGGGAGATGACAGGATAAGCTGATAGAAGTTAATTTTCAAATAAAGTTATAAAAGTCTGTACACAATAAATCGTTAACAGTGAACTAGACAACCATTACAAATTTTAATTAAATACGGTGTCGTTTTGATCTGAGCAAACCATTAGCTGAGCGCTTCATGTTAAATGTCTCAATTTAATGTTACAACCGTGTCGGCCTTTATTACCCGCTGCCGGTTTCGAAGGGTTAATTCGATGGAAAGATTCTGTTAGCGCGGTTAACCCTTACTGTTGACGATTTCTGGCTTTCTGTGTTTCAGTAGTTTTACTACTATTATCAGAAAAAGTTGCTTCATTACAAATATATTGAACGTTATGTACATTTCGATATAAAAATCTTAATATCATTCAAATCTATTTCATAATCATCATCGTCTCTATATTTCTCTCTTTTTTCCAGTTCTTTATTACCATAATTATATCTGAAAGTGTTTATATTTATCTCGCCAGCGTAGTACATAAATTGCGGTAACCTATTCATTAATTCATTCAACACCTTTGACGCTTATCGTTCTGGCGCATACAATACATTGTGCGAACAGTTGACAATCGGCTATTAGACGTGGATTATGATTTTGTCTTTTATGTTCCATTTATAAAGTATATAGAAATTCAGTCTCTATGCTTATTATACAAATAGAGAAGAAAATATATTTTCATAATAACGTATTTTTTAAAATCAACATGTGATTTTAAATATTTGGATACTTATCTAAAATAATAGCTGATTAATATAATACACGTTTAAAATTTCGTCAAATATTATTTTGCAGGTTATAAGTACCGTGTGTTGATACGTCATTAGACAACCCTGTTACAGTTTAGAACATAGCTTTTATTTATATCAAAAAACTATAACTCTTTATAGCGAAAGTTATCATTCAGGCCGACACATTTAAGTGTCTATCTCGGCATGATGCTTTGAATAAATCGCCCGCTGTCCTCTACTACTAATTAAAGGAAATGGTCTAGAAACAAGATTGCGATATTGTTCTCTCTAAATGTTCTCTGTCTCGTTCTAACGCAGGCTGAAAAAGAATATGTATCTCTTTCCCCCTAAACGTTGCGGCGACGTCACTCATTATGCTAAATATCTTTCCCCCTTTGTTCAACGGGAGATCGCCGATAAGCGGTTGGGATTTCTTATTAGGGTTCCATAGAAATTAGATATATTTATATTTTATATTGGTTCTTCAATCACTGTAGTACAGCACAATAATAGCGACCGCTTAACAAAATAATTAATGCTAGTACATACTAGTTATAGATAAGCTTAGAAGTAGTTGTCAATTATCAACTGTTGGTGTTGTCAGTTGCACCCCTTCCAACCATTTATTTTATTTTTGAAAGTTCGAGTACAACTCAATTATTAATATCCTAATGCGTTTCTATAACAATTGGTTTTATTTATAAATGAGTTTTAATCGATTCAACACATATTGATAAGTATTTTTTTTGCTCAACATTTTTGTTTTATAAACATACCCAGGCGTTTAAATGAGTAATATTTTATGTATTGAAATAAACCATTTATACTACGGTAAATGAATTATTATTTGGCAACATCAATCAAGCAGGTCATAGAGAACACGCATCGCCAATGACGCGATCGAATTAAGTATTTATATTCCTCCGTATTGATTTACTTGTGAATTGAGTTTGTGAATACATTTGGTTGAGTTGAATATATCCTTCCTCCCTGTAAGCTTCATACTTCCAAAAGTTCGAAAGGTATGATGCTTAAAGGATAATCAAGAGAACTTGTATTGCGGCTTCGTGAATATTTTGAAAAGGAAAGTTGTAATGGTGGACCTCATTCCAGTGACGCAAATTATTGACGTGTTGCAGCAGCGTTAGGTATTAGTGCTTCAACAGTGGCGAAAATAACTAAAGAAGCCTACGGCAGCAGTGGCATGGAACAGAACAAGCTATCAACACCTAAGAAAAAACGTAAGCTCCGTAAAGTGACAGTTTTGACGCTGATGCTATTCGTCGTCTTATATACAACTACAGTCAAACCTGGATAAGCGAGAGTTCAAGGGAGCACCATCTCATTCTCGCTTATAGAGGTTTCTCACTAACCCGAGTTTCTCGCTAATGCAGGTACATGGGTAGCGTTTCTCTCTTATAGAGGTACGCAGCAATAACAAGTCACAGCAACTTTATAAGGGTAGATATAAACATGCTTACGAAAACAAAACAAAAATTCATGCACTATGTAATTTTATTTTATTTAGAACTTATTTACACTTTAAAAATCCGTCAATTTCGTTTGGGTTTCTGTTTTTGTATTTTGAATGTTTTTCTCTAACTCATAAATTTTGTCGAATATTGCTTGATCAACAACCGCCGCGTATTCAAAGTACTGATGGACCGTCTCCGACGCATTTAAAGCTATCATTGGAATGATCTTTATTACTGTTTCCGGAATCTGTGCCTCGTCTTCACTGTCATTTCCAGCAATACAGGTGTTCACACAATTCTTAACGATATCGTCATCGGTTTGTTCGGTTTATTGACGAGAAAACAATACAAAAACAATGGTAGAAGTTCCACGAAAGTTAAGAATGAGTCATAAAATAGCAGATTTTAAATTTGTAATTTATTTTGTCATTTGTTCCTCCTGAATAATATAAATAAATAAAGCTCGACTGTCGCTTATAGAGGTACAGATAAGTAGCAGTCTCACTTACGGAGGTCCATGAGGGAAAAACGACTCTTTCTTACAGAGGTTTCTGTTTCTCGCTAATAGAGGTTTTGGGAGCTTAAAATGACGGGACCTGGCTATTACTCTCACTTATAGAGTTTTCTCGCTTATCCAGTTCTCACTTACCCAGGTTTGACTGTATTTCATAAGAAAATAAATTCCAACTTAAAAAAAAATAGCATCTTTACGAGATAGTGGCTTGTTCCAATGTTAAAATTTTTCTTTTGGCAAAGGTGTTGAAACAGATTGGGTTGAAAAATGTGACAAAAGAAAAATATTAAGGGAACGCCATGATATAGCTTTGTCTTGATGCGAATTTTTAAGACCAGCGAAGAAAACAGAAGACTGGTCGAATGTTATTTTCAAAGAAGAACCTTAGCTCAATGCGAATCATACGCTATCAAGAACTTGTACTGACGACACCGATGCCTCCACTTCCACAGTACCAATGGGGAAAGGTGAACGCCTCATCATTTTGTCTTGCGGGGAAAGAAAGAGGGTTTGTGCCAGATGCTCTGTTAGCTTTTAAATCCCATAAAAGAGGAGACTATCATGAGGAGAGGTATGGGGACGTCTATGAAAGGTGGTTCAGAGAAATGCTTACCACACTCGCAGAACCATCGATAATATTGATTGATAATGCACCCTATCATTCTCGTCAAATTAATAAAATGACAACGTAGGCTAACAGCATACATGAAATCATAAACTGGCTCCGTGACAATGACACGAGAGAAAGTGGCCGAGACCCTACTAAAAGTAGACTTATTAAAAATATATAAAAAAGAAGCAGCCAAAACGACGCGTAATTGACGAAATGGCAGCAAAACATGGAAATATCGTCCTCAGAATTCCCCAATACCACTGTCAATATAATGTCATTGAACTCATCTCGGAACAAGTCAAAGGACACGCGGCTAGAAATAACACAACGCGTCCTTTCACCGCAAAGAAAATGCTACATTTGCTAAAAAATGAGTGTGTTAATATGACGACTGAAAACTGGGCGAGTGTTGTCAAAAGACCAAAAAATATTATATTGTCTGATTGGGATCCAGATGTTGGTTTGACAATTTATCTACGCAAGAATTAATTATTAATGTTACTGAGGATTCGAGTGAAGATTCCAGTTTATTCGAATATTTGTTGTAATAAAATAACATTAAAATATTTTAATTGTTTTATTTACTATATATACATGAAAAATTTATCTCGGTATGATTATTGAATCCGTACTAATGACTTAGTGTTCGTACTATTTTAGTTTTGTCTGAAACCCATAAAATGCGAACGACGGCTAGGACACAAACATTCTTACCTTGATCGTCCGACTTTTTACATTTCTACAGATATCCCGTAACTATATTGCGGTAAATGCACCAATATTATTATACAGCATACTATTAATACGTTGTCCCGACATAATAATATAATATATGTTATAAAACAACGCCATTATGGATGACGACCAAGCCCAATAGTTCATAACACAAAGCAAATATGTATATGTATTATACTGCAGGTACACCAATAATAATTGCGGAATATCTGTTGAGATGTGAAAGGTCACCCGATCAAAGTGTGAATATATATAAAGAAATACAGAACCCCGTCTCAAAGTATGTTGCATGCTTGACTCATGACCATTTTTTCTACTTTTTCTCATCCTTGACAGTTGGTATATGGAGTCAGATTAAGATAATACGGTCGAGGTGTTCTTTATAAGTCCCTCAATTATTTCACCCGGCTGATGTCTTGATTTTTTTAATACAAAAAATGTTACTTTTCTACAAACACCAACATTTTAGCGTTATGTGTATTACCTGGAATGTTTTTTTTTTTAATTTTCGAAGACCACTGAATAGATGTAGTTTAAGCCTAACTACGTACTATTTTCCGATTTTTAAAATATAGTTCCAGACAGTGCAGTGGCTCCCGTGTTAGAGCTGTCCAGGGAGTATTTTTGTGACAATTCAAAACGTATGTTCCTAATTATTATTTACTAGCTGTGTCTGCGATTAAAATCTGTAGGTGTACTATGTGCTTTGTGAATTTTATAACTCACGGTTAACAGTCAGCCGGTTCTCACGCTTTTCACTACTTTCGATTGATCGATATTCTGCGATACATCTACACTGTGAATTTACCAAATACGCCATTCCCTACTGATTTCTGGAACGCGTACATTTTTCTTAGTATCTCGTTCAGTAGCAAGTCTCACTTGACTATATTTATATAACTGAAACGCAATTTATACACCTCACAAATGTCCATACTTCTAAAAACATCCTAAATGTTACTAGAGACTATAATCTACAGTCATACCAAATTTCATCAAATACGGTCCAGTAGTTTCTGATTCATTGGCTAAAAAATTTACAGAAAGAGAAAAATTTCAAAAACTGTCGAAATTTTTCTTTTCCATAATTCTGAACCTTCTATGGTATTTTTTCTCAGAAATCTTTAACTAGCTATGCCCAACGGTTTCTCCCGTGTTAAACTTATTAGACAAACTCCCTAAGGAACGTGCTTTTATAGCTATATCCTTGTCCACTTTCCGTACATGCCTATACTAGTACAAGTGCAAGTACAAGTTGTATAGCCGTATACTATTTCTCATTAAATTGGGTATCATATACAAGAATACTAACTTTCTCCAATCAGACTTGTAGTCAATAGAGCGCTTAAACAAACAAACAAACAAACAAAAAACCCTTCTCTTTTATTATATTAGGTACAGATTTTCTGTTTTATTATAAGTATAGATAGTCAACTTTATTTATGCTTAATAACCAAACTATATGACATAAAATGCTAACAATATTTCATAATATAAAGGAGGTATGACTTTAAATTAAAATAACACCCAACATAATATATGAGAGATACAAATCCCGCCAAAACGGCGTTACCTACGCTATATATATATTGCTATACTAAAACTCTTTGTTTGATATAATTATATACTTTACTAATTTAAGTAACAATATACGTGGTATTTATTAGAAGGACCGGCTTCCCCTACTAACGTTGTCATATTACATAAGATGTTATTTAATATAAATCGGAGTATCGTATCGATGTGATTATGAAATCGGTAGTAATGACTTAGTATTCGTACTATTTACTTTACTATTGACTGAACTTGATACAGCAGGTGTGTTGGAAATTAAATAATTAATGTAAACAGGTGAAGTCGTGTGCTTTGCATTGTTTTCAACTCGCCTTTAATTTAGTTGGTAAAATGTAGGTAGAGTAAAAAATTTTAATATACGGGTGAATTGATGTATGCTTCATAATTATTAGTGTGAAATCATAGCTTGTGAAGGTTCGCGACGCGTAGTTGATGATAAAAGCCTCTCTTGTGAATTTGATATTAATGAGGTTTTGTATTCAATAGATTGTAGATACGTTGAGAAGATTGTGACATTGTGCATGTGTGATATTGGGATTTGATACTGTGTAGAAATACTAAGAGAAGCGGTCCAGGCTAGTTTGTCGAGTTGGCGTACATCCTGCCCTCCTGGTTAGACCTTACAGACCTCTCACATACAAATCAACTAAACACGCACCACATTACATTGTCTACAGGAATTACAGTTGGGAGAGCGCCGGGTTTTAAGGTAAGCTCATAAAAACATTTGGAGGTGCTGTGGTATCACAGTTCAAAAGAGGTATTAATATCTCGAACAAGGTGTGATCTGGGACCGCACTTAGCTTATAAGTAGGCAACGACCGGCTTGAACGCATTCTCGCTTGAACTGTGGGATAGTGAAGACTTCATCTATATACCTACATATAATAAAATTGAAGTGTCTGTTTGTAATGTCAAAATGACAGCTTTTCATTAAATGCATATACGGTAATTATAACAAAAAAAAACAATTAGTAAAAATATTGTTTGACTTTCTAACCGTCTGTCTGTCTGTCTATCTGTTTGTTCTGGCTAATCTCGGACACAGTTGGACCGATTTTGAAGAGACTTTCTCTGTCAGATAATCTTATAAGAAGTAATTTAGGCTACTTTTATTTTTAAGAAATAATTACATTTCTGCGCATATAATATAATAAACCTTTTTAGTATTCTACGCGTGCGAAGCCACGGGCACAGCTAGTCTGTTAATAAGTCGATCAATATAAACACTGTTGCAAAGTGGCGTGTCCCTGCCCACCTCGCTGCGTGACAACATTAGTTACAAACAGCACGCGAATGTTGAGTAATAAGTTACATCTTTCAGGAATTAACCAATCACGTGAGGATTTAAAAAATCTAAAAGATTCATTGACCTAGTTAGTAAATGAAAACCGCATTACACATTTAATTATCCGTATTTAGCGTTACATTCATAAAGCATATGTCTGCTTCTTTATGATTCAAATTGGATTCCAAATCACGATGAAATAATTTACAAATGAAATATGTATTAAACATAGAACGCCGACCGGTCCATATTGTAAAAAAACAAGAACAAAAAACGCCGGAACATTCAATAAATCGAACCGAGAACAATCGCTATTACGGGCAGAAACACCTTATTTCATTACGCCACCGTTCCATTAGTAAGATACGCCGAATTCTATTAAACTCTTTTTTGTAAAAACTTTTTCGAAATTGCAGTACTAAAAACGACTTTATTCAATTTCAATAATAAGGTTTAAAATCTATCGGAAGCAACCGATTGCAATGCTCGATGATTTTCGAAATATACAAGGGTTGCTAACTAAAAGGGTACACGATTCTAAATTTAAATTTATGTTTTGCGAGATTTGATCGCGCTTAGTGGCATGCGCCATTTCGAATGCGATAGCTTCTTTTTTTTAATTATGATTTATTAGCTTTTATGTTATTCTGACGATACATTTGAATTGAAACGAAAAGGTTTTCTTTAAAAAATATTTTAAAACTTTCTGACTTAATGTTATGACACGATAACTTTATTATTGAAATACGGTTTAAGGTAAAAGTTGAAGGTATATTCATCATTTTAATGGTCATAAAAATTGGTTTGAAAATTTATTTAATTGAAGATGTAAATTTGAGGTATATTCAATTAGCCACAAAAGGCAATAATCTCCAATACATTATTAGCTGAATAGACACCAAAGCTAGGGGGATCGTCGATCTGTGCCCCTTACCTAACCTTGGAGCTCTTATAAAGGCGATAGCGTTAGACACTTAAAAAGTGTAAAAGTAAAAATTAACTAGATAAATAACCTTAGCTCTAATGCTTCTTAGGTGAAAAATTGACCAAGAATGATTTATTTGAAAATTTACAATCATCAGTCAAAAGATTATCATCTCTCGGTGGTTACTAATTTCCTGGACTGTACTTGTCAGTAAACGAGCAATGATTGCCGATGGAATTTGTCACCGGCGCGGCAGCGGTCGCCGTTGCTTCTGAACTTTACCGTACATTCAATCAGGTACTATGCAGTTATTTTACCCAGCTAATACAAAAAAATCACGTGAATTACATATGGCTTTGAGCTTTCTTTGAAGGAAATATACATCAGCGTTGTGAGATCCCATTTTCTAACGCTTGTTATGCTGTCTACCCCTTTCAAGTTGAAAATCTATCTTCAAATATATATCGACATGGTCTGCACTTAAGAGCCCGTTCACATTCTATGCTTACTGTGCTACCATATAGTGACCAGATCACTACTTTCAGTAAAATATAATTGTAGTGAACAACATATAGGTATATATTAAAAATAATAAATTAAAGATTTATTTCAATTACCGTAACTGGAATATCAAGGCATAAAGTGTTTTTGTTAAGGCATTTCATATTAACACATGAGTTAGGGTCGTGCTTACTTTAAATTTTAATATTATTATCTCTCTTTCATTTATCGTCACAACATGTCCCTACTAATAGGGCAGAAAGTATGACGTACCACTTCTTTCCAATCTTATTTCGCTTCCTTAAAATTTAATAATTCTATCCATAATAATTAAAATTTATCTGTGGCGGTTATGCAATATTAAACTATTTTTATCGTCAAAACATAAGAGATAAACAAAGATTATCATTATGATAATAGAATCTTGTCGAACTCTTTATTGATAGTCTTCTCGATTTCCTTAAGGTCTTGAAGTTACGTTATTAACACAAATTATTTTATCTAAGACTAATAAGTGAGTAAGAGGTTTCTCGGAAATGACTACATATGGATTTTGATGACATTTTGTATTTAGAGAATTTTTTACTATCCAAGTTTACCTCATGTTTTTTTTTTTTCAAAACACATAAAATCACCCATTTCCTTAGGATATTTGATAACGCTGTTAATCGTTTAATTAAACTCTCTCCAATACAGGGATCCACAAGACAGGCCTTTAATTCATGTATATGTAACGTACAAAATAAACAATGACGATAATGGTGAATTAATTCGGAAAAAATACCCTTTTTGGGCGATTAAATAGCTTACGCCGAGTAAACCGTAAGAGATATATCAAATTACTGCAGTACATAATTGTATTTCTTAAAAAATCGACAAAAAAGTCATCAATAGCATGTCTATATTCTAATTATCATCCACAATAAGCATATTTGAGGCACAACTCACGCGTGTATTCAACCGACAGCATTATCTAGTCCAGGCGAGTGGAGCCGCAGGCACATCTAGTACTTATAAATCTCAATACAGCCCAAAAGCGGACAGAGGTGTGAGTAAATCTAAACACTTGCGTTCATTAATAAATCAAAAGTCGCACAATTCAGTGGACAGCCCTGTTTTGAGCGCAAGCCGTGACAATGGCCGGCTCAAATAGTTATCTATTCAAACAAGGATTAGCGCTCGATAAACTGTGATTAATGGCGCCGCCGACGAACTGAAAGTAAGGTTAGCAAGCGCAATAAATTATATTGCGCAGAACTTAGAAGAAACTTACTCTGTAAAATGCCTCTGAAAAGCATAGCTTGTACGAGCTTGGTAACCACGAATTAGATAACATACAAGCCTATATTATTGTATACACATATGCGAATATTAAAAAGAAAAAAATGTTCATCACGTATGTAGATAATTTATATAGATATAATTACTATTAAGCCATAAAACTATTATACTCATGCTTCAGAGATGGCAACTCCTCTTTCGACGAGTCTCGCTATATCTCTTCTGTCAACCTCATATACATACATACTATCTAAGTTTCTTTACGTTTTATCTCTCTTCGTCTCATACTTCACACCTTGGGAAAATGCAAAAATAATATTTTTCATAGCACTTTTCTAGCTCGTCCTTTAATTTTGTTCACCAGTTTTCTTGTGTACTATAAGACTTCCAGACTTATTTGTATTATTATCATTGCGTTTTTAATTATTATTTTTTAAAGTAATATTAATTTATTTTGTTGTCTGTACTTTAGCAGGGTAGGTTCGCGGCGTATTCGGCGCGATCCGCGGAAGGTTGCAGTGTGCGGCGAACAGATAGTGTTGGACGTCCACAAAAGTACGGATTACTGCGGACTCGAGTAATTTATTGCGGACGTACGGGCTGAGGATGTGGATTTATTAATTTGATATAATATAAGGTAAGTGATTTATATACTTGATTTTTAATTTTTCACCGCACAACTGTGGTAACCATCAAATTATTGTATTTTTGTAATGGTTCATGATTTTTTTTTATTGATTTACTCAGAATATGCTAGCAATCTTTACTGATGTAAAGTGACTATGTGGATGAAGATGTTGACTCGTTTCGTTCGAGAAAGGTGGGTTTCAAATGCACCTATCGGAACATACCAATAGGTGTTTGGCAAGCACAAGTACAAGCCAGGTAAAGCTGTAAACAAGCCCGGTAAAGCTGTAAAAGCCGTAAAGGCTCCAGGGCCCCTAAGGCTAACAGTATAGTCAGTTCGAAAAAAAAAAAAGTGCTACTTACTGGCTTTACTTCAAACTTTGCAAAAATTCGTAAATACAGTAAAGTCTAAAAAATTGACAAGTGCGTGTTGGCCCACGCGCAGTGTAGGGTTCCGTCGTTGCCCATTTTATTTGAAATTACTTCTACAAATACCTTTTATAAGTTGACTAGCTGCGCCCCACGGTTTCACCCGCGTGTAACTAAAAAAATCGCTGATTGATGATTCAGTTCAAACAATATTTCTATCGGGCGGCTAGGGTTATGCGTTACAATTCACACAACTCGTTCACGGCACTACACCTAAGAAATAGGCTTATGGTATCGCAAACTCTTTTTAAATGTACTATGAAGCAATATTTTTGTAGATAATTGTATTTACGTATGACTAACCATTACGCCAGCGCATGCGGATAAAACAGTTGCGCTGTTTCTTCCGACTAACTTAACAAAAAACAATATTTAAGACTAGCTTGGACACTCAGGAATCTAGCTATGTTATACAAAAATAATTTTTCAAAACCGACATGTAGTTCCAGAGACAAGCGTGATTAAACAAACAAACAATGAAACAAAAAATATCTTGCGCTTTATTATGTTTGTATAGATTGACTATTACTATTATACTCTGGATTGAATTGTCCAGAACTACTTTCAGAGTTGAGTTTTTGTGTCCCTAAACGGCGAACGCGCCACACTCAACAACTCAACTACATCAAAAGTTTTATCATCGAAATTACGCTTGCAACGAATTCCTGACTAAGGCATCTCGAGAGTACAATGAGATTTTTCAAGATATAGATATATTTCAAAATTTACGTACCACATAAATTAAAAGGTAAATTAATTAGTATGAAATTGGATAAATTGAATGTGAAACGTGTGAGACCGCAATAATAGTTATAATAATATTAAAAATGCCATAATTATAAATCGTAATATTATATAATATAAGTCGGGGCAACCTATAATTGATACCGCACACCTATATATACTCTACACGATGTGACAGATAAGAAAAAATAATAATTCCCTATTTACGTGTAGGAGAGGAGGTACCCTAAGCAATTTTTTCCAACATTTTACACTTTGACACTTTGACGGCGTGATTAATATATATATCCATATCCATACCAAATTACAGCTTTCTAGTACTATGAATCAATGAGCTAATAAGCCGCGAACAGACAGACGGAAATACCGAAACTATAAGGGTTCCTTTTGACTTCGGAACCCTAAAAACAGTGCTATGCTTTATTCTGAACTACTACAAACATATAAATATTTCGAAGCTGATTTATGCATACCTGACTATGCCATCTCATCAAATAAATACTCTTCTATAAAATAATTTTAAAGGAAAATATAGATAAGAATTTATAACAAAAATTTTAAATAATGTACTCACGGATAAAAACTTGATTAAATTTTGAAAAGGAAAAAGATATTAAGCCCAATGTATGAACCAAAAGTACAATAAAGTACTCATTAATTCATTGAAGCTACGCGTATTACAAATGATTATTATATAGCATATTACTACGACGATAATCTATAATTATTTACATAGATATATGATGGGTCATAGCGAGACATTGTAACGAAATTTTCCATATTTGTTCGATAATAGTGTATAGGCAGAGCAATAGTGTTCTATTATCCCACAATAAACAGATTAAATTTGATTTCAAAGCATCAGTAGTGCTCCCACTAACTAACGTCGGTGTTATATTCAAATTGCTAATCTCAGTTTGGTTATAATATCGTGTGAAGCGAGAGCTTAAATAGTCTCATTGTTTTATACAGGCTATTTCTACTAAAAATATTATTAATTCTAAAAGAATAACTACACGGTTAAATGAAATATTTATATAAAAATTGAAGTCCGATCAAATTCCTTGTCGGCTCTTCTCTGTGACCGGGATATTTCCGAATTGATGGTAGTACTTTTACGTTCGTAAGAGCCTACTTAAGGCCTAAATTGAATAATTTTTTTTTGTTTTGACTTCAAAAAAATTACTTTTCTTTTGACTGGGCAGACTGTTGAAAAGAGGAAAATAATTAATTCGAAATATCATTTTTTTCATATCGGAAATAATAACAAGATTAATGTGACTTATATTATGAAATAAATTTTGTAAAAGTTTTTATTTTGTATGGAGATGTTTTTTTCCGAAAAGATTTAGCTCTATAGACAACTTGCACAGAGGCATTAAGATCTGATTTCATTCGTGTTTTAAAAAGTTCATCATCCTCTATGTTTGTTATAACTCTTCTTGACTTTTTGCCTGCGCTCTAAATAAAATAATATAAAATAAAAACAGCCTGTATTAATATGAAGACGAGCAGTCCGGCAATGTATAGCCGGATTATGCAAACTCAAAGACGGTGGGAGCCACATGTCCTCTCACACCTGACGGCCGAAGTTCTCTATAATCCGGATATCAACATGAAGGTATATTAGAATCTTAATTAATTTACTATAGCTATTTATGGTTAATTCACGACTGTTTGTTGTGGATTATAGATAATGTCAAACGTTTTTATCGATTCGTTTTAAATGTGAGCGATAACGACTGGTAGATCGCTCAGAAAAATAGGGGGCATTAAGGCGGTTTATGAGAACATATTTTTAATACTACAAAGTTGGCAAACAACATACGGCCCGCCTGATGGTAAGCGGCTACCGTAGCCTATGGACGCTTGTATAATTAGCACCTTGTCAACCTTGAACCCAAGGAGCTCTGGAAACCCTACTCACCGCGGGAATACAAGACAAGGTTATTTGGCTGCGATCTCCTGTAAGGTGGAGGTATTCCATCAGTCGGGCTGTCCCAATTAGATAGAAATCTGCAAAGAAATTTGTCTGTGCCCTACCTCTCTTTTTAATTTATTTTCTTGTTAATAGTCTAAATCAAAATCAAAAAATACTTTATTCAATTTAGGCCCTAATAGGAACAGGAATATTAAGTTGTCAGAAAACCTCTCTGGACAGTTTTATCAAGGAAGCCGCTATATTAGAGCTACATTAGAAGATTACGAGTATAATTAGAATTTTTTTGTTTACGTGACGTTATCAATATTTTGAATTTGGGTGTTAAATATATATGTATAGTATATCAGCTGTTTAGTTACCATAATACAAGCTATGCTTAATATGGAATTAAATGGCCGTGTGAGAAATTGTGTCCCCATATTTATTTATTGAATACAGTTGCCAACAAAAAGAAGAGATAGATATGACAACGTATCCGAAGGATGACAGATTTTCGTGATGGAGATCATCGTGATGAAATCATAGCGTCCAAAAAGTATTTTGTGATACTTACCTGCTTTTTACAATTTCATGTTAAAAACTTTTCGACGATCAACCTACTAATATATACCGGCAGCTATAGCTGAGAACCAACTCCCTTTTAGTCTTAGCTTGTTAACAACTTCGTCTACATCGTCACTTAACAAAGAACTTATTTAATAAGAAAGACTGTAGCTGGTTTTGTTAGAATAATGTATACACGGAGGATGATTTGAGTTATTCTCCTTAAATTTTGTAATCCATATTAAAATTCAAAAATCGCCAAAAACAACCCCGCAAAATAATCTAATCGTCGATAATTTAATAACCATCCGAACGGTGACTATTCGAGGCGAACAAATGGCATCATATCGATACGAAATCGAATTAAAATTTATGTATCGATATTTGTAAATCTCTAGTTATCCGACAAATCGAGCGTTCCTAATGCTTTTATTATACAATAAGCATTGAACAACTGTTTCGCTTTTGTTAAATGTACATTTTTAGATTTTATTAGACGACTGGGACTTTTAAATGGTTATTTTAATACGTTTAATAGAAATGTCATTCCACGATATAATATACCTATATTGAATCAAGAAAAGATATTGTAAATACAGTTACGTATAAATATTACGTAGAGTCTTCTCGTCATCCATACCGCAATGTTTGAAAACGAAAGTTTTCAATCAGTGCGTCCTACCCGTAATGACCTACGGAGCTGAGACGTGGACACTCACGGTAGGGTTGGTCCACCAGTTCAAAGTCGCTCAGCGTGCTATGGAAAGAGCTATGCTCGGAGTTTCTCTGAAGGATAGGATTCGTAACGAATACATCCGACAGAGAACCAAAGTTATCGACATAGCTCAAAGAATTAGCAAGCTGAAGTGGCAGTGGGCCGGCCATATCTCGCGAAGAACCGACAACCGCTGGGGTAAACGGGTTCTTGAGTGGAGACCGCGACTCGGCAAACGTAGTGTAGGACGCCCTCCAGCCAGATGGGATGACGATCTGCGAAAGACTGCAGGCAGATGCTGGATGCGGACAGCTGAAGACAGGGCGCTTTGGCGCTCATTAGGGGAGGCCTATGTCCAGCAGTGGACTAATATAGGTTGATGATGATAAATATTTAGAGGTTATTATGAGGAATATTATATTTAATAATAATAATAAATTCTTTATTGAGTCATTCATAATACATAGCATCAGCTCTGGTTCCTGGTTTCTGGTTCCTGAAATAACGGCTAACCAATTTAGGAACCAGAGCTACACTGATGCTATGTATTATGAGATAGTAATAATTTATTATTATCATTATTTTAGTTGAACACTTCAACATATTAACAGAATTTATCAAAAGAAGAACACTCATCCGAAATACACACAACACATATTAAAAAAAATGCATTACAAAGAGAAATAGTAATGTTGTTTGGGGTCGAATATGTCTTAGTAAGAGGCTCCAGGCCTAAAGGCAAAAACACTGCACCGCTGATATTCTGATAGGTTCTTTAGGTAATTTACACTGTAAAGCCTCACGGTCGAATTATTTTTTTTTTCTTAATGTAAATAATCGAAATACTTAATTATACATACATTATTTTAAATCGTTTATGTTACACCTATGTGTATCGTGGTTGCCATCCGTTCGAATATAAATTTCGTGTTCTACCATCCAGCAAATATTTACTCAAAAGTGGCAATTAAGATGACCGGATATTTACAATATTTTGTACAGGTGCAATGGTAACATTATTCAATAACACTTTTATACTTTCGCGTTTTGTAATCATTTTAATATATATGTTTACTGGTTACACGGGCCATGACTACATGCGGAGGCCGAAATTTCGAGTACTTAATTAAAAAACTAAGACGCCACGTAATGAAGGCTTGGTTAGCCGAAATGTCGAGTAATTAATAAAGTAACATGCGTTCTAGCCCCGCATTAAATATATATTAAAACATTATTTAATATTCTATTACCACTTAACACTGGCAGAACTCTGCAGATTTTAAACTAAATATACAAAGGAAATGTAAATCTGATAAACGTAAAGTAATCGCATAAATTATTGCCTCACGTTAAATTACCGTGAAACGTATTTTAAACATATTTCAACTAAAGGAAAATAACAAGGCGAGCACATTTCCCTCGGTAAGCGGCTTAAAGTCCGCCATTTTCTCTAGGTGCGTGACGACGACAAAATGGCGTCGGTCGAGTTCGGAGCGCGTTCAATTTGAATATAGAACAGCATACGTCGCCCGCGCTCCACGACAGTAACTCATCGGATTGTGTGAGATGGCGCGAGAGTCGTAAAAATATATTCGCTTATTGAAATAGAAAAAGACATGGAGTAGCTGTATAACGTATTTAGAAACTTACAAAAAAATATACGAACCAAATTATTTGGTACATTAGAGTAGCCTGCGAAATTATTAGCGAAACCTTTGAAGAAAACCTGAAAGACATATTTAATTCCTGAAACCTGACGAAAGACATATTATATTTTGATATAATATTACAACTGCAACTGATTGAATATTCATCAATGGGTGCTGCGGTCGACGAGGGTTTTTGATCGCGAATTGAGTTGTAACCAACTATTTCCCACCAACGCCTGTAAATATACATGTCATCAGTTGTAGATTGTACGTTTGCAAATATAGAGCGGCTATTAATTAATAAATTAATTAATTAATAAATTTTCATGACACTCAAGACTAGAATTTTCTACTCGAATTGATTAGCGTGTAAATAAAAGCCGTACAAAAATACCTGAGTCCATTTTCAGTAGTTCTAGATCACTGATATACTGATATTTACTAAGTTAAATTATTTGCCTTTTCAATATTTTACTTAACAGTTTTGTGGTAAATTTTATGAACATATCACATTTCGCAACTGGGAGTGGTCTTTGACTTATGTACTGTATCTACTTAAAACCCATTATATTATATAGTGATTCATAACTTAACGTTTGTTGGTCTATTCACATACTACTACTACTATTATAACTAAATCTAAATTTTATGAATATTCAATCAATTTTCAATATACTATCTAAAGTACTTTTGATGAAATTAAATTATCGTCTAATTTAAAGGTTAACAGGATGGTACTTATTATAAACACCCAACTTGAAACGAAAATTTGACATCCGAAGCCGCAGCGTAATTGGTTCTATCGAAATGATATCAAATAATACATTGTATTATATTGATTGATTGATAAACTATGGTATAAATTACGAATAAATATACTTAAGTAGTATGGACATTGTTAGGAATTAATAAAATTAATATGTACTCTATTCATTTTCTGTTACACAGTCGAGGATCTTAAGGCAACGCTAAGAATATGTCGGTCAAACCACGGTCGCTATAGATAGCGAGAAACTCTTCCACTTTTATGAAAATGGCGGACAACATGGCGTCCTGAAATATTAACCCGAACTTCTTATAGACTTTCTCTCATATATATATATATTCTGATTTTATTAACTGAGGGTAGAACTATTTCTTTTATAAATCATTAGGTAAATTATATTTATCTCATAAATACTAAAACGTATCTGAGGGAGTGTACTGCAGGAAATTTTCCATACATAAGTAAAAAGGAAAAAAGTGTGTGTAACAAAACAAAAATTAATTAAAAAGGATACCGCCGCCAACAACATGATAGAGTTAGCAATCAATGATAATAATGTGAATTAATTTTACTGAGTTTCAAGTTTTTTTTAATTTTATGATAATACAACGTAAAATCGTTTACACAATAAAATGTATCATTGATTGGTAATTTCATTATGTCGTAATTCCGTCATTCACATCAAGCGCATGAAGCTCTAAATATTACTCCTTACTAATAGACGTACATATAACTGTCAAAAATATAGATTCGTATCACGAACCGGTTCCCACAATATACGACATAATAATATTAATTTTCAAAGCACCGATGTCTTAACTCGAAAACCACTACAGCAATATTTCAAGGGTACTTATGCCTCACTTTATTGTGGAAGCTATTTTCCGACAACCACTTACACTTCCATAGCAAATTATTCGAATAACTCCTCTATAATAAACAAAACCTTATTACTATAACGTTAAGGTTTATTACAGTTTTTATTAAACTAATCAATAACAATGTAGAATATCACCGCGGCAATGCGATACGTACTTGACGTACAAGCGATCAAAATAAAATGAATGAAAAAACACTATTAATTGTAAGAGACAACGGTCCACTGAATTTTGTATGATAATTTTTATTGTTTTGGTAGTTTTTTTTTAATTATTTGATTTATAAGTTCGTCCCTGCTGTTAATTCGAGTGTTAGGTGATCGATGAGTACGTTTTCCTGTGAGAATATTAAATTAAAACATTTTTAGGACTTCTTTCAGTCCATAACTATGTCGAGGTCACTGCAGACAATAGCTGTCTATTTGTAGAGTTTTTTAAATCCTTTTTAGGCTTAGACTTTGGGCAGTCTCGTTTTTAGATCTAACTATACTATTGGCTTTAAGGGCCCTGAAGCCGTAAACAGCTTTACCGAGCTGGGGACGAGCGATGAAGGCACAGCTGCGAAAGCGAGGCAACAATCGCAAGGGTGCCAAAGTGACCGAACCTCGGTTTGTTGAATTTCCTATCCGTAATTCGATCTAACGATACATGTATATTCTAATATTGTAACTTCTGGGAGGAAGGAAGAAACATGTATATATGCATTTAATCTAACTAGCCAAAAAAAAAAGTCCCTTACAGAACCTATGGACCTGTGTAGTGTGCATGTATGTAAGATGCAGTGTCATGTGTGTATGTTGATAGCTAGTGAATGCAGTGGCTCTGTACCACAGTCTCACCTTTGTATGCTAAAAAGGCAGCAAACAGGCAGACGGCCTTTCTGATGGTAATTGGTTACCGTCACCAGTGACTCTAACGTACGCGACAAAAAGGTTACCTAACAGTTGTCGCGATTCGGTTAGATTTCATCTTTAAAAAGTTTAGATTTCATTTGATGTTAAGTGGCAATATGGTCAGACGGTAACACGCTAAGCCTAGTGGAAGACTAGCTTTCAAGTGCAGCGGCCGGAAAACACTTATAGGTGCTTGGCGACAGATTTTCAACTTGAAGTGATAGCTAACCAGGCATTGGAAAAAGCCCTACCACCATGCTTTGGTTTCATCCCGATGTTATCCTTCACCGTAAGCTCAGGCTCATTGGAGGATTGCCAAAACACGTTAAATTTTGACCCAGAATCACTAATAACATAAAAAGATACAAATTTCATTAAAAAATATTTTAGTTTTGTCGGGATTTTACATATTCTGCACACAATCACAAACTTGTACATACACTACCGCTATGCACACAGACAGCTTAACTCGACTTTATCTGTTTGTACATACTACGCGCGGTGAGATTAATTTATAAAATCAGACTTGGTTCCTTCGTTACTTGTAAATAAAAAACATCAATGAACGAAGTACATAGCTAAAGATATTAAATGACGCAATTACTGCCACACCACGCTCACGTGTGTCAACTTCTTGACCCGAATATCTAATGACCAGACAGTTTTTTTTTTGATTACGAGTATATTTCATCATCATGAATAAACATATTTTATAAATATTTGGACACAGTAATTTCCATTAATATGAAAAGTTTTGTTAGTTTTTTTTTTATATATTAGTTCGGCAAACAAACACAGCACAATCCAAAGAAAACGGCGACCACCAAGAGATCTTACTCCATCGGTGGTCACCGCTGTCATTCCGGCCTAAAGTCAACTACAACTCAGTCGCATGCGCTCAAATATTATTTTTGAACGGTTTATTCTAATATACTTTAAATACGTTTGTTTTTACCTCCCATGGCCTCCACTATTTTAGACAAAAACACCTTAGCTATTAGTTAGCCTTAGCTCTCGGACTGTTCAATTTATTTGATAATTTATAACTATGCGCTACCTTGACATTTTGTTTGACGCATTTGTTTGTGAACTAGGAAACTACATCGTTTAATTAGAGTTGCTTATTACTCGGTTTATTCGGAATACTTGGCAATTATTGCAATGGCCGTTTCTGGTATGCGGTTAGTAATTCTAATAATAACTAATACTAACCCGGTACATTTCTAATTTCAATTGAGTTGGTGTTACGACCAAATCTATTAGTAATTTGTAAGGTTAAGTTAGAGTTTTGTTACTGCGTATTACAAAGATAAAAAAGCAATACTACATAGCCTATGACTAGAATCGAATCCGTCATTCGTCAATTAATGGGCTATAAAAATTGACAATAATAATTTTAGAAATCATAAAATACGTGTAAAAGAGACAAAATTACTTCGTAAAAAACGCGTGCGAAGCCGCGGGCACAGTTAGTATTATATAAATTCCTATGCTGATGGTACAATCAGAACAAGCGATATAACTGTTATTTAAATCTACCAGTCGCCTCGAATGATACCACGCTTCCGTACATAATGGCACGATAGCTTGTTATCACTATAATATTAGGTCTTTACCTTTGAAATTGCCGTTTTGTATGAAAAAATTTAAACGATGTTTGCCTTGCGAAGGCTATAATATAATTCGTATGTTTGAATTAGCCAAGTCAGACCTTAGGCTTCAATATATTATCCTAAGTTATAAGAAGAAACGATATTTGAAGTTGTTATAAAATATTTTATATTTTTATAAATACATTTCTGGACTGACCATTGAACTTGGCACCCATTTAGATCTCACTTCTTTTGTCGATGAAGTCAACAACCAACGCATATATCGTAATATTGAACTTGGCTCTCATTTCAAATTTATGTTTCATCTCTTTTTTTGACCAGCACGCACCATTCATCACGACTATATAAAATATGCGTTATATAATTTAAAACAAGACGCCAT
The DNA here is from genome assembly GCA_947532125.1 of Saturnia pavonia. Classification (NCBI taxonomy): domain Eukaryota; kingdom Metazoa; phylum Arthropoda; class Insecta; order Lepidoptera; family Saturniidae; genus Saturnia; species Saturnia pavonia. The sequence continues at coordinate 1,210,614 of OX383901.1, forward strand.
ACGAGAAATTAGTTTGTCACAATGACGAAGCATGACTTGCACAATAAAGATGTGTATGTGATCTGCGACTGGCAATATCACTATATGAACACTTATCGAGTAAGGTTAGTAAAATAAGATATACAAGAATAAGATAAAATATTTTCATAATTATATTGATACGAACTTTATTAGTTTCGGTAGTTTAAAATATGATCAAAATTATTCGTTACTTATAATGTCAGTGTTAGTTCTTCAGCGTTTTCGCTAGGAGCGCTGCCGACAGATGTATGACAGACAATGAAAAGCTTTATTGTATTTGATAATTTTACTATCAAAAATGATAAGAAAGGTCAATCAAAATAATAATAAAAATACTTTATTGAATTCAGACCCTGAGAAGGTACTTAGCAAAGCTCAAATACTACCATTTGTTCAGGAAATATCCCAGTTATCGAGAAGATTCAGCAAGAAACTCGATGTGGTTTGAATTATTATAGAACTAGTTTAGCAATATAACTGAACTCTAATAGTAAATGCGATGGTAAAAGTAACTTCATAGTTAGATACAGAAAACGTGGATATTTGAAAAGAGGCTGTGAGGCGCGCTGCTAGGTGGAGATATTTGACTGATCCTGAAGAACTGTGATCATTCGATGATGTTGTTTGTTGGTTTTCTTGATAGTCTCCAAGTTAGTATAAAAACAAAGTTAAACAGAATCGATTTCATGAGTACGTGAAGTGCGCATATTTAGCTTACTATCAATATCCGTCTGATCCTTAATTTTCGGCTGTAAAAAGCAATAACAAAATGGTAGCTAGATTTGAAGTTTTTTTGATTCCTTACCAAGATGTTAAATTAAAGTCATAAATTATCTAATAACAGCTTAATCAGTTGCATAATTTTAGTTTATTTTAAATCATTGTCACTATCACTAGTAATCATTTTCACCTAATAATTTTGGTTAATGTATTTTAGTCTATATAATTCAATTATATCCTAAATCTGTGCAAATTCTAATTTCAATATTTTACTCTTGTAGATAACTTCACAGCTTATTTAAGAAAAAAAATAGATTTCCAAATTATAATTTAACCCTCTCAGAAGTTTATATACTTTTTCAGATAATTTTGTTAGTTAAATTAATATCTTAACTATTAAACAGAGTCGAGTTGATAATATAGACACAAAGCTTACGGTTAGTAAACATATGAAATGAGGAATGTTAGCATATCGTATAACAATATACTACAGTCGCCTTAACCTTAGTTTATCCTAATAGAGCAGAAAATGACTTAAAACTAACAGACCCATATTGAATATTTACAATACATAAAGTTTGCTTTTGCGAACCGTACCATAAAAATTTGTATATAAAGCCTGATATTGTGTATTTATTTTAGTAAATCGCTACAGTTTAGATAATAATGTCGTCATTTTATAAAATTTTGTTACTATTAGGATTCTCCTTCATGTGTGTGGTAGAAACCGCTAGAATATTAGCTGTTCTTCCAATACCATCGATCAGCCATCAAGTTGTGTTTCGACCATTAATGCAAAAATTAGCCCAACGCGGTCATGAGGTTGTTGTCATAACGCCAGACCCTGCGTATCCGAAAGGTTCTGCTCCAGCAAATCTAACAGAAATAGACATTCATGACTTATCTTACAATATGTGGAGAGAACTATTTTTGACTAAGAAAAAAGGAAGTACGGATGACACGTACAGCGAATTTAAAGAAATGATTAAAATGATGAATTCTATCTTCAGTAAGCAATTGGAAAGTGATGGAGTGCAGAAACTGTTGCAGGACATAACGAAAACTTTCGACCTGTTGTTTATAGAAGCGTGTGTTAGACCGGCTCTCGCATTTTCTCATTTATACAAAGCACCTGTTATACTTATTAGTTCCTTTGGAACTATATTCGAAAATGCAGAGACAATCGGAGCACCGGGACATCCAATTCTATATCCATCGGTGATGCGACAAAGGATACACAATCTTACAATGTGGGAGAAGATAACAGAGCTGTATATGCATTACTTAATTACTAGTTTCTACTCTAATTACGAAGAGGAGGAAAATAAAATGCTAAAGAGACACTTCGGTGCTAACTTACCACCGCTTAATGAATTGAAAAATAACGTCGATATGTTATTTTTAAACGTAAATCCGATTTGGCTAGGAAATCAACCCATGCCTCCGAGTGTGGTCTATATGGGTGGAATGCATTTAAAACCTGAAAAAGAGTTACCACAGGTATATCAAAACTAATTAAAATAAATAAGTTCAAAAAATAATTATACAAATTTTTATAACTCACTCTAGTTTTTAACCTTCGTTTATAACTCAATTTAGTTATCTTTTTACATAAAAAAGTCACAATATATAACACTATCTAACATGATATCAATTTTTATTATTGATCGGAAATGTAAAATAGTTTATATAATTTTTGAGACATTAAAATTACATCTATAATAATTATTTTTAATTAAATTCAATTGGTGGATGATATTTTATTTTATAAGATGCATTCGTTTTACGTTAGTTTAATCGAAATAATTACAAATAACCTTTGCACGATCGTATAGTGTTTTTAATATAAAACTAAATAATTGTTTAGGTTTTCTAACGAAGCCTTTCTAAAATATATGCTATACATGTAATTTCAGACATCACCATAATTATTGTTATCTTTTTAGGACCTTAGATCTTTTTTGGATTCATCAAAAAACGGTGTCATATATGTTAGTTTTGGCACGAACGTGCAACCATCTCTACTGCCACTAGAGAAGATACGCATATTAGTTTCAGTGCTTTCTCAATTACCTTACGATGTTCTGTGGAAGTGGGATAAGGATGAACTACCTGGACGTACTAAAAATATTCGAATATCTAAATGGTTACCACAGTCGGATCTTTTAAGTAAGTTTTTTAATTAAATGTATCAACTATGATGCTATTCGCTTTGTCTAAAGGAACTATGGTTTTGAGAATGGTTTTGAATTATTAACTATGCTTATTATCTTGTGTTGAAATCATAATGTAGTTTCTATGTATTTTTCAGGACATCCAAAAATAAAATTGTTTATTACTCAAGGAGGCTTACAGTCAACTGATGAAGCTATTACAGCTGGAGTACCGCTTATAGGAATACCAATGCTCGGAGATCAGTGGTATAATGTTGAAAGATATGTGCAACATAAAATCGGTAAAAGACTTGACTTGGATACTATAACTGAAGAGAGTTTTATGGAAGCGATAAAAACTCTTACAAACGATGACAGGTAAGTTGATGGCTATATTTGTGTTAACCTTTGCTATGTTAGTAATTAAACTATGCTATTTGAAAAACTATTGAGAAGTACAGAACCAGAGAAACACCTGGATCACATTATCCTCTAATCAAAAACAATCTCATCGACAAAACATCTACACCTCAAAAAAATGAACGAAGAATCATTTTCTTCATATTAAGTTATGGTTACGATGTAAATAAAGTTTCTGAGTGTGTTCCTATCAGCAAGGCCGATCGGATTCAGCTTCTTATTTCCTAGGTTTTTAACGAAATACAAATATTCATGTTGCAGTTGTCCATAGGCGACGGTAATCACTTATTATATTCTCTGCACTTTTGTATAATGAATATGAGAAATTCTAAATGACCAGAATTATATGCGTCAACATTTGACCGCTCGCTAAGTTTTAAATGGGACTGGCTATCAAATACGGTTGCATGTATGTGCTTTTATGTGGGTTATGGAACCAATCTTCGTCTGGAAGGTGCAAGCAGATAGCAGACACGTGACGACACCATTCACATAATTATCATTGATTGCCATATTACCTTAAGGATGGTCATTCTTGTTATAGGATCGAAGTTAAATGGATCGACGGTGTCCGAGTGCGCTCACTGAATTTGAGTAGTTGTGGGGATTTATAGAGTAGAAACAAAAAGGGATTTTAAAATGATGAATTGTTTGTATGTTTAGCTACCGTCGCAATATAGTGAAGCTACGCGAGCTGATGCAAGACCAGCCGCAACCACCTCTAGAACGTGCAGTTTGGTGGACGGAGCATGTTCTCAGGCATGGTAGTGGTCGACACCTCCGCGGCCCAGCCGCCAACATATCCTGGGCTGAATATTTAGAACTCAAACTAGTCTCCGTTATCTTATTAGTCTTTTTGATACTTTCTGTTGTATCTATTAAAGCTATTTCTTTGTTAATGGGTTTAGTTAATATAAAATTTATAGACAAAGTAAAGAAACTTTAAGTTATTTAACAATTAAATTAAAAAGTAAACGCATATGTTAATCGGATCAAGTTCCTACAACATTATGAAATACTGCCCACGAAAACTTTGATTTCCAATAGCTTTAGAATATGCTAAACCTCATTGATTTGATAGAAAACTAGAACATACAATATCTACGCTTGTAAGCCATTACCCGGGTAATGTTTCATCTATTTACTAATTATAATATCTATACTTTATTTATAAATTGATAATAATTATCAATGTATCATATTACGAATAAGTGGTTTGTTTTTTAAGTGTAAGTTAACAATTATTAATGTTAGTTATTATTTATAAATCAAAATTTAACAATTTACACAACCTAATTTTTTAGACTTTACCTAAGTTTATCTTATTATTCTAGAAATTATTGTACAGTGAACATAGAAGTACGTATAGTTTTCATGTTAAAATGCAAAAAATACTTGGATATGTCTTAGTTTTAAAATGAATTTAATGCTATTTTCAAGTAACATGTAATTAAATATTCTACTTTACTGAAATAAAAAAATATGTTATATGTACGTCCAAATCCCGTGCTTTATTAAAACGTCATTTATATACATATTGTTGTATTATTATACTTATATTCTCCAATGTCTCTTGGTCTGTCCGTCTATGTATATTAGTGCACTTATTACTCAAGATCTCAAGAACCATTTAATCGTTTCAATGTTAATTTTAAATTATTTTATGAAATGTTTCCGCTCTTAAGGGTTGAAGAATGAAGTTATATAACCTTCCTCGATAAATAATATATAACAATGCAAATGTTTCAGTCTGAAAATCTGTCTACAAGGCACCTGTAATGTTCAGATGGCCCCCAACTCAAGAAATCTCTAGTTTGTAGGCTTAGCATATTCCATGTGACTATATTCAATCACATCGTCACTTAATATAAGATGAAATTGTAGTAAGACATTTAAAGTTTTTTTTTATTTTTACTACAGAAGTTTTTGAATATATCTTGATCGGTCACGTGTGGGTTGTGGGTTGACGTTAATTTCTAAGTGCCTTCTAAGTTTTAAAAGAAACAGTGACCTATGACATAGGAGACCACAAATCTTTCAATAACGTTTACAAGGTAATTAAACTATATATTGAGCTCAGTTATATAACTAGCTATCTAAAAGCCATTTGTGTTTTTTTTAATATCGAAGTATGACATCAACAACTAAGATAATAACTGACATTAACATAACCCGGATTAAGGTAAGGTCAACAAATTAAATGTATTACTTTTGAATTACTTGCATTTTGCTTTTTTATAGGAATTAAATATCAAACAGTTTGTTGCCTATTTCATACGTTATTTATGTGGTCGCTGGCTTTATGGGAATATTTAATATTTTATAGACGTTACTTTTCATTTCTGTTTCTTTAATTTTTAATCAAACTACGCATGCGCAAAACAAATGCGATCTGTCTCATCTAAGTATACCTTACACATTGACAATAGTAGTGATGTTATATGGTCACTGCAGCCTATAGCTTCATTTTTATCTATACTTATACTTATATATAAAGCGGAAGAGTGTTTTTCTTTGTTTGTTTAATCACGCTTATCTCTGAAACTACAATTCGGATTCAAAATGTTTCTTTTGTATATGATATATATTCTCCATATTCACGAGAAATAGTATCTATCTAGCATTAGGTTACACATCTCAGCTAGCCTTAAATATTGATTTTTGCTAAGTGAGAAGAAATAGCGCACCTTAACTGCTTTATGCCTGTGTGCTGGCGTAATGATTAGTGATACGTAAATACAATGTTCTAAAAAATATTGTTACTTAGTCTATACGTCTATACCATAGATCTATATCATAAATCTATATATAAGCCACAATAAAATATTTTGAGACAAAGTTTTATTGAAAATTGAAAAGTGATTTAGGAGCATTATTATTAGGCATGGCATATTAATCTTTAGGAATGAACGAATTTTATGTAGATAAACTTTGCCCTTTATTGCATGTTATTTGGACGAATAGTTTGGAAGATAATGTAAAATGAAAATACTTTTAACATCATAGGTATACTAGGAAGTCGTCCTGGAAACCATACTCATCGTAAGAACACAACACAAGTTCGAGATTTTCTGTAGGGTGGAGGTATTTTACTAGTAGGGCTGCCCCAAGTAGAGAGTAATCTACAAAGAGATTGTCAACGTTAGATAACATTTTCAGACTTACTAAACTAAGTAAGCCTGTAAAGAAAGCCATGTATTATATATTAGCAATGGCCCATGGTTTCACTCGTGTTAAATTTATTTGACCGATGCTCCATCATGCCGCTGTCTACATAACTTATTGTTCTTTTTTCTCTTCTCTTACTTGCTTATGGCTTGTCAAATTGCTTTACGTTTATGGTTATTAGGTTCCTTATGGTCGTAGCGTAAAATTTTAAAGCCTTTATAATATTTCCAATAAATATTTTTTTAAATCTGACTTATAGTTCCAAGTTTAGTTAATTCAAAGCAAATTTGAAGCAATGATGGCTCAGTGGTAGCGTGTAAGGACATCGAAGTGAATTCTAATTCAAAATCAAAATAAAAAATAACTTTTTATTTTAAAAATAATTTGGACCCTAAGAAGGCACTTATGAACGTCAAACACTACCACCGGTTCGGACAAACATACCAGTCATCGAGAAGAACCGGCAAGAAGCTTGATCAGGCTTTCCTTTTCTTATTTTTTTTTATCTACTCTATAAATAATATTTACAGTCAATAATAATATTATCATATGAATAATTTACTGGATTCACACAGAGAGAGCCACTTTCAGACATCACTCTTATTCATATAATGATCCACCCTATAATAACCTTTTGACAGTAAAACCTGCTTGACAAGGTCCTTGAACTCTTTGTCCGGCAAATCAGTAATGTGCGTCTGGATCTTATAATAGAACTTAACACTATTATCTAAAAAACATTTATTAGTCTCATTAAGTCTAAAACACGGTACGACTAATTTATGTCTGACAGCTTATTTTCTGACAGCGAAATATCTAGATGGTGGCCGTTGTGTTTTAATTGTACTGTATTTACAATTAGGCACAATGCTCTCACCCTGTTCGTCCTTCGCCTTCACAATATCGCCACTTAATATCAGGGTCAAGCGAGAGCTTGCAATAAAAGGAAATAAAAATCTCTAACTATATGAGGAATCAATTGCCCACATTTGGCATCAGTAAAAAGGTTTGGAACCCAATATTTTATAGTATCGTTCGACAGTTGAGTACTACGACCGCTAAAAACTCAATACAGTATTGCTTTCACAGCGAACTACACTTGTTCGCATAATGTGGATGTTACTTAATTATTTTTTTAAGATGACTTATTACTTTTTTTGTGGTATGAAATAGAAAATAAGGGTTTAATTCAGGTAAATAAACATATAAATAAACTAACTGTGACCCACGGTTTCACGCGTGTTCAATATATTTATGAAAATCTCCTCGGCGGGCGCCGCCGCCAACTCGCCCGTACAGCCATATCGTTTTTCCATTTCCCGCAGTTGTCTACAGCTTGCCAAATTTATTGATGTTCATAATTTCTACTTCGCTTTTTAAGGTCGTAGCGCGAAGTTATATAGCCTATTCCTCATGAAACAGGCTATCATATATAAAAAAAATATCGAATTAGCGCGTTTAAACAAACAAACAACAAAAAGTCATCGTTATTATATTAGTATAGATAAACAATCTCAAAAGAAGGACCGCTACTCTAAGGCCAGTTATGAAAGGTTGCTACTCTTCAGAATTGAATTTGAACGCCTTATTTGTCTGGCTGTTTTGCCAACCACACCCTTCGGAGGAAAACACGGAAACTCGACACTACTATTTTATTTCAGAAATAGGTATGACGGTGGTGCTCCTCCAACCGAATTTTGCATAGATTCTTGCACTGTTAGGCTATAGGCACTATAATATATGTAGCCCTAGGTATTAGTAAAATTAATTAACTTGCGAAAATTCCTTACATTTTAAAGAAAATGAAACGGAAATTGATAGCGAAAGTCTTATATAGTAATCTGTCATTACTATATATTTTATATAATTCATTAGATCATCATTCATTAACTAAGTCAGCAGTCGTTCGACCAACTTTCGATGCGAACGAATAACAAGTTACAATGAGAGTAAATCCTGCGAAAGTATAAACGTACAAATGTCATGCCAACTCACTACTCCTGTGTTTTATGTAGGCGCTGACAGGTTTTGAGATATGATGTGAGTTTCCTAAATATTCTTCATGCACACATTGGCTTGAGAGCGATGGGTTCAGGAACGCGTGGCTGATGAAAGTCCGAGGCAAGCGAGGTTAGAAATGGATGAACGCGACGGCAGTCCGGAGGGTATCGACGAGCAAATGGCCGGTGTTAGTTCGAGTAGTGACAATGAAAATTGAATATCTACGCTCGATGGATGTCATATTCAGCGAAAACAAATATGAATAATAGTGAACTTTCAACTTAAAATATTTAAACAAACAAGGGCTGCGACAAACAGATATGGAAATAATATGTGTAAACACAAGCAAACAATAAAATAAATTTTGAATGACCTACGCTCAAGTAAATTAAGTTACTAGGATTTCTGTTGTATGAAGCGAATGTTTACTTTTAATTAAGGTAACAAACAGCTCATGCAACATATTATTCCGATAATTTGAAACAAAAATAGACACTAATGATTTGAAGCAATGATAGCTCAGTGGTAGCGTGTACCAACCACTTCGTGTCGATTGACGAGAGTTCGAAACTTTGCAATGAGCCTGAGCTTTCGGTGAAGGAAAACATCGTGATGAAATCATAGCATGGTGCTAGGGCATTTTCTAATGCCCGTCTGGCTAGCTACCACCCTCAAGTTGAAAATCTGTCGCCAAGCACCTATAGGTGTGTTCCGGCGTCTGCACTTGAGAGCCAGTTTTCCACTCGGTTTGGCGTGTTATCATCTTGGGCAGCATCGTCATTTAACATCAGGTGAGATTGTGGCCACTACGCCAAACCTATAACGATAAAAAAATCTACGTTACATACTTTTTTAATCTTCAGGATATAATAGAGCGCATCGCTTAGTTTAATCTGACAACACGATTGCCATATGGCAGGTGACATATATTATTTATCGTATAAATCATATCACTGCGAAATATAAAGTTTTGTGAATCACGTTAGTTTTTCATGCTAACTATTGTTATTGTATCTGTCGGCGCAAAGGATATGATTTCCACTAATGCTAAAGAAAATTCCGCCAAATAAAATTATTATAGTTAAAATATGTTTGAATAACGTGTTTTGGATTGTTTTGGGATACACTCTACTACTATTGGAGAAATCCATATAAATACGACTAACATTTATGGCAAGAGGCCCAAGCCCAGTGAAGCTGTAAAAGCCGTAAGGCTCCAAGGCCACTAAGGTTAACAGTTCGAAAAAAAAAAGCGGCATGAGACATTCTCGCTTGAGCTGTTGATAGTGAAGACCTCAGTTATTATGGCATCCTGAGATTGTTCGAGGCTGACAAAAATAGCCAGTTCATCCTATCGAGGTTCAGAAGAATAGTAAATATGGAGCCGCCCTGGTCCATGTGCCATCATTCCCTTACCCAAGTTTATCAGCTGCCATAGTTCACAAGCGCCCTAAGTGGCAGTATCAGGAATCACAATACCTATCCCTATCATTGTCCTTACTCTGACATATAAAACTTACCCTATATGTTAAATTTATTCGAGGATGTCCAATACGCCGCCGCCAACGGGTACGTTGTTCTTACTTCCTGTATTTGCCTACAGCTTGGCAGATTGCTTGATATTCATGGTTATTGCACCGCTTGTTAGAATTGTAGCGTGAAGTTATATACTTATATAACTTATATATTTATTTTGAAGCAATGATGGCAATGATGGCTGTGGTTGCGTGTACGACTTCGCTTCGATTGACGTGAGTTCGAATCACTGCAATGAGCCTGAGCTTTGAACATCGTGAGGACACCATAGCATGGTGGTAGGGCTTTTTCTGATGCCCATCTGGCTAGCTACCACCCTCATGTTGAAAATCTGTCGCCAAGCACCAATAGGTGTGTTCCGGCAGCTGCACTTGAGAACCAGTCTTCCACTAGGTTTAGCGTGTTACCATCTTGGGCCACATCGTCAATTAAAATCAGGAAAAATGGAAAAAAAAAAAACAAATGACTGGTAATGCCAGAAGCTGGCGCGTTCAAACAGATTCACAATCTCTAGAACGCCATAATATATTACTACAGATAGATTTTTACACGAATGTAAATTATCTAAGTTTAAATTGTAAAAAGAAAGGTCCATATTATTCTATAGTATGCCAGGTCAGCGCTACAAGGCGTGGGCACATAACGAATTTAACAGAATATGATTTTCTCTTTCGTCGGATGAGAGACGTTTTAACGCCATTTTTTTATCCCCGCGGGTACCGCCGCAGACTGTGCCAGCTAAGGGGAATATGGAAGGGTTTTATTTTTATATAAGTTGATAAATGTGTGCTATTAATTAACGTTGCAAATAATGTAGCCATAACGCGACTAACGCGATAAATGGTTAGACTTCATGTTCGATGACCTTAGAAAAATGAAACTAGTAGAATCTGTGCAGGATTCGGTTGGAGAAGCACTGTCGTCATGATTTTTCTTCTATAATCGAACTCTCGAAATGTGCTTGGATAGAGTTCTTGTTATTGCCGGTACTGCATCGGGAGTTACTAGGTTACTGGATACATAATCGTTTGGTTATTCTCCTCATTCTGCTAAAAGTTATCTCATTTACATAATTATACTAATTACCTAATTATATCTAATATTCCCAATCAATTACAAGTGAGGCGTATAAATACTTAGGGAAACAGATTAAAACAACAGGTAACAGGTCGAATGTTGGATTCTGAACAAAAATACTAGCGACTTCCGTTAACAGTCAGTGTATCCGGTCTGAATTATATTATAAAGCGGAAGTTGTTACGGCACGCCGTCTTTGCATAGTTTTGATAAACAGGAATTGTAATATAAGGCATTGTTGAATGATTTCAAGTGTAGGTAAGGGTTAGCTTATAAAAAATATTATATTTGACCCCTTACACTTGATATCTGTGATAATATGTTATGTGCCAAAAGTTATGACTATCGTAAGTTAAATAAAATAATGTTAAAAATTAAAAATAAGCACCTGCCGACGGAAATCCCCAACAACACTTAAATCCCGTAACATACTTAAAGCGATCATCGCGAGCGGCCGCGCTCGACACCGCAATATCATAACACGGAGATTTTGTCTTAAGCCGCGTTAATTTTGCTCGTCCCCCACCACCTTGCAGCTCCCCGCTACTTCCCGTCGCGTCCGAGCGCGCGTCAAACACAATTTTACGGCACGATGGACTCTAAGCCGATTGTGGGAGACACGAGACAAGCCTGCCGAGGCCGTTGGTAAGATTAAAAAATTTGGGATACGGCATTGGTTTTTAAATATTGTGAAAATATACTGAGTTGAAATTAAAATTTATTTAACAAAACTCTTAGCCCTCTTACTAGATTAGTCTCCTGTCGTTGATTTCCTCAACCATATATTTAATATATATATATAGGTCGGCAACTCGAAAGAGAAAGAGTATAGTTTACGCTTGTAATAGAATGAGATAGGGATACCAAATTATTTTCGTATGCGCTGTCGGCCTGTATTGTAAATCTAAGGTTTTAAAGTGTAATTTGATGTTTAACAGACGTGTTTAATTGTGTTTACGTGTACTACCAGGATGTAACTTGTATAACAAAGAAAATAAATAAAAAATGCACACACTATTGTATTCAGTTTTTGATCTCGTCTTGTTCAACCTATTGCCGATATAGATCTAAATCTATGGTCTTATCAAACATATTTTTGTGAATTTGTTTATCAAGTTCACTTTTTATATTAGATATTTAGCATGCAGTGTAACATATATAAAATATAGGTACCAATAATCTGCTTACACTGAATTTATATGTTTCTTGTTCTGGTTTTTGGTATTTAACCTTAGGGTTACGACAGGTTAGTTGTTTTCACGTATTTGAAGGAACTAGCAATCAAGTTGTATACCGGTACTTGGATGCTAATATTAATTAAAATGTATACAAAAATAACGTGTTCTAATGTACATACCATTATTCATCTTTAAGAAAAAAATGGGTTGAAAAATATAAAATATTAATATATTTTATAAAAAAATTGTGGACTTCAACGCAAGTAAAATTATAAAAAACTAGCGACCCGCTCCGGCTTCGCACGGGTGCAATGCTGATACTAAATATACCTACCTACTACAGAATGTCCTTATAAACAAAGTTTACAGCTTTTTTGTCATCAGACAATACAAACATGTTTTGTTAAGAGGTTACTCTTGAAACAGCTACGTATAATTGACCATGGTATATAAGGCCGGTACCGCCGTATTTTAAATCTGTAATATTTTCGGAAATATTCATTTAAATTACATGCTGTAAAGGGCCATATTGATCTACATTAAATGGACAATGTATTTAAGGTACTTAATTGGATAATGATTAATGCTGTATTGCTTAAAATCACTTCGTAAATAAGCCATTTTTTCCCGTAAAATGTAAAGGATAAAAAATGATTATTGTGGGTTATTCTTAAGAGATAGACATATACCATCGCGGACTTTTTTGTTGACCTTTTTAAGGTGTACAATACTGTAGTACATTATTTTGTTTTATCTCGAGGGCTTCAGCCAGCGTTTGCAATTTAAGCGCAAAAAATGTGTTTATTTACGACATCACTTAGAAACCTCTAAATTTCCCAGTGTATCTCTACAATATTATGTATGTATTATACACATAAACCTTCCTCTTGAATCACTCTATCTACTACAAAAAACCGCTTCAAAATCCGTTACGTAGTTTTAAAGATTTAAGCATACATAGGGACGGACAGATTATAGCGTCTTTGTTTTATACTATGTAATGATAACGCCATATCCATAATTTAACACATCTCACTACATAATGTCAGTGGTCACGTATTGGTTAAGGGGTAGACGAATGTTCTCGGATTAAAACGGTATAGCTCGCGGCTCGACTATGCAACATGCAACGCGGCGATAGCTGTCGCGCACCAAACTGTATCGGATTACCGACCTTACTACATTTAATTTATGAAATATTTTATAATGCACCGAGTAATTGAACTAATATTATTTTAAATATAATCCCTTCTATTATATTAAAAAAATCAAATTACTTGTAAAAATGCATCTAATATACAAACATCCCATGGTAGTATAAGACAATAGTGTCCGACTAAATCGCAACCACCATACAGCAAGTAAAGCGCCTGTCATATTAGCACGCCTATGCGTGTCGTGTTCCATGATCAATCAGTGTATATGCAGTAATTAAGCAGGGTGATAGGGTATCTGTACCCGATTGGAACGCGACATCAATGCAGATAGTGGTATATCTATCACGGTGATTCTCTTTTGATTTATTGCGTTTCGAGATCAACCATTCTAGCTGCTGAAAGCTGCTTGCAGACCGGCATGACAGCGAGGACTGACGATGAATGGATCGAGCTCTTGTTGTTATTGAAGTGAAAACTTCTTTAGCACCGTTGTGATTGGAAACTCGACGAAACGCAAAAGCGACAATAAAAAGAGACAACCATATACATCTATAGGATTTAGCCTACGAGAGAATGAGATAGGAAACATTTACATTATGCACGGTTAATGCAAGTCCTGCTTTTCATGATAGTGATCGTCGTTGGATTGTCCTGGTGGTGTGAGACGACCAGACTTCATACGCAGTACGCACGAGTGGTCGATAGTTTGTATCCGGCTGATTTAGGATACCATTTAAAAAGTTATTTTTTATGGTTTCATTTCTGACACATGTGAATTGTTGCACACATTTTTTTATTGTACTGTGCTCACCATCAAGCACAGTGCCGTAATACTATGTAATATATGTAGATAAATATATACTAGATTACTAACACTGCAACACGAAACAAACGCTTTGAAGCGATGGTGGCGCAGTGGTAGCGTGTACGAATTCGCGTCGATTGACGTGAGTTTGAATCCCTACAATGAGCCTGAGCTTTCGGTGAAGGAAAACATCGTGAGGAAACCATAGCACGGTGGTAGGGCATTTTCTAATGCCGGCCTGGCTAGCTACCACCCTCAAGTTGAAAATCTGCCGCCAAGCACCGGTAGGAGTGTTCCGGCTGCTGCACTTGAGAGCCAGTCTTCCACTAGGTTTAGCGAGTTATCATCTTGGGCCACATCGTCACTTAACATCAGGTGAGATTGTGGCCACTACGCCAAACCTATAACGATAAACCCTTTAAAGAAAAGTTACAAATCCCATATACATTCCTACGTGTTGAATATTTTGAAGTATTGTAACGGCTGCAAAGCCGAAGGGAATGAAGCTGATATCAAATTAAATTATAACAATAGTACAGTTTGAAATCGCTGTTGCCCAGCTGCGAGAATCACACGAAAAAAACAATCCACAGGTTCACACATATAATATAAAAAAATAACAGATCCGAAGCAGCGTGAAACTTCATCGGATTATGTGGCCAAATAAAATAATAAACACAATTTGTTCGATACGAAAACGATAAAAGATAATCAGATAAAGTTTTTTGTTTAATTAATAAAATTGTTAAAAATAACTTTCGTGATGGGAATTCTGACACTTGCGAATCGATAATCATTGTAGATAGATTGACTGCAGTCAATAATTCAATTAAGTAAGTTAAGGAAAACTTACGGGCTGGCTCTTAAGTGCAGCTGCCGGAACACACCTATTGGAGCTTGGCGACAGATTTTGAACTTGAGGGTGGTAGCTAGTCAGGCGGTCATTATAAAAAGCGCTACCACCATGCTATGATTACATCGAGATGTTTTCCTTCACCGAAAGCTGAATGAGCCTGCTTGTTGCAGAGATTCGAACTCACGTCCATCGACACGATATCCGTACACGCTACCACTGAGCCATCATTGCTTCATTGTTTTCGAGAAGAATTTAGAGAAGAGACCTTTCCCTTTCAAAATTGACACAATGGAATACTAATTATGTGACATTTTCATGTAATGACAGGATCCATCTGCCTTTTTCTCAAATCTGTGTTATTATCAATATGTAAGCCTTTATCAATATGACGTACTTATCAATGTAAAGATAAACAGAATTAAAACAAAACAATTAAAAAGTCACCACTGATATTCAAAGAAAGATCCATTCTCTTTATAAAATAAAAACTGTTTGTAGAAATTACAAAGGAGGAGTAATCTCCTAATCAGGAGTTCGGGCATGAAATAAGCGAAATCTATTTTCACAACCCGTCACTAATCACTCTTAAAATAAAAGCGGTTGTGTTCGTTAATCGGTTTTATCGCTCGGCAACGGACCTGAGATGCGGTTAAGCCTCCAAGATTCGAACAATTGGCGAAGATTCGGTCGCGCGGTGCAATCGTTTGCGGCACGTGACGGGATTGTCAACGATAGGCTTGCCGATTTGTTTACATGCCACGAGAACGATTTATCGGATGCGTATTCGATTTATTAAAAGTTAATAAGAATTTATTGGTACACTTGCTTCTGTTATTTACTTCGTTAGCGTTTCAGCAATCAACCGCAGTTTTATTCAAGTTGTGTTGTAAAACTGCATTAATATTATTTTTTAGTTCATTATTACTGCATAGTCTAAACTTGATAAGGGCAATGAATAATAATATTACGGTGTGCAATGTGAAAAAAAATTCAATATAAAAATTATATTGTGATGTGTTTCAACTCGAAAGACACTATGATAATTTGATATTTATAACAAAGCTGAAGAGCTTTTTTGTTTGTTTAAACGCGCTAATCTCTGGATCTACTAGTAGGATTTGAAAAAATCTTTTCGTATATAATAGCCAGATTCATGACGAATCTATGACCCTAAGGAGTGAAAAAGTAATGATAAAAGTCAAGCAATCTGGCAAGCTGTAGGCAAGTACGGGAAGTGGAACAACGATAGGGCTTGGCTACACGGGCACGTTGAAGGCGGCGGCACTGTGGAGAGTTTGTCGAATAAATTTAACACGAGTAAAACTGTGGGGAATAGCTAGTATTAATAATTAAGTATTATCAAAACGTACCCTCTACGTCGAAATAAGTCATATTAGTACATTTTCACGCCAGGCACTGAAATAACCTAAAACACTTTACACTTCACAGTAAAAAATAAGCTTTCAAGCAAATCATTTTCTCATTATCAGTTTCATAAATGCGCTTCGCTTCTTTTGGCAATCAGACAAAATAATAAAAATCTTTAAATAAATTACGGCAGGTTTAATAAATATCAGAAGTAGTTCTTTGAATATATGTTGGCGCTTCAGACGTGTACAATGAAATCGTTGTCAATATACTCGTATAACAATGAGCTGCCATATCAGTGGTTTTACAATAAAGCAAACTGTTAGAGTCGGCGATGTACCACAAGATATTTAGCTAACAAAATTTCATCAAAAAGTAACTGACTATTACGAAAGAAAAACACACGATGTTTACCTATACTTTACAATTAATTAGGTACAAAATGAAGGTATTAACAAATCATAAATTTTCTTTGGATGTAAATGCATGTAAACGCGTACTATCATCCGCGTAATATGAAAACACATGACAGCACATTATTACTGAGTGTCAACAGTAAGTAAAGTGACAGGTGTTCGTTAGAAAAGAGCAACATTTAGATTTAATTATTATTATTATTATTAAAAATCTTGATTCGCAAGACTAAGTAGCTTCGAAGAAACATCTATTTCTTTCCAAAAATCTATTTCTTTCAAACATGAATATTTCTCTTCAAATGTAAATACCACAAATTTAGGATCAGATACTCTGGCTTTGAGATGTATATCGGAAGTCAAAAGTTTTAGGTCTTAACTAAGGCCGCTACATAGGTCGCTACTTCTGAGGAAAGAGTTAGAACATCCTTGGGATTGGATATAGTAGCTTTGCGGCAAAAATGGGTATGACAGTTGTACTTTACATAGGTTCTATCACTTTTAAACCTTATTCTACTCCATCCACACAACGTCATTGGATATGCCTTTTATTTATCGTATATTGTAAATATATTTTGTCCACTCGAATCCGGCTCTCGTAGAACAAGCTCACGTAACATGAGTGTCTGTAACAATAGTCCGCAGTCTTTAGCCGTTCAATGTGAAGGCCTTACTTGCCAAAGTTTGTATACTATTTATACATTTATTTTATTATAGAGGACTGTAAAGAAAAAAAACAGAATTTTATTTTATTAAGTTTGTTCAGTGCGGTATCTTATGATTTATTTGATTGGTCATGTAGCTCTTTTATTTTTTATTTCATAAGCTAACGTCATTAATATCATTATAATCATTATTCTGCAAATTTGGTAGCATTTTACATAGTGACGTACCGCACAAAATTTATTTATTGCGTACAAGTGAAATGAATTCGAAAGAATACCACAGCATATGAATTTCGAGTTGTCTAAAAATAATTCGACTTTAATAAAACTTTTAATTTTTTTGGTAAAGTAGCCATCAATACTTTTTTTTTTACTAAGGTAAATGGATTTAGTACATATCACTATACCTATAATAGACAATGTGATGTTCGAACAGGCATACAACCTCGTCATAAATTTAATAATATTCAAATTTTCCTGACAAAAAAAATACGTGGAATACTTTTTGATGTTTTTTTCATCGATTACTCCATCTTTAAAGGCTCATTATACTTTGAAAATGCCGCAGCGGAAAGGCGAGCGAACCCGTCAAATTTGAATTTCCGTATCGCAAATTACGACAGGGATAGATAATGCGAGATGACTATGGGTGTGTGAGAGACGAGAAATGTTGTTCTGAATAAAAATGTGACTCGAAAATCGGCTACTTACATATTTTTACACGATCAAAAGGAGTCTTCGAGAATAATTTTGAATTGAGAATACGCTCAGTCGAACGCCTTTTGTGCAATCAATATTCGATGTTGGCAGTAGAGTGGTGTTTGAGTTCAGAATCAATCATTCTGAATTTGAAATATTCAAATATTTTGGAACCAACATACTTAATATACAGACATCTCTATCTTCAAGCTATATTATTAAGTCTTAATAACACCACGTATAAACCTAACTCCTTTGAATGTGGATTAAAGTTTTTTAATAGAAATCCAAGTGCTTTTTTTTTCATTTTTGTTATTTCACCTAGAAATCCAAGGAGTTCCTTGACTAAAGGAAACTTTTTCTTTTTTAAGGTTTTTTGTTATATTTTGTTATAAACTACACTTGCAAATTTGTAAACTTAAAAAAAACTAATGTTTTAAAGTTAAGCCTTATCAAATGATAGCAGATCGATTTTTAATTTGATAATAAAAGGTATTTGGCATATATTATTTGTATATTGTTTGTAAATTATTGATTGGTCTCCGCTGTGTTTCAACTAGATACCGCGCTCTTTACAAACAATAGCTCCTACAATACGGCAACTTAATATTGTAAGTATGTAGTGAATATATGAAATGACGTTTAAGTGCGCGACAAAATAATATTGTGAAGTTCGAAACTTTACCCTATTAATAGGCAAAATGTTTGATAGAAACCAATAATTGAATGAATATTATGAATTTAGCTTAATAAGGCATAAATTACGAACAATAAATGAATGACAAATGTATCCATATACTTATATTGTTATGTGATATGTAAGTTGATTATACAAAAAAACATAGTTATTATTATAAGATTATTTATTTATACGTGATATCAAAGCGTGAACTTCACATAAATTTTAAAAAGTTTGAAAAAAAGAGCACACCTCTTGGGTATAAAGATTTGAATATAAAGAATAATAAGTTATAGTTTGTTGTGTGTCATCCCTTTAGTTATTTAACGTAACACAGAGGTGTTCCATAGAGTATCGCTACACCACCCACCCAATGAGAGAGAAAATTCAATTTACATTTTTGAACCGTGTTCTTATCCAAAGGTACATTAAATAAAAATGAAAAAGTTATGTACAACTAACTAACAATATTTACATTATTATGTTAGATATAAGATCCCATGTTATATGCTACTAATCTTATATGTATAACACATGTTCAAATTTAACTTTAGGCCTGACCTAGTAATGTATGATGGAGGGTTGCCTGAGAAAGGAACGAATAGATCTGACTTATGAAGATGTTATGAATAGAGATTGAGGAATATCTTCCGCAACGAAAGCAGGTTTTACGCGGTCGACATTAACAACTGATCTCCGGCCCTTGCCATCTAAGGTAAGTGTTTTACCGTCACTGGTCCGTTTAATAATCTGGTAGGGTCCACTGTAAGGAGGCTGCAGAGAGCGCCGAATGGCGTCATCACGTAATTATACATGTGTGGCTGTTGTTATGTCCTTAAAAACGAAAGACCTTTGATTACCCTGACGAGATACTGGTATCGGTCGGATAGAGGACATATGTTTACGCATCTTAACGACCAAGTCTATTGGATCTTCATATAATAAAGTGTGCTATGGTGTAACAAGCAGTTCACCTGAAAGCCACAATTTTTCACCGTATAACAGCTTGGTAACGGTGTACATGAGATCCTCCTTAAAAGCGGAGTGCATAATCAGAAGTACAAACGGTAGAGTCTATTCAAAATTGGACACACTCAATCGCACGGAAAAATCGGTCAGATGGGGTCTCCAAGTTGCCTAGAGGAGCAGTATTGTGTCTGGAAACTTTACTGAAATGGCATACGACACGCGCTCGAGCTAAGATATGATGAAAATGTAATACACTTTCGTTTACTGCCAACATTTCTCGATAATAGACAGGCCACTTTGATTGTTTTGAAGTTAACTTTTTGCTAAAAACTGCTAATGGACACCATTGACCATTCACTTGTTGTTGCAAACAAAATTCAACATGTAGTTATGCCTAAGCGTCCGTAAATAACCCCAGAGGTGCGTCGTTGACCAGATGCTGAAGCAAAGTCGCGTTTCAAAGGCTTGTTTTATGAAGGAATTAATTCAACCTCCTTTAACATGAATTTCTTTGAATATTAATAGGAAAACTGATCAAGAGCGAACCGTGTAGGTATGCGCTATAGGAGCGGCTACTGTGTAGCCTATGGACGTTTGTAATAATTTAGGTATCACTAGCGCGTTATTGACCGTGAACTCTTCTACTCCAAGGAGCTCTGAAAATCATACTCACCGCGGGAATACAACACAAGGTTATTTGGCTACGATCTTCTGTAGGCTGGATGTATTCCACCAGTCTGACTGCTCCAAATAAAGATAAATCTCAAAAGAAATTTCTTTGTGCCTACCTCTTTTAAACTTGCTTAGGATAGCGATCCTTTTGAAATTGCTTATACAAAGTTATAGGCTGCATTGACCAAATAACATTCGAAACCGTAAACGTATATGATATAAATATTTCGTTTTCGAATAATTTCGGACAGGGACGAAGTCTAATAAGAAACGGTCGAACACTAAAAATTCTATAAAATATATAATGAATAATTATCAAAATTAAACGTTATATTGTTCACCTACAACAGATGTTCAGATCTTTTCTAACTAAAATTCGAAGTGAACCAGTACTTATAGAAAAATTCGAAATTTTACTTCACTATCTATATTATACAGAAGCATAATATTTGTAATATTGTCAGTTTGATCTATTCATTATAAATATGAATGCTTTCCTTTTTTATAAGTTTTTACTTTCATCACTTTCATACCACCACACATGTGGTGGAAAATGGGGGGACTGTTTAGTCTAATTCTCTCCTTTCCTTTTCACAACAGAACCACACGCGTTGGGCTTCGGAGTCACAGTTTTACGGTAACCTCCATCTCGGCACGAACTTAAAAGTTCTCAATTTCTTATCTTTGTCGTACCGTGAAACTGTGGAACCATCTCCCGTCCAATGTATTCCCTCCTTCTTATGACATCGGGTCCTTAAGACATAAGCTTACACTGTACAATATGTGCGTCCGTCCGATCTTGACATATGTTTGCACATATGTCCAAACATAACTTTGCCCGCATGCAAAGAGTCCAAAATCGACCCTCCAGCCTTCGTTAGGAACATGGACCTCCACAGGGACATGAGGCTTCTCTCGATAGAAGCCTATGTGAAATATCTCACCAGGAGATACTTCGATAGCGCTTCGAATCATCCCAATCCGCTCGTAAAATCCACCGTGAACTACGTCCCAGACAACTCGATCCCATTAGTCAGATCGCGACTTAATTGCATACGCGCAACAGTCCGAGCCGAGGTCCGGCCACTTTGGCACCCTCGGATGTTGTTGCTTAGCTTTCGTGGCTGAGTGCCCTAAGCGCTCGCCCCCAAGCCTGGTAAAGCTGTAAAAGCCGTAAAGGCTCCAGGGCCCCTCAGGCTAACAGTGTAGTCAGTTCGAAAAAAAAAAAAAACTCGATCCCCGTTGCCAAACGTTATAAACGCCATCCGCGAAATCTCTTTGTCGATCCCGACGACGACATCGAGAAAGCTAACAAGTTTTACGCGTCCGCTCCCGCAACATATGCGTGCTTGCACCCACGCCCGCGAAACTACCGTTCTCTCCGCAGGGGACGTACGGGTAACTTCGCTCCCGCACACCCTCCACGACCGCCCTCCTCCGCGGCAACTCAAGCCTAGGTCCGATCCATCGGTATGGAGCCCTTGAGCCAAGCAGCCGCTCGTGCGATACAGTGACTCTACAATCACTAGCTTTCACAGCCATACATGACACTGCATTATACACAACACACAGGTACATAGGTTCTGTAAGGGACCTTTTTTTTTCCTTTTTTGCCTATTTACATTAGATAAAAAAATTCAGACCACTAAATACACATACACATGTTCCTTCCCTCCTCCCAGAGGGAAGAAACATGTATATATGTATAGTTAGTTTAGATCGAATTACGGATAGGGAATTAGTCAGATCGCGACTTAATTGCATACGTGCAACAGTCCGAGCCGAGGTTCGGCCACTTTGGCATCCTCGGATGTTGTTGCTTAGCTTTCGTGGCTGAGTGCCTTAAGCGCTCGCCCCCAAGCCCGGTAAAGCTGTCAAAGCCGCAAAGGCTCCAGGGCCCCTAAGGCTAACAGTATAGTCAGTTCGAAAAAAAAAACCTTCAACCGTAACGTCAAGATATATTCGATTTCGATCTCTAGGTGGTTACCGTTGTATTTGGATTGTACTGTGCTTACCATCAAGGACATTACACTCAAAGTGTCGAGCTATTATAAAAAAAGGACTAGCTAGCTGAATAAGTATTATGACATGTCCTACCATCATGCTATTCATACATAGAATATTACATACCACATCATATATTAATATCATATATCACGGCCAAGAGAAGGAACCAGTTGGGTTGGGCAGCGTTTGGGAAACTACGTAGAGTCTTCTCGTCATCCATACCGCAATGTTTGAAAACGAAAGTTTTCAATCAGTGCGTCCTACCCGTAATGACCTACGGAGCTGAGACGTGGACACTCACGGTAGGGTTGGTCCACCAGTTCAAAGTCGCTCAGCGTGCTATGGAAAGAGCTATGCTCAGAGTTTCTCTGAAGGATAGGATTCGTAACGAATACATCCGACAGAGAACCAAAGTTATCGACATAGCTCAAAGAATTAGCAAGCTGAAGTGGCAGTGGGCCGGCCATATCTCGCGAAGAACCGACAACCGCTGGGGTAAACGGGTTCTTGAGTGGAGACCGCGACTTGGCAAACGTAGTGTAGGACGCCCTCCAGCCAGATGGGATGACGATCTGCGAAAGACTGCAGGCAGATGCTGGATGCGGACAGCTGAAGGGCGCTTTGGCGCTCATTAGGGGAGGCCTATGTCCAGCAGTGGACTAATATAGGTTGATGATGATGATGATATTAATGATGGTATATTATTATAAATTAATATTTTTTTCACTCACTCACCTTATCACTCATAATACATAGCATCAGTGTAGCTCTGGTTCCTAAACTAGGTTAACCTGTATTTCAGGAACCAGGACTTCCCATTTATAGAATACAGTTCTAACGGAGTTGACAATAAAGGCTAAGCTAATCATTAAAAGTAAAGCAGAAATGAGGTGAAAAATCATAAAAAACAAAAAGAACAAATTAACATCTTAATAGAAATTAAAAATGATTTTAACTTAAGGGTGTCTATTTATTAAATGGGATTGGTGTGTGTGTGCGTGTGTGTGTGTGCGTGTATGTGTGTGTGGGTATGTGTGTGTCGTAAGTGCTGTGTGCTTGTTGACAGTGGTTGTGTGAATAATCATAGTTGCTAGATTATTTGACTAATCATTTTTTTCTGTATCTTCATAGTCGTATTTTTCAAGCCAAGCAATTATATACCAGAATTAAGAATATTAGAGATTGTTTTATTAATTACTAGCAAACCCGGCCACGCGATAATGTGATATACAGTGTAGTGTGATTACAGAAAAAAAATTGATTCGATCGCTACTAAACTTTACAGGAATACCCGCTGACCTAATATGAAGATTGTGAGAAAATTTCATCAAAATCGTTCCAGCTCTTTAGAAATCCATGGGGAACATACATAAAAAAATGTATTTTTATATATAAGAAAGATTTGTTTACACTGAAATATTATAATTAAGAACAAAATCAAAATTATGTAGTTTTATAGGTTGCCATCTATAATAATATTAAGTAAACTATTCGACATTCGTAAAATAATGTTTCAATATTATCGTTAACAGGTGGCGATAAAAAGGTTTGAAATAAATGCCATCTATAGACAGCCCTATGAGATGAATGTCATTTAGAAACTCGAGGTAACTTACAGGTTCTTGAATTTGTCGCTAGGTGAAGAAACAAATTTTTAATGAAAGAATTTCAATTTTTAAATTGACTTATTTGTTTGGTTTATGTAGTACTGAGAGTTTAGATTGTTATTTAATACGAGGAAACGGAAACAAAGGAACTAAAATTGGTAGTACATAGAACTAAACGTTTGGTCGTATTTGGAAACCACCGAAGCTCATACCACACATCGTGGTTATTATTATGAAAATATTATCGACTGCCTGTATCCCACGATTACACTTGTGCTATTTTTTCTAAAATAAAAGTAATCTAAGCTACTTCTTTTAACAATGGCTATCTGCCAGTGGAAGTTCCGTTAAAATCGGTTCGTCTGTTTCGAAGATTAGCTGCAACAAACGGGAAAAACACAGACAGATAGACAAAATTTTTAAGAATTGGTTTGTTGGTATAAGTACCGTACTTTCATATGCATTTAGTAAAAAGCGGTTATTGTGACATTACAAACAGACAATATTTGTATAGATATAAAACATAAAATTGCTATTAATTTTAGTTTTTTGACAAGTGTCGAAGATTGACATTTACTCAATTGCTTATATATAATAATGAAAGCTCTTAGGTAAAATGTTCTAAATCATAACATTAAAAAAAATACAAGGAATCACAAACAATACTTGTATTGTTTACTTTATTGTCCACTGTCTACTTTATCGTCTACCTTCCTTTATTGTCTACTGTCTACTTCATCGTCTACCATCCTTTATTGTCTACTGTCTACTTCATCGTCTACCATCCTTTATTGTCTACTGTCTACTTTATCGTCTACCATCCTTTGTTGTCTACTGTCTACTTTATCGTCTACCATCTTTTATTGTCTACTGTCTACTTTATCGTCTACCATCCTTTATTGTCAACTGTCTACTTCATCGTCTACCATCCTTTATTGTCTACTGTCTACTTTATCGTCTACCATCCTTTGTTGTCTACTGTCTACTTTATCGTCTACCATCTTTTATTGTCTACTGTCTACTTTATCGTCTACCATCCTTTATTGTCTACTGTCTACTTCATCGTCTACCATCCTTTATTGTCTACTGTCTACTTTATCGTCTACCATCCTTTGTTGTCTACTGTCTACTTTATCGTCTACCATCTTTTATTGTCTACTGTCTACTTTATCGTCTACCATCCTTTATTGTCTACTGTCTACTTTATCGTCTTCCATCCTTTATTGTCTACTGTCTACTTTATCGTCTACCATCCTTTGTATCTACTGTCTACTTTATCGTCTACCATCAAGTTGCTGCATCGTAAAAATGATATGCTAACGAAGAGGCTCCATGCCAAGTTGACCTCCTAATAAACACAACAAGATGTCATCCCAATACAATTGTCCAACTAGCCAATATTCGTATCCCTCCCATCCGTATGCAGCAGGCAATAAGTAACTTACCTTACGAAACATACTTAATAGGATTGCTATTTACTTACGTCTGGTAGAAAATACTACCGTTCGTAAATAAAACGAATCATTCTTAGAATAGAAGAACCTGACATAAGCCCCGATCGGGGTGTTATAGCAACTCCAAGCCGCGTGCAACAGTTGTACTGATACTACTTTGAATTAACCGAGAAAGCAGATACTTGTAGGTATTATCGAAAAATAGACAATCGTTCGCTTATAGTACCGAGAGGTAGGGCGTAGAGAAATTTATTTAGAGATTTCTCTCTACATGAGGCAGTTCAACTTGTAGAATACCTCCACCATAGAGAAAATTGCAGCCAAATAACCTTGTGTTCTGTTCCTGCGGTGAGTAAGGTTTCCAGGATTTCTTAGGTAAGGGGGGGGGGGTTCATGGTCGGTATTCTATAGATATCAAAATCAAAAAATACTTTATTTAATTTAGGCCCTAAGTAGGCACTTATGAACGTCTAACCAGTTGGAAAAATATCCCAGTCATCGAGAAGAACCGGCAAGAAGCCTATGGTGTTACAAGCGACCATAGGCTACGATAGCCATTTACAATTAGGGGGGCCGTAAGCCTGTTTGCCACCTTAGTTGTTTAAAAAAAGTGATATTCGTTCAGTGCATCAATTCATTTGCTACAGATACTAAAAGTAAAGGTCCATTTTTTATTCGATACTGGATTTGATTTTTGTGCCCATCCTTTAAGTTTTATTTCGCAAATAATTCTACAATTTCTTCTTCTTCAATTTCATCAGATTTTAGATTACGCCGTGACTTTGCATGGGGTTTCCTTATCGCCGATGTAAGCTGATTATAGGTTGATATTTCGTATTTTTGTGATTTTCTTGGTGTAGTGTATAAGTAAGTATGTATAATTTTAGAGCCAACTAGCAGCAATCCACGACTCCTCACGTGTTTTCCTTTCATTATTATGCAGTAATAATTTTTCCTCTTAATTTCATTTATACTCATATTAAAAATAATTTTATATTGTTTTTATAGAATGACGAAATATATTTCCATATACAAGAATCAGTTGAGGATTTCTTCTTTTTTCTATTTCCAAAAGTATTAATTACAATTCTTATAGCCCATCAATTACGGAATGGCATACACTTCCTCCGTAAATTTGGTCAAAAATCGGTTGAGATATTTTTCGATTTGTAAAAATATTATTGAAAGTTCTTATAGCCTATTAGTAACTGAGCAAATTCATTTACGTTTAGTGTTCGAAAAATTCCCTGAGGACAGAGTTACAGTAGTTTATTAAAACCTAACAACTGCATATTTTTTTCATTTGTATCTTTCTTGTTTCCAACTCGATACAGAAATTTGAATTATTGTACCTCTGCTAAATATTGTATGAAATATCACTTTCGCTACTTTTAATAATATATTTAAAATTCCGCTTGCTCGCAAAGCTATATTTGCTATTAATTGCGTGTATCTAAAATATATCTACTATGAGAGCGCCTGAAAAATATAAGTTAACATCCGCTGAAAATATAAACAATATTTATGTAAACCATGTAGGTAATAAATAATACGGAAGCCTCAGGGTTCGACTTCTATGCGCTACTTATCCGTTTTTTTAACAGCAGTAGTTTTACACTGTATTCTTAGTTAGTAAACAAATAATCGAACGGTGTATAAAAAACAATGTTAAAATCAAATATATATCGCATATTGATTTTAATCAAATTGAAAAACGTTTATTTATATAACTTTAAATTATTTTTACACAATTAAAATCAAATAAATGGTCGCACTACTATCATATGATGCGCGCGCAGCTCTAAATTTTACTCTCTACTACGAGCAAAAAAAAGCATGACAGAAAAAAACATATCATAAATAACAATATCATATCATTAACCTTTATTAAACCAGTTTACACAGATAAAATTAAGGTCGTGATTAAAATGACAATTAATAAAATTTCTGACTGTCATTTGTAGAATGACGAGCACTATTATATCATTTAAAAACGCAATTCATGTTCGCAATAATTTAATATTAATCATGTATCGACTTCTCCTTGACGCGCTTATCAAATGCGAACGTACCTAAATCCAGTTACAAGCACGTATCTATATTACGACTGGCGAAACCAAATTACGTTTGAGTTATTTTGTAAAGCGCCTAGTGTGATGTAAATAATGTTGCTAGGCCGATATAATCATAACACAAATTAATTTTTTTCCAAAGTTATTTAAATAAAAAAAAAAACAAATTTCCTGAAAGACATCTTTCATTGTATACTGGTAACAAATTTGACATCTGCATACATTTTATATCTAATTATATAATGAATGATATTTACATAAATTTTTGTAAGCGGGAAGCTTATATCATTTCTCAACAGATAGGATATGAGAACGTTCAATAGTACTTTTAGAAATCTTAAAAAAAATTAATATACATAATTCAAATGTTATCTAAGTTAAACTTTTGTTATTATTCATATTCACTTTATTAAATTTCTATGTAGTTTACTGCATTTTTTTGATTGTAATACGGTTGATTAATGCCAGGAACTGTTTGACTTACTTGAAGCATATATTTATGCATATAAGCCTTACGGCGCGGTAGAAAAGTATAGAGAGAGCAAAGTAATGCGTGCAAAGGCAACCACAAGAATAGTAGATAATTTGAAAAGTTTAGCTTATTCTATCACTTTTTACTTGTTCAACAAGTTTATTTCTTGTTTATTCCATTTTAGAAAAAAAAAAACTAATGTAATAACATATTTAGCGATCGAGTTTCTTGCCGGCTCGTCTCGATGACTGTGATGTTTTTCGAACCGGTTTTATTGGTTTGGCCTTCTTAGGGCATACATCGAGTAAATATTTTTATATTATTATGATATCTTATAAATATGATAATAATTATAACATTATAATAATCAGCCACATAAAAACCTACACAGATAATACGTCACTATCTGTAAACACGCAGAGTAAGGTTAGCAAAATAAAATATAAAACGAAAATGTATAATATAATTTTAATAATATTCAATCTTTAAAGATTTCTGTAGTTGCGATATATGATCCAATGTTTTGTCTTCTTACGGTCAATATGCCTTATTTTTTTAGGGTCCCTGATAACATATAAAAGACAAACAAGGAAGATTTTTGTCGTATTTAAAACTGCGAAAAATAGACTCCCTAATATTAAAGCATATGCTAAGCAAATGCTAAGCAATGTTTGTGGATCTTGGTATCAAATGCGATGGTAAAATTCAGTTCGTCGTTGGATACATAAAACATGACATTTTCAAACATATATTATGCCACACCCCTGATAGTTCAATATAATTTCTGATTGATCCTGATATACTGTAATTAGTTAATGAAAGTTTTTTTTCTATTTTATATCTATATATTATTTCTTCAAGTTGTTTTTTGTATACTCCATATCATCCTTAATTCTACATAAAAAATAAATATTCAAACATCCAATAGTTTCAAACTAATGTTTTCGTGAAAGAAATAATTAAATAACTTTTGCATCAGGAATGCCATATACAAAGTTAAATATATGTATAATATATTTAACTTTGTATTGTATATATGTAATTGGATTCTCGGAAATAACTCTAACGCTTTGGATAACATTTTGTATTCAGATATTATTTTACATTCCACAATCATCTAGTTGTTTTTGTTTAGAAAGACTCTGTGCAAATTTCTATTGCCTAAACATATTCTCAGTAATCACCTAGCGAGCAAAGAAACCCAGATAAATAAAGGTTACTTTATGAGAAAGCAGTTATAGGCAGACTAAGCGTACTATCAGTAGGTATATGATCATTAATTATGACGAGGAATATGAGTTTAAAATATTACACCATGTTACAGTTGTATAAAATAACATTATTAACAAAAAATGATTTAAAATATTATATTATTACATTTACACATTTATATAATATATGGATTGCTTTTGCGAACCGTACCATACCAATTGATATAAAAAGTCTAATTTTGTGTTTTTACTTTAGTGTATCGCTACAGTTTTGATAATAATGTCGTGGTTTTATGAAATTTTGCTATTATTAGGATTCTCTATCATATGTATGGTAGATACAGCTAGAATATTAGCTGTTGTTCCAGTACCATCGATCAGCCATCAAATTGTGTTTCGACCGTTAATGCATGAATTAGCCAAACGTGGTCATGAGGTTGTCGTCATAACACCGGACCCTGCGTATCCGAAAGGTGCTGCTCCAGGAAATCTTACGGAAATAGACATTCATGATATATCTTATCATATGTGGAAAGAACAAATTATGACTAAAAAAATAGGAACCACGAGTGACAATTATAGAGAATATAAAGATCTGTTTGAAGTAATGGCCTTTATGTTTAGTAAGCAAGTGGAAAGTGATGAAGTGCAGAAACTGTTGCAGGACAAAACGAAAACTTTTGACCTACTGTTTATAGAAGCATGTTACAGACCGGCTCTCGCATTTTCTCATATTTACAAAGCGCCTGTGATACAGATTAGTTCCTTCGGCCCTTGGCTTAACAATGCAGAGATAATCGGAGCACCGGTACATCCAATTCTATATCCATCGGTTTGGCGACAAAGGATATACAATCTTACAATGTGGGAGAAGATAAAAGATCTGTCTACGCATTACCTAATAACTAGTTACTTCTCTAATTACGAAGAGGTGGAGAACGAAATACTGAGGAGACATTTTGGTGCTGATTTTCCATCGCTAAGTGAGCTGCAAAATAACGTGGATATGTTATTTTTAAACGTTCACCCAATTTGGCAAGGCAATAATCCTATGCCTCCGAGTGTGGTCTACATGGGTGGAATGCATATTAACCCTGAAAAAGAATTACCACAGGTATATGAATTAATAGAAACATTTAAACATTAATAAGTTTAAGAATTATTGATATACATTGATTTATTAGTACTAGCCGTGTGCCTAAAGGAATTTCCTTCCGGCAACAATAAGGGATTAAGTTTTAAGTCGCGGTGGTCAAGTGGATAAGACTCGCCGAATATCAAATAGATGTTCCCAAGTTCGAGTTCTGGCATGTATAAACGAATTCTTCTGAATTTTCGTACATTTACTCATTTAAATAACGGATTTTCACTATCGGCTGACAAAAACCCTGACCTCTTGAGAAATCTTTTAATAGTACTTAGGTACTACTAAACTAAATACCTACCTAACTGTAGATTTCACGTTTTTTGGAATTGCCAATAATGGCTTTTAAACATTTTTAAACTCGATAGGGAAACGATTTTAATGCTTAGGGTTCACAGAAATTATATAATCTTTGTGAAAAATGTAATGCTTCTAGACCCACTAATTGAATCTGTACATTGTCCATCTACTGATGAACAATCAGATCAGTCAGATCAGTCTCAAAAATTTTTAAAGTAGTTTTTTTTTCCAAATAACCTTTTCAAAAAGTACTGTCGTGCTAAACATGTATTTAAATAATTACTGCTTTTTTTCAGGATCTTAAATCCTTTTTGGATTCATCAAAAAACGGTGTCATTTATATTAGTTTTGGTACTAATGTGAAAACATCTTTAATGTCACCGGAGAGGATACGTATGTTCGTTTCAGTGCTATCTCAATTACCTTACGACGTTCTATGGAAGTGGGATAAGGATGAACTACCCGGACGTACCAAAAATATTCGAATATCAAAATGGTTACCACAGTCAGATCTTCTAAGTAAGTTTTTATTTGAAATTTCATAATACACTTTACACCACAAAATAACAATACTATGTATTTATTTACTTACATAAATAATACATATTTTTTTCTTTGTGTATGAAGATGTTCCTTGTAGTATTCTTAGCTATAAAAACTTTGCGAGATATTTTATTTTTATTGTAATTGGGTTTAGAAAAACTGTCGGTTTGAGAAACGTTACTTGTATAATTAATTTGATTTTATTATCTTAAGATAGTTTAAATTTAACGTTTACGCATTTTCAGGAAATCCAAAAATAAAACTGTTTATCACTCAGGGAGGCTTACAGTCGACCGATGAAGCTATAACAGCTGGGGTACCGCTTATAGGAATACCAATGTTCTCAGATCAGTGGTATAATACTGAGAAATATGTGTATCACAAAATTGGTGTACAATTAAGTTTGGACACATTAACCAAAGAAATATTTTCGGAAGCAATCATAACTGTTATTAATGATGGAAGGTAAGTTCATGACTATGATATTTAATTAATGACTTTATTTGCGATTACATTTGCGTTATCAGTTACCTACAAAACTAAGCTACATGGAAAACTTTTGATCCCACATAACCTCTAGGATCAATATATATGCCAAAGAACTTTCGAAAGAATATTTGCTTTCCATTTTATTGTTCCGTACTTACATCATATTGAAAGAAAACTCTTATAGAATTACTTTGTTTTCCTTGGGTCAAGACGTTTTACTCAAAAACTAGGTACTTGAGATATAAAGTGGAAATAAATATCATATACTGAGGTCTATGGCCTCATGATAATGTAAAAAAAATGTTAAAGGTTAACACAATAAAGAGATACAGCTCCTTATAATAAAAGTCTAAAATTCGCGCTCAGTGACTAATTATCAAAACCTATAGAGTACTTCCCGAAGACCTACAGTCTTGAAATTTTGTACAAAGAGAGGTCATTTAACCTTATTTAAGAAATAAATCCCGACAATAATGAAATCGCATCCCGGGTGAAATTACAATGCAAGAAAATTATATTCAGTTTTATTTTTTTCTTGAAAACAGCATGAGCTATAAAGTTATACTTAACTATGTAATGTACACTGTACGGAACCCTAAGGTCGCGAGGTCTACTCACTATTCGTCTAATTTTTAGTTATTGTTACGTTAGATATGTTATAATTCTTGATCTATTACGGCTTATAAAGCTGTCCAACGGACTATTTATAGTGCTAGGCGATAAATTCTCAACTCAAAAGTGGTAGATAGGTAGAAATCGCAGTAACTTTCCTATCGCGATGCTTTCTTACACCAAAGGCTATGCTCATTATGTAATTCGAAATTAGGTCGACCTGGCTTAGCCATTATTGCAGATTTCCAATCCAATTAAATTACTTATGTATTAACATAAAATTATATTTTGATAGATGACTAAGAAAAATGGAATTTGAGAACATGACCATGAACTTTTTGCATGTTTAGCTACCGTCGGAATATCGTGAAGCTGCGAGAGCTGATGAAAGACCAGCCCCAACCACCCCTGGAACGTGCCGTTTGGTGGACGGAGCATATCATCAGGCATGGCAGTGGTCGTCACCTCCGCAGCCCAGCCGCTAACATATCCTGGACTGAATATTTAGAACTTAAGCTCGTCTGTGTTGTTCTACTATCATTGTTGACACTTAGTGTTACGTTAATTAAAGTTGTTTCTTTGTTAATTAGTTATGTTAAAAAAATATTTATAGTAAAACTAAAAAAGTATTAAACTGGAATTGTTTTTGAAATCATCAAAGAGCTTTCAGAACGTGGCATTATGATATATTTAATCTTTCTTGCAGTCTGTACGTCAAATAGTTGAGGGATATCTTTGAGATTTGCGGATTTTAGATTTCGATTTCGAAATTTTACTTTTTTGATACAACGAGTGGTTGCACTTACTGCATCTTTTTTTGTCCCTTTGCATCGCCCCTAACACAAATCAGGGACCTTTTCATATGCTGAATTTCCATTAATTATCTGGTTATTAGTTGCTCTTCTCAGGAGTCCCTTTTGTACCCCCATTTTAAAGTCCCGATTTCTTTCTTTATTTGTATTATTCCGAATTTTACGTTTGTTATTTAATTTTACAATTTTTATCCCATTTAGCTAAAATTCCATTTAGATTATTGTCAATTTGTTACACTTATTCTAATATTAATGTCAAAAGTACAATGTAAAATATAATATTGTTAAAGTGTATATGTTTTAGATAAAATAATTGTGGTATAATGTATTTGTCGTATATGTAAGTAGTAGGTATAATGTAAATATATAAATTAATTGAATAGATTTTCGTATGTAGATCGGTTCGTAGGACGAATGGTTTTGACTCGTCAGCTTGTCTAAGAACAGGTGCAGAAGTTAGAAGGTTCTTGATTTTCTCAAATGTCATATCTTTAATGGCAGCTACTTTATCAGGGTCCGTTTGTACTCCGCCAGGTGCTATTATATGTCCTAAAAATTTCACAGAGTCTCGGGCAAAGTGACTCTTCTCTCGGTTCACTCTTAGGCCAAATAACTTTAGTCTGTCAAAAACTATTCTCAAATCTTCCATATGACCTTCAAATGACCCTGAAAGGACGATCAGGTCATCTAAATATGATAGGATCGATATGCGTTCCGGTAAGTTTGATTTGAAACGATCGATCAGGCATTGGAAAGTTGCACCGGAATTTTTAAGACCCATAGGCATCCACTTGAATCGAAACGTTCCAACAGGTGTAATGAACGCATTTTTGTCACGATCTTCAGGGTGTACACTAACCTGAAAGTATCCAGTTCGTAGATCGAGGGTAGTCATAAAATTGCTAGTCTTTGCTGCGTGAAGCACGTCCTCAATGCGCGGGAGTGGATAGCGATCGGCCTCGGTGACGGCGTTCAGGCGTCGGTAGTCTACGCAAAGCCTGGTGCCTCCGTCCTTTTTTGTCACCAGTACTACGTTCGCTGCCCATGGTGATTCACACTCCTCGATCACATCGGCGTCAAGCAGCTTCTTTACTTCTGCAGCGAGGGCGTCTTTCTTACTCTGGGACATCCTATAAAGTGGAGATGCAATGGGCTCCTGATTATCGTTTATTTTGATACGGTGAGTCGCAAACTCGGTCGGTGGACCCTCAGATGCGAACTGATCCGACTTGCTCAAAATTAACGCATTGAGTGCGTCTTTTTGCTTCAATGTGAGCTTGGTTCCCTCGTGGTCCCTCAGAAAAATGTTTGCAGAAGCTAGTTCCATGATTTCAGAATCAACAGAAGGTAGGCAATACTCACGCACGAATTCGTGTTGTTTGTTGGGGTAGTCGGAGAAGTATGCGGTATGTTTAAAGTCACTCCTGCGTCGATTATAAAGTCGCGGCCCAACAGAGTCTTCAAGAGAGAGTCCCAAGAGAGTTGGCGCCGGGAAGTATGAAGAACTGTGTACGTATCTGCCGTCCCTGTAACGTAACATTTACATTTGTTGAAAAAACTTTAGTAACTTGAACTGAACCGTCTGCCAAACCAAAAGAACACTCGGTTTCAATAAATCTTTCGAAAAATCGTTTCCATTGCTAAGTAGAATGTTATAAAGCGCGGGGCTTGCTAAGCTGTGTGTCGCCCCGGTATCCAGTATAGCCACTCCTGTTTTATCCAGGATGGAAATTTCCACTACTGGTAGGTCGTCAGTATTAGTGATGACCACACAATTAAAATCAGCGTTTTTCGCTGATGTCGCGGGAGTATTTTTTTTGGTTTGGCATGTCTCACATTTCGAACGCACAACTCCCGGTTGACCACATCCATAGCACCGTATACTAGAAGAGGTAACGATATTATTATACGTAGGTAAGTATTTGTATCTACACGACTACTATGTCCCTCTTTAACGCGGTGAAAATCGTTAGTACGGCGGTGATCGTAAATAGCCGTATCTACCGTCTCGTTACGTTTTACGCGCTTACGGCACTCTTCTGTCGTATGTCCAAAAATTTTACAAAATGTACATCGCGGTCTAATACGTTTATATTTCGAAATACTATCTATATGAGTCGCATCGTTCGGAATAGAAAAAGGTAGTGTAACATTTTGACTTACCGAAATAGGTTGCTTACTGTACTCTGCGCGCGATTCCTCCACGTCCCTGGCCGTTCTTACAAACATTTCGAGATCCGTAATGGTATCGCGCGGCACGTATTTCCGAATTTTCCTATCACACAGTCCATACACGATGTCAATCTTCATCACCTCCAGTACTTCATACGGCAGCTTGCAGATAAGTGCACGTAGACGGCACACGAACACGTCGGCGCGCTCGCCTCCTTGTTCGCTCGCGAAGATGTCACGAAGTATCCTGTAAGCCGGCCGAGGTACTCCAAACCTGCCCCGCAGTCTTCGTAGGGCCTCTGTCCACGTCGCCACTGTCGATCGGACCCCTTTCCACCAAACGGCGGCTCCGCCGGTTAATAATATCGGCAAGCCGCGTAATGCATGCTCGTCACTAACGTTAGCACACTCTTTATGGATTTCAATCGTATCTATAAACGCTTCAAGTATCTCGACGTTGTAGGTAGCCGGCGCGCCATCTCTAATCTAATCGCGTGATCTCTAACTCACTGTAATGATTGTATTATCAATCATTTTTTATCTCTTCATTATATATATTTATTTCACTTTATTTGATTTCTCATTTATTCATTTATTGTGTTTATGTTCCAATTTTTACAACAGCATCTTCAAGCCAGCATGAAGTAATACGTCCGCCAGGTTTTTCATTCGTTTTATAATTTCAAGTAAAAGGTTTCAACTCCTTCGAATACCGGTTATAATTCGAGAGGTCTCTTGTTGTAAAAAATAAGTTTTATAGACTCCAGATAAATATGTGCGAGTCAAAACAATAAATATAATAGTAGATATAAATAAACGTATACAAATCTCATTTAAGATTGTACATTTTTCTTTAGAGACCCATCCGCCTCTATCTGTCAGAATCCATCCGTCATATTTTCAATTATTTTACATTCTTGTTCATATTAGTATAGAAAAAACCAAAAAACAATATTAGTATAGGACCTACTTATTATATATATATATATATATATATATATACGAATGTAAAATAAGTTTGTAATACAATATTTAAAATAATAAATTACCTATAGATGAGATGCCTTCGGAAAGGAGCATAAACACAATAAATGAATAAATGCGAAATCAAATAAAGTGAAACAAATATATATAATTAAGAGATAAAAAATGATTGATAATACAATCATTACATCACTCAGCTCGGCATCGTCCTATTTCCGTCGCGTCGTTCTAGGCATGTTCTAAACAATATTATGAACACGGCTACGGTAAAATAGTTGCACGTTGTATTTTCGTGTTCTCGAGCCAGTAGTTGGGACGCCACTGTAACGATACTAATTATTAGTACGGGTTCACGCAACGACGGTGGCCAGCGGACTGAAGGTTGCGGTGCTCGGTCACTCGGTCAGGGACGCGGGGAAAGGGCGCAGATAGATCTGCGCCAGAGTCGATACGCTAGGGTGCGCGTTACATAGTTTTTTAATGCCTTTTTTGATTTTTTTGATATTTATAGATTTTATTTTTATTTCTTATGTTTGTATGAGTAAAATGATCATATCTACAAAATTACTACGGCATTACTATTGCATATTTTAACATAAAAAAAATAGTTATTGTGACATAACTGTAATAGTTAGACATATTGTTTTCTGGACTGTTTTGTAGATATTGATGTCCTCTATAAAATTGTAGTACATCACTTTGCTCTATTGTCAGCATAATTTCCGCAGCGTACGCGATATAAGGTTTTTTTGGTATATTTTTCCACACGCTGGGTTACATTATCGAAGTTTTCATACGGATCCCTCACTTTTTGAAAATATTCTATCGCCTATGTTCATCAAGGATAATGTAGGATTCTAATGGTGAAAGAATTTTTCTAATCGGTCGAGTAGTGTCAGAGCCTATTCAATGCAAACAAACAATCAAATCTTCCCTCTTTATAATATTAGTTTACTTAATTATTTTTTCTGGTTTCATTAAACGCGAATCTCTGGCTTGAGTCAGGTTTGAACAATACTTCATGCATTTTATAGCCCATTCATTGAAGAAGATAATATGTTATATTACTTCACGCTACGAATCTAAGCAGAGGAGCAGTAACCACGAATGTCAAGCAATCTGGCAAGCTGTAGGCAAGTAGGGAGGTGAAACAACGATAAAGCTTCACGGGTGTTTCGACGGCGACGCGGCGCGGCGCGGTGTTGACTTGCTCGAACTACTTTAATACGGCTGCCGCGAGGCAAAGCTAGTTATTTCTATGACGTAGTTATGATAATATTAAACAACACTCAAATCGGCTTAAATATCTTGTTTATTATTAATGAATAAGCATTGGGAACATGAATCGCGTTTTTTAGTGATAAGCAGAGTGATAAGGTATTACTTGTCATTCTACGATAGTCTAGTCTAGATTGTCTGTGTAAGATTAATTATATTATATTTATGATAATGACGTAATTTATTAACTTGCTTTCGTATCTGTCTGTTCGGTATACATTTTGCAATCGACTTTAAACTTATGCCTTCCCGAAGAAGTAGAGTATTGGAATTTTTAACGTAGCTTAGAAGTGGATGTCATTTCAATATTAACTCGCTTTCTTGTTAGTTTGTTTGTTTGGCTGCTTGGTACAAATTTTACAATCGAATTTAAACTAAATTGTCACATGTCTCAGGCATGTGTTTATATCGATTTTAATAACGTTGTATAATTTTACATGATTTGGCCGTTGTTGCTATAAAATCAAGGCTCAAGAAAACGGAAGTAGGTACGTAATAGTAACAATGACTCCTACAACATTTTCAACGGCACAAGTCATATAAAATTTCACAAGAATAAGACTATATTATATGTTTTCTTGTCATAAATTAAAATGTTTTAGGGTCATTAAAATAGGCACCGTAGATTCCAAAGAATTTTAGCCACAATTACTCGTTTTCTTATATCGACCTCCTAGACTTAGGTTTTGTATGACATTACAATACTTTTTGTAGCCTAATCATCTCTTAAGAGACTTGGCACGTTTTTTTACAGCATGTTTTTGTTGGGATAAAAATATGTACAAAAAACTGAAGCGCATGCAACATGACAATTAATGGCATAAGGACAATTGCTAGTCTTTAATCTAACCAGGAGCCGATTGTTATTGACGGAGAAATTAAAATCAAAAATACTATATTCAATGAATACACTTATGATCATTAAAATACAACCACCGGTTCGGAATAAACATCATCGAGTCGTCGAATCATTGAGCCACCAGTCATTTAACAAATTTTTTTACTGTATAAATAATGTTTACAGTTATGGGAGCTAAAATAATGTTTTACATATACAGGTCGCTCGAAAACATTAATTATAAAACACATCTTGAGCGACCTCTGTAAAAAATCAACTTCAAAATGACAGAATACTTATAATATCAATCGTAGACTATAATTACAAAACTAGAAAAAAAAACAATTCGTAAATATTTGAGAATTAAAACAAAACTTGAGCGAATCTTGTTCAAATCATTGCTGTTTTTAGTTAGTTTAATTATTTTTGCTGTATATATCGTAAGTAGTTTATACTGAGTGCATGTTGTGTTTACCTATAAAATAGTCTGTACTTTTTTCATTATTTTCATGAACTGTATATGTAACTGTAAGAAAAAAAAATCAGAAACAATCACATTCCTGTTGCATCTGAGGACGTATCGAAAATGGCATTTACGATTTATTTCGGGTTAATTGAGTTTAGGTACCTTCATTAGCTTCAATCTATGCAACGCGGCACAGACATTCTAAAATTTCATGGAAGTAATTTTGTGGGGTATTGATTGTTGTTTTCCATTCATTGATGGCATTGTTTACTAGCCGCTGTCAATGATCCAAAGCACAAAGACAATTTATGTGAAGTGTTCGAAAGGCTCACGGAGAACAGAGTTACAGTAGTTTATTAAAACCTAACAAGTGCATATTTTTTCATCATTCTTGTTTCCAACTCGATACAGAAGTTTTGAATTATTGTACCTCTGCTAAATTAATATAAATATTGTATGAAATATCACGTTTGTTACTTTTAACAATATATTTAAAATTCCGCTTGCGGACAATGCTGCTATTAATTGCGTTACTGAAAAATAAAAGTTATCATCTGCTGAAAATATAAACAATATTTATGTAAACCATGTAGGTAATAAATAATACGGAACCGTCAGGGTTCGACTTCTACGCGCTACTTATCCGTTTTTTAACAGCAGTAGTTTAACACTATATTCTTAGTTAGTAAACAAATAATCGAACGGTGTATAAATAAACAATGTTAAAATCAAATTTATATCGCATATTGATTTGATTCAAATTGAAAAACGTTTATTTATATAAATTGTAAATATTTTTACACAATTAAAATCAAATAAATGATTGCACGAGCGAAAACTAGCTACTACGCTAACTAACTACGAGCGGAAAGAAGCATGACAGAAAAAAAACATATCATAAATAACAATATAACATTATTAACCTTTATAAAACCAGTTTACACAGATAAAATTAAGGCCGTGATTAAAATGACAATTAATAAAATTTCAGACTGTCATTTGTGGAATGACGAGCACTATTATATCATTTAAAAACGCTATTCATGTTCGCAATAATTTAATATTAATAATGTATCGACTTCTCCTTGACGCGCTTATCAAATGCGAAGTTACCTATATCTAGTTACAAGCACGTATCTATATTACGACTGGCGAAACCAAATTACGTTTGAGTTATTTTGTAAAGCGCCTAGTGTGTTGTAAATAATGTTGCTAGGCCGATATAATCATAACATAAATTATTATTTTTCCAAAGCTATATAAATAAATAAAAAAACCTACAGGACATCTTTCATTGTATACCTACCTACTGGTAACAAATATGACACCTGAATACATTTTATATCTAATTATATAATTAATGATATTTATATGAAATTTTGTAAGCGGGAAGTTTATGTAAATTCTCAACAGATAGGATATAGAAAAATATAATTTACTTAATTCGTATGTTATTAATTCTCAACTGCTTTTGATAATATAAGTTAAAAGAATGCATAATATGGTATTTCCATAATTGAAAAGCCATAAGCATTGTCAATAAAAGGAAGAATAGTTCATTCATTATACAATTGATAAGCTATAAGAATTTAATTGTCATTAATATAAGTATAGCATGATTCATGTTACATCGGTCCGGGCGCCGCGCCGTGTCGGCCGGGACACGATCAAATGT
Source organism: Saturnia pavonia (assembly GCA_947532125.1). Taxonomy (NCBI): domain Eukaryota; kingdom Metazoa; phylum Arthropoda; class Insecta; order Lepidoptera; family Saturniidae; genus Saturnia; species Saturnia pavonia. The sequence goes on from OX383901.1 coordinate 1,251,307, forward strand.
TTATAGTGCTTATATACATTTGTATGAAGTAATTCATGCTACATGCTACACAAATATTCTTAACCGATTTTAGTACATTATTTTGTACCAGGGAAGTATATGTTATCCCTAATCGATAGGATTGTCAATAATACTTTTAGAAATAATGAGATATAGTAATAATAAAATTTGGACGAAGTAATTAATGCGTAATAAATGCGTGTGGAGCTCGAGTACTCTTTAGTTCTGTATTTTAAGAACTTCACTGTTTCTTTAGTCGGGTGAAACTGTTAACTGGTGTGAAACTGGTGAAACGTGAAATAAAAATAGTATGTATTTTTATGGAACTGATCAAAAACGCCATTCATCTATACATATTATAAAACGTAACTAACGTAACGTAACGTCTCTGTCTGTCTGTCCGTTTATGTACTTTTCACGTACATTTATGTTTTTTTATTCATAGTTATGTTATCTGGCCAGGTTATAGGATATGTTTTGTTTCATAAAGTAAAATATGAAATAAATAGTGACGATATTGGTGAATCAATTCGAAAAAAAATATGCTGTTGGTGCTTTTGCACTTCAATGACCTACGTCGAGTAAACCATAAGAGATATATCAAATTAATGTTCCACATAATTGTAGATCCTAAAAATACCTACAAAAAAGTCAGCGATAACATATATCTATCTTCTAAGGATCACCCACAATAAGCATTTTTGTCTTCTATCTTTTGAGCGGGGGCAGCACGATTCGCGCGTGTGCTCGACCGACGCCATTCTTCAGTCCAACGCGAGCGGAGCTATAGCTAGTAGGGATATATTTAATCTATAACATAGGCAATTGATATGTTTTGCAACTATAAGTAGTTGCATTGATTATCTTTATATCTTGCAAGTTGCTTCTTACGAAGAAAACTCTTTGTATAGCTGAGAGATTTGAAAATATATATGTTATATAACGGTTTGATTATGAAACATTTTTAAAACGCTTCGTTCATCTTTTATTGTTTTACATATTGAATTTGTTGGCGACATACGAATATGTAATTATTGAATAGAGACATACAAATAAGTTATTTTCATAGATATATTTGATATAATTATGTTAAGAATGTGTTAAGAAATAGAATATTGATATTTTGTTTACAATGTATGGAATATGTATAGGGTTGGTACTAGATAATACGATTTTCTTGAGATGTATGTTTCATCGGTTTAAGTAACCATTAATTATTGAAATATGTATTGAATTTGTGTTTAATATTATAGAATTATAGATACAGAATAGAATGCAACAAAGATAATAATAAGATTTATAATAGTTTAATAGTAATATATAAAATACATAGACCGGACGGCGGGTTCGCCCATAGAAATTAAGGTTTTTTGTAAATTATTATAAAATGGTAAATTTTACGAATAAGATTTAATTTGCATTATATAGAGCATAGAATAAGGAAAATAACGATATGTAATACATATATGTAAAGTTTATAAATAAAGAATTATAGAGCGGGAAATAGGCCGACCAAAGTGAAAATAGATAACAATAGTGAACCGAGCTCTCTAGGCGATAGGGGCTCTCTTTAAGGTAACGCCTCGAAGTACTTAAGCTCGCGAGTTTTGTACTGGGGCATGTGATTTAGCGTCTATAGATAGATGTCAATCCGACAGATGTCAATAGCAGCAATACGAAGATTGGTCGGCCTAGGAACGCTCCGCTACTAAGAAGATTTTGGTCGTCGCTTCGGGTGGATATTGAGGTGCAGTATTGCACCCCCCCCCTCTCCTCGGACCCTTCATCTCCGCCTCGAGGCTTCGAGTCGCCGGTACATTAGTAGGGGTGTCACGAGACGGGCATCCGGCACATACAAATTTCGCCCGTCCCCCTCCCGGGTACTCGTCACCCCCCTCTCCTCAGTCGAGGGAAGTGACGCGGACCCAACAGTTGGTCCTTCGAGCCGGATCCTCAACACCACTACGAGATGCCAGTCACAAGAAGCCAGAAGGGTTCATCGAGGGAACAGGCGCCTGAAAACACAGAAGCCATCGCGGCAGGGACTCAAGCACAGCAGAGCGGCTCAGGAACTACGGAGTTCACTTCATACGAGACCACCATGACCGGCACGACGCGTGACACGACGACGACTTCCCAGGGTCATGAAGACAAGGAAGCATCCACCGTGAGGAAGAACCGCCCTGCATCAGTGAAGTCACAAAGAAGACGCAAGGAACTGGAGGCCCGCGCCGAGTTAGCCGAGAAGGAGCTTCGGGAAGCACAAGCAGCCACGGTAGCCGCCAGGCTGCGCTTAGAAGTCATACAAGCCGAAAATGAAGAGGATGAAGACTCAATTATAGAAGAGCCATTGGACCGGGTGGACCACGTCAGGGAATGGGTCCAGCAGTCTGCAGAAGGATTCTCCAAGAAGGGACACGAGGGGGAGGCATCCAAGGAGGGGTGCATAGGGATTCCCCCACCTTCCGCCGACAAGCCCGACACCAAGGCAGATATGGAGATGAGTCACAGAAACCTCGCAAGAGCTATTGCTGAAGAAATAAAGAGCGTTCACATCCAAGGTCAAGTGCTGCAACCGGACTACATGCATCAGCTGCCATTCTTCGATGGTGACTCAAGGGAGTGGATGGCATTCAAAGCCGTCTACGAGGACACAGCCCCACTCTTCTCCGACGTACAGAATATGGCAAGGTTAAGAAGAGCCTTGAAGGGGGAAGCAAGAGAAGGAGTCCGCAGTCAACTATACTCCGAGAGCACACCGGGGGAAGTGATGGAAGCCTTGAAGCGGTGTTATGGAAGAGCGGACGCGCTGGTTCTGGCAGAACTGGACAGAATAAGGAAGCTGCCACCGATCAGCGACAACCCGTACGACGTGTGCCTGCTCGCAAGCAACGTGAACAACACCGTGGCAGCGATACGAGGACTGCGGAAGCCACAATACCTCCAGTCACCAGAAATACTGAGGAGCATCGCCGACAAGATGCCAGCCATATTGAAGTACCGATGGTATGACTACGTCGCGGACAAGGCTGAAGGGGATCCTGACCTGAACCTGATGGCAAGGTTCCTGAACAGGATGGCGGACCGATGCGGACCACACGCCACACCAGAGGCTGCTACGAGGAAGCAGGTACCAGGAAGGCAAGCTGCGCATACGACGACTGATCACATCAAAGAAGAGAGACCAGGAATAGAGAAGCAGGGGATTGATCAAGGAGGAAGAGAGAAGACTGCATGTCCACATTGCCGCGAGGGACATTTTCTACATGAATGTCCCAAGTTCCGTCAAGCACCTGTGAAGAACCGATGGAATATCGCGAAGGAATCGCGGTTATGCTACAAGTGCCTGAGCGGACGACATCGAAAGGAGACCTGCCGTCACCCTCCATGCCCAACCTGCAAACGTTGGCACCATAGCTTGCTGCATGAAGAAAGAAGAGAAGAAACGAAGCAAGAAAAAGAAGTGGCCAACAACGTGAGACTTCCTGTGAACTGCACCAGGTCATCGAGAGCGTACCTGAAGATGATTCCCGTCGAGATTTATGGACCAGCAGGAGAAGCCAGGGTCTTAGCTCTGCTGGATGAGGGGTCAACGGTCACCCTATTGGACTCGACGGTAGCTGAGCAGGTCGGCCTCGAGGGACCCAAGGAGACGCTTCATTTGGAAACCGTGGGTGGTCAATCCATGGTGAAGAAGGATTCAATGAAGCTCAACATGCAGATAAGAGGACTGCACCAGTCAAAGAAGAGAACAGTCACCGGGGCACGCACCATTGACAACCTGCACCTGACGCCTCAACGACTGGAGAAGAGCACCATAGAGAACTGCGCTCACCTTAAGAAGCTGATGAAGCAACTGCACTACGAAGAGGGTTCTCCCAAGTTGCTGATAGGACAGGACAACTGGGAACTCATCATATCGAGAGCGACGCGCAAAGGAAAGAAGAACCAGCCAGTGGCATCCTTCACTCAGCTCGGATGGGTGCTGCATGGCTTCGATGGAGGTACGTCGCGACCAGTCAACTTCGTGACATGTGCACACGTGTCAGCCCGTGAAGAGGCATTGGAGAAGTTGATGAAGGATCACTTCGCGGTGGAGTCACTAGGGGTCCTGCCGAAGTTGCCAAGCACAGACCAGGACCAGAGAGCACTGGACATTCTGGAGAAGACCAGCCGGCGCTTGGAAGATGGACGCTTCGAAGTTGGACTCCTCTGGAAGAATGATGAAGAGGAACTGCCAGACAACTTCAAAGCCGCTGAAGTGAGATTACATGGAATCATGAAGAAGCTGCACAGAGATCCGGAACTGAAGAAAGAATACGAAAGTCAAATAGAAAACCTCGTGAAGAATGGATATGCAGAGGAAGCCAATCAAGATACAACCTCAAGACGGAAGTGGTATCTGCCACATTTTGCTGTCACGCATCCAACGAAGAAGAAGAAACGCCTGGTGTTCGACGCTGCAGCCAAAACAGGAGGGAAGAGTCTGAACGACCTGCTCTTGTCTGGGCCAGACCTGCTGCAATCACTCTTCGGTGTCCTGCTACGGTTCCGGCAGAAACCAATCGCCGTGGTGGCTGACATCAAAGAGATGTTTCTTCAAATACGAATACGAGAAGAGGATCGTGATAGCTTGAGATTCTTATGGAAGGGCGAGCAAGCGAGTGGACCCATCAAGGAATACAGGATGACATCAGTCATATTTGGGGCCGCTTGTTCTCCAAGTGCTGCGATCTTCGTCAAGAACAAGAACGCTGCTGAATATCAAGATCAGTTCCCGGAGGCCGCTCGTGCAGTGGAGCACAACCATTACATGGATGACTACTTGCAGAGCTTCGATACAGAGGACGAAGCAACCAAGATAGCCAGAGAAGTCGACGTCATCCACAACAAGGCAAAATTCGAGTTGAGAGGATGGGCATCCAATAGTCCCTCCGTGTTAAGAAGCCTCACCAAGGAAACCGGGCAGATGGAGATCGACCTCGGACCGAAAGAGGAGAAGACCCTGGGCTTACGCTGGTACACGGAGGACGACGAATTGGGATTCAGGACATGCCTAGGGAAATTTAAGGAAGATGTCCAGCAAAGAAGAGGACCTACCAAGAGGGAAGTGACGAGCGCCGTGATGGCCACCTTCGACCCTATGGGAGTGGCATCACCGGTTCTCATACAAGGGAAGGTTCTCATACAGAACATATGGAGAAGCGGCGTTGACTGGGACGAGGAAGTCACCGCAAGTGATCAAGAAGCATGGAGAGAGTATCTCGCGAATGTTCGGGTGCTGGAGACCCTGCGCATTCCAAGATGCTTCACGCACTCAAGCGACGAGGGGGAGCTGCACACGTTTACCGACGCTAGCGAGACTGCCTACGCTTGCGCGGTATATTATAGAGTGCGCAAAGAAGATGGAGGCTACCATGTTGCATTGCTGGCAGCCAAAGCAAGAGTAACTCCCCTGAAGCCGGTATCCATCCCACGGCTAGAACTGCAGGCAGCGCTGTTGGGCACTCGGATGACACGGACGGTGGAAGAAGAACTGGACTTGAAGATCAAGAAACGGACGTATTGGACTGACTCAAGCACGGTCCTCTCATGGATCAGGTCGGATCCGAGGACCTTCAAACCGTTCGTAGCGCATCGGCTTGCAGAAATAGAGGACCTCTCGAAACCACAAGAATGGCGCTGGGTCCCGACTAGCCAAAACCCGGCGGACGATGCAACAAGAGGAGTGCCTCGAGACTTCGGGAAGGATCATCGGTGGTTCAATGGGCCCGCTTTCCTGCGTCTAGAAGAGACCGGCTGGCCTGAACCTCGAACGTTCAAGACGGAGCCAACAGGGGAAGAGAAAGAGAAGCACACTGTCGCGGCTACAAGGACTCCAGAAGAGCAGCTACCTACACCAGAGCCTGATCGGTTCTCCAGCTGGACAAGATTATGGAGGGCGACAGCTAGAGTGCTTCAATTCATCGACCTGTGCCGTAAGCGGAAGGAGCTCACCTGCATATCCCGGAAGATGGAAAAGCAAGATCCGACCTGGAGAAGAGCGAAGAAGAAAAAACTCAAGAGCATTGTGAAGCCTACGACACCGAAACAAAGAGAGAAGTTCCTGCCTATAGACAAGATATACTTAGAGAGAGCAGAGAAGCTGTTATTGAAGAGAAGCCAAGACGAAAGTTTTGGAAGTTCGACGACCTCCGATCGACAAGGAAAACTGAAGAAACTCGATATTATAGTGGAGGATGGATTATTGAGGGTAAAAGGAAGAATTGACGCAGCCACGTTTATGGAAAGAGCATATCGACGTCCCGTGATCCTGGATGGCAAGCATAAAATCACGAGGCTGCTCATACATCACTACCACGCAGCATTCAACCACGGAAACCACGCCACCGTGATTAATGAGGTGAGACAGCGATACTGGGTTCTCGGGCTGCGGTCAACAGTACGGACAGTGGCGCATCAGTGTCAGTGGTGCAAAGTATATCGAAGCGCACCACATACGCCACCTACTGGAAACCTTCCGAAGGAGCGGTTGAGATTCGGCGAGCCTCCGTTTACGTGCACTGCCGTCGACTACTTCGGCCCCATGACGGTCACGGTAGGACGACGCCACGAGAAGAGATGGGGAGCGTTGTTCACATGCCTCACAACAAGAGCCGTACATTTGGAACTGACGGCATCGCTATCGACCGACTCAATGATACTAGCTCTCCGGCGCATGGCGGCAAGGCGAGGAATGCCCAAGGTGATATACAGCGACAACGGTACCAATTTCGTCGGGAGCAACAAGGAATTAGAAGAAGCAGCCAAGGACCTGAGGACTGAAGATTTCGCTACAGCTGCGGGAAAGATAGGTGTCCAGTGGAAGTTCATACCACCTGGAGCACCAAACATGGGAGGAGCATGGGAACGCCTGGTCCGGTCAGTCAAGTCGGCCCTGGCCGTTACCCTGAAAGAGAGATGCCCACAAGAAGAGACACTACATACGCTTCTGCTAGAAGCAGAACACATAGTGAACTCAAGACCGCTCGTCGCCACGAAAATGAAAACGAAGAAGCCCTGACTCCAAATCACTTTCTCATCGGGAGATCCTGCGGGTCTCCAAGGATTGGGAGCTTCACTGACGAGGACCTCGCCGGGCGACGGAGCTGGAGAATAGCACAACGCATGGCTGACCATTTCTGGAGCAGGTGGCTCAAGGAGTACCTACCCACCTTACTCACCAGGAGGGTCAATGGAGGGACTTCCAACAGGGACCTGCAGTGTGGGGACACCGTGCTGATCGTGGACTCCACGCTGCCACGAAACACGTGGCCCAGGGGTGTGGTAACCAAAACGCACACTGGACCAGACGGCCGTATCCGGATAGTGGAAGTGCGCACCGCATGCGGGACGCTGAAGAGACCGAGCTCCAAGGTGGTGCTGCTGGTTCCAGCGACGAGCGACGAGCAACGCGACGCCGGTTCCGGACAGCCTTCAGCAATGTCGCCATGACTGGAGTTGGTGCTGCGCACGAGGGGGAGGATGTTGGCGACATACGAATATGTAATTATTGAATAGAGACATACAAATAAGTTATTTTCATAGATATATTTGATATAATTATGTTAAGAATGTGTTAAGAAATAGAATATTGATATTTTGTTTACAATGTATGGAATATGTATAGGGTTGGTACTAGATAATACGATTTTCTTGAGATGTATGTTTCATCGGTTTAAGTAACCATTAACTATTGAAATATGTATTGAATTTGTGTTTAATATTATAGAATTATAGATACAGAATAGAATGCAACAAAGATAATAATAAGATTTATAATAGTTTAATAGTAATATATAAAATACATAGACCGGACGGCGGGTTCGCCCATAGAAATTAAGGTTTTTTGTAAATTATTATAAAATGGTAAATTTTACGAATAAGATTTAATTTGCATTATATAGAGCATAGAATAAGGAAAATAACGATATGTAATACATATATGTAAAGTTTATAAATAAAGAATTATAGAGCGGGAAATAGGCCGACCAAAGTGAAAATAGATAACAATAGTGAACCGAGCTCTCTAGGCGATAGGGGCTCTCTTTAAGGTAACGCCTCGGAGTACTTAAGCTCGCGAGTTTTGTACTGGGGCATGTGATTTAGCGTCTATAGATAGATGTCAATCCGACAGATGTCAATAGCAGCAATACGAAGATTGGTCGGCCTAGGAACGCTCCGCTACTAAGAAGATTTTGGTCGTCGCTTCGGGTGGATATTGAGGTGCAGTATTGCACCCCCCCCCTCTCCTCGGACCCTTCATCTCCGCCTCGAGGCTTCGAGTCGCCGGTACATTAGTAGGGGTGTCACGAGACGGGCATCCGGCACATACAAATTTCGCCCGTCCCCCTCCCGGGTACTCGTCACCCCCCTCTCCTCAGTCGAGGGAAGTGACGCGGACCCAACAGAATTTATTATATTTCTATGTAGTTTAGTGCATTTTTTCGCTTGTAATACGGTTGATTAATGCAGGGAATTGTTTCACTAACTTGAAGCATATTTTATGACTACCACAAGAATAGTTTTTGAATTTGAAAAGATTAGCTTGTTCTATCAATTTTTACTTGTTTAACAAGTTAACTCATTGTTTATTCCATTTTAGAACTAACTAATAACTAACTTTAAACATAATTAGCCATGGAGTTTCTTGACGGATCTTCTCGATGACTGGGATGTTTTTTGAACCGGTAGTAGTGGTTTAGCCTTCTTAGGGGATACATCGAGTAAATAAATTTTTATTATTATTCTGAACAGCAGAACCTAAGATAAGTAGTTTTTCTTTGTACACTCACTTTGAAGTTAATTGCAGTCCAAGATTATGTCATAATTTTCTTCGATCTAATACGTGAAGCGTAAAAGACAATAAAAATATATTTAGACAAAAATTACCAAATCACTAAATACATATACACATGTTCCTTCCTTCCTCCCAGAAGGCAGAAACATGTTTATTTGTACAGTTAGTTAGCTCGAATTTCTATGGATAGGGATTTAGTCAGATCGCGACTTTTTCGCATGATCGGCAACAGCCCAAGCCAAGGTTCGGCCACTTTGGCTCCCTTGGAGCTTGTTGCCTAGCTTTCACGGCTGAGTACCTTCCGCGCTCGCCCCCAAGCCCGGTGAAGCTGTAAAAGCCGCAAAGGCACCAGGGCATCTAAGGCTAACAGTATAGTCAGAACGAAAAAAAAAAACAATAAATATGATAATATTATTATAAGATTACAATAATCAGTCACATCAACACCTACACAGATAATACCGCTATCTCCGTATATTCGTAGATAAATTTGCTATGTTAAGTTCTTCACAATGAAAACACACAGAGTAAGGTTAGCAAAATAAAATATAAAACAAAATGTATAACATTATTAAAATTATATTGATTCGATTTCAAAGAGTTCTATACTTGCCATATGATTGATCCATATGATAAGTTGCCATATGATCCAATGTTTCATCTTCTTACGGTAAATATTCTTTGAGTTTGTTAGAGTCCCTGCTAATACATAAACGACAAACAAGGAAGCTTTTTGTCGTATTTAAAAACTGCGAAAAATAGAGTCCCTAATATTACAGCTATGCTAAGCAATGTTTGTGGATCTTGGTATCAAATGCGATGGTAAAATTCAGTTCGTCATTGTATGCATAAAACATGACATTTTGAAACATATATTATGCCACACCAGTAGTAGTTCAATATAATATCTAACTATTCCTGAAATACTGTAATAATTAATGAGGGTTTTTTTCTATTCTATATCCATACATTATTTCTTTAAGTTGTTTTTGTACAACGCCATATCATCCTTAATTCTTCATAAAAAATAAATATTCAAACATCAAATAGTTTAATACTAATGTTTTTACTAGTGTTTTAATGTTTGTAATAAACAACTTTTGCATCAGGAATGCCATATATATACATACATTTAACTTTGTATTGTATATATGTAATTCGATTCTCGGAAATGACTCTAACGCTTTAGATAACATTTTGTATTCAGATATTATTTTACATTCCACAATCATCTAGTTACATAGTTGTTTTTGTTTTGAAAGACTCTGTGCAAATTTTTATTGCCTAAACATATTCTCAGTAATCACCTAGCGAGCATAGAAACCCAGATAAATAAAGGTTACTTTATGAGAAAGCTGTAAGGTAATAGGCAGATTAAGCGTACTATCAGTAGGTATATGATCATTAATTATGATGAGGAATATGAGTTTAAAATATTACACCATGTTACAGTTGGATAAAATAAAATTATTAACAAAAATGCTTTAAAATATTATATTATTACATTTACACATTTATATAATATATGGATTGCTTTTGCGAACCGTACGATACCATTTGATATAAAAAGCCTAATTTTGTGTTTTTACTTTAGTGTATCGCTAGAGTTTTGATAATAATGTCGTGGTTTTATCAAATTTTCCTATTATTAGGATTTTCTATCATATGTATGGTAGATACAGCTAGAATATTAGCTGTTTTTCCAGTACCATCTTTCAGTCATCAAATTGTGTTTCGACCGTTAATGCATGAATTAGCCAAACGTGGTCATGAGGTTGTCGTCATAACACCGGACCCTGCGTATCCGAAAGGTGCTACTCCAGGAAATCTTACGGAAATAGACATTCATGATATATCTTATACTATATGGAAAGATTTATTTATGACTAAAAAAATAGGAACCACGAGTGACAATTATAGAGAATTAAAAGATAGGTTTGAAGTATCTGTCTCTTTGTTTATTAAACAAGTGGAAAGTGATGAAGTACAGAAACTGTTGCAGGACAAAACGAAAACTTTCGACCTACTGTTTATAGAAGCATGTCACAGATCGGCTCTCGCATTTTCTCATATTTACAAAGCGCCTGTGATACAGATTAGTTCCTTCGGCCCTTGGCTTGAAAATGAAGAGATAATCGGAGCACCGGTACATCCAATTCTATATCCATCGGTGTTGCGACAAAGGATATACAATCTAACAATGTTGGAAAAGATCACAGATTTGTATAGGTATTACTTAATTAGTAGTTACTACTCTAATTACGAAGAGGTGGAGAACGAAATACTGAGGAGACATTTTGGTGCTGATATTCCATCGCTAAGTGAGCTGAAAAATAACGTGGATATGTTATTTTTAAACGTACATCCAATTTGGCAAGGAAATAATCCTGTGCCTCCGAGTGTGGTCTACATGAATGGAATACATATTAACCCCGAAAAAGAATTACCACAGGTATATGAATTAATAGAAACATTTAATAATTAATAACTTTAAGAATTATTGATATACATTGATTTATGATATTTTTAATATACATTGATTTATGATAAGACCCGCCGAATATTGAGTAGATGTCCGCAAGTTCGAGATCCGACATGTACTCCTATAAACAATTTTTTTTTAAATTAATTTATATTAATGAAGTTTCACTATAGGCTAACAACACCCCGAACTCTTGAGAAATGTTTTCATAGTAAGTAAGTACTACATATGTTGGAAAACTATATATCTACCTAACTGTAGAATTTTCTTTGTTTGAAATTGCCAATAAAGACTTTTAAACATTTTGTAACACGATAGTGGAACGATTTTAGTGCTTAGTGTTCACCGTAGTTATATAATTTTTATTCATAATGTAATGCTTCTAGACCGACTAATTGAAGCATTGTCCATCTACTGATGAACAATCAGATCAGTCAGATCAGTCTCAAAAAATTTTAAAGGAGTTTTTTTTTCCAAATTACTCTTTCAAAAAAGTACTGTCGTGCTAAACATGTATTTAAATAAATACTGCTTTATTTTCAGGATCTTAAATCCTTTTTGGATTCATCAAAAAACGGTGTCATTTATATTAGTTTTGGTACTAATGTGAAAACATCTTTAATGTCACCGGAGAAGATACGTATGTTCGTTTCAGTGCTATCTCAATTACCTTACGACGTTCTATGGAAGTGGGATAAGGATGAACTACCCGGACGTACCAAAAATATTCGAATATCAAAATGGTTTCCACAGTCAGATCTTCTAAGTAAGTTTGTTATTTGAAATTTCATAATACATTTTACTCAAGAAAATAACGATATAATGTATTTATTTACTTAAATAAATAATACAGAAATTTTTATTTGAGTATGAAGATGTTCTTTGCGAGAAAATCTTGCGAGATATATTTTTTTAATTATTATTGTAATTGTGTTTAGAAAAACTGTGGGTTTGAGAAACGTTACTTGTAAAATTAATTTAGTTTTAATTAAGATAGTTTAAATTTATCGTTTTCGCATTTTCAGGACATCCAAAAATAAAACTGTTTATCACTCAAGGAGGCTTACAGTCGACTGATGAAGCTATATTAGCTGGAGTACCGCTTATAGGAATACCTATGTTTATAGATCAGTGGTATAATACTGAGAAATATGTGTATCACAAAATTGGTGTAAAATTAAGTTTGGACACAATAACCGAAGAAATATTTTCAGAAGCGATCAAAACTGTTATTAATGATGGAAGGTAAGTTGATGACTTTGATATTTATTTGATAACTTTGTTTGTGATTACATTTGCGTTATCAGTTACCTACAAAATTAAGTTACATGAAAAACTTTTGATCTCACATAACCCCTAAGATTAAATTATATCACAAAGAACTGTCGAAGGAATATTTGCTTTTCTTTTTCGTCTGTTCGTCCTTGGGTCAAGACACTTTTTCTCAAAAACTACTTGAGATATAAACTGCAAAGTAATATCATGTACTGAGGTCTATGGTTTCTTTTATTATAGAATTCGAAGCTAGGACGACCTGGTTGAGCCATTATTGCAGATTTCCAATCCAATTAAAATTTACTTATGAATAAACATAACTGAGTAAGAAAAATGGAATTTGAGATTATGATCATTAACGTTTTGTATGTTTAGCTACCGTCAGAATATCGTGAAGCTGCGAGAGCTGATGGAAGACCAGCCCCAACCACCTCTGGAACGTGCCGTTTGGTGGACGGAGCATATTATCAGGCATGGCAGTGGTCGACATCTCCGCAGCCCATCCGCCAACATATCCTGGACTGAATATTTAGAACTTAAACTCGTCTCTGTTGTTTTACTAGCGTTGTTGACTGTTAGTGCTGCGTTTGTTAAAGTTGGTTCTTTGTTAATTAGTTATGTTAAAAAAATATTTATAATAAAACTAAAACAGTATTAAACTAGAATTGTTTTTGAAATGAATAAAGAGCTTTCATAACGTAACATTATGTTTAATCTTTCTTGCAGTCGGTACGCCAAATCGTTGAGGGATATCTTTGAAGCTTCACTTTTATGATTCCTACCTAAAAGATAAAATTTTACTTACTTTCACCGCATTTAAATCGAGTGGTTGTACTTACTGCGTATTTAGATACATTCTGGTTATTATGCTTATACGTCATTAGGGAAGTGACTTTGGTAACTGCTCCAGGTTTTAACACGTTATTAGCACAAGATCACACGATTTAAAATCGAGAAGGAATTTTAGTCACGACTTATTATTGAGGGCACTGAGCATCTACTTAATTTATACTCACCACTACATTTAAGACAACTCTTATTTTTGGAATTATTTTTTATTCCCATAGTTGCGCACATTCGTCTTGGTGTTACATTATGGGTTACATTTGATAAACGTATTCGAGTCCGAGGCCCGAGATGCTACAGAATCTAGTTCTATAGTCTGAAGTTAATAACTCAGGTCCTAATAAATGTGGGGTGCGATTCAGGAACCTCCACGTGGTGCATCCCGGGCAACTTCGGCCGCTTCTCGGCCGACGGCTAATACCTGAAGGGGGGCCTCGTCTGGCACCCCTATGAGTATCAGTGGGGGCCAATTGACGTGGCGTGGGTGGGCCCGACGTGCACTTGCACAAGTGGGGCATTTTGCCTCACTTACTACTGCCGGCTTCGTAATTCCATCGGAGTGTCGTGGTCATGTCTCGCGGCTTCGTATGGGACCGAAGATCTCGGCTTAACCGCCCGGACCGCGAGAAAGAAATCTCTATAAAAAATTATCCCAATCCTAAGCGGCGGCGCACCGCGAGGGGAATCGTGGCTGGTAGGAGACCAGTTACGAGTGCGACCCCTGTCGGAGAACCAGCCGACTCTCCGACGGATTATGCTAGGCTTACCCAGGTACAGGGGGCACTGCCTGGGTGGACCTTTATTTCCCCCATACTCGTGGGATCAGCAATGAAAAAATCAAATTCTAATTTATGTCTAGTTGTAAGGATGAAAATCGGAAGGGAAGAGGAAATCTAGGAGACGTTGTGGTGACTTTAACGCGAATGTCAACCATGAAGCCGAAGAAGATTGCTGGCGAGCGTAAGAAGATGAAAGGTGGAAGGGTGTTCGCTTCAGATACGGACATAGAGACTAATGAGGCCCCCAAAGTTGCCAGGGCCCAGAGACGTTCTTCGAACGAAGCGAACGGTTCTTCTGACCGAGCCTTCACCGGGAGCATGTATTTGAAGGACTCCAAAGAAGGGACGCAGGTAGGGGACGCCGCCGACATTGAGACTCTTGACGGGGATAAAATAAGATGGGATGATGAATGAATAAAATTACCCTTTCTGAGGGTAAAGTGGCGAAAATTCTCGAGGTATGCAAAAAGTCAGGCAACCTCAAGAGGACCTGTATTAAGGAATTGAAGGAGGCAGCCAGGTCTCTTGGTGAGGTTATCGACACTTTACTCGAGGGAACAGAGTCGGAGGAAACCATACGACTCAGACGTGAGGCTAGAAATCTTCGCCGTCAAGTCGATGACTTAAAGCACGAGATCGTCGCGTGGTGCCACGAGACCAACGCAAAGAAGGCGATGCCTCCTCCTCCTCCACCATTAGTTCAAGTGGAACCCAGTGCCTCACAATGGCAAGAGGCCCTGGCCACTGCAGTGGAGGGGATTGAACGGTCCCTCCAAAATTCTGTGTGCAAGATGATAGATGTCCGTCTGGAGAATATGGAGGATAAACTGCTCCCTTATGAGGTATTACGCCCGCCTTTGACCTCCGATAAGAAGGCGGCTGCACCAAGCCTAGCGAGGTTCCAGTCGCTAGACATAGGCCTCCCCCAAAGATTGCCATAACGACTGGTCCTGTGCTGCCCGCATCCAGCGGCTTCCCGCAACCTCTATCAGGTCGTCGGACCACCTTGTGGCGGGTCTACCCAGGCTGCGTCTCCCAGTACGTGGCCGCCACTCGAGAACTCTTTGGCTCCTTCGGCCATACCAATAGCTATACTTGTATTTTAACAATATAATGTTATTATTGTTCTTGGGGAACCGTATCATAGCAATTAATATAAAAAGCCCAATTTTGTAAACTTTGTTCAGTTCACCGCTACAGTTTTAATAATTTATCTAGTTTTTGTATTGTTACAATTCTCATTCATACATATGGTAGATACAGCTAAAATATTAGCTGTTTTTCAGCCATCAACTTGTGTTTCGACCTTTAATGTACGAATTAGCCCAATGCGGTCACGAGGTGGTTATCATTACGACGGACCCAGCATATCCGAAAGGTGCTATTCCAAGAAATCTTACAGAAATAGACAATTATGATGTTAAAAGAATTTTCCAATGTTGGTAAAAAATCTATTACTTCTAATGAGTTGCTATTCATCACTCCTGACCGTTCATCTTCAATTAATATTATCAATGGTTTTTTTTGCAAATATTGGCAAGTCACTTGCTTCCAGGATTCCTATGTTAACAGGTAATACTAACCTAAGGACTGGTCTAAGTCATACACATCCACTATCTAATTCTATGGCTTTATAGGATATAGACTTTAAAGAAATAGAGTCTATCATGTTAGGCCTTAAAAGTAATTGTAAAAAGCTATAGGTCGGGATGAAATATCTTCTTCGGCTGTTAAAGCTGCTAGCCATATCCTGCTACCTGTTCTTCTGCATGTTTTTAACTTTTGTCTCAGCTCCGGTTGTTTTCCCCACATTTTTAAAAAAGCTATTACATATCCAATAAAAAAGAGTAGAGATAAATTTAGTATCAACAATTATAGACGCATTGCTGTCCTTTCTACTTTTTCTAAAATCTTGGAAAAAATATTAAACATAAGTATTACATTTCCTCTCTTCTAACAATATCGTAGCGAGCAATGAATATGGCTTTATGCAGGGCAAACCCACTGAAGATGCGGTTTAGAACTAACAAAACAAGTCGTACAAAAATTAGACTGTAGAATAAAGTCTGTAGGTATATTTTTTTATATGTCCAAAGCTCTTGACACTGTTTCTGTCCCAATCTTATTAAACAAATAGGAGCATATTGGTCTCAGAGGTATTACTTTGGAAGTTTTTAAAGATTTTTTTAAGAAAGCGTTGTCTCATTTCTAAAATTGATGATGCCACCAGCATGGTAGATTTTCTCTCTTATGACTTCCCTCATGGTAGTGTCTTAGGTCCAAGGCTTTACTTCACTGCAAAATTATTACATACGCAGATGCTATGGCTATGATTATTCATAGCAAAAATTGGTCAGAAACCCGATCGCTTGCTGAAACAGCTTTGTACACTGTTATAAACTAGTTGTTTGCTGTTTTTTTAACATTAAATATAGAGATAATTATATAAATTTATTACTTTCGGTTTTACAATTTCGTTGTTACCTACCAAAGATTATACATGTAATTTCTACAAGAATCAACTTTGCAGTCGTATGTACAGTATGAGTATGAACAGTATGAGTAGAATAAATTTTCAATATTCCCCTCCTGTAAATATGTTGGTTCTTGGAACTAACGTAGTTTTTGCGTGATGAGCGCATAACGCCAAACCTCAATTATCGTAATTATTTAAATAGATAATGTAAATGACAAGTACTCATATGACCTAGCAATTGTGGATACGTCCAATTAATTAGAATGATCGTAAGTTTTTGTCAGTGTTTTCAATGAGGTACTAATCTTATAGAATTCTCCTTCGTCATTTATTTTTAATGAAATAATGCGATAATATGATTTTGCGCATAAACACGTTTCAGGTGCGTGAGACCAGATGAAATAGTCAGTGTCATTATTTTAGACTAGCGGCCCGCCCTGGCTTCGACCGGGTGTTTCACAAATATTTCAAAATTTTAACAGATACTCCCTTCTTTTTGCGTCAGAGGTTACTAAGAAAGAAAGAGTACGTTATAGAGAAAGTTTTTTAATGCATATTTTTTTTATGTTATTTTTTTATATTTATTGATTTTATTTTCATTTATTATTTTTGTAAAAGGATTATATCTACAAAACTACTACGGCATTACTATTGCATATTTTAACATAAAAAAGTAGTTATTGTGGCATAACTGTAACATGTAGACATATGATTTCCTGGACTTTTTTGTAGATATTGATGTCCTCTATAAAATTGTAGTACATCACTTTGCTCTATTTTCAGCGTAATTTCCGCAGCGTACGCGATATAAGGTTTTTTTGGTATATATTTCCACACGCTGGGTTACATTATCGAAGTTTTCATACGGATCCGTAACTTTTTGAAAATATTCTATCACCTATACTCATCAAGGATAATGTAGGATTCTAATGGTGAAAGAATTTTACAAATCAGTCGAGTAGTTTCAGAGCCTATTCAATGCAAACAAACAATCAAATCTTCCCTCTTTATAATATTAGTTTAGATTTTAACGCTAATTTCTGCCTCTGCTAGTCAGGTTGGAAAAATACTTTTGGCATTTTATAGCCCATTCATTGAAGAAGATAATATGCAGAGGAGCAGTAACCATGAATGCCAAGCAATCTGGCAAGCTGTAGGCAAATAGAGGGGTGGAGCAACGATAAAGCTCCACGGGTGTTTTGACGGCGAAAAAATTGTAGAAATTATTGTATAAAAAAATACTAATTAAATAATATAGCCATCGAGTTTCTTGCCGGCCCCTTTCGATGACTGTGATGTTTTCCGAACCGGTAGTAGTGGTTTAGCCTTCTTATGGCATACAACAGTAAAGAAATTTTTATTATTATTTTGAACAGCAGAACCTAAGCTAGTTTTTTTTTAAATCTCACATTGAAGTTAATTCCAGTCCAAGATTATTTCATAATTATCTTCGACCTAATACGTACAGCGCAAAGAGAATAAATATGATAATAATTATAACATTTTAATAATTAGCCAAATTAACACCTACAAAGATAATACCGTCTCTTTGTTTGTTTATTATATTAATTATCATTATAATATTCAACGGTCGGGTAGCGTGCAGCTGCTATGCTGTGTCCTGTTCTACCACACGGACCTCTCTACTTTTTCTCTCGCACCCATCAAATAGCAAAAACTCTAAAAGTTATTAGCTTGGCAACAAAAATTTAGAAACTATTTTTTGCAAGCAAGTCTATATGATTGGTTTTGTGATTAAAATATCTAACCTTTGATATAAATTTCGATTGGTTAGCAGATCAGTGTAGTTTCCTATATTGACTTACCTATTCACATCTGCTTGCCAGGTAGCCACACACAAAAATGAGTAGGCAAGCCTACCTAGGCATATTCTGTGTGTTAAAAACTATCAGTTGAATCAGTTGTATCAGTAGGTATATGGTATATCAGTTGAAATAAAATTCATTCGGTTATCAAAAGAGTGAAGGTGATGAAAAAAAAAAACGATTAAAGTTAATTAAATTAAAAATAGCTATGAGCACTTTTTGATAGGTAAGTTATCATAGGAATATTTGTTTATAAATTATATTTGATAAAAAATACTTCTCATCTGGTTATCAGATGGGTGACGGTCGATCTTCAGCGTCTCTTAGACTGCTAATTAAAAGATTTATATGTCACTATCGGTACACATGCAGAGTAAGGTTAGCAAAATAAAGTATTAAAAAAATGTATTATATTCTTAAAATTATATTGGTTCGATCTTTAAAGATTTCTATGGCTGCGAAACATTGGATCATATGTTTCGTCTTCTTACGGTCAATATTCCTTGTTTTTGTTAGGGTCCCTTTTAATATATATATACGACAAACACCGAATCTCTTTGTCGTATTTGAAAACTGCGAAAAAAAAACTCCCTAATATTAAAGCAATTAGTAGGTATGCTAAGCTATGTTTGTGAATCTTGGTATCAAATGCGATGGTAAAATTCATACAAAACATGACATTTTGAAACAAATATTAAGCCAGGATTATTGCCACCCCACTGATAGTTCAATATAATATCTGGCTGATCCTGAAATACTGTAAAAAAATAATAGGGTATTTTTTCTATTTTATATCTGTATATTATTTCTTAAAGTTGTTTTTTTTACAACGCCATGTCATCCTTAATTCTTCATAAAAATATTTATTCAAATATCAAATAGTTTAAAACTATTTTTTTCTTGAAAAAAATCATTTAATAACTTTTTCATCAGGAATGATACATATATTTAACTTTGTATTGTACATATGCAATTGGATTCTCCGTAATGACACTAACGCTTTGGATAACATTTTGTATTCAGATATTATTTTACATTCCACAATCATCTAGTTAGTTGTTTTGTTTTGAAAGACTCTGTGCAAATTTTTATTGCCTAAACATATTCTCAGTAATCACCTAGCGAGCATAGAAACCCAGATAAATAAAGGTTGCTTTATGAGAAAGTTGTAATGTAAATAACTGATCGTACAGTCATTATATATCAGTAGGTATATGATCATTAATTATTATGAAGAATATGAGTTTAAAATATTACACCATGTTACAGTTGGATAACATAAAATTATTAACAAAATATACTTTAAAATATTATATTATTACATTTACACATTTATATATAAATGTATTGCTTTTGCGAACCGTACCATACCATTTGATATAAAAAGCCTAATTTTTTGTATTTACTTTAGTGTATCGCTACAGTGTCAGTAATAATGTCGAGCTTTTATCAAATTTTCCTATTATTAGGATTTTCTATCATATGTATGGTAGATGCAGCTAGAATATTAGCTGTTTTTCCAGTACCATCTTTCAGTCATCAAATTGTGTTTCGACCGTTAATGCATGAATTAGCCAAACGTGGTCATGAGGTTGTCGTCATAACGCCGGACCCTGCGTATCCGAAAGGTGCTACTCCAGGAAATCTTACGGAAATAGACATTCATGATATATCTTATAATATGTGGGAAAATCTATTAATGACTAAAAAAATTGGAACCACGGGTGACAATTATAGAGAATTAAAAGATATATTTGAAGTAATGGTCCTTATGTTTATTAAAAAAGTGGAAAGTGATGAAGTACAGAAACTGTTGCAGGACAAAGCGAAAACTTTCGACCTACTGTTTATAGAAGCTTGTATCAGACCGGCTCTCGCATTTTCTCATATTTACAAAGCGCCTGTGATACACATTAGTTCCTTCGGCCCTTGGCTTGAAAATGATGAGATAATCGGAGCACCGGTACATCCAATTCTATATCCATCAGCTTGGCGACAAAGGATATACAATCTTACAATGTGGGAGAAGATAAAAGATCTGTATACGAATTACCTTTTAACTAGTTACTTCTCTAATCACGAAGAGGTGGAGAACGAAATACTGAGAAGACATTTTGGTGGTGATTTTCCATCGCTAAGTGAGCTGAAAAATAACGTGGATATGTTATTTTTAAACGTACATCCAATTTGGCAAGGAAATAATCCTGTGCCTCCGGGTGTGGTCTACATGGGTGGAATGCATATTAACCCCGAAAAAGAATTACCACAGGTATAGGAATTAATAGAAACATTTAAGAATTAATAAGTTTAAGAATTATTGGTATACATTGATTTTTTTAGTACTGATGGAATTTCCTACCGGCAACAATCAGGTATTAAGTTTTAAGTCGCGGTGGTCGAGTGGATAAGACTTGCCGAATATCGAATAGATGTTCTTAAGTTCGAGCTCTGGCATGTATAAATGAATTCTTCTGAATTTTTGTACATTTAATCATTTGAATAACTGATTTTCACTATCGGCTGACAACACCCTGAACTCTTCATAAATGTTTTCATAGTAGGTACTACTATATGTTGGAAAACTATAAACCTACCTAACTGTAGATTTCTCATTGTTTGTAATTGCCAATAATGGCTTTTAAACAGTTTGAAACTGGACAGGGAAACGATTTTAATGCTTAGTGTTCACAGAAATTATGTAATATTTGTGAAAAATGTAATGCTTCTAGACCCACTAATTGAAGATGAACATTGTGCATCTACTGATGAACGATCAGATCAGTCAGATCAGTCTCAAACATTTTTAAAGTAGTTCTTTTTTTCAAATTACTCTTTCAAAAAAGTTCTGTCGTGCTAAACATGTATTGAAATAATTACTGCTTTATTTTCAGGATCTTAAATCCTTTTTGGATTCATCAAAAAACGGTGTCATTTATATTAGTTTTGGTACTAATGTGAAAACATCTTTAATGTCACCGGAGAGGATACGTATGTTCGTTTCAGTGCTATCTCAATTACCTTACGACGTTCTATGGAAGTGGGATAAAGATGAACTACCCGGACGTACCAAAAATATTCGAATATCAAAATGGTTTCCACAGTCAGACCTTCTAAGTAAGTTTTTATTTGAAATTTCATAATACACTTTACACCACTAAATAACAATACTTTGTATTTATTTACTTACATAATATATATATATATATATATATATATATATATATATATATATATTTCCTTTGTGTATGAAGATGTTCCTTGTAGAATTCTTAGCTATAAAAACTTTGCGAGATATTTTATTTTTATTGTAATTGTGTTTAGAATAACTGTGGGTTTGAGAAATGTTACTTGTATAATTAATATGATTTATTGTCTTAAGATAGAGTTTAAATTTAACGTTTTTGCATTTTAAGGACATCCAAAAATAAAACTGTTTATCACTCAAGGAGGCTTACAGTCAACTGATGAAGCTATAACAGCTGGAGTACCGCTTATAGGGATACCGATGTTTACAGATCAGTGGTATAATACTGAGAAATATGTGTATCACAAAATTGGTGTAAAATTAAGTTTGGACACAATAACCAACGAAATACTTTCGGAAGCGATCAAAACTGTCATTAATGATGGAAGGTAAGTTGATGATTTTGATATACTTTGTTTGCGATTACATTTGCGTTATCAGTTACCTACGAAATTAAGTTACATGGAAAACTTTTGATCTCACATAACCCCAAGATTAAATTATATCATAAAGAACTGTCGAAGGAATATTTGCTTTTCTTTTTCGTCTGTTCGTCCTTGGGTTAAGACACTTTTTCTCAAAAACTACTTGAGATATAAACTGGAAAGTAATATTATGTACTGTTGTCTATGATGTATGTCTATGGTTTCTCTTATTATAGAATTCGAAGCTAGGACGACCTGGTTGAGCCATTTTTGCAGATTTAAATCCAATCCAATCAATCCAATTAAAATCTACTTATGGATAAACATAACTGAGTAAGAAAAATGGAATTTGAGATTATGATCATTAACGTTTTGTATGTTTAGCTACCGTCAGAATATCGTGAAGCTGCGAGAGCTGATGAAAGATCAGCCCCAACCACATCTGGAACGTGCCGTTTGGTGGACGGAGCATATCATCAGGCATGGCAGTGGTCGACACCTCCGCAGCCCAGCCGCCAATATATCCTGGACTGAATATTTGGAACTTAAACTCGTCTGTGTAGTTTTACTATCGTTGTTAACACTTAGTGTTTTGTTTATTAAAGTTGTTTCTTTGTTAATTAGCTATGTTAAAAAAATATTTGTAATAAAACTAAAAAGGTATTGAACTGGAATTGTTTCTGAAATCATCAAAGAGCTTTCAGAACGTGGCATTATGATATATTTAATCTTTCTTGCAGTCTGTACGTCAAATACTTGAGGGATATCTTTGAGATTTGCGGATTTTAGATTTCGATTTCGAAATTTTACTTTTATGATACAAGGAGTGGTTGCACTTACTGCATCTTTTTTTGTCCCTATGCATCGCCCCTAACACAAATCAGGGACCATTTCATATGCTGAATTTCCTGATTCCTGATTATTGTCAATTTGTTACACTTATTCTAATATTAATGTCAAAAGTACAATGTAAAATATAATATTGTTAAAGTGTATATGTTTCAGATAAAATAATTGTGGTATAATGTATATGTCGTATATGTAACTAGTAGGTATAATGTAAATTAATTAAATTGATTGAATAGATTTTCGTATGTGGATAAAATAAATAAATTAAAAGGATTAAATGATTTTTGGTATATAAGTGACTAAATGATATGTTAAAATAAAGTTAAGTTTAAAATTCCCGTCCTTTGTCTCGTCTCTATCTGTTCCGTAGTGGAGCTCTTTTTGCTATATCTCTATATAATTTTAAAAGTCGTTTCTTAATTCCGGTTTTATTAAAAATTCCGCGAACGTATCTAGCCTCAACTTGACTCCCGTTTTGCACTCGAGGTCGTTTCTGGCGATATCCAGATCGCAAGCACACGCGGGGCTCACCCTAATTTTGAATCGGTGCAGGTACGCCGCGAAGCCTCCGTATCCAGTAAGCACATCCATGTGATGAGGCGACAGACGGGTCTTCTTCAGGACTTGATGGGCTTCATCAATCCGAGGGAAGAAAGCTCGCGTCACCTCCCCCGTGAGGGAGGCCTCATAGCGCATTTTCCAAAACCTAATGGTTCCCCGTGTATGACTTTCTTTGCATAGGATACCGGATATCGATCGTAGTCGACCGCCGTCTTCTTGTGAGCAGCCCGCTTTGCCAACTCGTCGGCACACTCGTTGCCGATTGTGCCGACGTGAGCTCGCACCCAGTGCAAGCCATCAAGTATCTTGCCGGTTCATCTCAATTATAGGAATGTTTTTCGAACTAGTAGTAGCGTTTGTTGTTCATAAGTGCTTTCTTATGGTCTAAATTGAATTTGTAAAATAGCAAATGTATTTTTTTATACTTAACCGTTCTTTTTACTCTTTCCATTCACGATATTTTTTAGAATTTTATTTATTACCACTAGTTGCACCCTCGTCTACACTCGTGTGGACGAAAGAAGAACGTGCAGTTCTTATGAAAATCGTAGTTTCTTAAAACTTTAATAATTTTTATTGAATGAAGATATCGTGATATGTTTAAATGGGGTAAAATAAAAAGAAGATCAAAATCAATTCCAGTAGTTTTTACGTGATGAGCGCAAAATGTTAAATCTCAATTATTGTATTTATATAGATAGATAATGTAAATGACGTATGACATAGCAATTGTGGATACGTCCAATTAATTAGAATGATCGTAAGTTTTTGTCAGTGTTACCAATGAGGTACTGAGCTTATAGAAGTCTCCTTTGTCATTTATTTTTAATGAAATAATGCGATGATATGATTTTGCGTATAAACACGTTTCAGGTGCGTGATACCCGACGTCATAGTCAGTGGCATTATTTTAGTCTAACGGCCCGCCCTGGTTCGCACGGGTATTTAACAAAAAAAAAAAAAATTTAACACACACTCCCTTCTTTTTGCGTCGGGGGTTACTAAGAAAGAGTACGTTATAAAGAAAGTTTTTTGATGCCTTTTTTTTGTTTTTTTTTTTTTATATTTATTGATTTTATTTTTATTTCTTATGTTTGTAAAAGGATCATATCTACAAAACTACTAAGGCAGTACTATTGCATATTTTAACATAAAAAAATATTAGGTCTTTACCTATGAAATTGCCGTTTTGTATGAAAAAATTTAAACGATGTTTTTTCATGTATTTTTTATTTGTATTAATCGAAGGAATCATCCATGCAATCAATGCATCTTTGCCAGCGCAGTGTCAGTTTATTGATGCCCTTCTTATAGAAATCAGCTGGACGGGAGGCAACAAATTCTTCAAACGCATTTTGTACTGCCTCTCGGGTATTGAATTTTTTTCTCGCCAAGGAGTTATCCAAATTCTGGAAAAAGTAGTAGTCTGTAGGCGTAAGGTCTGGTGAGTAGGGCGGATGACGGAGAACTTCCAAACCCAGTTCTTGCAACTTGGAGACCGTCTGTTGTGCAGTATGAGGTCACGCGTTGTCGTGCAGGAGCAGCGGAGACGAGCGATTGACCAATGCTGGTTGGAGATGTGCCAGCTTCTCCATCATTGTGTTCAGTTCTTCACAGTACACATCTGCTGTAAGGTTCAACCCGTTTGTTAAGAAGCTGTGATGAATCACACCAGCGCTAGACCACCAAACATTGACCATCACTTTTCTAGGGGTAAGTTTTCGTTTAGGGCATTGTTTAGGTGCTGAACCAGGATCCAACCAACTTGCTGAGCGCTTGCGGTTATCAAACAGAATCCATTTTTCATCGCAGGTAACAATGAGGTTCAAAATTCGTTCATTTGTGTGTCTGTTGAGCAATGCAAGGCAAGTTCGAAACGTACTTCGCGCTGGCGATCGTTGAGTTCGTGGGGCACCCATTTGTCAAGCTTTTTTACCTTGCCAATTTGACGCAAATGGACCAATATTGTTTTGACGCTAACGTCGAAAGCTGCTGCTAATTCAGCCGTAGATTGTGTATCATCAGCTTCCACAATCGCCTTTACTTCGTTATTGTCGACCAAAGTCTTCGGACGACCGCGAGGTTCATTTTTCAGGTCGAAATTCCCAGAACGGAAGCGAGCAAACCAACAGGTGGTGCGTTGGTTTGTAGTGTTAGCTCCGTAAACGTTGTTGATGTTGCGTGCCGCTTGTGCCGCGTTACTGCCACGACGGTACTCATATTCCATAATTACTCGAATTTTTAACGTATCAATGATGACAAAAAAGATTGAAATGCGATGAAAATGTAACACTAATCAATAAACAAATGAATACTTTTGGAAAAAGAATTCCATGTTTTTAAAATAAAATTAATTTGAAATTAAAATTCTTAGCCAAACAAAAATTATTTTGATTTGTAATGGCCAGTACTACAGAACGGCAATTTCATAGGTAAAGACCTATTAGTTATTGTGACATAACTGTAATAGTTAGAAATATGGTTTTCTGGGCTTTTTTGTAGATATTGATGTCCTTTATAAAATTGTAGTACATGACTTTGCTCTATTGTCAGCGTAATTTCCGCAGCGTACGCGATATAAGGATTTTTTTGGTATATTTTTCCACACGCTGGGTTACATTATCGAAGTTTTCATAGGGATCCCTAACTTTTTGAAAATATTCTATCGCCTATGTTCATCAGGGATAGAAAGAATTTTTCAAATCGGTCGAGTAGTTTCAGAGCCTATTCAATGCAAACAAACAATTAAATCTTGACTCTTTATTATATTAGTTTACATTAAAAAAAAACTGGTTTTATTAAACGCGAATCTTTGGCTTGAGTCAGGTTTGAAAAATAATTTTGGCATTTTATAGCCCGTTCATTGAAGAAGATAATATGTTATATTACTTCACGCTACGAATCTAAGCAGAGGAGCAGTAACCATGAATGTCAAGCAATCTGGCAAGCTGTAGGCAAGTAGAGGGGTGGAACAACGATAAAGCTCCACGGGTGTTTCGACGGCGACGCGGCGTGGTGTTGACTTGCTCGAATGTCTTTAACACAGGTGAAACTGCGGAGCACAACTAGTTATTTCTATGACGTAGTTATGATAATATTAATTAACACTCAAATCGGCTTAAATATCTTGTTTTATTATTAATGGATAGGCATTGGGGACATGAATCGCGTTTTTTAGTGATAAGCAGAGTGATAAGGTATTACTTGTCATTCTACGATAGTCTAGTCTGCAAAGTTAATAAGATATTATTCAAAGAATCATTATTATTTTGTCCTTGAAAGATTAATTATATTATATTTATGATAATGTCGTAATTTATTAACTGGCTTTCGTATCGGTCTGTTCGGTATACATTTTGCAATCGACTTTTAACTTATGCCTTCCCGAAGAAATAGTGACTTGGAACTTTAAACATAGCTTAGAACTGGATGTCATTGCAATATTAACTCGCTTTCTTGTCAGTTTGTTTGTTTGGCTGTTTGATACAAATTTTACAATCGAATTTAAACTAAATTGTCACATGTCTCTGTCATGTGTTTAAATCGATTATAATAATGTTGTGTAATTTTACATAACTTGGCCGTTGTTGCTATAAAATCAGGGCTCATGAAAACGGAAGTAGGCACTTAATAGTAACAATGACTCTTACAACATTTTCAACGGCACAAATAATATAAAATTGCACAAGAATAAGACTATATTATATGTTTTCTTGTCATTAATTAAAATGTTTTATGGTCATAAAATAGGTACAGTAGATTTCAAAGAATTGAATTTAATGAGTAAAAGTTGGCCAGATTTTAGCCATAATTACTCGTTTCCTTATAACCATCTCAGACTTGATTTTTTATGACATTTCACTACTTTTGAAGTGAATCTTCTTTAGAATCGTTGTGATTTCAAACTCGATGAAACGAAAAAGCGATTCCATAGAGACACAAACATATAAATATACGATTCAGCCGACGAGAGAATGAGATAGAACACATTACACGTTCTCGGTCTCCTCTTTGTTCGACCGTCAGGGTGGTGATGACCGTCGGGATGGTGGTGACCGTTGAGATGGTGGTGACCGTTGGGATTGTGGTGACCGTTGGGATTGTGGTGACCGTCGGGATAGCGGTTACCGTCGGGATGGTGGTGATCGTCGGGATAGTGGTGATCGTCGGGATGGTGGTTATCGTCGGGATGGTGTTGACCGTCGGTAAATTTTTAACTTAATCGCCATCTCTTATAACGCCAGAGAAGTTTTACTTCAGTCGCGTGTAACGGTTACACGCTTTAAATTTTTTATTTGTTGACTATTCATTTCTTAAGACACATGGCACTTTTTTACAGCATGTTTTTGTTGGGATAAAAATATATACAAATAACTGGAGCGCATGCAACATGACAATTAATGCGACAAGAACAATTGCTAATCTTTGATATCAACAATAACCAAATTTTACTGACGGAGAAATCAAAATCAAATATACATTATTCAAAGAATACACTTATGGTCGTTAAAATACAACCACCGGTTCCGAATAAACATAGCAGTCATCCAGAAGAGCTGACAAGAAACTCAATCGTCTTTAACATTTTTTACTATGTAAATAATGTTTACAGTTATGGGAGCTAAAATAATGTATTACAGGCCGCTCGAAAACATCTAAGGAACATTAATTATAAAAATATCTTGAGCGACCTCGATAAAAAATCAACTTCAAAATGACAGAATACTTATAATGTCAATCGTAGACTATAATTACATAACTAGAAAAACAATATTCTTAAATATAATATTTAGGAATAAAAAAATCTTGATCGACAATTTAACTTTTTTATTATAAATTTGAATAATGGTGACAACTCTTAAAACGTGTTAAATTGACTTATTTTCATGTGAGAAGTAAAAAGTGTTGTTTTTTTGGCCCCCTAACATATATAATATAAAAAACACCAAGTAACATAAAACAAAATCTAGACCAACAAATATGACCCAGTTTCAATGTCCCATTACTTACTCTATACCAATTTGATATGGAGCCGCAAAATAATAACATTGAACGATCACAAAAACCTTTTTTATACGCTTTTTATTAGAAG